>JAYESD010000007.1:148253609-148888805 GCA_036927565.1 Tuctoria greenei
ATGAGATTTTCGATCGCAAAACCTGGACCGTGTGACTTGTTCGTGCAAGCTTCCAATAATTTGTTGTGGTGGATGACTTTTGGGAACCTGGAGGGGAGTGGACAATTCACAAGCTTCTTCTTCTTCATGTTCATCACAAATCGATGAGCTTGTAACTTGAGGAGGATCTGGACCAGCAATGGTGGTCGTCGGTGCTGGTTGTGAATCAAAATCAGGAGCTGGAACAATGTCATTAGCTGCTGAATTTTCGGGCAACAGCTCCACCTCTTCCTCATCTTCAACGAAAATGCTCTCCCCTGCGGATATGGATCTAGACCTGCAATGTTTGAGCTAGTACCTGGGCTAGCTTCATCGAAAGACACCTCGCAAGTCTCCAAAATTTTGTTAGTGTCATGTAAAAGTACACGGTAGCCTCTAGTATGAGATGGATAACCAAGAAACATGCCATCAACGGATCTAGGTTCAAATTTATCAAGATTACCATGTTTCTTAACGAATCATTTGTAATCAAAGACCCAAAAGTGTGTAACACTAGGCCTATGTCCAAACCGGAGCTCATATGGTGTTCTACCTAGCTTAGCGCGCAAGAAAACACGATTTGAGACATAACAAGCAATTGCAATCGCATCAGCCAAAAATTTCCTAAGAGTTTGATATTCATCAAGCATAGTCCTAGCCATCTCAACTAAGGTTCTGTTCTTTCTTTCTACAAAACCCTTTTGTTGAGGTACATATGGTGAAGAAAATTGATGATCTATTCCATTTTCAGCAAAAAAGTGATCAAAAGATTGGTTTTTAAATTCGGTCCCGTTATCACTTCTAATTGCTTTTAAAGATCCTGGGTGATCAATTGATAATCTAAGAAATAAAGTTCTAAAGTGAGTAAAAGCTTCATTCTTAGATGTCATAAAGTAAACCCAAGAGTATGTAGAATAATCATCAACAATCACAAGAACATACCATTTACCTCCAAAGGATTGAACGCGTGAAGGTCCTACAGTGTCAAGGTGCAAAAGTTGAGCCGGTTCAGTTGTCATGATCCTTGTGAGAGGAGTATGTGAACCTGCAACCATCTTAGCATGTATACAAGAAAAGCACACAATTTCTTTGTCCCCTTTGAGCTTAGGCAGCCCACGTATGTGTCACTAACACGTGTTAGATGATCAAAGCCTACGTGACCAAGTTTACGATGTCAAAAATATAAGTCCTTTGAATCATTAGCAACTAGACTCCTATGCTTAGAGGAAGACATATCAAAATCAGCTTTAAAAACTCTTCCAAACCGAGACATGTTAAAAATAAGCTCACTATTTGAATTTACAACTTTGCAGCAATTTTTAGTAAAAATAATTTCCAAATTTTCATCTAGCAGTTGTGAAACAGAAAGCAAGTTGTATTCCAAATTTTTAACAAGTGTCACATCTTTCAAAGTGTAGTGATCATTTACTCTAACCGAAACCTTAGCAATTATAGAAGTTGAAGAATTATCGGTAAAAGTAACATTCTCTACACGTGACACAAAAGAGAGGGTGGAGAACCATTTTTGTTACCGATCATGTGGAGTGAGCAACCTGAATCCACAGTCCAAATGTTCTCCTTCCTCAAGCGTGTAACCTACATAGAAGCACAATACGTCGATGACACAATACTGGAGTTAGTCAAAATGCATTTAGGAATCCAATACTGAGTCACAAGACGTCTAGCAGGAATAACACGCGAAAGCTGAGATAAAACAACAGGTTTATGAGCCAAAGCTTAAGGATTTTTGTACCCAACTACTGTCCTACGAGATGTTACATGTGTAGTAAAAAAACAGTAAGTTTGGGAGCAACCTTTGCATGTTTTCGACTCATTACAGCAGATTGCATGTTCCTATCATCGGTTTAGCAAGTGCAGCAAATGTTGCATGAAAGTTATGAGATCTAGCAATCATTTTTTCCTTTTTTTGTTGTTTACCTAGTCTATAACAAAAATCTATGACATGACCATCTCTACCACAGTAGGTACAATGAAATTTAACTTTGTGTTCATGTCTAGATGAGCAAGTAACATTTTTATTTGAAACCGAATGAGACAACACTCCTGCATATTTGAAAACCCCTTCTTTTTGTTTAGGAACTGTTTGAATCAAACCACTTCCTAATGACTTTACAATTTTAGGTGGATGTGCCTTAGCATGAGCATGAGAATCAAAACCTAAATCAGTTTTATCATTGCAAGACTTGGAAGAATTCAGCAGCAAGTTTAGGTTCTTATTCCCATTACAAAACCGATCTAATGTCGTATGCATGTTATCAAGTTTATTGGACAGATCAAGGCAATTTTCACATGAAGTTTTTCCTTTTAATTTGCAATTGGAATAAAATTTAAATTCATGAGAACATAAAGCATTGTTCAATATTGAAATTTCATTCATAGCATCTTGTAGTTTCTTATCAAGATCATCACAAGTAGAACAATGCAAATCAAATGTAGAATAGCTAGCATCTTTCAAGTTTTTATCATTAAGTGCAGCAAGCTCTCTATTCTTTTCAATCTCTAACTCAAGTTTATCAAATGTGGAGGTGTGCGCACTTCTTAATGAGGACAATTGTTCATATATTAAATCACATGAGGGACATGCATCATCACAAGGAATTAAAGTTTTTAAACAGTTGATTTCAGATTCTTGTGATTCAATTTTAGCAGCACTATCCCTAAGCTTTTTGTCCTTTTTCTTAACTATAATAGTGGCACAAGAAATAGCATCACAAATTTCCTTGCAAGTAGGACATACCTCTTCATTGTTGATGTTGTGTTCTGCATCCTCCATACTTGATCTTGACTTGCCCGCCATGAAGCACAAGTTTGCCAAATCATCTTCATCTTTGTCACTTCCAATGTCCACATCGCTTGAGCCATGTTCTTGAAGTGCGGAGATAAAACTGCTCACCAATTGGCGTCCTGTGAAACCCTTCTTTTTCTTCGTATCTTTTGAAGAGGAGGCTTCATCCTTGTTTGTTTTTCATCCCAGGAAGTAGGACCCAAAAGGTTAGGGCAATCTAAACGAAAATGTCCTATCTTACCACATTCGAAACATCGTTGTGGTCCGAAGCTTCCTCTCATTCTAGTTCTCACATTTTGCAATGCTTTTGAGAACCTAGTAGAGAGAAGTACTAGCTCCTCCTATGGAAACTCCTCAATCTTTTCAAGGGTTAGAGAGGACAACAAAGAAAGTGTACCACAAGATGAAGATTGACTGGAGCTAGGCATGTCACATTGAGAAACAAAAGCAATAGACTTGTTGGGGTTCTGACGTGATAATATGTCAATTTCATGAGTTTTTAACTTGGAATATAGCACATCTAAAGTAAGTGTACTCATGATAGTAGATTCACAAATAGATGTGACTTTCATCTCCCAAATTGACATATCTAATGCACTTAAATTGCCTAGCATTTTCAGTATCTAAAAAATTAACATTGACACTACGCAAGTTGCTGAGAATTCTATTAAAGCGAGCAAAAAGGTCATCAATAGACTCACCGGGTTGCATCTCAAAGCGCATGTATTCTTTCTTGAACATGTCTTTTCTTACCTCCTTAATCGTGTTTGATCCTTCGTGGTAGTCACAAAGTGCTTTCCACACATCGTATGCAGATCGGAGGTGTGCAACACGGTCGAAGTCGCTTTGAGTTAATCCTTGTATGATCAAGTTCCGAGACTTGTTGTTGTTGTCGATATCTCTCAGATTTGTAGCTGTAACTTGATCATTTGATGGCACTTTGTAAGGCTTGTGTACCTTCTCCCATATTGCGAAGCCTTGAGCCTAGATGAAGGCTTCCATACGTTCCTTTCAAACATGAAAATCAATACCACTAAACACACAAGGTTTGGTGAAGTATTTCTCCATGATGATTAGTCAAAAACACGTGCAAATCACAAAGATGAGAGCATTGTGGCTCTGATACCAATTGTAGGATCGAAGAGCACGTGAAAAGCTACCAAAGGGGGGTGAATGGTAGATTAATCCTTTTTCAGCGCAAGCAATGAAAACCCCTCGGCAGAAAAATGATATGTTAAAGAAATCGTGTGTGAGACTAATCTAAACGTGTTTCACCATGACAAATGTGATAGATATCAGATAAAATCAAGTCACGAAGACGACACAACAAGAATCACTCAAATCCGTCGAGAGAAACTCAAGTTACCATCGAAAGATCGAACAAAGGTCAATATGTCCTACCCGAGAAAAAAACATATCTATAATACTGTAAAGAAACTCGTGTAGATCAAAAACCACAAATCTATTGAAAATTTTTACAGATGATAGATAATCAAGTTTTGAAGACAGCCCATAAAAGAATCACGTCAATTGGATCTGTAAAACTCGATTTATGTAAGACTACCGAAGAAAGGTAGTGTTGTGCAAAAAACTCGATGAGAAAAACTTGTATGGAACAAGTCGGACGTACAAGACACAAAAGTTCCTTTCAACTATGAATTTTATTCAATAGAACACAAGAGGAACAACCCCAAAGTCGTCTACAACAAGCTCTGGCCTCTTTTGCTTATATAACCAGCCCTTAGGCCAACCCAAACTCAACTAGGACTCTAATCCTACTCAATTCACGAATCGAAACTTTCCATAACTGCTCAAGACTCTTCTATACGCATATAGAAGCAATCTTAAGACTTCCAAACACCTTAGGAACGTATCTCACATTTCTAAAACAACTCAAATTCGTGACCCACACGAAATCCTATCATAACCAACTCAAATCTTTCCATATTTGAGTCAAACACGACTCAGCCGCAGCTTGAGTCCATAACCTAGTAGGTTGGACCTTTCCGACCAATTCTTTACGTCCACATCTCTTAATCACGCCTCGGAACCATGTAGCCACGTCCATGCACTCCGTGCATACATGCAAACATCTTCCAATGACGTCCACGATACCTTCATATGCATTGTTCTTGATTCAAACATGTTGCGCAACCTCCTGATCAACTCAACCACAATTCCTCCCGAATTTGGTTGTTGAACCTCATCTTCTCCCTAAGACTAGTTCAATGGATCCCATCACCAGCCATGTCTTGAACTCAAGCAACACCTGCACATGAATAAACAATCAATACGTACGAGCCCAAGTCCGCGACTTGACTCAAGTTAGTTCTGAACATAACACCTTACGTGAGCACCTCACATAAGCATGTTGCAAAGCATAGCAAAACGATATCAGCCATATCAACCAAAATGCACCAGAAACTTAGCAAATGAATACTAAGCAAACTTTCCATAAGTGTAAAGCAAGTTTGAAATATTGCAAGATAAAAGCAGAACCACTGCGATCAAGCTTCGAACCTTGCCAAAGCTAACCAAAATATGTCGGACCTATCGTCAAATCTTGAGAAAAAGATGTTTTGGTAGTATTCAAAACTTTTATCGCCATAGACAATGTATTCAACACACAGTCTCACAGAAAAGCTAAGCAATGGTGGAGAGGTTTTGAGCGCAAGTTCAAATGAAGGCGTAAACAATCCTCAAACTATGCTGGCTTTCCTTCTTAAGTAAGCCTTCGCAATGCTTGGATGGAAACCGCGTCGGGATCAAGATTTCATTTCAAAATTTACCCCGTCAATGACAAATGGGCTCGGGTCCACTTTGGCGAAAAAGTTGCACTAGGTGAACCATTGTCATGATGGGAACTTGGAAGCCCGAGGGCAGCGACCTGATAGGGCGCTCGGAACCGCTACAATTTTCATATTGAAAAGTTGTGACCTTCAATTGCATGAGATTTGCACGTCAGGATCTCACCAGCCACATCAAAATGGGCCACATGGCGACAGCGTAACTCTTTGTCGTCACCTCAACCGCCCACCAAGAAGCTTTGAAGCCGCAGTGCAGGAATTGAAGATGGCCCCACCTTTGGTAGAAAAATTTCACCTAGAGGGTTTCTCTCAGAGGTGAGCCCAGGGGCCACTGTCGGTACCCTGCGTACCGGGTACCCCACGATACCACAAGAAAAGCCAAAGAGTTCCATCAGTCCGAGTTGAAGACTTATGAAGGCTCCACGTGTCCCATAGCACTGGACCCGCCTCTCTCATTTGGGTAGCTCCAGCACTACCACGTGTATTGCAAGGCCGGACCTAAATCCCTCCATAGGGAAGCTACGGTCATGCCACGTGTCCAGTGGCCCCGGACCTAACCCCCAGTAGAGGTAAGCTTCTGTGCTGCCATGTGTTTAGTAGCTTCGGACCTACCTCCCCACAGAGGGAAGCTCTAGAGCTACCATGAGTCGAGCCCCCAGACCAAAGCTTGCAACGGGAAGACTGCTAGATCTCTAACAGCGCAAGACATTCAAGAGGCTATGAAGACAGCCTTACAAGACATGATTATGAGTCATTAATGATGTATTAATGACATACGATTAGAGGACTATTAGTACCTGTAATGCCACCATTAAGGCAGATTATCATGATGTTTAACCATACTTAATACATGTACATCGTGTATTAAGGAATTGATTACCATCGGGGCCACTTGTCGGGCCAGTCAACCTCTGTAATGGTCAGCCCTTGACATATAAAAAGGTTGCACCGCACGATAGAAACCAAGTCCAATCAACTCCAGGCAAACCAACGCAAGCACACATATACTACATTAATAACCACCCTATGGAGTAGGGTATTACGCTCAGGCGGCCCAAACCACATAAAAATCCTCTGTGTCACCATCTTGTTCATAATATTACACGTGCTCCAACCGAATACGAACCTCCGCAGACCACGCTTTAGTAGTAACAGGGGAAGTGTCCTAGTCTACACTTCGACAGAACCTGGACAGACAGGGGCGCTGCGATTGCTGGTCAGTTGGTCTGAAGCTAAATTCTTTAGCGCACGACAACTCAACGGAGCTCCCAGGCCTCATTCACACCTACCAGACGCCGTCCATGGTTGACATGCTGCAACGGTCGCATGCGCTCCTGCCATAAGTCGTCGAGGCGCTCAATCGGTCCCTGATAGTTGCACAGTTGTTTGGCCACCATCTCGCCACTCACGCAGCCCGTTACCCCTCTGCGACCACGGACTCGGACTATTCAGGCCGACCAAGTCCTTCACCGGCTGGACATGTGGTGCTTTAAACAAAAATAGCGACTTTCAAGAAGTCGTTAGGAGCAAGAAGAAAAAATTCGCCATTGTTTCAATTGTCGTTTGGTACATGCATTTCTCTGCTGTAGCTACAAGGATTTAGAGAAAGTTATTATTTTATTTGTACTTTCTGTTATGCTGTGGATTAATCCTGGAGACATGCTTTGGTAGTGGGTTGCTTGCATTATGAACTAAGAAATGTCCAAGATTTTTTTAACCTCTCTATCGAGTATAATTGTAGTATCTGTTTATGTGTGACACTCACTCACTCACACTTACACACATAATCAGCCCTACAACTACATACAACATGTAAGAGCATCCTTTCAAAGATCACCAGAATCCACTTGAGTCCAATACGTGACAGGAAACGTTGCACTACCATTGTATCCTGACGCTTGAGAGATACCTGAAACTATTTAGGCTTTCAAGTAGTAGTTAGGAGCAAGAAGAAAATATTCGTCATTGTTCCAATTGTCCTTTGATACAAGCATTTCTTTGCTATCGCTACAAGGATTCGGAAAAAGATTGCTTTTTTACTTGTACTTTCTGTTAGGCTGTGGATTAATCCTGAGAAATAGTTTGGTAGTTGGTTTCTTGCATTATGAACAAAGAGATGACTAAGATTTTTATTGACCTCTTTATCGAGACACGTGTGGTATCTGTCCATGTACACACTACCTCAAACCACCAGGCACACTTACACACATCACTTTCACACACAATCAGCCCTACAACCACGCATGACTTGTAAGAGTGTCTTTTCAAAGATTACCAAAATCCACCGGAATCCCATACACGACGAGAACGTTGCACTATCATTTTATATTCACGTTTGAGATATACCTGATATTATTTTGAAATAAATTCTGATGAAATACCCGATCGATTATGGGAATCGAACCTGGGCGGACAGGGGCGCACACTGTGTGGTCGCTGGCTGCTAGTCGGTCTGAGGCTCGATTCTGCAGCATGCCACGGCACGCGGCGACTCGACGGAGCTCATGGGCCTTGTTCACACCTACCAGACGTCGTCCATGGTCGACATGCTGCAACGGTCGCAGGCACTCCTGCCAGAGGTTGTCGAGGCGCTCAACCGCTCCACGACGGTCGCACCGTTGCGAAGCCTTTTGGCCACCGTCTCGCCACTGCCACGCAGCCCGTTGCCCCACGTTTTGCCACTGCCGCGCTGCGGGCTCCGCCCGTTCAGGCCGACCAAGTCCTTCACTGGCTGGACACCGTGATGGTTTAACAAAATTGACGGCTTTCAAGTAGTCCTTAGGAGCAAGAAGAGAACATTCACTATTTTTTAATTGTCGCTTGATACATCCATTTCTGTAAAAAAATAGGTTTTTTATTTGTACTTTCTGTCAGGCTGTGGATTAATCATGAGACATGCTTTGGTTTTTTGTTTGTTGCATTATGATCTAAGAAATGACTGAGATTTTTTTAACCTCTCTATCGAGCACACCTATAGTTTCTCTCTATGTGTGACACACACTCTTACCATCACACACCACTTTCTCACACAATGAACCCTACAACTACACACAACCTGTAGGAGTGTCTTTTCAAAGATCACCAGAATCCAACGGAATCCAATACGCGATAGGAATGTTGCACTATCATTGTATCTTCACGTTTGAGAGATACCTGAAATTATTTAGAAATAAATTTTGATGAAACACCTGGTTGATTTTGGAAAATCCCGGCGGACAGGGGCTACACTGCAGTCGCTGGCCAGTCGGGCTCAGGCTCGATTCTACAGTGCGCCATGGCGCGCGGCAACTCAACGGAGCTAACGGGCCTTGTACACACCTACCAGACGCCGTCCATGGTCAACGTGCTGTAGCAGACGCTCCTGCCAAAGGGCATCGAGGCGCTCAATCGGTCCCCAACATTCGCACCGTCGCCCAGCCCGTTGGCCACCGTCTTGCCACCACCACGCTGTTCATGCTAAGCTCAATTTCTATTACAAACTTTTCCAATTCAACCAACATTTGGAAATAGTATTACTAACTTAATTTTCCTGATTTCTGTAGGTATGTGCCATTTGCCTCGGTGGCATGAGATATGGGCATGGCAAGCTTTATTAACTGCCGTGTGCTCCACACATTCCGTTTGCACTGCATCTCCTCCAATGTGCAGCATGGCATCCACGTCTGGTCGTCTGCCCAATTTGTCGGGCGGAGTGGAAGGAACTATCTTTTCTGGGAGCTCCGCTGGCTGATGCTGCTGTTCAAGGGCTCGCCAGGGTTAACTCTTCGGGTTGGCCTCAGGGCAGGATATCGCGTACACCTTTATTTTGCACCCCGGAGTCTGTAATTTTCAATGATGATGAGCAGATAAATATTCAGCCTGAAACAGCAGTGCCTGGAGGCGGTGACGGAGATGAGATTCGTGCTTCAGTTGAGGTCATGGCGTACACTGAATTACCGGCAATTCAGGAGTCTGCGACAAAGGATAACTTTGCCGTCGCGCAGCCGTTGGCCACCGTCTCACCACCGCCATGCAGCCCGTTGCCCCCGTGTTGGTACCGCCGCGCCGCGAGCTCCGGCCGACAAAGTCCTTCACCGGCTGGACATCATGATGGTTTAATAAAAATGGCGGCTTTCAAGTAGTCGTTAGGAGCAAGAAGAGAACATTCGCCATTGTTTAAATTGTCATTTGATACATGCATTTCTTTGCTGTCGTTACAAGGATTCCGAAAAAAGGTTGCTTTTTTATTTGTACTTTATGTGAGGCTGTGGATTAATACTGAGACATGCTTTGGTATTTGGTTTCTTGCATTATGAACTGAGAAATGACTGAGATTTTTTTTAACCTCTCTATTGAGTACACCTATAGTATCTCTCCATGTGTGAGACACACTCACTTACGGCACCACACACACGTACACACACCACTTTCACACACAATCAGCCCTACAACAACACACGACTTGTAAGAGCGCCTTTCAAAGATCACCGGAATCTACCGGAATCTGATACGTGATAGTAACATTGCACTATCATTGTATCTTCATGTTTGAGAGATACTTGAAATTATTTGGAAATAATTTTCGATGAAACACCCGGCCGATTTTGGGAATCGAACCCGGGCGGATGGGGGCGCACACGGCGATCACTACAGGAATCTCGATAATATGCGACGGCCAGGGCCGTCACAAATAAGACATATACCGTCGCAAATAAGCTATTTGCGACAGATTCTCTTATTTGCAACGGTTTTTTGCCGTCGCAATTAAGCTTATTTGCGACGGCCCTAGGGTTGGCCGTCGCAAATTAGTCCTTATTTGCGACGGCCTTCTTATTTGTGATGGCCACAGACATACCGTCTCAATTTAAGTCATTTGCGACGGCTGGTCATCGCAAATAAAACTAGCTGTCACAAATGATCGCGTTTCCTGTAGTGGATCGCTGCCAGTCGGGCTGAAGTTTGACTCTGCAGCGGGCCACGGCGCGCAGCGACTAGACGGAACTCACTGGCCTTGTCCACACCTACGAGACGCCGTCCATGGTCGACTGCTGCAACGGTTGCAGGCGCTCCTGCCGAAGGGCGTCGAGGCGCTCAATTAGTCCCCGACGGTCGCATCGTCGCCCAGGCCGTTGGCCACCGTCTCGCCGCTACCACGCTGTTCATGCTAAGCTCAATTTCTATTACAAACTTTTCCAATTCAACCAACATTGTACAAGCTGGAATAGTATTACTAACTTAATTTTCCTGCTTTCTGTAAGTATGTGTCATATGCTTGCGTGGCATGAGATCCGGGCATGGTGAAGCTTTATTCACTGCCGAGTGCTCCCCACACATTCCATTTCCACTGCATCTCCTCGAATGTGCAGCATGGCAACCACGTCTGCCCAATTTGTTGGACAGAGTGGAAGGAACTACCTTTCCTGGGACTGGGAGCTCTGCTAGCTGATGCTGCTGTTCAAGAGCCCGTCAGGCTTAACTCTTTGAGTTGGCCTCACGGCAGGATATCGTGTATACCTCCATTTTGCACTCCGGAGTCTGTAATTTTCGTTGATGATGACCAGATAAATATTCAGTCTGAAGCAGCAGTGCCTGGAGGCGGTGACGGAGATGAGATTCGTGCTTCAGTTGAGATCATGGCTTACACTGAATTACTGGCCATTCAGGAGTCCGTGACAAAAGACTATTTTGCCGTGTTGATCGACCCGAAGGCACCGCTTTCGCCGAGTCAATGAGCTCTCACGAGCTGCTGGACCTGGTGACTATGCTCGACGTCAGCGGCAGCATGGTGGGAAGCAAGATTGCGCTCCTGAAGCGCACCACAAGCTTGGTGATCGACTCCCTTGGCCCCAGCGACCGGCTGTAGTATCTGTTTACGTGCGACTCACATTCCCTCACACTATCATGCACAATTACACACACCACTTGTAAGAGCATTCTTTCAAAGATCATCTGAATCCACCAAAATTTGATATGCGACAGGAAACATTGCACTACCATTGTATTTTGACGCTTGAGAGGTACCTGAAATTACTTGGGAATAAAAATCCCGGTGAAACACCCGGTAGATCTTGGAAATCGAACTCGGGCGGACGGAGGCGCACACTGCGGCCGCTGGTCAGTTGGACTAAAGCTCGCTCTGGTTGGAGCTCACGTGCCTCGTCCACACCTACCAGACGTTGTCCATGGTCGCCATGCTGCAACGATCACAGGCGCTCTTGATGACGGTCATCAAGGCGCTCAACCGGTCCCCAACGGTCATGCCGTTGCGCAGCTCGTTGGCCACCATCTCGCCACTGCCACGCAGCCCGATGCCCCTCGTCTCGCCACCGCCATGCAGCCCGTTGGCCCTGTCTCGCCACCGCCGCGCCGTGGGCTCTGGCCGTTCAGGCCAACCAAGTCCTTCACTAGTCGGACATCATGATGCGTTTAAAAAATGGCAGATTTCATGTAGTTGTTAGGAGAAAGAAGAAAACATTCTTTGATACATGCATTTCTTTGTTGTTGCTACAAGGATTCGGAAAAAGTTCCTTTTTATTTCTTTGTTATCAAGTACACCTAAAGTATTTGTTTATGTGTGTCACACACTCACTTACACCACCACACACACTCACTTACACCACCACACACACTTGCACACACCAGTTTCACGCACAATCAGCTCTACAACTATACACAACTTGTAAGAGCTTCCATTCAAAGATCACCTGTGAGGATCGGGATCCCGACATTACAGGAATCACAATTGGATGGTGCCGTGCGATGCGGCACCCAACAACACACAGAAAATGTACATCATATTACATAAAACAACATAGTGTTATACAAGCTTTGTCTTTTACAAATAATATACATTAAAATACACTACAGTGGATTATAAGTTTATAACTCTCGACATTCAAGCCTAAGCTATGCAAAAGTCATTCCATTAAGCATGCGAATGTGTGGGAGCACACAACTCAAAGGCCCCTATGTCCTGCTGCTCCTCTCCATGCCCGGTCTTATATTTAACCAAATGGTAAATCTCACACTCGACCAATCCTGTGTGAACTCAATTCCTGAACTCGCGAGTAGATTCTAACTACTCAATTTCTACCAAAGCAACTATAATATTAAGCATAACATGGACACATTGAGGACTTAAACATCTACCCTGCTCTCATGGTTGCTCTGGTCATGCAAGTGGAAACTCAAAGAAAACCTAGACCAAATGCACAATACAATCTAACCCATATAGTGTGATACAAATAAAATTTTAAAATGTTGTTAAATGCAAAACGGGGCTTGCCTGGCTGCAAGATGGGATCAAAGTTAATCTCCGGGGGAATGACTTCAAGTGGCTTCGGGGTACTCTCGAGCTCGGGGACTATTCAATATGCAAAGAATAATGCAAATGAATAAATATCGGTATTATACTATAGCTCAATGGAAAGACAGTTAAGTAAAAGAAACTAAAGCCACTAGTTCTGGAAATTTTAAAGAGGATATTAGGTACTATGACTGAGGTTCAGGCCAAAATTGGGATCAATTCATGGAAGTCTCTGATGTCTAAAATTCAATTAAGCTAAACACTTACCAGAATTTTGATGGGAAATCTGGGACATTAACAAGGCCAAGAGTTGGTGCTATGTTTATAGGAGGTCAAGGGTGACCCAAAAAAATTGGTTTCATAATTTTCTAAGCGTCCTACTGATAGATATTGAATTTACAAGTTTGGACGATATGCTAAAAAAGTTTCTGGATATTTTGGAATTTTCAGGTACATACAGATTGGAAACACAATTTGGCTATTCAAATCAACTCAAATGGACCGGAATATTTTTCTGAAACTCAAGGCAATTATGTGTCATGATGTGGCCAAGTTTGGGAATTTTATAATGAATGGAGCATTAGGAATTAATTACAGTAGCATTTTGCTTCATGGAATTATTGATGATAATTATGGATGTTCATACAGATCCAAGTGCATAACTTGAAAGTATAAATCACCCTGGTTCCAAAATTTATTTGAGAACTTTTGGACAAATATGCTAGGAGATATTAATTTTCAAAGTTAGAGCAAAATCTGGAATTCAATTTCAATTGGAAAGTTTGAATAAAGAAGGGGGGCCCACGGGTTTAAAATCATCCAATAGGAATTAAACCACACGGGGTCACACGGATCTGGGCTGTAGCCATACTGGATCCCAGTGCCAAACCAGATCCGGGCTGGCACCACAGAGGCTGAAGGCCGGGCCCCACAAGGGCCCGTCTTCAACCTCGCGCCAGCGGCGCTCGGGCGGCGCCCGATAGCGGTTGGTGGTGGCGCCTCACCGCAGCCCGACCTAGGGCATCTCGGCCTCCCAGACTCGCCGCCCCCACCTAAAAATCGATGGGAAACTCGATGGTAAGGCCCCCGACGGCGATAGATGGCCTGAAACGGCATTGCGACGGCAGCGGGCGGAACTAGGGTTTCGGCGATGTCGGCCCAGCCCTACGGTGCACTATTTTGCATGGAAAGACCTCCAAAATGCTCCTGAGAATATAAGGTACGTGGGAGAGGGTGCCAAAGTGGTTGAAATTTGCTTGAACAAGGAAAACGATGGTGAGCCGACATGGTGAAATATGGCAGTTGGGAAAACTCATAGCCCGGCTTGGCTGCTCAATGAAACTCGATGATTCTTCTTCGAGGTGAAGCGCCTGGATGTGTAGAAGATAAAGCTTCATGTCTACAAAAAATTGTTACATGTAGAAAGCGAATTTAATCGGAGACCTAGCAATGTTCATACCACGAGCTCATCGAGAAAAAATGTTAATACTCGAGGTAGGAGAGACTGCATGGGCTGAAACTTTATGGGCACATACTACACGGTATATCTCTCCTTTTTGCTTCAATGAAGTGATCGAGAAAACGCTTGCAGCGATTGGTCAACAGTGGAGCAGAAGGAGACCTCCACGGCGGCCGGAATTCGTCATCGGAAAACTTCAAAATACAGAGCACACAGGTGAGGAAACAGTGAGACGAACGGAGGAGAAGGAAGAGCTGAACGTTGTGCCTCTTTTTGCTTCTTACGGGGAGGTGAGATTTGGCCAGGAACAGCTGCTGCAAGGGAGCACAAGTCAGGTGATCGCTGGGAAGAAGAAAACAGAGGAGGAGAAAGGTTGCTGCTGTGTTGCACCGTGAGAAACTGAAAGGATCAGTTTGTCCCTAGCTGCAGCTCTGCTGGCTTCACAAGCAAGGCATGAAGCAAGAACACTGACTGCTGGTGGATTTTGCATACCGTGAGGTGTCTAGCTGGGAACAGAGGAGGTTTCTGGGTTTGTGTTTCAATGGTCAGTGGGCCCCACAGCCGACTCCTCCTCATCTACTCTCTGTTGATTTTAGTTCTCCACCAGATTTTGTCCAAAATCCTCAGATCTTTTCTGGTAGAACAATTCCATGGTGTAGAATCCACTTTTGAATTCCAATCCCCACTTGATCAAAGTTTATTCAAATTCAAACTCTAATTTGAATTCAAATGGAAATTCACTGCTTGCATCGTATTTCATAGCAATTATATTTCAAAAATTATGAAACGTTACCTGGGCACTATTTGAAATATTAGGAACCCAATGGTCAACTAAAATTTGTATTTTGTTCAATTTTGAACAGTAGCTAAGTTTATTATTTTTTTAATTCCCTCTTTTAGGTTTGAAATGATTTGATCTACCTCTTTTCCACTTGAATTCTTTTTCTCCTCCTTATTTCTACATTTCCAGAATGAATTGTATGTTCAAAACTAGGGCTTTTACATTCCTCCCCCTTAAAAGAATCTTGTCCTGAGATTACAATGAAGAGACAAAATTTGAAGAGAAATTTACCGGATATGAGACGATAAGAAATCCTGATAGTTGGAGCGGAGATATTCTTCGGATTCCCATGTCGCTTCTTCAGCAGTATGGTTGCTCCATAGGACTTTATAAAACCGCAGTGTGCAGTTCTATGTGGTTCGGATCTTCTCGTCGAGAAACTGAATCGGATGTTCGGTGTAGGTGAGATCCAGTTGCAACTCACTGATTTCATAGTTATTGACTACAGCTGTGAAATTGAGACACTTCCGGAGCTGAGATATGTGGAAAATATCGTGTATACCAGCGAGAGATGCCAGCAATTCCAATCTATAAGCCACATGTCCGCACTTCTCTGTGATAGCAAACGGACTGATAAACTGGGGAGCTAGATTTCCTTTTATTCCAAACCTGTGAATTCCTTTCATCGGAGACACACGGAGGTCTATGCAATCCCCGACATTGAACTGCAGCGGGCGACGCCTATATTCCGCATAATTCTTCAATCGAGATTGAGCCACTCTCAAGTTCGCTTGGATGATCCAAACTTGTTCCTCGGCTTCATTGACTAGATCAATCCCGAATGTCACTCTTTCGCCGGACTCGCACCAATTCAGCGGGGTGCAACATTTTCGACCATTGAGATCTTCATATGGTGTCATCTTGATACTCGCTTCATAACCATTGTTGTACGAGAATTCCGCCAACGGCAAATGATCATCCCAATTTTTACCGTGGTGGATGGCACACGCGCGCAACATGTCTTCAAGTACTTGGTTTACCTGCTCGGTTTGTCCATCGATCTGTGGGTGATATGCGGAGCTCCTAATCAGCTTAGGACCCAACGAGGCGTGCAGCTGCTCCCAGAAACGAGCAACAAATAGAGAGCCTCGATCTGAAATTCGTGCAAGGAATGTCGTGTAGGCACACGATTCTTGATATGTACAACTCCGCATACTTCTTTGCATTGAATCCGACATTTACCAGAATGAGATGTGCTGGTTTGGTTAGTCAGTCGACTAAGTGGTAATCCAACGATGAAATCCATACTCACATCCTCCCATTTCCATGCCGGAATATTCAGCGGTTGCAGTTGTCCCGCTTTCCTCATATGGTCGGTGTCGAAGTGTTTATGCGACACTTCCCCCGGATCTACTAAGGAGCAGCCCACAGAGGTTCTTGTTCAGTGGGGCTTAGGCCTCAATCAAGCGTACGCGCATATGAGAGTGTATGAGACGGGGGTTTTTACGTGGTTTGGGCCGCAAAGAGCATAACACTCTACTCCACGATGGATTGTATTGCTAGTGTGTGTGAATGCGTGTGTGTGTATCGGGGATTGGATGTTCGGTCCTTTGTTATGGTGGCGGTCCATCCTTTCATAGATAAGGACGGACGCCTTACAAGTGGTGTCTGGGGCCTGACAGGTGGTCCCGGGGTGATCTTATCCTAAAGATCTATGCTTCTCGCACAAGCTTCCTCTGACTGTGGCAGTGAATATTTGCTGTCTTGTCGCCTCTCTCGTTAGTATCCCATGCGCCGTTGCTGACAATGGCAGAAGATGTCTCGTTAGCCTGTCTTGTTGCAGCAAGCTACCCACTTGGCTGAGTGGGATAGGCCTGTAGTGCCTTCACTGCGATGTGATAGGTTATAGCGGTCTCTGACTGTTGGCGTGCTCCGCGTTGTGCGTCGGAGGTGGGTGCGCGTCTTTAATGCTTGACTTGGGCAGGGCGCACCATCCTTTAACTCCCTCATCTTACCGTTCATGATAAGTTGCAGGACACGTGGCAACATCGGGGCTGGCCCCTGCTGGGGAGGCCCGTCGCGGTTCTTCCTGACACGTGGTAGCTCTGGGGCTCTCCAGGAATCGTGGCAGCTCTGGGCCCTTTCCCGTGGGGGGTGTTGGACCCGGTGCTCCGAGCCATGTGGCTGCACCGGAGCTATCCCCCAAGGTCGGGTGAGGTCCCATCCCTACACGTGGCATCTTGGGAGCCCGCCTCACCGGAGGAGCCGAGTCCCATCTTTAAGGCTCACATGGCAGGGTCTGGCTCCTTCGGGACATGTGGTGCCACCAGATGTGCCTAGGTGTTTTCACCTTGGGGTTACCCTGTCCGTAGGGTACCGACAGTAGCCCCTGGATCCACCTTGGGGGGAGGTGATGAGCCCAAAGGTGGATCCCTTTCCATGTTTTCCTGCATTGCGCTTTGAATTTTGTCTTGGACAACCGAAGCGGTGGGCGCTTCTGCCAATGTCACCACGCGTCCTCCACTGGTTGAGAGACTATGGCGACGTGATCTTTGCTTGTTGTAGTATCTCTGTCTTCTGTGGTGCCTTTAATCGCGATGGTTCCCAATGCGTCTATAGCACTTTCGTTCACTCTGCCTTTATGGGAGCCGCTTCAGCTGTTTTCTCAGGTGGTTGACCGCCTGGGCCAGTGCTTCAGACAGGGGGAGTAGGGCCCATTGTCATGGGTGTTGTGCATTGACTGGTTCAGGCCGAACCTTTGTGATACACACGAAGTACTCAGGCGTAGCGAGGGTGATCAAAAAGGAAACCTTTGTTAGAGGGGACGGTTCCTTCCTTACTCACACCCCACAGCCTGAGTTTTTTCCTTCTTCCTCGAGCGCTCAAGCCTTCACCCCTCTGCAAAACACCTCACCTTCGCTTGCTCCAATGGCTTCCCCACTGCCTCCTTCTCGCTTCCAGTCGGCCGATGACCTGTCGCTAATGAGGCGACTGCTTGGCTAGTTGGCGGTGGAGTATGCGTGGATGATCTGCTGTGGATCTCCCACTCTTGAAGACCTACGCGAAGACGAGATTGTCCTCTTTTCTGCCTACATGTCTACGGGGCTTGGGATCCCGCCATCGAAGTTCTTCCTCGCAGTGCTGGAGGAGTACAGGCTGCAGCTTCACCACCTGTTGTCGAACTCCTTCACTGTGATTGTTGTGTTCGTCCACTTCTTTGAGGCGTTCGTGGGCTGCCAGCCAATAATGGAGATATTCTGGTTCTTCTTCATGATGAAGACCACCAGAAAGAGCACGATGACACAAGTGGATGCCTACTACTTTCGGCACTGGGACAAGACCTCCCGAGCCTACCCCCCTTTGCTCAAAGGGGGAAAGTGGAGCACCTGGAGGGAAGATTGGGCGATCGTGTTGGTTGAGGCCCATCCTGTGTTGAAGATGCCCTCTGGAGGTCCAACTTCCGATCCCACCACCTGGGAAGCTTTCCAGGGGTTGACGAAGGAGTACACGCCAATATTGAAAAGGATTCGGTTCCTAGCGGGCAAAGGCTTGACCTCCCTGATGGTGCTGGCAGACTTCTTGCGCACCGCCCCTCTCTAGAAGAACCAGTACGGGACCTGGCACTACACAGATACCTATGATCACTGCCGACTAGCTCTGGACAACTCCACCCCCGAGATGTTGGAGGGGTTGTTGAAGGTGGTGACCTGCGACACAGTCGAAGACTGGCACGTCTCCATCCTAGACGACTGCAAGCCACTCTTCATGACCCCCGTCTTGAGGGACGAACTACTGAGCTCGATGCCTGCAGTCAACGTGTTCAGCGTTACCCGCCTGCACCTCGAGGAGACATATTTGGGGCGTCCGTGGTCCTGGCGCGGTGCCACACCATGACGCAACAACAGGGTCTTCCTCTTGTTCTTCAGAAAGGGCGGAGGTTGGGCCCCCAAGATCCTCCCTCAGGGTGGGGGACGGCCAGCCAGCGCCAGTTTTGGCACCCGAAAAGCGTTCTCGTCCTCTGGCCACAGGTTAATCCACCACTGCGCCAAAGAAGCGAAAGCTGACGCACGGGGATGGTACCCCAATCGCTCATCGCGATGAAGTCGTAGCGGCCGAAGCTCCCGTTGTCTACTTGGTTTCTGATTCTAGTGGCGGTTCTGGTTCCGGAGGAGGTGCAGAGGGGTATGCGCAGGTGGCCACGCTGACACGTGTCGACCAAGAGTCGGTGCCAGAGACGGAGGCGCCAGCCTTGTCGTCAGGTACTGGCGATCTCGGTTTACCGCGTGGAGTGGGAGGCCAGGGTCACTGGAGCGGTCCGACCCGCCGGTAAGCCGTAGCTTCTTCCCTGCTATTTCTCTTCTTTTCTTCTTCACTCTGATGGAGTTTTATCTTTGGCTTTTTAGGGCGTCGTTAGCTTACTTGGTGCCCTTGGTGCTTATAGGGGTGGGCTTTGTAGCCCCTACTTTTTCCGGAGCTGGAACAGGGTCTGCTGCACCACATCCTGTGCCCAAAGGTGCGCTGGCCTCCAGTGAAGTCGATGTCTCCGCGCCCTCGTCCATTGAGGCAGATGGGGAAAAGGTGGTGCCAGGCCAGGTGGTGCCGAGCGAGGAGGTTCCTGTAAGACCTATGTTTGTTGAATACATTGTCTTGTAGTGGAATACACTTTCTTTGACGATAAAAGTTTTGAATATCACCAAAACATCTTTTTATTAAGGTCCGACTAGTTTTGGTTAGCTCCGGTGAGTTTTGTCTTTAGCTCCAACATGTCTTTGATAGCTCCGGTGTGTTTTTGCTAAGATCCGAGTTGATTTTTCTAGCTCTGGCTTTTGGGTTTACTAGTTCATACTAGTTTTGTTAAGTTCCAGCACTAGGTTCTACTAGCTTTTGTTAGCTCCGGCTCAAGGACCGGGTTGCTCTGGCAAGGTCTAGAACTTGACCGTAGTGCTTCTATTTTTCATTTGTAATGTTTGGTACTTGCTTTACATCTCTGGAAAGATTGCTTAGTATTCATTTGCTAAGTCTTTGGTGCGTTTTTGGTTGACATGGATGATATCATGTTACTGTGGTTTTGCAACATGCTTATGTGAGGTTCTCTTGTAAGATGTTGTGTTCGGAACTAACTTGAGTCAAGTTGCGGACTTGGGCTCTGTCGGTACCCTAAGTACCGTATACCCCTTGAGATTTCAAAGATCTCAAGGAAATGTCATCTACTTGATTTGAAGACCTTCGGAGGCCCACATGTCAGACATGACCGGACCCGCTTCTCCAACATGGTTAGTCCCAGGGTCGCCACGTGTACCATCAAACCGGAGCTACCGCCCATAAGGGGGAAGCTCTGGGCTATGTACCATAACGGCACCCCCGGACCTAACCCCAGACTGAGGGAAGCTCCAGAACTGACACGTGTCTGGTGGCACCGGACCTATCTGTTCCCCACAATATGCTCCGGAGCTGCCACATGTCCAATCATCGGATCTTCAGCCTCAAACCTCCGGTAGACTCCACAACGGCTCCGGATCTTCTAAGGGGAATCAAGGACTTCAAGACCCGATTAAGTGTCATTAATACTATGTTAATGACACACGATCGGATGACCCTTATTACCAGTAACGGCGCTGTCAAAGCCCGTAACTCGGTCATTAAGGGTACTTAAGCGCATCAAATGTGTATCAATATTAGTAGCCGCCAGGGCCACATGTCGGGCCAGGCCAACCTGTAACGACCTGTCCTTGTACTATAAAAGGACAGGCCAACGATACATAGAGGGGCCCTGATATATGCTCTGATCTCGATCATCTCATCTAATCTGATCTGATCTGATCGAGATCTGGTCTGATCGGCTCACACGTGCTCTCAACTCACGTCACCTGAGTTGAGTTCATACATCCAATACAACACCAACACACCCCGTGGAGTAGGGTATTATGCTCAGGCGGCCCGAACCACGTAAATCTTTGTGTCTCCTGTGTCATTTTACATTTCACCTTCTTGAATCTTCGCGCGCCCACACCGAACTTCAAACTCCGCAAACACTTTTAGTAGTGTCGGGAGATCTGCTGGATCAAAACCACCGACAGTTGGCGCGCTAGGTAGGGGCGCCTAAGATTTCAAGAATGGTGAACTCAGCTACTAAATCATCCAATGGTCATCCTGCTGTTCAAGCTGCTGGGGGCAATCCCTCTAATATGCAGCCACCAGCAGGAACCTCAGTTCCAGCAGGAGTCACACTTTTGAAGAAGTTGCTCGAAGTTGGATTCATCCGAGAAGTCTTCCATCCAAAATGGCTGGCAAACCCAGTCGTGGTGCCCAAGGCCGGCGGGAAGCTTCGGATGTGTATTGACTACACAACACTAAATAAGGCATGTCCTAAAGATCCATTCCCACTACCTAGAATAGATCAGATAGTGGATCCCACCTCCGGGTGTGAATTATTGTGTTTCCTAGACGCATATTCCGGGTATCATCAAATCAGAATGTCTAGGGAAGATGAAGAGCATACCTCTTTCATCATAGTAGATGGATTGTACTGTTATACAGCCATGCCATTTGGTCTCAAGAATGCAGCTTCAACCTTTGTACGAGCTATGTACAAAACTTTTGAAGAAATCATTAGAGACATAGTGGAAGTGTACGTCGATGACATCGTGGTCAAGATCAAGAACAAGGAGTCACTCCTTGACACCTTACAGGCTGTCTTCGACAAGCTGCGGGTCACCCGCACAAAGCTAAACCCAGACAAGTGTGTCTTCGGGGTTAGCTCCGGAAAACTTCTTGGTTTCCTGGTAAATCACCGGGGCATAGAGGCTAATCCGGCAAAGATCAAAGCCATTGAAGACATGCGGCCACCAGCCCGCATCAAGGATGTCCAAAAGCTGACTGGATGTCTAGCAGCCCTCAGCCGGTTCATTTCAAGACTGGCGGAACGGGCACTTCCCTTCTTCAAGTTATTGAGGAAGTCCGGACTATTCCAATGGTCTGAAGAAGCAGAAAAGGCGTTCCAGGAGCTAAAACAGCTCCTCACCACCCTACCAACTCTGGTAGCTCCGAACCCTGGTGAGCCTTTGCTGCTTTACATTTCAGCAACTGACGAAGTCGTCAGTATGGTTCTAGTTGCGGAGAGACCAGAACCATCCCATGCTCAGGAATCCAGACCCCTCCGGGAGGGTCCGGAGGTTCCTGAAAGCGAGTCTGGGTCCCAGTTCCCAGACTTGAGTCCACAAGAAGTTACTTTAGAAGACCCAGACCCCTCCGGGAGGGTCCAGGTCGCTTCTGAAGAAGCTCCGGGTCCCTCCAACAAGGACTCGGAGGTCCCCGAAGAAGGTCCGGATCCCTCCAGGAGGATCCGGGTCAATGAAGAGGAAGCTTCGGGCCCCTCCGGGAGGGTCCGGACCATCCAACGCCCAGTGTACTTCATCAGTGAAGTACTTCATGACGCCAAGACTCGATACTTAGAGGTGCATAAGCTGCTCTACGCAGTTCTTATCGCCTCCAGGAAGCTTCGCCATTACTTCCAAGCTCACAAGATTTCAGTGGTGACTTCTTACCCACTTCGAGCAATCTTGCATAATCCCAATTCAACTAGGAATATTGCAAAGTGGGCAGCGGAATTGGCCGAATTCGATCTCGAATTCATTCCAAGACAAGCAATGAAGAGTCAAGCATTGGCAGATTTTGTGGCGGAATGGACTCCCTCTCCATCAAACCCTGGGGGACCCAGTGAGAAGAATCCGGAACACAAGGCTCCGGTCTTCACCGAGCCTCACTGGACCCTCTACTTCGACGGCTCCATGCAGAAGCAGGGGGCCGGAGCTGGAATCATTCTCCTCGCACCAACCGGGGAGAAGGTAAAATACATGGTACACCTTGAATTCAAGGCGACCAACAACATGGCGGAGTATGAAGCACTCATCTACGGACTAAAGGTGGAACTGTCATATGGTGTCAAACAGCTGCTGGTCAAGGGAGATTCACAGCTCATCATTAAACAAGTAAAGGGTGAATGCTCCTACAACAATCTCCAGCTAGCTGCTTACCTCCTTGAAGTCTAGAGGCTTCAGAAGGACTTCGAAGTCCTAGACCTCCACCACGTCCAGCGTGTCCACAACGCTGAAGCCAACAAACTCTCGACGAAAGCGTCAACCGGAGCTCCAGCTTCTGACGAAACTTTTGTCTGGAGGTTGTCAAAACCCATAGCTCAGCCTGCCGAACTGAGCGAAGGGGGCGATATCACTATCCCGAAGCTGACGGTCCTGATGGCCCTCTTACCATGGCAGCCATCAAGGGTCGTAGGTGCTGCCGGAAGCTCCGAGCAACCCAACACGCAAGACTCAAATGCTCAAGTTAGCTCCGATGCATGGATCTCGGAGATCCGGAGCTACTTGAAAGACAACATCCTTCCTGACGATGATGTATCCGCTGACCGGATAGTCAGATTGGCTAAAAGATACACATTGGTAGAAGGGGATCTCTACCGGCGCGGTGCCAACGGCGTCCTAATGCGGTGCATCACAAGGGAAGAAGGCTACGAGATCCTCGCAGAAATCCATGGAGGCGAGTGTGGGAACCACACGTCTTCCCGCACGCTGGTCGGTAAAGCCTTCCGGCATGGCTTCTACTGGCCTACAGCACTCTAGGATGAAACTGAGCTGGTGAAGAAATGCGAAGCATGCCAATTTCATGCAAAGCAAATCCACACACCGGCTCAGCCTCTACAAATGATACCTCCTACATGGCCCTTCGCTGTGTGAGGGATGGACATCTTGGGACCTTTCCCAAGAGCTATTGGAGGTTACAGTTCCTGTATGTCGCCATTGACAAGTTCACCAACAGGCCGGAAGCAACTCCAGTTATGACAATAAACAAGCAATCTGCTATCAACTTTTTGCAGTCCATTGTATGCAGATTTGGAGTCCCAAATAAAATCATTACTGATAACGGGACCCAATTCACAAGCTCTGCATTTTAAGGATATTGCAAAGACCTCGGCATTCAAGTTTGCTACGCCTCCGTAGCTCACCCGGCAAGCAATGGCCAGGCCAAGAGAGCAAATGCTGAAATCCTGAAAGGACTCAAAATGCGCACCTATGAGCACTTGAAAAAACATGGAGCCAATTGGATTGAAGAGCTTCCGCCCACTCTATGGGCCAACAGGACAACTCCAAACCGGTCAACTGGAGAGACACCCTTCTTCCTGGTGTATGGAGCTGAAGCAATCCTTCCTCCAGAAATCACCTTGGGGTCACTCCGGGTCCGGACCTTCGACGAAGCCACGCAGGACCAGCTCCGGCGTGAAGACCTAGACCTCCTTGAGGAGGGAAGGTGCCAAGCAGCTGTTCAGAATGCCCGATACCGCCAAGCCCTTCGGCGCTATCATCAGCGGCATGTACACAACCGACAGCTCGAGGAAGACGATCTGGTGCTACGGAGAATACAATACAGAGAAGGGTTAAACAAACTCTCCCCCAGCTGGGAGGGACCCTTCCAAGTGATTAAAGTATCCCGTCCCGAAAGCGTTCGCTTGGCTACCGAGGATGGGACACCTCTCCCAAATCCTTGGAATATTGAGCACCTCCATAAGTTCTACACTTAATATCATAGAGGTGAGTCTGTAGTAACTTGAGGTGTATGTTATAGAGTCATTGTACAGATTCGGGTAGTTCCTCCAGGAGAACAGCCGGACCTTTCCCGGAAGGTCCGCAAAGTTCATGCAACACTTGTCACAGTCTCAATACTAAAAGTGTGGCTAGCTACCCTGGGTCAAACGAGGAATGAAACACACTTAGCCTGGTTCCGTACCCTAAGAGTGTACTCGTTTCCCCTGTACCCCAGACCTATAATGAAAGACATCTTCATGTGAAACAGACTCCACGTGCATTTATTTTGTACAGGCTCAACATTTTTTATTTTTCTCTTTCTTGTCTATAACAAAGTTGTGCAATTCTTAAGAAATTTTAGTTCGACCAGTTCATGTACAATTCAAGTTATATTGTCAATTCTTTTGGATTCAAATATTGTTCATGGCCCACTCGCCCGAATGGCGCCAAGCCAATCTTGGGCCAGAGTGTGCTATCGACTTAGCCTGGTCAAACACCCTAAGTACGCCACTCTACCTACACCCCAGCAGGCCGAAGTAAGGCAGGTCCAAGTACAATTGGACCTGGAAGAAAAGACAACGCATTCTGTTGTATTTAGAATCGCGTTTGACCTAAAACTCTCTTGGGAATCGTAAGCCGCGACGAAGTTATAGGCAAGGAGCAAATTTTACTATTTTTCTTGGCTTTAGTGTGCAGGAAAAATAAAGAATCCACGTTGATGGAGAAAAGCCGGAGCTAACAAAGCTCCGACTCCCCCTAGGTGGCTTGTGATCGATGTTAAACATTGAAAACGAGCATTACCGGAGCAACCAAGCTCCGGCAAAGCTAGGGGGGCCAGCCGTCGACGCAGAATAAAAGATGGTGAGAAGACCCCACAAGCGGAGTCTGCTGCCTACAAGTTAGGCGTTGGCAAAGGTCACTGCCGGAGCTACTAAGCTCCGACACCCCGGAGGGCTAACTATTGATGCTCTACGCGTTGATAGGGACTATTGCCGGAGCTACTAAGCTCCGACAACCTCAGGGGGCCTTCACTATCAAAGACTTCAGACCTACACTCTACAAGTTCGAAGCAAACGAGTCTTCAACAAAATACAATACCCTCTTGGTACATGTTCACAATCAAATTGTGTACATCTACCAGGGGGCCAAGTGAAGACAGAAGTGTTGAAGACAAAAAATGAAATTCATTAACAAATTGTAGATTTCATTCATCTGGAGACAAGGGATTACAAAATTGGGGAAGAAAAAGAGAGAATACAAGTGGGAGCTACAGAGATGGTCCTAGACCCTATGGAAGAACTGGGCGACCTTCTGAGCAACCTCCGACACGTTGGCTCGGGCGACTTCACCTTCTCCTTCGACGGGACCTTCAAGCACCGAGTCTAGAGAAAATTGGGGATCCCGGCTGGTGTAGCACGTCAGCACATACTCTGTGATGTTCTTCGCCAGGGACTGCCCCTCAACTTCCAACTGGTCTGCGATGACGTCACCCACCTTGGAGAGTTTGCCACCCGCCGAGCTCAACACTTGCAACGCCAGGTCCGGCTCCGGCTCCGGATCATCCGGACGCACGGGACTGAGGCCCATTGGTGTCAGCGCATCGTTGGTTTTGCTCAGGAACTCCCAAACCTGTAGGGAGTCCGCAGTCCTCAAGCCCTTCAGTTCCTCCAAGGATCTTTTGGCCGCCGCCAGTTTAGAATTCTCACGATCAAGGCGCTCAACCTCTTTGGCATTTTGCTGAATCTTTTCAGCAACCTGCTTCTCGAGTTTTCTAAGCTCCTCCTCCCGGAGGTGGATCTTGTTTTAGCGGTCGACCAGGTCCTTCTCCTGTAAGACCTATGTGTGCTGAATACATTGGCTTGTAGTGAATACACTTGGCTTTGATGATAAAAGTTTTTAATATCACCAAAAAACCTTTTTATCAAGGTCCGACTCTAGCTCCGAGCTATAGCAAGGTCCGACCATAGGTCTGACTTGTTTTGGGTAGCTCCGGCTATGTTAGATGCTAGGTCCGGCTTCTTGGTAAGGTCCGACTAGCTTTGGTTAGCTCCAGTGAGCTTTATCTTTAGCTCCGGCATGTCTTTATTAGCTCCGGCATGTCTTTGATAGCTCCGACGTGTTTTTGCTAAGCTCCGAGTTGATTTTTCTAGCTCCGGCTTTTGGGATTACTAGTTCCGACTAGTTCTGGTTAGCTCCGACGCTAGGTCCTGCAAGTTTTGTAAGCTCCGGTGGGAGCTTGGTTGTACTAGTTTTGGTAAGCTCTGGCACTAGATTCTACTAGCTTTTGTTAGCTCCGGCTCAAGGTCCGGGTTGCTCTGGCAATGTTCGGAACTTGACCGAAGTGCTTCTTCTTTTCATTTGCAATGTTTTGTACTTGCTTTACATTGTTGGATAGATTGCTTAGTATTCATTTGCTAAGTTTTTGGTGCATTTTGGTTGATATGGATGATATCGTGTTACTGTGGTTTTGCAACATGCTTATGTGAGGTTCTCACGTAGGGTGTTGTGTTCGGAACTAACTTGAGTCAAGTCAAGGACTTGGGCTCTATGGATTGGTTGTTTATTCATGTGCAGGTGTTGCTTGAGTTCAAGTCATGGCTGGTGACAGGATCCATTGGACTAGTCTCAGAGAGGAGATGAGGTTCCAACAACCAAGTTCAGGAGGAACTGTGGTTGAGCCGATCAGGAGGTCGCACAGGATGATTGAATCAAGGGCAGTGCATATGAAGGTTACTGAACATCGAAGGAAGGTGTTCGCACGTATGCATGCGGTGCATGAAGTGGCAACATGGTTCCGAAGATGGGATAAGGAAGGAAAGATCTGGTTGGAAGGATCGGATCGTATTGGTTGTTGACTTTGGCTGCGGCGAAGTCGGTTATGGCTCAGTATGGAAAGTATCGAGTTGGTTATATTAGGATGTTGTGTGTGTCACGAATTTGAGTTGTTTAGGAATGTGGGATACGTTCCTAAGGTGTTTGGAAATCTTAAGATTGCTTCTATCTGCGTATAGAAGAATCTTGAGCAGTTATGGAAAGTTACGATTTGTGATCTGAGTAGGATTGGAGTCCTAGTTGATATTGGGTTGGCCTAAGGGCTGGTTATATAAGCAAGGGAGCCCAGAGCTCGTGGTGGACGACTTTGGGGCTGTTCCTCTTGTGTTCTATTGAATAAAATTCGTGGTTTGAAGGAACTTTTGTGCCTTGTTCGTCCTACTTGTTCCAGACAAGTTTTACTCGTCGAGTTTCTGGACAGCACTACCTTTTGTCGGTGGTTTTATCATAACTCGAGTTTTACAGATCCAATTGACGTGATTCTTTTTGGGTTGTCTTCACAACTTGATTGTCTATCATATGTCAAAATTTCACGGTCATTGGATTTGTGGTTTCTGATCTACACGAGTTTCTTTGCAGCGTTCCAGAACTGTTTTTTCTTGGGTAGGACAGATTGACCATTGTTTGATCTTTCGATCATAACTTGAGTTTTTCTCGTTGGATTTGAGTGATTCTTTTTGTGTTGTCTTTGTGAATTTATTATCTCTGATATATATCACTTTTGTCATGGTGAAACACGTTTAGATTAGTCTCATACACGATTTCTTTAACAGATCGTTTTTCTGCCAAAAGGGTTTGGGGTTTAATTGTTTCCGCCGCATAAGATTTTTAAATCTACCATTCACCCCCTCTGGTATATTTTCACATGCTCTTCGATCCTACAATTGGTATCAGAGCCACGGTGCTCTAATCTTTGTGATTTGCGAGTTTTTGACTAATCATCATGGAGAAGTACTCCGCCAAACCTTGTGTGTTTGCTGGTATTGATTTTCAGGTTTGGAAGGCACGCATGGAGGCTTTTATCCAGGCACAAGGCTTTGCAATATGGGAGAAGGTGTATAAGCCTTATGAAGTGCCACCTAATGATCAAGTCACGGCCACAAACCTACGGGACATCGACAACAACAACAAAGCTCGAAACTTGATCATCCAAGGACTCACTCAAAGCGACTTTGATCGTGTCGCGCACCTCCGATCAGCATACGATGTTTGGAGAGCTCTCTGTGATTATCATGAAGGCTCCAATACAATCAAGGAGGTAAAACAAGATATGTTCAAAAAGGAATATATGCGCTTTGAGATGCAACCAGGTGAGTCTATCGATGACCTCTTTGCTCGTTTCAATAAAATTCTCAGCAACTTACGTAGTGTCAATGTTAATTTTTCTGATGCTGAGAATGCTAAGCAACTTCTTAGTGCATTAGACATGTCAATTTGGGAGATGAAAGTAACATCTATTCGTGAATCTACTGTCATGAGTTCACTTACTTTAGATGTGCTATATTCCAAGTTAAAAACTCATGAAATTTACATAATCTCACGTAAGAACCCCAATAAGTCTATTGCATTTGTTTCACAACGTGATATGTCTAGCTCCGGCCAATCATCATCTTGCAATACACTTGCTTTGTTGTCCTCTCTAACCCTTGAACAGATTGAGGAGTTTCGAGAGGAGGAGCTAGCACTTCTCTCTACGAGGTTCTCAAAAGCATTGCAAAATGTGAGAACTAGAAGGAGAGGAAGCTCCAAACCTCAATGGTGCTTCAAATGTGGTAAGACAGGATATTTTTGTTTAGATTGCCCTAACCTTTCATGTCCTACTTCCCGGGATGAAAAGAAAACAAGAACGAAGCACTCCTCTGCAAAAGATACGAAGAAAAAGAAGGGTACCTTAGGACACAAGATGATTAACAGCTTCATCACCGCACTTCAAGAACTTAGTTCAAGTGATGTAGACTTTGAAAGTGATGAAGATGATGATGATCTGGCCAACTTATGCTTCATGGCGGGCAAAACAAGATCAAGATCAAGTCAGGAGGATGCAGACCACAACAGTGAAGACGATGAGGTATGTTCTACCTGCAATGAAATGTGTGATGCTATTTCTCGTGCAACTATTATTGTCAAGAAAAAGGACAAAAAACTTAGGGAAAATGCTGCTAAAATTGAATCACTAGAATCTGAAATTAACCGTTTAAAAACTTTGATTCCTAGTGATGATACATGTCCCTCATGTGACTTAATCTATGAACAATTGTCCACATTAAGAAGTGCACACTCCTCCACTCTAGATAGACTTGATGAAGAAATTGAAAAGAACAAAGAGCTTGCTGCACTTAATGATAAAAACTTGAAAGATGCTAGTTGTTCTACAATTGATTTGCATTATTCTAGTTGTGATGATCTTAATAAAAAACTGCAAGATGCTATGAATGAAATTTCTATATTGAACAATGCTTTACGTTCTCATGAAGTTAAATTTTGTTCCAATTGCAAACTAAAAGGAAAAACTTCATGTGAAAATTGACTTGATCTGTCCAATAAACTTGACATCATGCATAGGACATTAGATCGGTTTTGTAATGGGAATAAGAACCTAAACTTGCTGCTGAATTCTTCCAAGTCTTGCAATGATAAAACTGGTTTAGGTTTTGATTCTCATGCTCATGCTAAGGAACATCCACCTAAAATTGTGAAGTCATTAGGAAGTGGTTTGATTCAAACAGTTCCTAAACAAAAGGGAGTGGTTTTCAAATCTGTAGGAGTGTTGCCTCATTTGGTTTCAAATAAAAATATTGCTTGCTCATCTAGACATGAACACAAAGTTAAATTTCATTGTACCTTCTGTGGTAAAGATGGTCATGTCATAGATTTTTGTTATAGACTAGCTAAACAACAAAAAAAGGAAAGAAAAATTGCTAGATCTTATAACTTTCATGCAATTAAAAAAACACAACCTGCTTTAGTTAGTCCGAAATTTGAAAAGGTAGCTTCTGGACCTTCTGGTAAGAAATATGCAAAAGCAGCTCCGATAGTTCCGATAGCTCCAAGAGCTCCCGGACCTTCTGTTGTTTCCTTCGGAACTTCAGCTTTTGTTTCCGGAGCTTCAACCTTGTCTTTTGGAACTGCTGCTTTTACCTCTGGAGCTACTGGTTTTTGTGCTAAAAGAATAAGAATAGAAAACCTCAAACCTCGACTCATAAACCTGCTATTTTATATCAGCCTTCTTGTGTTTTTCCTACTGCACGTCGTGTGACTCAGTAGTGGATACCTAAATGCCTTTTGACTAACCCCAGTATTGAGTCATCGACGTATTGTGCTTCTATGTAGGTTATACGCTTGAGGAAGGGGAACATTTGGATTGTGGATTCAGGTTGCTCACGCCACATGACCAGTAACAAAGATTAGTTCTCCTCCCTCTCTTTTGTGTCACGTGTAGAGAATGTTACTTTTGCCGATAATTCTTCAACTCCTATAATTGCTAAGGGTTCGGTTAGAGTAAATGATCACTACACTTTGAAGGATGTGGCACTTGTCAAAAATTTTAAATACAACTTGCTTTCTGTTTCACAATTGCTATATGGAAATCTGGAAATTATTTTCAATAAAAACTGCTGCAAAGTTGTAAGTTCAAATAGTGAGCTTATTTTTAACATGTCTCGGTTTGGAAGAGTTTTTAAATCTGATTTTGATATGTCTTCCTCTAAGCATAGGTGTCTAGTTGCTAATGATTCAAAAGACCTATATTTTTGGCGTCGTAGACTTGGTGACGTAGGCTTTGATCACCTAACGCGTGTTAGTGCTCTTGATCGCATACGTGGGCTGCCTAAGCTTAAAGGGGACAAAGAAATTGTGTGCTCTTCTTGTAGACATGCTAAGATGGTTGCAGGTTCACATACTCCTCTCACAATGATCATGTCAACTGAACCATGTCAACTTTTGCATCTTGACACCGTAGGACCTTCACGTGTTCAATCCTTCGGAGGTAAATGATATGTTCTTGTGATTGTTGATGATTATTCTAGATACTCTTGGTTTTACTTTATGGCGTCTAAGAATGAAGTTTTTAGTCACTTTAGAACTTTATTTCTTAGATTATCAATTGATTACCCAGGATTTTTAAAAGCAATTAGAAGTGATAATGGAACTGAATTTAAAAATCAATCTTTTGATCACTTTTGTGCTAAAAATAGAATAGATCATCAATTTTCTTCACCATATGTACCTCAACAAAACGGTGTTGTAGAAAGAAAGAACAGAACCTTAGTTGAGATGGTTAGGACTATGCTTGATGAATATCAAACTCCTAGGAAATTTTGGGCTGATGTGTTGGCAACCGCTTGTTATGTCTCAAATCGTGTTTTCTTGCGTGCTAAGCTAGGTAAAACACTATATGAGCTCCGGTTTGGACATGGGCCTAGTGTTACACACTTTTGGGTTTTTGGTTGCAAATGCTTTGTTAAGAAACATGGTAATCTTGATAAATTTGACCCTAGATCCATTGATGGCATGTTTCTTTGTTATCCATCTCATACTAGAGGCTACCGTATGCTTTTACTTGACACTAACAAAATTGTGGAGACTTGTGGAGTGTCTTTTGATGAAGCTAGCCCAGGTACTAGCTCAAACATTGCAGGTCCAGATCCATATCTGGAGGGGGGAGCATTTTCATTGAAGATGAGGAAGAATTGGAGTTGCTGCCTGAAAATTCAGCAGCTAAAGACTTTGGTTCAGCTCCGGATGTTAATTCTCAACCAGCACCGACAACCGCCAATGCTGATTCAAATCATCCTCAATTCACAAGCTCATCGATTTGTGATGAACATGAAGAAGAAGCTTGTGAGACATTTGTTCCCCTACGGTTTTACAAAGATCATCCCCCACAACAGATGATTGGAAGCTTGCACGAACGAGTCACACGGTCTAGCTATGATGAGTTCAGAATTTGAGATGAGTATGATGGGTGAACTCACTTACTTTTTGGGGCTGCAAATCAAGCAAACTAAGGAGGGTACCTTTGTACATCAAATGAAGTATACAAAAGATCTCCTAAGGCGCTTCAACATGGACAAAAGCAAGCCTCTTCGGACACCAATTGGAATAGCAACAACACTTGGACTTGATGAAGATGGTGAACCCGTGGATCAAAAAGAATATAGAAGCATGATCGGATCACTTTTGTACCTCACGGCATCAAGACCAGACATACAATACAGCGTATGTCTTTGTGCACGGTTTCAAGCTTCCCCACGTGCTTCACATTGTCAAGCCGTCAAAAGGATTCTTAGGTACTTACATGGAAATCAAGAATTTGGAATTTTTCTTCCTTCTTCCTCAACCGTTACTTTGAAAGCTTTTTCGAATACTGATTTTGGGGGTTTTAGGATTGATAGGAAAAGTACTTCCGGTGCTTGTCATTTTCTTGGTAATTCTCTTGTTGCTTGGTCCTCTAGAAAACAAAATTTAGTTGCACAATCCACAGGCGAATCTGAATATGTAGCTACTGCTAGTGCTTGCTCACAAATTCTTTGGATTGTTCAAACACTTAAGGACTATGGGGTTGATCTAGATAGTGTTCCACTGTTCTGTGATAACACTAGTGCCATTTGCATTGCTAAAAACCCCGTGCAACATTCTAGAACTAAGCACGTTGACATTAGGTATCACTTTCTCTGAGATAATGTTGAAAAAGGAAACATTGTGCTTCACCATGTATATATCAAACAACAATTGGCTGACATTTTTACAAAACCTTTGGATTTCACTCGTTTTTGTTACATTCGTAGTGAAATAGGGGTTATGCATCCTCATGGCTTAAATTGAGGGGGAGTTTTGAAACTTGGGAAGTCTATGTGTGAATCTGAAATTAAAATAATATGAGCATAGTAATTCATACATATATGACTTTGTGATTCCTGTTACATGCTGAAAGTTCTTACTACATTACTCGTGTTATACATTTTGTAGTTTTTGCCATGTCTAGTAATTGGAATAATTACTTACACTAAATCTGGTCATGGTCGAACTTTCTTGCTGTTTTGAACTTGTTGCATACTCACAAGTGCTTTTAATCATTAAGAATTAACCAAGTAATCAACTCACATGTTGAGTTTTTATGAACAAATATAAATTGAGAAAAGATCAAGAGAATATGCATGCATCGCACTTCTTCTTTTGAGATGGCTTATCATTGCACTTAGATATGAACTTGGAAGAAGTTGTGTATGACTAAAACCATGTCTTAAGCTTCTGATTTTCAAATGACATAGGCTTGGCTTGGTTGGTTAGAATAAGGCAGATGCGCATATAATCTCTTGCAAATATCATATGATCTAAATTTATGCTTTGAAAAATAATAAAATGCAGCAACTAGTGTCATGCTTTTAGGTTTTGAAATAGTTAAGTTTGTGAGATCATGACTTGCTTAAATTGAAAATTACAATTGATCTCTAGCATGCCTTACACTACTTTATGTATTTCATTGATGTGATAATGTAAGGTACTTGCTAGTATGACTTGGATGAGCTTTGCTTATATGTATATGTTATAATATGCTCATAACAACTAAAGTTGGAGAGATAATTTGATTATATGCTCATGACTTGCTGAATACATTGTCAAAGGGGGAGAGATAAGCATGAAGAGAAAGGGAATATGTGCATAAGGAGAGATAATAAAGGGGGAGAGATAATATGGGATACTTTTTAGATTTTCTTCTCATTTTACTTTTGATTTACAAAGGGGGAGAAATTGCCTTCAAAACTTTTATGTGAATAAGCCAATGTTTGGATTTTAAATGGTGTTGCCAACGCATTCATCAAGGGGGCGATTGTGAGACCTATGTGTGCTGAATACATTGGCTTGTAGTGGAATACACTTGCTTTGACGATAAAAGTTTTGAATATCACTAAAACATCTTTTTATTAAGGTCCGACTAGTTTTGGTTAGATCCGGTGAGTTTTTTCTTTAGCTCCAACATGTCTTTGATAGCTCCGGCGTGTTTTTGCTAAGCTCCGAGTTTATTTTTCTAGCTCCGGCTTTTGGGTTTACTAGTTCATACTAGTTTTGGTAAGTTCCAGCGCTAGGTTCTACTAGCTTTTGTTAGCTCCGGCTCAAGGTCCGGGTTGCTCTGGCAAGGTCCGGAACTTGACCGCAGTGCTTCTGTTTTTCATTTGCAATGTTTCGTACTTGCTTTACATCTCTGGAAAGATTGCTTAGTATTCATTTGCTAAGTCTTTGGTGCGTTTTTGGTTGACATGGATGATATTGTGTTACTGTGGTTTTACAACATACTTATGTGAGGTTCTCACGTAAGATGTTGTGTTCAGAACTAACTTGAGTCAAGTCGCGGACTTGGGCTCATATGGATTGGTTGTTTATTCATGTGCAGGTGTTGCTTGAGTTCAAGACATGGTTGGTGATGGGATCCATTGGACTAGTCTCAGGGAGGAGATGAGGTTCCAACAACCAAATTCAGAAGGAATTGTGGTTGAGCTGATCAGGAGGTTGCGCAGCATGATTGAATCAAGAACAATGCATGTGAAGGTATCGTGGACATCATTGGAAGATGTTTGCACGTGTGCAAGGAGTGCATGGACGTGGCTACTTGGTTCCGAGACATGATGAAGAGATGTGGACGTAAAGAGTTGGTCGGAAAGGTCCAACCGACTAGGTTATGGACTCAGGCTGCAACTGAGTCGGGTTTGACTCAAATATGGAAAGATTTGAGTTGGTTATGATAGGATTTCGTGTGGGTCACGAATTTGAGTTGTTTAGGAATGTGGGATATGTTCCTAAGGTGTTTGTAAGTCTTAAGATTGCTTCTATCTGCGTATAGAAGAAACCTAAGCAGTTATGGTAAGTTACGATTCGTGAACAGAGTATGATTAGGTTCCTGATCTGAGTTGAGTTGGCTTTCGAGCTGGTTATATAAGCAAGGGAGCCTAGAGCTCGTGGTGCACGACTTTGGGGCTGTTCCTCTTGTGTTCTATTGAATAAAATTCGTAGTTTGAAGGAACTTTTTTGCCTTGTTCTTCCGACTTGTTCCAGACAAGTTTTACTCGTCGAGTTTCTGGACAGCACTACCTTTCGTTGGTGGTTTTATCATAACTCGAGTTTTACAGATCCATTTGACATGATTATTTTTGGGTTGTCTTCACAACTTGATATCTATCATCTCTCAAAATTTCACGGACATTGAATTTGTGGTTATGATCTACACGAGTTTCTTTGCAGCATTCTAGAACTGTTTTTTCTCGGGTTGCGCAGATTGACCTTTGTTTGATCTTTCGATCATAACTTGAGTTTTTATCGACGGATTTAAGTGATTCTTGTTTTGTTGTCTTCGTGACTTGATTCTCTCTGATATATATCACTTTTGTCATGGTGAAATACGTTTAGATTAGTCTCACACACGATTTCTTTAACATATCGTTTTTCTGCCGAAGGGGTTGGGGTTTAATTGTTTCCGCTACGTAAGATTTTTAAATCTAACATTCACCCCCCTATGGTAGCTTTTCACGTGCTCTTCGATCCTACAGTGCCAGATGAGGAGGAGTCTACTATGGTCGTGGCGGCTTCCCTTGGCAGAGCTAACCCGCTCGCTGTTGACACAGCGCCGGCGCCTGATGTCATTGGCGCACAAGATGGCGACTCGCCACCGGCGACCGGCGATGCCCTTACAACATAGGAGGGGACTTAAGTGCCGGGCAGGGACGCGGTGTTTCTTGGAGCTCCAGCCGGGGAGCCATTTTGTCCCCAGGTGCTGGTGTCTGCCGCGGAGTTGGCATAAGGGGCGGAGAGGCAGCCGTCTGTGGCAAAGGTCACACCGATCCCTCTCGCCGATGCTGGTAGCACGACCCAGTCCATCTTGCACCAGACGCAGGCTGCTTTTGCCCGAGAGTGGGATCAGCTTGCGGAGGAGCAGCGCCTGGTGAAACTGGTCGATGCCAAGAACAATGGGCTCGAGGTGAATGCCTTGAAGGCCCATGCCATTGCTGATGCCCGTCTAAAGCTGTGCGAGGATCAACGGCTGGGGTTGGTCCACCGCAAGGTTGCCATTGTTGATGCGGAACGGGACTTGGCGGTGAAGGAGGAGGAGGTCTCCCGGAGCCTCGGCGTACTGGAGGAGAAGCGTCAGGCTATGCAGGACTCGATCGCCATCAAGCGTTGGGAGGATGATTTGGAGCGTCGTGCTCCGGAGCTCGCCGACCGGGAGGAAGTTGTACGGAGAGAGGTGGAAGGCCTCCAAACCTCCTACATGGCCGAAGCCAAAGGGATCCGTGACATCCTGGCCCGTGTCGAGGCGGTATTGGAACCCCTCGGCCTTGGTCCCGTGTCGCGCGAGGAGCCATCTCAAGGGGTGGCCCAGCTGCTCCCCGCCATAGACTCCCTTTGCTCGTCGTTGGTGTCAGTGGACACTATCCTCGCAAGGCGGCTCGAGGTCGAAGGAAGGGAGTTAGCTGAGCTCGTGGCTTTCCATGTCTTGGTATGCTTCCGAAGCTGGTACCCAACGATCCTGCTGGATTCAGTGGAGAAAGGCCCCCTTGATGAGCGAGAGGAGGAGGCAAGAGCAGAATTCCAGGACCTTGCCAAGTAGGTGGCCTCTTCGTTCCAGCGGAGTTGAGACCGGCGGCACCTAGGCGGAGTGCTTATGTATCCGGGCATGACCCTGTTCTATAAATAACTATTAATGAATTTGAATCCATGTTGTTTTGCTTGTTGGCTTGTCTTGTGCTTGTTGATGGTCCTTAAGTACCATATTTTGACCATCAATTCACCTCATAATGTGCATAAAAGAAACACGAAACATAGTGGTAGGGCTATACACTAACCCAATTCCACAAGTGTTGGTGTTTATTTGTATGCAGGTGAATTATTACCCAAAATACCAAAACATGATGGGATGAATCCATGCAAATGGATTTCAACGAATCAGGCGATGACATGTGGCAACACATGGAATCAAATAGCCCACAAACAGAAGAATACGAGGAGATCCAATGGTGTTGCACCCATATACATCAAGGGGGCCCACTTGGAAGCCACCTGGAGGAAGCACTCCCCGAAGGGAGGCTTGACCAGGTCGGCCGAACCAGGGGTTCCACCGACCCCTTCCTAGCGCCAAACCCGGTCAAATGGCACGTGTTGGCTCCTCCCGACTCTCTGGAGTCAATGGTGACACGCGTTAATTGTGGCGGGAACCGACCCTTCTCCACCTATAAATAGACCCCCTCACCTCACTTCTCACACACACCAAAAGTTGAGAATAGTGCTACACTCGAAAGGTTTAGAGTAGTCCTAGAGGCTACCAAAGTAGAAGGAGAGTGTGGTGAAGAGTCTAGGAGAAGGAGGCTTGGGCTTGTCAAGTCCCTCTTCTACACTTGTACCCCTACAAAGGTTTTACTCAATCAAGTAAGCCATTGTGAATTCAATACAAGTTTGATCTTTTATTCTTAGTAGTTTGTACAAGTAGTTACTTGTGGGTTCACTGTTTAATTCATGAGAGGCTCTAGTTGTAGCTTTGTGTTCGAAACAACTATAGTAGTGATTTAGAACGTAAGTGTGGTGCTTAGGTTATAAATCATCAGTGGATATCTCGTAGACCCACGGATTGAAGAGGTAAACAGTAGGTGGTGACAGCCCTATCTGTCCTTCGTAATCCTCCACGTTTGGCTACGCCATAGGCTCTTGGCGGGAGTCATCCTAGTATTGCTAGGAGTAAGCTCGTGCCCGAAGCAAGCATCTACTGCAAACTACCTTGAATTAGGATCTATACTTTGAATTCCTCTCTGTTCCTTGCCTACCAAACAACTTTGTATCCTTGGGTGAGCTAGTTCGAAAGATTAGCACACACGTTCTTTGGATTCGATACCATTGGGAATACTCTTTAAGGGGAAGTGCTACAATGTTATTTCCGTGTGCTTGCGGATAACTCTGTGGTGTTAAGAAATACCAACAAGCATTTCTGGTGCCGTTGCTGGGGAACGGTTGTTGTTAATCTTCGAACCAAGATCACCCCTGTATCATATCCCCCTTATCTATCATCTTACCTTTCTTATTCTTACCTTACCACCACCATATAAATGCAGCAACCCACCATTCTTTCTTATTCTGCTCCGAAGGGCAAGTTCTGTGAGCAAACGCCTTCGACGGAACCTATTTGTTCAACCAGCTATGAACTTCTCCCTGGCTTTATAGCCATGGTTCAGGAACAATCCTTCTCAGGAACGGATTGTGAAAACCCTTACCACCATCTACGAGAGTTCGAACAACTATGTTCATGCCTTCTAATCAAAGGTATGACACAGAAAACTCTCAAATGGAAGTTGTTTCCTTTTTCCCTCAAGGAAAAAGCCAAACAATGGTACAACCACTACGTTGGGAAGACAAACGATGATTGGAGTGAATTACGAGATAAATTTTGTCTTGTTTTCTTTCCCATTGCCCGAATTGTTTTCTTACGAAGGGAAGTACTATGCTTCCAGCAGATGGAGAAGGAATCAATAGGTGCAGCTTGGGACAAATTTTCTCTTTTGACAAATTCTGGCCTAGATTTGTTAATCCCTGATGCAATGCTTTTGCAACATTTCTTCATGGGATTAAACAAAGAGTCTGCCCTATATCTTGACATTACGGCTGGAGGGTCCTTCCTCCATAAGACTCTAGAAGAAGGCAAGGATCTTCTGGATAGAATTCTAGAAAATTCTTCCTTCATTATGGGTTTTAATGAGCCTCCCCAAGAGGAAGTCATGTCAAGAACGGAGGATACACTCTTGGACAAGGATGAACCCATTTCTTGTTTACCCCAAGCCTTGCCAGAGGAATCCTCTCTCAAACCTGAGACTACGAAGGTAGAAGAAATTCAACCCTCGCAGTTTCCATTTTACTTCAAGGAAGAGCTTTTTGAAGATTATGGAAATACCTCGAAGTATTGTTGCTATAGGAAACCTTCATTGCCACCAACTCCACCTTAACCTCCTAACGAGGTGTTCGTCCGTCAGACGGTCAAGGAGTTGACCTCTATCCTATGCAGAGAGTGGACAACTGAAGTCGAGAATTCACCCGAAATTCTTTAGATGACCTCACCTTTGGCCACCATTTTATGTTCTATCAGAGTGACACCAATGAGAATCCTATACAACCCTACTGTTGGAGCAAATCTCATTTCTGATTCTTGTGCTCTCGCCATTCTTGGCAATGTGCCATTGGCACCAACACGCAAATCCTTCCGAGATTCATTTGGAATCATTCTTGAAGGATGTGGGGTTCTGCAACAAGTGTCTGTTAGACACAAAGATGTTGAGGCTCTCCTAGATTTTCACGTGTTCGAAATCCAAGATTTCGACATCGTGATAGGGATTCCCATAGAGAAATTTCTCATGGAAGTTCCTTTGGAAGGAAGCCTCAATATCAATCTTGGAGGGAGAAACTTCTCCATGCCTATTCTGCGTTAGAAGAACACATCTGCAGAATCTCCCATCCAAGATGAGCCAATGGAGGAGGTTAGGACTCTTCAATTTTTAGAACCCCCTGAAATTGAAGGAGAAGAAGACTTCGTCCAAGAGGAGGTTGAGTTTCAGGAGGAAATTGAATTGCCAAAAGAAGAGCCCTCCCCAAAACCTCCTATTGAGCTCAATATTCTACCTCCAGGCCTACGTTACGCCTTTCTAAATGGCGATTTGGAAGCCCCTGTCATCATAATTGACAAGCTTTCAGATGATGAAATGCTCAAACTCATAGCCATGTTAGAAAGGCATAGAACTGTTTTTGGATATTCACTTCAGGATATCAAGGGAATTAGTCCAACGTTATGCACCCATCGTATTCCTATTGACCCTGAGAGTGTCCCCTCAAGGGAACCTCAAAGGTGATTGAATAATGCGATGCGGGAAGTTGTCAAGAAAGAAGTCTTGAAACTTCTACATGCCGAGATTATTTACCCTGTTCCTCATAGTGAATGGGTAAGTCCAGTTCAAGTAGTGCCTAAGAAGGGAGGTATGATGGTCGTTCAAAATGAGAGGAACGAATTAATTCCTCAACGGACCGTCACGGGATGGAGGATGGGCATTGACTACCGAAAACTTAACAAGGCAACATGGAAAGACCATTTTCCATTGCCCTTCATCGATGAGATGTTAGAGAGATTGGCAAAACACTCCTACTTCTGTTTCCTTGATGGGTATTTGGGATATCTTCAAATTCCTATCCAACCCGATGATCAAAGTAAGACCATGTTCACATGTCCTTACAGAACCTATGCCTACCGGCGTATGTCCTTTGGACTGTGTAATGTTCCTGCCTCTTTCCAGAGATGCATGATGTCTATATTTTCAGACATGATCGAGGATATCATGGAAGTTTTCATGGACGATTTCTCCGTCTATGGAAAAACTTTTGATCATTGTCTGGAAAACTTAGACAGGGTCTTACAAAGATGCCAGGAGAGGGACCTTGTGCTTAATTGGGAAAAGTGCCACTTCATGGTCCGGGAAGGCATCATTCTTGGACACTCGATGTCCGAGAGAGGGATAGAGGTGGACAAATCTAATCGAAGTTATTGAATAACTTCCACCTCCTATCAATGTTAAGGGAATCCACAGCTTTTTAGGTCATGCGGGGTTCTATCGATGATTTATCAAGGATTCTCCAAAATTGCTAGACCCCTCACCAACCTATTAGGTAAAGTAGCTCCCTTTGATTTTGATGATGAATGCCTTAAATCATTTGATATACTCAAAAAGGCACTCATCTCAGCTCCAATTATCCAACCTCCTAAATTGGACGCTACCATTCAAAATCATGTGTGATGCCAGTGACTTTGCTATTGGTGCGGTCTTAGGCCAAACCAAAGATAAAAAGCATCACGCAATAGCCTACGCTAGCAAAACACTGACAGGAGCCCAACTCAATTATGCCACAACTAAGAAAGAGCTCCTAGCAGTAGTTTTTGCTATCGACAAGTTTAGATCCTATTGGGTTGGAGCAAAGGTCATAGTATACACAGACCATGCTGCTTTGAAATATCTACTTACCAAAAAGGATGCTAAACCCAGGCTAATTCGATAGATTCTTCTACTCCAAGAATTTGATCTGAAAATAAGAGATAAGAAAGGAGTAGAGAATTCAGTTGCAAATCATCTTTCACGTATGGAAGTCACACAAACCATGGACATACCTATCAATGACTTCCTACGAGATGATATGCTCCTCAAGGTGACAGACTCTCATCCTTGGTATGCGGATATCGTGAACTTTATGGTCACGGATACGTACCACAAGGGGAGATCAAAAAGAAACTCATTTATGAGAGTCGTGGACACCTTTGGGATGACCCTTACCTCTATCGAGTATGTGTTGATGGCCTTCTTAGAAGGTGCATCCCATTAATCGAAGACACCAAAATTATAGAGAAATGCCATGCTGGCCCCTATGATGGTCATTACGATGTTTACCGTACTCAGGCAAAGATCCGGCAGAGTGGATTCTATTGGCCTTCAATGTATGAAGATACCAAGGAATTCATTCGCAGATGTTGGAAATGCCAGAAGCATGAAGGAATCTCTACTCGCGATGCGATGCCCCTAACATACAGTCTCCAAGTGGAATTATTTGATGTATGGGGTATTGATTTCATGGGACCTTTTTCTAGGTCTTATGATTGCGAGTATATTCTGGTTGCCATTTATTATGTGTCAAAATGGGTAGAAGCATTGCCATGCAAAAATGCTGATTCCAAGAAAGCGAGGAAAATGTTCCATGAGATCATTTTCCCACGCTTTGGAACTCCCCGTATGGTCATAAGTGATGGAGGGTCTCATTTCATAGATAAGACCTTCTGGAACTTTTTAAGGGAACTTGGAGCCCAACATGACATTGCTATCCCATACCACCCACAGACAAGTGGTCAAGCAGAAACATATAATAAACAAATTAAGAATATTCTGCAAAAGACTGTCTTGGAAATGGGAACGGGATGGAAGCAAAAGCTACCTGATGCATTGTGGGCATATCGTACTGCCTGCAAGACACCTATCGGCATATCTCCTTTCCAACTTGTCCATGGGAAGACTTGCCATCTTCCCGTAGAATTGGAACATAGATCGTATTGGGCCATCAAGCGGTGGAACATGAATCTTAACGAAGCTGGAAATCACCGATTGAAGCAAATATCTGAGTTGGAGGAATGGAGAGATAAGGTATACCACAGTGCCAGAATTTATAAAGAGAGAACCAAAAGATGGCACGATAAGAGGATTACGCCGAAGGAGTTCAAACCTGGAGATAAAGTTTTACTCTTTAACTCTAGGGTTAAACTCTTTGGACATGGGAAGCTTAGAAGTAAATGGGAAGGACCCTTCACTGCAGTAGAGACTTCATCCCATGGAGCAATCACACTCCAAGGTGATGACGGTCAACTATTCAAAGTGAATGGGCACTGACTCAAATTATTTCTTGATTCCCAAAAGGATACAGAAAAGGAATTTGACGTGGTAAATCTAATCGATTTCCATGCCATTTCTTTCAATTCTATTTAAGTTCTCCATGTCCAACTAATGGGACCGTCCAATTCTTCTTCTATGAGGCCCATTTAATCGACCCGAGAAAATGTGTCCTGAACGGAGCTAGAAGGGGGTCGGCTGAACCCTATGGTCAACTAACTCTCCCTTCGCGCCGTTCGCGTTCTGTTTTCTCGTGTTGATCCTCCTCAATATCCTCCACAAAATACTCGGTGAAACACGTCGTTCCCCACCTATTTAAAGGACGGAAACAGAGAGGAAAGTTATACACCTCATTGAATCATCATCTTCCTCTCGTCCTCGTCATGGCCGACAAGAAGATTGTGCCTCATGCCTCCTCCAGCTCAACCTTCAACCTAAGCGGGGACATTACGCCGGCCAATGACAAACCTTCCCTCGCCTTGGAGTCCGTCATGGCGATCGATGTCAAGCCCCTTGCCATGATCCCGCCTGTGATGAATCCACGCGGGCACAGCCCTACACCTCGTAGCGCTGTCCGGTCGCTCTCCCCTCGGAGAACACCGATGAAGTCGACGACGCCATGCTGTCCGACTTTGGCTGGATTGAACCCAGTAATGACACGTCTTTTACATGGAAAAGACGAGTCTTCCCCATCGTTGCTGCTCGGCGAGGAGTTCATGTAAACACTGAAGACTAAGAAGGGCGTTGTAGTGAGCCACCACTACAAGACGCCCACCTGTACCTTGCCGGAATGCATGGGAGATCGCTTTCTTATCCACAGGGTGCGCAAACCCGAAGGAGGCTACACTAAGGGCCTATTCAAGAGCGTGGATAATTTGGCGATGAAGGAATCGACGGGCTCGTGGCCCTCCAAAATTAGGCGGCACATCCCACCACCTGCCATCAACGGGCCACCCGGCCAGTTTGAGGGCAGTGATGAGGACTCTCCTCGTGCCCGTAAAGTGGCACAGCTGACCAAGGAGTTCGCTTCTCTCCGCTTGGAGAACAAGAAGCTGACTGACTTGGTGGCTGAAGGGCACATCGAGAGGGCGGAACTAAAGGACGACATCATGGCCCTCAAGGAGGAGATTGACGGTGTTCGCCGTGGCATGAGCGCCAAACTATGGCGCTTGTGCAACTTTGTCGGGGAGCCCGACATCTACAACGCACCATAGTTTAGATGTCCCGGCAGCATAGGATGCTTACTACTTAGGATTTTAATTTTTTTTAAAAAACATTTGTTTTCTAAAGCTAGGTTAAATAATGTAAGCATCCCCATATTTTGATTTCAAATAAAGTGAACTTACCGGTTCATCTAACACCGGTAAAGTTCCCCTTTAGTTTATTTTGTTGAATGAAGAATTCAGGAATTAAGTGTGGGGAAAACATGTCTCCAATTCACGAAATACCGACGTGAAAAATTAATGTTGCATATCAAAACACGTCGCGACCGAATGGGCAAAACGACCCGATGAACAGAGGCATAGAAAAGCCACCAGGAGGTCGGCCGAACCCCCTGGTCGGCCGACTTGTCTTCTTCACCGTATGACTCCGTTTTGCTCCAGAAAATCGGTTTGGATTTCCTATCCCCACTTCTATGCGCTACCCTGCTGTTTGTGTTGATTTCATATTTTTCATTGCATATCTAAAATGAATCAACTCAACAAATTGAAATAAAATTTGGTAGTCAAGAATTTGCTTAAGCTGAAAATTTGAATACTTTATATTTCAATTCATTACCTTGTTTATGATTCCCATAATTCAATAGGAAAAACACATGATATAGGTATTTGACTAGTGTGATATGGTAAATGAGTTCTTTAGATATCATCCTTTTGCTTGAAATTGATTTTGACATTTGTAACTATTTGAAGTCTTGAACTTTGCCTAAATCTCTCATTGGAAATTTATATACCCACCAAGGCCATATGATACATTCATTGAAAACCGCAAGCATATGCCACTTTGATTTTCATTGAACTTTGTCAAACCCGTGACCCAATTGAGTGACATGCATGAACTTTTTGAATTGAAAACTCTTGTGCACTCCATTCATGCAAAATTTCTCACATTGAGAGTTTGCATCCATCGATCACCCATCCGCCAAAAGTAAACTCCATACAATACAAATGAAAGCCCCTCTAAAAATAAAAAGGACTAGAAGACATGGCTACAAGAAAAAGAAAAAGCATCCACTCTTGAAAAAGAGTAAGAGTGCTAAAAAAAAGTAGCCATGTTTCATCCTTAAAAGTGAGCAAATTCATGGGAGTTATCACCTCAGCCCTCCATTTCATTCATGTGCACAAGAATTTTCCCTTGACTTTGTTCATTGCATAAGTCTCTCATAGGATCAAGTTTTTGACTTAGTAACATATGAATTGCAAATTTGTGCCACATTCATCCCTACCAAGCTCCAGATATAGCCACTTTTAGTATAGGGACAAGAATTGGCAAAACATGCCATGGTGAGGACTCAAACACTTTGAGAGATTCTGATCGAGAAAGCAAGGGCAAATGTTCCTATGACTTTCAAATATAGCAATTGCAAAATCATTTCAGTAGAGAATGATCCAAAGGAACTTCATTCTAACCGTTCCACTTTTCAAACACCCAAGATTGATGTGGTAGCCACATACACAAAGGGGATCCATGAATTCAGGTATAAGTTGAAATATCTAGTATCCTTATTCTACCTTATAGCAAATTCATGACAACACTCTAGTTCTTCTTGCCTTCACTCGAGGACGAGCAAAGGACTAAGTGTGGGGGAGTTTGTTGACGGTCCTTAAATACCATATTTTGACCGTCAATTCACCTCATAATGTGCATATAAGAAACACAAAACATAGTGGTAGGGCTATACACTAACCCAATTCCACAAGTGTTGGTGTCTATTTGTATGCAGATGAATTATTACCCAAAATACAAAAACATGCAGGGATGAATCCATGAAAATAGATTTCAACGAATCAAGCGATGACACGTGGCAACATATGGAATCAAATGGCCCACAAACAGAAGAATACGAGGAGATCGAACGGTGTTGCACCCATATACATCAAGGGGGCCCACCTCAAAGCCACCTGGAGGAAGCACTCCCTAAAGGGAGGCTTGACCAAGTCGGCCGAACCAGGGGTTCGACCGACCCCTTCCTGGCGCCAAACACGATCAAATGACACGTGTTGGATCCTCCCGACTCCCTAGAGTCAATGGTGACTTATTCGCACGTTAATTGTGGCGGGAACCGACCCTTTTCCACTCATAAATAGACCCCCTCACCTCACTTCTCACAAACACCAAAAGTTGAGAATAGTGCTACACTCCAAAGGTTTAGAGTAGTCCTAGAGGCTACCAAAGTAGAAGGAGAGTGTGGTGAAGAGTCTAGGAGAAGGAGGCTTGGGCTTGTCAAGTCCATCTTCTACACTTGTACCCCTACAAAGGTTTTACTCAATCAAGTAAGCCATTGTGAATTCAATACATGTTTGATCTTTTATTCTTAGTAGTTTCCACAAGTAGTTACTTGTGGGTTCACTGCTTTAATTCATGAGAGGCTCTAGTTGTAGCTTTGTGTTCGAAACAACTAGAGTAGTGATTTAGAACGTAAGTGTGGTGCTTAGGTTATAAATCATCAGTGGATATCTCGTAGACCCACTGATTGAAGAGGTAGGCAGTAGGTGGTGACAACCCTATCTGTCCTTTGTAATCCTCCACGTTCGGCTATGCCATAGGCTCTTGGTGGGAGTCGTCCTAGTATTGCTAGGAGCAAGCCCTTGCCCGAAGCAAGAATCTACTGCAAACTACCTTGAATTAGGATCTATACTTTGAATTCCTCTCTGTTCCTTGCCTACCAAAAAACTTTGTGTCCTTGGGTGAGCTAGTTCGAAAGATTAGCACACACGTTCTTTGGATTCGATACCCTTGGGAATACTCTTTAAGGGGAAGTGCTACAACTGTATTTCCGTGCGCTTGCAGATAACTCTGTGGTGTTAAGAAATACCAATAGTGCTTCTCCAATTGTTGCCCCATGTCCTTCTCTACGTAAGGTATTGAAGATCTTTTGATGATGTCGCTAGCTTTTGAGGGACCAACACTTGCACAGTTGACACGACCGATTTGTTGATGGTTTGACGTACTACCTAGGGAACCCCCTTAGAGGCCTCCTGCTAGGTGTGGTCAAGTTGTTGGGTACGCCAACCACTTGAGCGCAGGATGTCTTCAACTGGCCCCCAGCAGAGTGGGGGAGCATGAGTGGTTGACCTCGGTGTGTCCTTTCCAGGAGCATTGAGATTTGTCTGAGTGTTGGTGTTGATGGCAGGCCCCTTGGGTGATGCTAGAGCTGGATGCTCTAACGTCGCCCACCATCATCATGGATTCAACGACGGCAAGACCCTTGAGTAATGTCGGGGATGGATGCTTCCGTGTCGCCCACCATCGTCGTAGATAATTCGACTGCAGGACCCTTGGGTGATGCTGGAGATGGATGCTCCGACGTTGTCCACCATCATCGTAGATCGTCAACGGCAGGCCCCCTGGGAGGTGCCGGAGCTAGCTACTCCAGCGTCGGCCACCATCGTTGCAGATGTGTCGACGGTAGGCCTCTGGTGTACACTATACCACAAGAGAACCTTGTTAGCAACAAGAGTAGGGCAGGAGAGCGTACTCACTTATCAGCGCTTGTTGCTGTCGTCAACATGTTGGGACGTCGATGGAAGGCCCCTTGGGTTATGCCAGAGTTGGATGCTCTGGCGTCGCCCACCATCATCGTAGATTCGTCGACGGCAGGCCCCTTAGGTGATGCTAGAGCTGGATGCTTTGGCGTCGTCCACCATTGTCTTAGGTTTGTTGACGGCAGACCCCATGGGAGGTGTCGGAGCTGACTGCTCTGGCGTCGGCCACCATCATCTTAAATTCATCAACAACAGGCCTGCTGGGAGGTGCCGGAGCTGGCTGCTCCGGCGTCGGCCACCATCGTTGTAGATGCGTCGACGGCAGGCTCTTGGTGTAGAATATACCACAAGAGAACCTTGTTAGCAACAAGAGCGGGGCAGGAGAGTGTACTCACTTATCAGCGCTTGTTGATGTCGTCAACATGCTTGGATGTTAACGACAGGCCCCTTGGGTGATGCTGGAGCTAGATGCTCTTGCGTCGCCCACCATCATCGTAGATTCGTCGATGAAAGGCCCCCTGGGAGGTGTCGGAGTTGGCTCCTCTTGCATCGCCCTCCATCATCGTTAATACGTCGACGGCAGGCCCCCTGTGAGGTGTCGGAGCTGGGTGCTCCGGCGTTGCCCACCATTGTAACCTGCTTTGTATGTCCTGCACACATAACAGGGGCACATATTTTTTGCTCGTTGGTGATCTTTTCCTATTCTTTAGTATTGCCATGTCTTACAGTCCTGGGGTGGTATGCGGGGTTTGGGTAATTCAGGGTGTTAGTGCTCGAGATCAAGCTCCTGCCTTACTTGGTGTGTGAGCGTCCTGGCCCTCAGTACTTAGCCGTAGCACTGGGAGGCAAAACGCGCACGCTTAGGGTACAAGACCAGGCTAAGTAAGTTGTGCGCTCTGGACCTCCAGCTCGGTGTAGGCCTTTCATGGGGGACCATTTGGAACCATAGGACCCCAAGTAAGAGGGCAGCCGCGAGGTCCCGAAACACCTTGCAGGTACCTCAAACAAGTCCGCCTTCAGTAGGGTTCCATAACTCTACTAGGGGAGATATAGAAAAAACTTCATTAGGTATATGAAGATAATATACGAAAGAACGAGACTAGCCTGATCGATAACAAAATTAACACATAATTAAGTGAACATAAGAGAAATCTTATGGTAAGACAATGATTTTTTCAAATTGGCATTCATAGGAGGGGACTGGCTTTACAATAAGGCAACGACCCACTCCGGTTGGCAAGGGAGGCAGAGTGTTCATGCTTAGGGTATGGGACGAAGCTAAACGCCTGAACACTCTGGACCTGTCCCCCCAAAGCTTGGTTGTCCTAAGTGTCGTTCCTTAGCACCATGACACTCTACACCGTCCTACTATATGCTTAGGGATAGAACTTATGGAGGTGCTCTATGTTCCAAGGGTTGGGGAGGGGCTCTCCTTCTTCTAAGGCCAGGCGGACACACCCGGGGTGGGATACTTGTGTCACTCAGAAGGGGTCTTCCCAGCTGGGGGAGAGTTTGTGCGACCCTTCTCGAGAAAGTATATGCCATAGCACCAGGTCACCCACCTGGAGTTCTCTACTCCGCACGAACCGCTCCTAGTAGAGCCTGAGCGCCTGTCCATAACGTGCGTTTCGGATGGTGGCGTGCCACCTTGCTTCGTCGACGAGGTCGACATCTTCTCGTCAGAACTGGTCCTGTGAGGCTTCATCGAATGCTTGGACTCAGAATGACCTTGGCCCCATACACCAGGAAGAAAGGTGTTTCTCCAGTGGCGCGGCTGGGTGATGCCCGGCTTGCCCATAGCGCACAGGGGAGTTCATCAACCCACTTGGCACCATGCTTATCCAAGTTGTTATACGTGCATTTCTTGAGGCCCCTGAGGATCTCAGCATTGGCCCTTTCAACTTGACCGTTGCTATTTGCATGAGCCACAGATGCACAAAAAACTTGGATGTCGAGGTCTTCGCAGTAGTCCTGGAATGCTACATTGGTGAACTGGGTCCTGTTGTTGGTGATGATCCTGTTCGGGACCCCAAACCTGCAGGCAATCGACTTGATGAACTTGATTGCGGACTCCATGTTGATGTTGATCACTGGGGCTTCCGTCGGCCACTTGGTGCACTTGCCTACAACGACGTAGAGTAACCGGTACCCTCCGACTGCCCTGGGGAAGGGTCCCAGGATATCCAGCCCCCAACCGTGAAAGGCCAGGAGGGCAAGATCATTTGCAGTGTCTACGCTGGAGTGTGAATTTGCTTAGCGTGGAACTGGCACGCCTTGCATCTCTTGACCAGCTTGACGGCGTCTTGTAGTGTTGTTGGCCAGTAGAAGCCATGCCGGAAGGATTTTCCAACTAGCGTGCGGGAAGCTGCGTGATTCCCGCACTCTCCTTCGTGGATCTCTACGAGCAAGTCGCAACCTTCCTCCCGAGTTATGCACTATAGCAGCACGCCTTTGGCACCACGTCGGCAGAGGTCACCTTCTACCAGCATTTAGCATTTCGCCATCCTCACGATCCTCTCAGTGGATACTGGATCCTCTGGGAGGATGTTGTCCTTCAGATAGTCCCGGATCTCCCTGATCCACACATCAGGAATCTATTGAGCTTATGGATCTTGGACGCCGGGTGATCTGGGGTCCCCAACGATGCACAATAAACTTGGCGGGCCCCATGGTTGCAGGGTTGCCGTGATCGCCAGCTCTTTGGTGCTGGGCTCGCCTTGTTTGTTAGGCCCCGCAAGCCTAGTGGTCGGCCACACCAACTTTTTGCCGAAGATCCCTTCAGCAAACGAGGCTCTCGTGGACTCCATAGTTGACAGGGTGTCGGTGATGGAGTTTTCAACGCGTGGCACATGGCAGAGGTCCAAGTTCTGGAAACTAGCTTCCAGCTTCTTGACGTGCAGCAGATACGCCGCGAGCTGGGGGTCATTGCAGTAGCACTCTCCCTGGACCTGCTTGATGATCAGCTGGGAGTCTCCCTTGACCTGCATCTACTGGACACCAAGACCCTGCACAGTGGTGAGTCTGAAAATGAGGGCTTCATATTCTGCCATGTTGTTGGTCGCCTTGAAGTCCAGGCGCACCACATACTTGGACTGTTCTCCTATTGGCGACGTGAGCAGTACGCCAGCTCTGATCCCTTGCTTCCACGAGGATCCGTTGAAGAAGAGTGCCCAGTGAGGTCCAGTAAGCACCGGTGCCCAGGGCTCCAGCTCGTTGATTTCCCGGCCCCCCTTGGTTGCTTGGTGAGGGAGTCCACTCAGCAACAAAATCCGCTAGCACCTGGCTCTTGATTGCATGCCGTGGTAGAAAGTCGAGCTTGAACTCCGCCAGTCCGGCCACCCATTTGGTGATATTGCCTGTTGCATTACGGCTGCGCAGCACCGCCCCCAGTGGGAACAAAGTCACCACTGAAACTCTGTGTGCCTGAAAGTAATGGCGGAGCTTCCTCGACACGATTAGTATCGCATAGAGCAGCTTGTGCACTTCAAGGTACCTTGTTTTTGCTTCATGTATGACTTCATTGATAAAGTAGATCAGGCGTTGTATGGTCCGTGATCTCCTTAGAGAACCCGGCGCATCCTCTTCCATCTGCTCTGGGCCCAGTGACTCCATGTCGCCAAGGCCTGGTGCATCCTTTGGGGACTGGGACCCAAATACTCCTTGATCTCCAGGGCCCCCTAGCGGGACACGGTCATCTTGTGGGGGCTAGGACCCAGAGGCTCCTTGTTCTTTGGGGCCACTTGCGGGGACCCAGTCATCCTCTGGGGGTTGGGACGCATAAGCTCCTTGTTCTTAGGGGGCCCCTAGGGGGACCCATGCATTCTCTTGGGTTTGGGACCCAGAGGCTCCTTGTTCTCTAGGGCCCCCTAGGGGGACCCGAGAATCCTCAAGGGGCTGAGATCTAGAGGCTCCTTGTTCTCTGGGGCCCCCTAGGGGGACCCGGGCATCCTCTGTTGTGGTGGCGATGTAGAGGTACAGGGGCTCCCTGGGCTCCGGTGCCACCATTATGGGTAGCAACATCAGCTGCTGTTTCAGCTCGCGTAATGCCTTCTCTGCCTCCTCGATACAGACAAATGGTCCGTACTAACGCAAGAGCTTGAAGAATGGGAGGGCCCGCTTAGCCAGCCTAGAGATAAACCGGCTGAGCGCTGCCAAGTAACCTGCAAGCTTCTGCACGTCCTTGATGTGGGATAGAGGACGCATCAGCTCCGCCTTGATATTCTCTGGGTTGGCCTCAATCCGTTGGTGTGAGACCCAGAAACCGAGGGTCTTCCCAGCTTTGACTCCACACACTTGTTGGGATTGAGCTTTGTGCTTGTGGTCCGCAGTCTGTCAAAGGCTAGGGCGAGGTTCTCTAGTAATTATATATGTGTTTAGATTTTAACTACAATATCATTGACATATACGTCCACTAGGTCCCGAATGAGGTCCCCAAATGTTTTATGCATGGCATTTACAAATGTGGGTAGGGCATTCTTAAGACTGTAAGGCAAGAGACATAGCTGTAAAGGCCATCTACGGTGATAAATGTTGTATGTTCTTCATCCTCTCTAGACATTGGGATTTGGTGAAACCCCGAATATGCATCTAAGAAGCATAGAATATCGCATCCTGAGGTTGACTCTACAATTTGATCTACTCTAGGAAGAGGGAAAGGATCTTTAGGACATGCGTTTGTTGAGGTTGGTTTAGTCGATGCACATCCAAAGCTTACCGCCAGCCTTGGGGATCACAATAGGATTGGCCAGCCATCTGGGATGGTGGACCTCTCGTATGAAGCCAGCATCGAGTAGCTTCTTGATCTCTTCATGGATGAAGTTCTGCTGCTCGATGGATTGCTTACGAGGCCTCTGCTGTGCTGGCCGGGCATTGGGGTAGATCTTCAGACGGTGTTTGATCACTTAGTTGGGGATGCCTGGCATCTGCGATGGTTGCCAGGCGAAGACATCAACGTTAGCTTGCAAGAAAGCGGTGAACACCGATTCCTACTTGCTGTCCAGACTCCCCGTGATACGGGTGGTCTGAGCAGCATCAGAGTCAATCTGGATTGTCTTGATAGGCACGTCGTCGTCGTCGGAGGGCTGCACCCGTGGTGCAGCGGCGCGACTACGCACGCGTGAGTCTGGCAAGGGCTGACCCGATCCAGGATCACTCGGGGCAGGTGCTGGGGCTGCTGTCAGAGCTCGAAGCTTCTCCAAAGCCGTCACCACAGCAGCGCAATCTTCGAAGATCTTGAGGACACCGTAGGGAGTGGGCATCTTGAGGACGAGGTTGCTATAGTGGGCTACAGCCATGAACCAGTACCAAGCTAGCCTGCCAATGATGGTGTGGTAGGGGAGGCTCACCTCCGCGACATCAAATAGGATATTCGCCGTCCTGAAGTTCTTGGGTGTCCTGAGGGTCACCCGGAGGTGGATGCTATCGTACAGGATAATACTCGTCAGTGCTACCCCCGAGAATGGTCTCGTTGGGGCAAGCCTCGACACGGGAATCTTCACCTTGTCGAAAGACGCACGGCTGAGGAGGTTGAGGCCGACCGCACCATCTACCAGGACGTAGTAGAACTTCACGTTCGCGATGGTGGGAGCAATGAGGAGGGGCAGAAGCCCGGCTCCCGCCATGTTCTTAGGGCAGTCGGAGGCGTCAAAGCTGAATGGCGTCCCCATCCATATGTGATGCGGAGCCGGGACATGAGTAGAGGCAACTGAAGCCATCGCCCGATGCAGGGTCTTGACCAGATTCCTGGATGCGGGTTCCCAAGATCCTCCACATATGACATGGACTGCTTTGCGACACTCGTGGTCGCTGTTGAGAAGTTCACAACCTGGTGAACTGTTTCTATGGTGCGTTTTGGCCTTTGGAACTCCATCTCCACTTCTTCGTTGACCCGCCGGTCGACCTTTTGTAGCTTGATCTTGCCGGTACTCGCAGGCTTGATGAACACCATGGTGGTGAAAGCGCTACCACTTTTTTGACAGAAAAAGCCCCTACTTGGCGCGCCAAATGTCAAAGTGTTGATGCAACACTTTCCCCAGATCTGCTAAGGAGCAGCCCGCGGAGGTTCTTGTTCGGCGGGGCTTAAGCCTCAATCAAGTGTATGCGCGTATGAGAGTGTATGAGACGGTGGTTTTTACGTGGTTCGGGCCACAAGGAGCGTAAAACCCTACTCCACAGTGGATTGTATTGCTAGTGTGTGTGAATGCGTGTGTGTGTATCGGGGATTGGATGTTCGGTCCATTGTTATGGTGGCAGTCCAGTCCTTTTATAGACAAGGTCGAACGCCATACAAGTGGGGTCCGGGGCCCGACATGTGGTCCTGAGGCGATCTTATCCTAAAGATCTATGCTTCTCGCATAAGCTCCCTCTCACTATGGTAGTGAAGACTCGCCGTCTTGTCACCTCTCACGTCAGTAGCTCATGTACCATTGCTAACGATGGCAGAAGGTGTCCTGTTAGCCTGTCTTGTTGCCGCAAGCTACCCACTTGGCTGAGTGGGTAGGCCTGCAACGCCTTCACTGTGATGCGATTGGTCATAGTGGTCTCTGACTGTTGGCGTGCTCCGCGTTGTGCGCCAGAGGTGGGTGCGCGTCTTCAATGCTTGACTTGGGCAGGGCACACCATCCTATAACTCCCGCATCTTACTGTTTAGGGCAAGTTGTAGGACACGTGGCAGCATGAGGGCTGGACCCTGCTAGGGAGGCCCGTCTTGGTTCTTCATGACGCGTGGCAGCTCCCGGGCTCTCTAGGGAACGTGGAATATCCGAGCCCTTTCCTGCGGGGGTGCTGGACCTAGTACTCCGAACCACGTGGCTACACCAGAGCTATCCCCCATAGTCGGGTGAGGTCCTGTCCCTAAACGTGGCGTCTCGGGAGCCCGCCTCACCGGAGGAGCCGAGTCCCATCTTTAAGGCTCACGTGGTAGTGCCAGAGCTCATCCTTGAGGAAGGTCGGGGTCTGGCATGTTCGGGACATGTGGTGCCACCAGACGTGCCTAGGTGTTTTCAGCTTGTGTGCGAGGGTAACCCGTCTTCAGGGTACCGATAGTCTTCCTTCACTCACCAACACATATCACACTCAGATACGTACTAAGCAATCTCACAGTTCAACCGTGTCCACCAAAGCTTAGTCTTCAAGTCTTGATACATTTTATTGCTGCCTGGATTAATGGAATATGCCAAAGTGTGGACTAGAACACTTCGCCTGGTGCTACTAAAATGTAGTCCGCAGAGGTTCATATTCAGTTGGGGCTCGAGTCAAGATCCAAACAAGAGGTGAACATCGAGGATTTTACGTGGTTTGGGCCGCCTGAGTATAATACCCTACTCCACGGGGTGTATATTGATTATATGAGTGTGGATGGCTTGAGATCAGTTGATATCAGATGAGATTGGATGCTTTATACCATGCAGTGCAACCCTTTTATATGCTAAAGACTGGCCGTTACAATTCGAGCCTAGCCCGACAAGTGGCTCGACTGTCTTAACTATCCTATACATGATCTACAGTGTTAAGGACAGTTAATAGTCTGATAATGTGCCTTATTGACAGCGTTATCAGCCTTGGTATTCCTATGATCATGTGTCATTAATATGGCATTAATGACGCATTAACCAGGTCTTGTAACGGCTAAATGACAACCCTTGAATGTCCATGCCTTTGGAGATCCCATAGCCTTTCGTTGCAGACGTAGGTCCGGACGTTGACACGTGGAAGCTTCAGAGCTTCCCTCTACTGGGCGATAGGTCCGGTGCTGTTGGACATGTGGCAGTGTCGGAGCTTCCCTGAGGAGGGAGGCAAGTCCGGCTCTGCAGGACACATGGCAGCCCCATCGCTACCCAAACAAAGGAGGCAGTTCCGGCTCTTCTGGACACGTGGCTATGCTAGAGCTAACCTAAGGAGTGAGTTAGGTCCGGTTACACAGGATGTGTATCCGCTTTGGATATCTGCCACTTGGACGTAGGAACTCCTCGTCTTTGCTTGCGGTGTCAGGGGGTAACCCGTACACAGGGTACCGATAGTGGCCGCCGAGCCCACCTCAGGGAGAGGTCCTCAGGTACAGGTTAGGCTACCAGAGGTGTGGCCATCATCGATTGCCACATTGCAGATTCAAAGTCTTTTCCTGGGCAGTTGGGATGACGACACGCAGATATGCCATCACCTCATGGCTCTTCTTGATATCGTGAGTTGGATCCTAGCGTGCGGATCTCATGCAATTGAAGTTCACCGACTCCCAATACAAAATTCAAATCAGTTCCCAGCGTAATCTTCGTAGCCCTGTGTGACAACGGTTCACCTGGTGCGACTTTTTTTTTTATCAAAGTGGACCCGAGCCCCCTTGCCATTGATGAGGTCATATGAGATTTGGGTCTAGAGGTAGTTTCCATCCAAGCGTTGCGGGAGATTAGTAAAGGGAGAAAGTTCACACGGGAAGATAACTCTTTATGCTTTCATCTGATCTTGTGCTTAGAGTTCTTCGCCCTTGCAACCTGTCTTCACTTCTACTCCACTTTGCAGCGATGGAGTTGGGTCTTCCCCGCACAGGATCAAGAGCGATGAAGAGTTGTCTAGGGTCCGCACCTACATGGGGTGGTCGAGTGACTCCTTCAATAACTCAATTTGCCTTGGCAAGCTCTCCTTCAAGAAGGAAAGCCCAGGCGAGATTGTGTACTTCTCTACGTTCACCATGGTGTGGCTCATCCCACCGTTCTCCAGCTTCTTACTGATGTTGTTGGACTTCTACAGCCTATAGCTCCCCCACCTCGACCCCTGCTCCTCCTTCCTAGTTGCAACATTCGTCCACCTTTGCGAGATGTGGGTGGGTGTGTCACCCTGCGTCGAGCTCTTTTAGACCTTCTTGAAGGTCCAAACCACCGTAAAGGGAATGAGCTTCTCGGCTTCTACTACTTCGTGAAGCGCAAGAACTCGCCCTTCAAGTACTTGAAGATGTTCCCTTCTAGGAAGTGGGACGACTGGAAGAAAGACTGGGTGACCATCAGGGTAGATCATCATGACGTGTTGTAGTTGCCTGACAGCCTTCCGGCCGTTGACACCGATGCCTGGGAGGTGGTTCCGAAGCTGTTGGAGGCATATAACCCGATCTTGATGTAACAGCCCAAAACTTTTGTAAACATTCTTCTTCAATTTACGCAAGTCCTTGTGAAGCATAAGAGTATGTGATCACATGAACTATTGAACACATATGGGAAATGTGAGGGAGTTAAAAGTTTTGCGTAACTTCTGTTCAACATGTCTTAACATGAGGAGTAAACTTCACATGTAACACACAATTTCTATAATTAGCACCTGGGCAAAATAGTTCAATATTTAAAACTTCATTTGATGTTATTTTGCCATGTACAATAACTTCATGTGAGCTACATTTAAATTTGCTTATGTTCAAACTGTGCAAACTTATGCATGTGAATAACCCAATCAACTTCAAATATTTCAAATAGCTGACATTTAAATTTGATAATAGTTGGAGCTGGTTTACTATTTATTTCAATGAAATCATTGAAAAAGGGTTTTTAATTCAAATTTGAACTTGAATCTAAACCAAACTTTGTCCAATTCAAATTATGATTTCATATTTGAGCTCCTCATATTTTTCTTGGTCTACCCTCAAATTTTGGGAATTTTTGGACAAAGTTTGTGTGGGAATTAATTTACCAGAGGGATAGACTTGAAACACAAGTGGGGCCTACCTGTCATCCTGAGCAAAAAGTGAACCGACTCCTTCGCTTCTTAGAAGCGTGCCAGCGTGCGCAGCTGCATGCACCATGGAGAGCGTTTTTGCCGTGGGTTGATTCCAGGGGCAGCGGTACTTATCATTTGCAAAACGAGCAAAAGATCTACACGCTCGTCCTCTCATTGCTCTCTCTCTATTCTCTTGGCCCTCTCTCATGCAGCGCTCCTGCTCCCAGTTCTCGACAGCAGCAAGCGCCCAGGGGACCGTCGCTCGCCCAGCCAGCTGAGTGTGCAAACGTGTGCGCCACTCCTCCACCTCCTCCTTCTCCCTCCCTGGCCGTTGAAGTGAAGCCACCACCGTTCCTCTTCTTCCTGGCGCAAGAACCTGACAAACAGCACCTCTTCTCTGCTCCGATCGAAATCGTCGATGCACAGTGCGTTATAGTCTTTGTCTTCAATGTTTTCAGCTCACTTGCTTGATTGCGCAGCCCCCTGAGTGGTTTTGTGGTCAGCTCGAGCCTCACCGACGGCACAGTCGACGTTTCCCGGAGAACGTGCCCTGTTTTCTGCATGCCACGCTTTGGTTCATCATCGACCCGGTGCTGGGGTCGTCTTCACGTCCCCGTGCCAAAAGCAAACAGGTGCGAAATAGTACATAGAACATTCCTGAAAAGTTTCAAGGCATGCCATCGATTATCCAACTCGTATTATCCATTTTCCCGAACCTCAGTTCATACCAATGGAGTTAGGTCTTCATCTAAATTCTTTTTTCAGGTGTAACCATTGGCCGAACGAGTTAGCGATCATCTTCCTCGTAACCTAGCGCTCCTCCTTGAAGAATCGTGAAAAACCATCAACCGTAGACTATGTATTTCGAGTTTTCCCCTCTGCCGGTTAAAACTCCTCTGCTCACCGTCGCACTTGGGATTGCCGTCCTTTCCACTCAATTTGCGTCCCCCAATCATCCTCCCTAGGCTTCCAGGAACCTTCCTGGTCAATTTCCAGCTCATGTGAGCATTGTTTGAAGCTTGCCGACATCGCCGAAACCCTAACCGCCGCTGCCGCCGTCGCACAAGCATTTCCGGCCATCACCAGGGTGCGCTGACCCCACCGACGTACTCAGAACCTCGAAATATAGCTAGGCGGCGAATGTGGGGGCAGAACTGTGCCGTGGATCGATGAGCGGCGAGGCACCGCCGCGGTCGCGCGTGCGGCTGTAGGAAGCAGAAGACCGCGAGTCCCACCGGTCAGTGATCTCCTCTTGCCCGGATCTGGTGTGCAGACGGATCCTTTGTGACTGTGTGCGGGTAACCCAGTAAACCTTCGTGTTGCCGCCCAGCCATTGGTCGGTTTAAACATTGGACCCGGATTTAATTTATTTAAACATTTTCTATAGGAAAACAATTCCAGAAATTTATTCAAACTTCAAAATTCAATTACACCTAGTAGATTTGCTCAAATAATTCTAAATAAATTCTGGGAGACTCATCTTGGTCCACACTTTGCAGTGGTACAATTTAATTTCTTTAAGCAAATTTTTTGAGAAATTAATTACTGCTGACCTGATAATTGGAAAATTCCCACTTTCGCCCAGAACACTCCTAAATATGTCTTTGATCTCCAGTAAAAGCTTCAAGTTCATTTGACTTGATATCTATGCCTAATTAGCTTCTAATCTCTCAGCCATCTGGAAAATTTTCAGCTCCATTGGACCTCTGGAACATCAGAAATTCCTTATTCATATGTCTATGTGCATATAAACTCTATTTCACTTTTGGAGTTTATTCTTACCATTCTATCTCAATTTTCCTCTCTATTGCGGTAGATCACAGCAACATAAACTTTACTGTTGTTCACTATTATCTTGGTATAACTGGTACAACAGAATCACACCATCTTCTAAATTGCTTTTGAATGCATGTTCTTATGGAAGATCAAGAACCTTGTTCTATGCAACTTTCCATGTTCCTTGTCAACCAAATTCTGAATACCAACTTAGGATCCTGTTATGGTTACGATACAGTAAGAGATATTGTTTACATCTTACTTCACTTGTTCTCATTATTCAAAATGATGTTCTATATGCATTGCATGTCGATAGTTCACGCGACGTCGAAGCTTGACATGGAGTTCAACTTGGAGGCAAGGAGTTCCATCTCGCGGCCTCTTGGCGGATTCTCCGGAGGAAGACCGAGCCATAACATCCATTTATATAATCGCAAACTAAGGCAAGCTCCGGTTTGCATTTAAGAAATGTTTCTAAAGTTTTTGCTTTGTATCCACTGTCTTTGAGTTAGATATGTATTGTGCATTATGTCTAAGGTGAATGGAACTCCAAATGCATGACCTCACAATCCCTTGGAGCTTATGGGTAGAACAGGACTTTTCTCGTTGGATTACGGCTACGCTAATGAGATAACACAGAGGATCCGGTAGAAATCAAGTACCGTCCCTCGCTTGTTTATAGTACCTGGGAACTTGGTTACATGTAGGACGGATTCACATGGAAAGGAATTTGAGAACAGGTAGCAACATAGGTTACAATGGTTGTGGTGACTGTAGGGGTAGCACTACCTGTGTCGGCTAAGGATCGTGCCATGTGCGGCCTCGCTGAACAAGTTTGAATTGTACCGGTCACATACTGGCTATACAGAAACCAAGAAACTGATGTAGCTTGATGACCTTAGTGTGGAACCTTCTTCCCCGTCTCTGACTGGAGTTGAGAAGGCATAAAGGTGTAAATCTTCTAGTGGGCAACTTCGACGTGTCCGTGTAGGGGACCTTTTGCCCGGTACATAGGTTGTTTCTATATCCAGGCCTCTCGTGAAAAGTGGCTGCTTAAGACGTAGTGTGAAGTGCACCGAATGGGGCTTTCTTGCGGGCTTAAGTGTCGTGCAATCTGGGTGTGTCTTAATTGCAATCACCTTCCCTCGCGGTTATTTGAGTACCGCTTGTTCATGTATCATGACGTAGTAAGAAGTGAATGGATACCTACATTAATCTGATATTGTTATTGATGGGAACAACTGCTATGCAATCTGATGTTTTGTGCAAACACGCAATCTCCACATCACAACCATTCTCTACCGATCCAAGGGTGTTGCACTTTTAGCACTTAAATCCCCCCATCTGGTGCTGCTGACAATATGCAAAAAGAACTTGAGAGCAGCCACCTTTAGATTGATAGGGAACGGTTGAGATGTGAAGATTGCATGCTTGCACAAAACATCGGATTGCACAATAGTTGTTCCCATGATTCTTTAATTGTAATTCTTAGTGATTGTATTAAGGAAGAGCTCACTAAATTTACTTTTCGATGAATTGTAAATTGGATGCTAAAACTGCAAGTAAGGATTTACTTTACGCGAGTCTTTTATGCAAATTTAGCTTCCTATGATATGGAGTCCCCCCTCATGTAGAGTTGCATGCTTAGGTGAGACGGATCAGTCTTGTTGAGCTTCGTGCTCACGTTTGCATTCTACGATTTTTTTTTGCAGGCATTAGTGTTATTGCTGCTGACCAGGGTTGTGCGTGAGAACTCGAATTGTCGAGGTATCTCATGTGAACTACGCCGCTGCTTCCTCTTCGTTTTGCTAATGAGAAACATCTGCGAGCATGAACGTCTTCTCTATTGCTTAGATAGGATGAGAGTTGAGTATATTATTTCCGCTGCGTGTGTACCTTCTTTGTACACTATTTTGTAAACTCTATCATCTTATGAAATAAAAAGTTTGTATGTTGTGGTTGTCATTTCGTGTGTGCTGTTGGGTGACGCATTGCGCAGCACCACCCAATGAGATCCTTGGACATCGGGACCCCGGTCCTCACAGCCTAGTATCAGAGCATCATTGGGAATAGCACGCTTGAAAAGAACCTATTTTCAAAAACTTCAAAACAGTCGAGTGAGGATTAGTATATATGCCCATATAATTAGTATTATAGTATAAGTTATAAAGGTGGTAAGCTAACATACTTGTTACTATATTCTGTAACGATGCACCAACGTTAGGTAAGAGGTAAGGTACGCCACCGAGAGCGGATCAATCATGGTAAGCTCTTCCATACGAGATGTGGTATGTAATTGTTTGTCACACCTAGTAATAGAAAGGCGACCAAATGCTTTCTACATTTATGCCAGGATCAGTTGAACCCATACATGTGCAGACAAAAGTGAAATACCATTAACTACGGCCATGTTTGAGTACATCAATTTATTACATAAATGACCTTCCCAGTCTAAAAGAAAAGTACATAAGCAGCGGAAAAAAAATAAAGGGCTCCAAGCATAGGCACTGCATGGGGGACACGCTAGCCTAGAACATCTCATTGGGATGTCAATCGAAGTCTTGGTTCTCCACTTTTTCATCCTCATAGACTGGTGGAAAAATATGCAACTAATAAGTTTGAGTACCAACGATACTCGCAAGTGGGGAAGTTTATGACATGTGGTTCATAACAAGGAAGGCAAATAATAGGTAAAGCACCATAGCAAATATAACCTACTCTTAATGTTGTTAAGCACCAACATCTAGGTGAATCCATCAATAAATTCCAAAGTAACCAGATGATATCCAAACCCAACCATCAACCATTTAACCATGTGTTCTAATTATGAACTTGGTCCCAAGCCGCTCGTTTCCATGAGCACGGCTGTCTATACAGTTTGACAAAACTCCGCAGAGTGTGTATCCTTTGCCTACAGTTGGTGATTTTATCCCCTGTTGGCAGGTGGACTAGATAAATGTCCCGGTCGCCCGTGGTAGCTAACCACATTACACACTTCTGAAGGTGTGTGTGACCAGGAGATCACTACAAGGTCTTTCTGATGGTTCTCCCGACATGCAATTGATACTCTAAGGTTTCACCGCTCCGATGCCTGGAGTCTACTTTCCCTTCGCCTGGAGAAGCCCCCTCTTGAGCCATGTAGATCCCAAGGCAGTAATCTAAACCAATTCCCCGCTCGTTCGATTACCAACGCTACATTGGGAGAGACCAAATTACTAAACCAAGTTGTCTCATATTGAACCCTATGGCAATATTGTATGGCTTAGCAACTTCCTCCATAAACCGGTCCTTAGAATTTGATAGGTATCAAGCCCCAGATCAAGGTCTTGTGTACACATGCACCAATCCATTCAACACCCCTATCAGATTCCTATCCACTACTTCCCTTATTGCCAACAATTCATGAATTATAATAATTCAATGTAACATGTAGATAAGTTGTTAACATTCAATTAAGCATGGCTAAACACGAACTAGTTAATAGTAAACCACCCAAACCATGTCGACAAGGAATACCAAGGAAAATCTTGGGAAAACATAACATAGGATTCATCTTTTAATTTAGCATGCATCTAACTAAAACTTAATAAAAAGGGTGCAAGATGGTCAAGGAACTTGCGTCCAAAGTAAGATTGGTGGTCGACGGGAAACTGGTGCTCTTGGAGATTGAAAGTCGGTTCTGGCCCCGATTCTAGATACGATGTTGCACATAAAATGATAACATACAATAAGAACAATCACAAAATGCATACATTGCAATCAAATAAACATAAAATCCTACGCATTTATGATTTTATGGATAACTTTGGATCATAGGCATAATAATTTATTTTTGAAAATGTGGAGTTAAATGTGATAATTTGAGTAAAATACATTTTTAGTAATTTTAATACAATTTTTATTATTTATGTGAAACCTAACATTATTTCTTAGAATTTTTTCATCTTCAAAAATATGCTTAAAATAGATTCCCAACATAAGTTATGCATTTTACAATTTTTACACCATTTTTAATATTTATTTCTATGTGTAAATTAATTTCTATGGATTAAATACACTTATAAAGCTTTTTATGCATAAATCAGCAATTTAAATAAATTATTGAAAATATTACAGAACTGAATATAAATTAAAAATATTTATAAATCTGTTTTTATAATATTTTATAGAAACTAGGGACTTTTATTTAATTTCTAGTGTTTTCAGGGGCTTTTCTATAACAATAGACTTAATCCAGAGGCTCAAAATCATTTTTATAAAGTCGAGGGGTTATTTTATATTTTTCTAGTATTTAAATTGCTATTTTCCAAAATTCCAGAGGCTTCCTATTCATTTTTACCATAATACTCAGTTATTTCATAATTTCCAGAAAGGTTAGGGTTAGTTTTACAAAAATTTGGGTCAAACTGTAAATTGTCTAAATTCACCAGGGGGTTATGCGTAAAATGGCCATCGGTTATGCGTGATTTAATTTGGGCCGTTGGTTCTCAAATGGATGGTCTGGATTTTAAACAACGAGGGGGTATGGTTTTGTTTTAACCATGGCCGCTGGATTAAAACCAAGGGCCAAGAAAAGGCGACATCGGCCCGAGCAGCGCCGGCGGCAAGGCGCAGCGGCGCAGCCATGGCGGCTCGCCGGAGATTGTACAAACCGCACTACTGGTCTCGGTTATAATCGGGAGTTGGTGCAAAACTGAGAGGAGGAGGAGGGGGACTCACCCCAGTGGTCGTGCGCACGGGAAACGAACGAAGATGGGCGCGCGACAGTGACCTAAGGAGACGTCCGGCGGTGCACGGTGAATCCGACGTCGCAGTGGTACAACCTTCAAATAAACTTGTCCGTCGGCTCCCTCGGAACACAACACACATTAGGGAGAAGTTAGAACGGAGTAAGGGTGGCCGAATCGACGGGAACTACGGCGCCACATACCCAGCACGACAAGCTAGGGTTTCGCATCGGGGAAGAGAAGATTGGCGTGCGGGGGAGTATTTGTAGAGAATCAAGGAGAAAAGGATAAAGGTTTGATGATGATCATTAAACGATGATTCTTAGTTGGAAAATGATGGCATTTGATGCTCGCGCGAGTGGGCGACGTGACGATCATTTCGGGTGTGCAGTAGCTCGGTGAGGAAGAAACGCCCAACATGTGGGCCCCGCTCGACAGTGAAAGAGAGGGAGAAGAAAAGAGCCGACAGGTGGGGTCACGTGCGCAGAAAGAGAAGGGAGGGTAGGTGGGAGCAGGCCGACGCTGAGGGAAGGGGGAGTTGGGACGATGCTGAGATTGGGCCCAGGTGAGGTTTTTTTTCTTTTATTTATTTTTTCTTTTGTTCTTATTCTATTTTACTGATTTAAATTTTAAAAATCAAATTTATAACAAATTTAAATTTTCGAAAATTTCACACATGCAGTACATATGGTGCAATTGCCTTATATGACTTTTATACCAAAATAAATTATTTTATAGCTCTTTTAAAATTCATTTTTATATTTATTTATTTTTCTCTCAAAAAGTGGGTGTTACAATTCTACCCCCTAAAAAGGAATCTCGCCCTCGAGATTCGGACGTCCTATAGTAAGATCGAAGACTGGGCATTGAGGTCATCTTTGTCTTTTCGACGTCGCTTCTTCCTTGAAGTGGTATTTTCTTTGCATCTTACACACATGAATCATCTTCCTCCTCATAATGTCTAAAGATAGCTTTATGTGATAGGCTACCCCCTTTATGCTTTGACTTACATTAGGGTAAACTTTTCTCCCTATCATGTAATACTGTAGTAGAGTGAGAATAATCACGAGACATACCATTCACAGCTTCAGATGCGCCCTGAACATCCTCCAAGGACATGTTATTGACCCGGACACGCGATGGATTATGCGTCAACTGCTTCTTTGGGCAACTGAAGGAGTAGTGGCCTCTCTCACCGCATTGGTAGCATTACCCAGTCCTGTTGGTACCTTGAGTTTTATTGCCTGACTGCTGATTATGTTGCAGATGCCCTATTGGACGAGAAGAACGTTGGTGTTGCATTTGCTGACCTTGCTGGGTATATGGCACTGGTGAAGTTAGTTGGCAGGACGACTCATGTGTGCCATATGTTGTGGATTAAAGCAAGGGCAGTTGTTGCTGACAGAGGATTGCCCCATCACCATCTTTCGCTTGTGATCTTCTCCATCACATTCCTTCCTCTTCCTTTCCATGGTGAAAGCCTTATCCACCAGATGTTGAAGGTTAGCATAGTCGCTAGAGGACATCATCAATTGTATCTCCTTACCCAACTCCTCCTTGAAACAAAATTGCTTCTTTGCATCAGTGTTCACATCTCCAGGGCATAACGAAATAACTATGTAAACTTGTTTACGTACTCACGTATAGTCATATTTCCTTGCTTCAGGGCGAGGAACTCTTGACGCTTTGCTTGAATTTCGCCATCACATGATGGTTCCGAATGTTATGCACAAACTCTTGCCAAGTTATATTATCTGGGTTTTCATGTGTAGCTGTATAAGTGGTCCACCAGTCAGTTGCGGGTCTTGAGAGTTGATGAGATGCCAGAAGTACTCTTTCCCGTCTTTCACATTGAACAATCCTCAACTTACTTTCAATCATCTTTATCCAATCATATGCATCCATGGGCTCCACTGCATTTGAAAAGAATGGAGGTTGAGTGTTCATGAAGTTCCTTAGACAAGATCTTGGTTGCTAATGAGGAGGCGGTGGAGGTGGAGGTGCTTGTTGGGCTTGTTGCATGTTGCTCACAATCTGTGTCAAATTCTACATAATTGCATTTGCATCACCATCATTTGTTGCATTTGATTCGTTACTGGTGCTCCACGGGCACCCCTTTTGTTCCACTGTGGTATCGGAATCCCGTCATCCTCATCATTGTTAAGGGGTAGACCATGACCACATCCTCTTCCTCTACTTGCCATCTGATGTTGGGATGTGGTTTTAGAACAATAAGATAAGAGAGTAACTATTGTTATATACGATTCCCACTATATGCATCAAGGAGAATAAGTTTATGAAAATATTATTTTATTCAATAAAAAGATGAGGTTGTGTACAAGGTGCCAAAGCATTACACAACACACATCACACACACAATCAAGCAAACGGTCACAAGCCAAAACAACATGACTTAGAATCATAACACGTCTCTATTCGTCTTATTACATTATTGGATATATTAGCTACTCCTAAGTTGTGTGGTGTAGGGTGAGTTAACTCTCTTCTTCAGATCCTCTTCGTACATCCAAGTCTCAATGCCTGAAGTATACCCCAAGGGGGTCCTCACCAATGATCATCTGGTACTCTTGGATAATAGCCTCCTGATACTTCGCTAGATAACACATGACTTGAAGTTCCCACTGGCAGTGCTCGAGGCGTTTGCTAAGATGAACTCCATCATTGATGCTGCTTTCCATTTGCCAGTTCGTGAACTATGGCTACAGTGGTGCACAAGTGAAGTTATTGATGTCGATTGGACGTTGAGGCTTGTAGGCATGGGTGGTGTCCTGGAGTCTCTGACGATTGGTGTAGCATTGGCTATTAATAGCCACCCATGTTGCATCCGCCCGAGTGTCACTCCAAGATGGGGCGAAGTGATTCTTGAGTAGCTGGCCGTTGTAGTAGATCAAGAGCTCACTCATCCATTCTGCACGATCGACATGATGAACCTCGGTAGTATGATAGTGAATGTAGAGCTTGTGGGCGTCATATCCAGCAGTAAGTAGCATCGCCCTGAGACGATGATTCATTCCTTCGGTGACATCTCCAGTGGAATAGTACATCATCAAGTTTCTTGGATCTTGCTAAGGGGATCTTGGAGCATGGGCTAAAGCACATGAGACAAGTTGAATCCATGTGGAGGTCAGGTGAGTGTTGGCCATATACGGTTGAGGAGAAGAGTGTTAGAAAATCAAAATAGTGAAGACAAATGGAGTAAGTTAACAAGACAAGGTAGAATATACAAAGAAATTTTGTATAAGATCTTTTTAAAATAGCAAAGTCCTTAATGTGTCCATTTATATCTAGGCTCGCGTCCTACGGGCAACACGGCTCTAATACCACTTTGTCACACCTGGTAATAAAAAGGCAACCAGATGCTTTCCACATGTATGCCAGGATCAGTTGAACTCATACATGTGTAGACAAAAGTGAAATACCATTAAATATTGCCATGTTCGAGTACATCAATTTATTACATAAATGACCTTCCAGGTCTAAAAGAAATGTACATAAGCAGCAAAAAAACAAATAAAGGGCTCCAAGCACAGGCATTGCACGGGGGACATGCTAGCCTAGAACATCTCATCAGGATCTCCATAGAAGTCCTTGTTCTCCACTTCTTCATCCACATAGACTGGTGGAAACATATGCAACTAACAAGTTTGAGTACCAACGGTACTCGCAAGTAGGGAAGTTTATGGCATGTGGTTCATAACAGGGAAGGCAAATAATAGGTAAAGCAGTATAGCAATTATAACCTACTCTTAATGTTGTTAAGCACCTATATCTATGTGAATCCATCAATAAATTCCAAAGTAACCAGATGATATCCAAACTCAACCATCAACCATTTAACCATGTGTGCTAATTATGAACTTGGTCCCAAGCCGCCCATGTCCGTGAGCATGGCTATCTAGACAGTTCGACAAAACTCAGCAGAGTGTGTATCCTTTACCCATAGTTCGTGATTTCATCCCCTATTGCCAGGTGGACTAGATAAACCTCTCTGTCGCCCGTGGTAGCTAACCACATTACACACTTCCGAAGGTGTGTGTGGCCAGGAGATCACTATGCGGTCTTTCCGATGGTTCTCCCGACTTACAATTGATAGTCTAAGGTTTCACTACTATGGCACCTGGAGTCTATTTTCCCTCCACCGGGAGAAGCCCTCTCTTGAGCCATGCGGATCCCAAGGCAGTAATCTGAACAAATTCCCTGCTCGTTTGATTACCAACGCTACATCGAGAGAGACCAAATTACTAAATCAAGTTGTCCCATATACAACCCTGTGGCGATACTATATGGCTTAGCAACTTGTTCCATAAATCGGTCCTTAGAATCCGATAGGTGTCAAGCCCCAGACCAAGGTCTTGTGCACGCATCCACCAATCCATTCAACACCCCCCTATCAGATTCCTATCCACTACTTTCCTTATTGCCAACAATTCATGAATCATAGTAATTCAAATGTAACATGTAGATAAGTTGTTGACATTCAATTAAGCATGGCTAAACGTGAACTAGTTAATAGTAAACCACCCAAACCATGCCGACAAGGAATACTGAGGAAAATCTAGAAAAAACATAACATATGATTGAACTTTTAATATAGCATGCATCTAACTAAAACTTAATAAAAAGGGTGCAAGATGGTCAAGGAACATGCCTCCAAATTAAGCTTGGTGGTCCACGGGAAACTAGTGCTCTTGTAGATTGAAAGTCGGTTCTGGCCCTGACTGTAGGTACGATGTTGCACATAAAATGATAACATACAATAAAAACAATCACAAAATGCATACATTGCAATCAAATAAACATAAAATCCTATGCATTTATGATTTTATGGATAACATTGGATCATAGGCATAATAATTTATTATTGAAAATTTGGAGTTAAATGTGATAATTTGAGTAAAATACATTTTTATTAATTTCAATACAATTTTTATTATTTATATGAAACCTAATATTATTTCCTAGAATTTTTTCATCTTCAAAAATATGCTTAAAATAGATTCCCAACATAAATTATGCATTTTACAATTTTTACACCATTTTTAATATTTATTTCTATGTGTAAATTAATTTCTATGGATTAAATACACTTATAAAGCTTTTTATACATAAATCAGCAATTTAAATAAATTATAAAAAATATTACAGAACTGAATATAAATTTAAAATATTTATAAAGCTGTTTTTATAATATTTTTTAGAAACTAGGGACTTTTATTTAATTTCTGGTGTTTTCAGGGGCTTTTCTATAAAAACAAACTTAATCCAGAGGCTCAAAATCATTTTTATTAAGTCCAAGGGTTATTTTATAATTTTCTAGTATTTAATTTGCTATTTTTCAAAATTCCAGGGGCTTCCTATTCATTTTTACCATAATACTCAGTTATTTCATAATTTCTAGAAAGGTTAGGGTTAGTTTTATAAAAATTTGGGCCAAACTGTAAATTGTCTAAATTCACCAGGGGGTTATGCGTAAAATGTCCAATGGTTATGTGTGATTTAATTTGGGCCGTTGGTTCTCAAATGGATGGTCCGGATTTTTAACATGTCTAAATTCACCAGGGGGTTATGCGTAAAATGGTATGATTGTGTTTTAATCAAGGCCGTTGGATTAAAACGAAGGGCCAAGAAAAGGCCACGTCAGCCCGAGCGGCGCTGGCGGCAAGGCGCAGCGGCGCAGCCATGGTGGCTCGCCGGAGATGGTCCAAAATGCGCTACTGGTCTCGGTTCTAACCGAGAGTTGGTGCAAAACGGAGAGGAGGAGGAGGAGGGGGACTCACCCCAATGGTCGCGCGCACAGGAAACGAACGAAGATGGGCGCGCGATGGCGACACACGGAGAGGCTCGGCGGTGCACGGTGAATCCGACGTCACAGCGGTCCAACCTTCAAATAAACTTGTCCGGCGGCTCCCTGGGAAAACAACGCACATGAGGGAGAAGTTAGAACGGAGTAAGGGTGGTCGAATCGACGGGAACGGCGGTGCCACATACCCGGCATGATGAGCTAGGGTTTCGCATCGGGGAAGTAGAGAAGATTGGCATGCAGGGGAGTATTTGTAGGAGATTCAAGGGGAAACGGATGAGGGCATGATGAAGATCATTAAATGGTGATTCTTAGTTGGAAAATGATGGCATTTGATGCTCGTGCATGTGGGCGGCGCGACGGCCGTTTCGGTTGTGCAGCAGCTCGGTGAGGAAGAAACACCCAACATGTGGGCCCCGTTCGACAGTGAAAGAGAGGTAGAAGAAAAGCGCCGACAGGTGGGGTCGCGTGCGCAGAAAGAGAAGAGAGGGGAGGTGGGAGCGGGCCGGCGCTGAGGGAAGGGGGAGTTGGGTCGGCGCTGAGATTGGGCCCAGGTGAGGTTTTTTCTTTTCTCTTTTGTTTTTATTCTATTTTACTGACTTATACTTTTAAAATAAAATTTCTAACAAATTTCAAAAATTTCACACAAGGAGTACATATGATGCAATCGCCTTATATGACTTTTATACCAAAAGAAATTATTTTATAGCTCTTTTAAATTTTATTTTATATTTATTTGTTTTGTTCTCTCAAAAAGTGGGTGTTACATTGTTTCTGTAGCTTGGCACAGAATGTCAATATGAGTCTCTGAAACTCTCTATATTTCTGTGAACATATGACATGCGGTGCCCTAGCGTGTTACAAAATTAGTGGGAGCCCCCGTCGGGTGGTGGATAACCCGATAGTATGTTCCCATTTTCTATGGGAACATGCGAAACACGTATGCGTGAGCGTGTATAAGCGGGTGAATCAAATTCTTGAAGCTCAACATATCATCTGCAGACTGATGTTCAAACTGAGCGGGTGAATCAAATTCTTGAAGATATGTTGCACGCTTGTACCATTTACCATGGTAAAAACTTGGATGATCATTTACCGTTGGCAGGGTTCTCATATAACAATGGCTATCAATCTAGCATTAAGATGGCACCGTATGAAGCTCTTTATGACCGGCAGTGTCGCACACCACTCAACTGGTGTGAGTCTGGCGAGCGAGTGATATACGGGATTGATCTTGTGAATGAAGCCGAGGAACGAGTGCGAGTGATACAAGCCAATCTCAAGGCTGCTCAATCTCGGTAGAAAAGCTATGCAGATAAAAGACGTCGACCTCTTTACTTCGACATCAGAGACCATGTTTATCTTTGTGTCTCTCCAATTAAAGGGATTCATCGTTTCGGAGTGAAAGGGAAGTTATCTCCACATTTTATTGGGCCGTTCGCTGTCATTGAAAAATGCGGACCTGTTGCCTATCTTCTGGAGTTACCGGCGTCACTTTCAGGGATTCACAATTTTTTTCACATCTCTCAGCTGCGGAAATGTATCAAGTAACCAGCTGCAATTCGTGCGGAGGACATCGAAGCTCATCAACCGGATCTCACTTATTCAGAGTACCCGATCCGGATTGTCGATGAGAAGACTCGCACCACAAGGAATCAGACTTTGCGGTTTTACAAAGTCTTGTGGAACCACCATACCGCTGATGAAGCAACATGGGAAAGCGAGTATTATCTCCGTTCGAATTATCCGAAGTTATTATTGTCTTATGTTTCGCAGTCTTTCTCCCTTCGCCTTCTTTTTGTAATCTCAGGACGAGATTCTTTTAAGGGGGAAGGAATGTAACAGCCCAAAACTTTTGTAAACATTCTTCTTCAATTTACGCAAGTCCTTGTGAAGCATAAGAGTATGTGATCACATGAACTATTGAACACATATGGGAAATGTGAGGGAGTTAAAACTTTTGCGTAACTTCTGTTCAACATGTCTTAACAGGAGTAGTAAACTTTACATGTAACTCACAATTTCTATAATTAGCACCTGGGCAAAATAGTTCAATGTTTAAATCACCATTTGATGTTATTTTTCCATGTACAATAACTTCATGTGAGCTACATTTAAATTTGCTCATGTTCAAACTGTGCAAACTTATGCATGTGAATCGCCCAATCAACTTCAAATAATTAAAATAGCTGACATTTCAAATTTGATAATAGTTGGAGCTGGTTTACTATTTATTTCAATGAAATCATTGAAAAAGAGTTTTGAATTCAAATTTGAATCTGAACCAAACTTTGTCCAATTCAAATTCTGATTTCATATTTGAGCTCCTCATATTTTTCTTACTCTACCCTCCAATTTTGGAAATTTTTGGACAAAGTTTGTGTGGGAATTAATTTACTAGAGGGATAGACTTGAAATGCGAGTGGGGCCCACCTGTCATCCTGAGCAGCAAGTGAACCTACTCCTTTGCTTCTTCACAGCATGCCAGCGCGTGCAGCTGCATGCGCCACGGAGAGCGTTTTTGCCGTGGGTTGATTCAAGAGGCAGCAGTACTTATCGTTCATCCTCTCATCGCTCTCTCTCTATTCTCTCGGCTCTCTCTCACGCAGCGCTCCTGCTCCCAGTTCTAGCCGCTGCAGCAGCAAGCACCCAGGGGACCGTCGCTCGCCTGGCCATCTGAGTGTGCAAACGTGTGCGCTGCTCCTCCACCTCCTCCTTCTCCCTCCCTGGCCGTCGAAGTGAAGCCACCACCGTTCCTCTTTTTCCTGGCGCAATAACCCGACAAACAGTGCCCCTTCTCTGCTCCGATCGAAATCATTGATGCACGGTGTGTTATAGTCTTTGTCTTCGACATTTTCAGATCACTTGCTTGATTGCGCAGCCCCCTAAGTGGTTTTGAGGTCAGCTCGAGCCTCATCGACAGCACAATAGACGTTTCCCAGAGAACGTGCCCTGTTTTCTTCATGCCACGCTGCGGTTCATCGTCGACCAGGCACTGGGGTCGTCTTCACGTCCCCGTGCCAAAAGAAACAGGTGCAAAATAGTACATAGAACATTCCTGCAAAGTTTCAAGGCATGCCATCGATTATCCAACTCGTATTATCCGTTTTCCCGAACCTCAGTTCATACCAATGGAGTTAGGTCTTCATCTAAATTCCTTTTTCACGTGTAACCATTGGCTGAACCAGTTAGCGATCATCTTCCTCATAACCTAGCGCTCCTCCTCAAAGAATCGTGGAAAACCATCAACCGTAGACTATGTATTTCGAGTTTTCCCCTCCGCCAGTTAAAACTTCCCTTCTCACTGTCGCACTTGGGAATGCCGTCCTTTCCACTCAATTTGCGTCCCCCAATCATTCTCCCCAGGCTTCCAGGAAGCTTCCCGGTCAATTTCCAGCTTGTGCGAGCATTGTTTGAAGCTTGCCGACATCGCTGAAACCCTAACCGCCACCGCCGCCGTCGCGCAAGCGTTTCCGGCCATCGCTAGCGTGCACTGACCCCACCGACGTGCTCAGAACCTCCAATTTTGGCTACGCGGCGAGTGTGGGGAAGAATTGTGCCATGGATTGATGGGCGGCAAGGTGTCCATCGAGGCGCCGCCGCGGTCGCGCGCGCACGGCTGGAGGAAGAAGAAGACCGCGAGTCCCACCGGTCAGTGAGTCATCTCCTATCGCCCGGATCTGGTGTGCAGCGAGATCTTTTGTGACTGTGCGCGGGTAACCTAGTAAACCTTCGTGTTGCCACCCAGCCATTGGTCAGTTTAAACAGTGGACCCAGGTTTAATTTATTTAAACATTTTCTATAGGAAAATAATTTCAGAAATTTATTCAAACTTCAAAATTCAATTACACCTAGTAGATTTGCTTAAATAGTTCCAAATAAATTCTGGGAGACTCATCTTTATCCACACTTTGCAGTGATACAATGTAATTGACATGAGGCTTCCAGTTTTTTCATAATTAATTCCTTTAAGACAATTGCTTGAGAAATTAATTACTGCTGACCTGATAATTGGAAAATTCCCAGTTTTGCTCAGAACACTCCTAAATATGTCTTTGATATCCAGTAAAAGTTTCAAGTTCATTTAACTTGATATTATATGCCCATTAGCTTCTAATCTTACAGCCATCTGAAAAATAGAAAAATATACAGAAACACTAACAGAAATTTGTAGAAACTTGTAAAATCATTATATCACGGTAGAAGGCTTATAAAAACGTGAAATAAATTTTGTTAGAACCTGTATAACCTCCTCTATCCAGTACCCCCACTGTTAGCCATGTTACATCTCCAAAAATAGAATGAAAATTCATAGAATTGGAAACAACTATGGAATTGTTGTGACGACATACAGCCATTGCTTGAACCTAAACTTTGCACACGGTCTACACATCATCCTTTGAAGCTGCTGTTAAATTTTCAGCTTCATTGGACCTCTGGAACGTCAGAAATTCCTTATTCATATGTCTATGTGCATATAAACTTTATTTCAGTTTTGGAGTTTTTTCTTACCATTCCATCTCAATTTTCCTCTCTATCGCTGTAGATCACAGCGACATAAACTTTATTGTTGTTCACTATTATCTTGGTACAACTGGTACAACAGAATCACATCATCTTCTAAATTGCTATACAGTATGAGATTTAGTTTACATCTTACTTCACTTGTTCTCATTATTCAAAATGATGTTCTATATGCATTGCATGTCGAAAGTTCAGGCGATGTCGAAGCTTGACGTGGAGTTCAACTTGGAGGCAAGGAGTTTCAATCTCGCGGCCTCTTGGCGGATTCTCCGGAGGAAGACCAAGACATAACATCCATTTATATAATCGCAAATTAAGGCAAGCCCCGGTTTGTATTTAAGAAATGTTTCTAAAGTTTTTGCTTTGTATCCACTGTCTTTGAGTTAGATATGTATTGTGCATTATGTCTAAGGTGAATGAAACTCCAAATGCATGACCTCGCAATCCCTTGGAGATTATGAGTAGAACAGGACTTTTCTCGTAGGATTACAGCTATGCTAATGAGATAACATAGAGGATCCGGTAGAAGTCGAGTACTGTCCCTCGCTTGTTTATAGTACCTGGGAACTTGGTTACGTATAGGAAAGATTCACATGGAAAGGAATTTGAGACCGGGCAGCAACATAGGTTACAATGATTGTGGTGACTGTAGGGGTAGCACTGCCTGTGTCGTCTAAGGACCGTGCCGTGTGCGGCCCCGCTGAACAAGTTTGAATTATACCGGTTGCATACTGGCTATATGGAAACCAGGAAACTGATGTAGCTTGATGACCTTGGTGTGGAACCTTCTTCTCTGTCTCTGACTGGAGTTCAGAAGGCATAAAGGTGTAAATCTTCTAGTGGGCAACTTCGACGTGTCCGTGTAGGGGACCTTTTGCCTGGGACATAGGTTGTTTCTATATCCAGGCCTCTCGTGAAAAGTGGCTGCTTAAGATGTAGTGTGAAGTGCAACAAATGGGGCTTCCTTGCGGGCTTAAGTGTCATGCAATCCGGGTGTGTCCTGATTGCAATTACCACCCCTCGCGGTTATTTGAGTACCGCTTGTTCACTGTGTTGTGACGTAGTAAGAAGTGAATGGATACCTATATTAATCTAATATTGTTATTGATTCTTTAATTGTAATGCTTAGTGATTGTATTAAGGAAGAGCTCACTAAATTTACTTTTGGATGAACTGTAAATTGGATGCTAAAACTGCAAGTAAGGATTTACTTTACGCGAGTCTTTTATGCAAATTTAGCTTCCTATGACATAGAGTTCCCCTCATGTAGAGTTGCATGCTTAGGTGAGACGGGTCAGTCTTGTTGAGATTCATGCTCACGTTTGCTCTATACGATTTTTTGTAGGTATTAGTGTTATTTCTGCGGACCAGGGTTGTGCGTGAGAACTCGAATTCTCGAGGTGTATCTCATGTGAATTACGCCGCTGCTTCCTCTTCATGTTGCTAGTGAGAAACGTCAGTGGGCATGGATGTCTACTCTATTGCTTAGATAGGATGAGAGTTGAGTATATTATTTCCGCTACGTGTGTACCTTCTTTGTACACTATTTTGTAAACTCTATCATCTTATTAAATAAAAATTTTGTATGTTTTGGTTGTATTTTCGTGTGTGTTGTTGGGTGCCGCATCACACGGCACCACCCAATGAGATTCTTGGATGTCGGGACCCCAGTCCTCACACTTGACAAGGATCCGGGAGTGCGGTGAAGGAGGAGTGACTCTCCTGATGGTGATCGCCAACTTCCTGACCAACCGGTGGGCTCCACTGAAGACGAGGGAATGGCCTGCATGGGCATTCAGTTGGAGAGATGGACCCTTATCGAATTGATACTAGTATCGGGTCCGCTTGGAACTGCAAAGAGTGCAAATGAACTGCACCTATCTGAGTTGAAGACCTCCGAAGGCCCCACGTGTTACTCGTAACTGGACCTGCCTCCCTCATATGGTTAGTCCTAGTGCCGCTATGTGTATCATAAAACCGGAGCTACAATCCATACATGGGAATGCTCCAGACTGGATACCTGTGTGGCACCCCCAGACCTAACCCCCGACAGAGGGAAGCTCCGGTACCGACACGTGTACAACAACACCAGACCTACCCGTCCAAGACAGTAAGCTCCGAAGTTGCCATGCATCCAACCGTCGTACCTTCAACCTCAACAGGCAGATTGGTGGACCTCCAACGGCTTGGACCTTCAAGGGACATTTAAGGCTTCAAGACCTGATTATGTGTCATTTAAGCTATCTTAATGACACACGATCGGAGGACCCTTAATACTAGTAACACCACCATTAAGGCGCTTTACCATGCTATTAAGGAGAATTAAGTACATTAAACTGTGTATTAGGCATCAGTAACCGCCAAGGCCACATGTCGGGCCAGGCTAACGATGTAACGGCCAGCCCTTGTACTATAAAAGGACTAGCCGAGCGATACACGGGGGAGGCACTGGACCCTCTCGGCTCTCTCTCAGACTCGCGCTCTCAGATTCTCATACTCTCAATACAACAACAGCAACACACCCGTGGAGTAGGGTATTACGCTCAGGCGGCCCGAACCACATAAATCCTTGTGTCAAGTCACTATCTTGTTCTGGATCTCCGCGCGCCCTAACTGAACTAAGAAACTCTGCGGGCTACTAACAGTAGTGCCAGGAGAATTACCGAAACCAGCATAACATTTGGCGCGCTAGGTAGGGGGGTGCCTGAGATTCCAAGATGGTGAATTCTACTGTTGGATCATCCAACGGTAACCATGCTAAGCAACCTGCTAGAGGCAATGCCTCCAACTTGCAGCAGCCAGCAGTCGCTGTAGCCCCAGCAGGAGTCATGCCACCGCCGCCACCGTCCGCTCCGTTGAATCAACCCGGACATCAAGATGGGGCATCTGCGTCGATCACTGCATCGAGGAACAACAACCCCTTACACGCGCTTATTGCTGCGCGTGCTCTTCTCCAACGTCCACCGCCTCCAGGAGCACCCCAGGGTGTGATGGAGCCATGGAGAGCTGATGTGGATCATCTGGTTGCAATCAACAATCAAGGTCCTCCCCCTCGGGGCGGTCCCCATCACAGCGTCGGACCTTGTCGGGTAGACTCGGTCCGCAAGCTTCGCAGCGCAGGAGACGTGCTGCATCTCAACAGTTGATGACGCTGCCTTCTGGGGCGTGATGTTCTCACACGGTAACAAGGCTTTTGACTCACGACCTCCGGGCGGAGCTCGATCGTCATTACCGGCAACAGGACGGCCGCATCCACATCGAGCGTGCTCGTGAGAGGCGAGAGGCTCGGGACAGTCCTGCTCCTGAGGGAGTAGGAGGAGGCTGTTCTGCCTTGGCCATGCACCTACACATGGTCAGATGGCCGTAGAAGTTTGGGCCTCACTTGCCGAAGAAATTTGACGGGACTGTCAACCCCGCCGAATTTCTTCAAATCTACTCCACCGCTATCCTTGCGGCTGAGGGCAATGAGGCCATGATGGCCAATTATTTCCCCGTGGCTTTGACTGGGACTGCTAGGTCTTGGTTCATGAGCCTTTCGCCTGACTCCATCAATAGTTGGGCGGAGTTGTGCCAACAGTTAACCGCCAATTTCGGGAGCTCATACACCCGACCAAGCAAAGAACTAGATCTTTTTGCTGTCAAGAAAAAAGGGGGAGAGTCCTTGCAATCTTTCATTCAGAGGTTCTCCCAGGTACGAAATACCATTACTTCTATCTCAAGCTCTTCTGTTATTGTAGCATTCAGGCAGGGCATTCGAGATAAGAAAATGCTCGAGAAGCTGGCGACCAAGGAAGTCACCAGCATCATGGAACTCTTCAGCTTGGCAGACAAGTGTGCTAAGGCTGTGGAGGGCCGTGAAATGCACTCCAAACCACCTCCGGAAGCCAACAAAAAGTCCTCCAAGGGTGAAGTCACTACCTCCGGGATTGGCAAGAAGAAGAAAAAGCCCAACGGCAAGAAGAAGCCATCGGCCAGCACACCTAATGCTGCAGCTACCGCAGCTCCGGGTGGCCGGGGGACGCGCCCTGAGAAACGACATCGGCCATCGTTTGAAGATGGTGGCAGCTCCAAGATGTGGTGTCCCATACACAAGACAGACAGGCACAACCTGGAAGACTGCTGAGAGGTTCAGAACCTTGTCGAGCGCTACAACAAGCACCGGGAAGAAGCTCCTTTTTGTCAAAGGGAAGGAAAACAAAAAGGCGACGAAGCTCCCGCTGAAGAGGAGTTAGGCTTTCAGGACCCCAAAATGGTCTTGAAGGTTGTTTACACCTCCGTTGACGACCACTCTGACGTCTCTGACAAGGAGCGTCGGAAGACCATGAAAACGATCTTTGGTGGTTCGTGGGACATCACTTCCTGCCGTGTCCTCAAGACAATGTAGGAGGACATGGCCTCCGTAGCTCCCACCGCCAGGGCGGAGCCTCATCAGAAGTGGATGGATACTGCCATCACCTTCGATGCTTTGGACTGCCCTCGGAACATGATTGGAGCTGGCCAACTTCGACTGATGGTATCTCCAACCATCAATAACATCCAGCTCCACCATGTAATGGTAGATGGAGGTTCGGGGCTGAACCTCATAAGCTTCAAAGCCTTCGTCAAGCTTTAGCTCTGACCTTCAGATCTTCGCCCCTCCCGACCTTTCTCAGGAGTAGGTTCGAGAGCCATAACCCCACTCGGTGCCATTACACTCCAGGTGACCTTCGGAACTCGAGAGAACTACAGGACTGAGAAGTTGGTTTTTGACGTGGCACAGATCAACTTGCCATTCAACGCCATCTTGGGCAGGCCAGCTTTATACAAATTCATGGCTGCTGCTCATTATGGCTACTTGGTGTTGACGATGCCAACACCCTCAGGCGTTCTCTAAATCTGCAGAGATCGCACCATTGGAGTTACAGCTCTGGAAGAACTCCACGCGTTTGCTACAGCACATGAGGAAGAATCCGTAAAGGAGCAAGCTCTGAAGCCCCTGAGCATTGGTCATCGAGGCTCAACTTCTGCACCCCGTGTGCAACCAAGCGGTGACACTGACATTCCCGTCAAAGTTGTCCAAATTGGTTCCGACGCTGCTCAGGCCACCCGTATATCGGGAGGTCTAAATGACAAATAGGAACTCGCGCTCATCACTTTCCTCCGGGCTAATGTCAACGTGTTTGCCTGGCAACCGTCACAAATGTCTGGGATCCCTAAGGAGGTGATTGAGCACAATCTGAAGATTTATCCTGACGTTCGGCCTGTACATCAGAAGCCTCAGAAGCAATCAGTAGAGCGACAGAACTTCATACATCAAGAAGTAAAGAGGTTGCTCGAAGCTGGATTCATCCGGGAAGTCTTCCACCCAAAATGGCTGGCAAACCCAGTTGTTGTACCCAAGGCCAACGGCAAGCTTCAGATGTGTATCGACTACACAACACTAAATAAGGCATGCCCAAAGTATCCATTTCCACTACCTAGTATAGATCAAATAGTGTATTCCACCTCTTGGTGTGAATTACTGTGTTTCCTAGACGCATATTCTGGGTATCATCAAATCAGAATGTCTAGGGAAGATGAAGAGCATACCGCCTTCATCACAGTAGATGGATTATATTGTTACACTGCCATGCCATTCGGTCTCAAAAATGCTGCTTCAAACTTTGTGCGAGCTATGTACAAAACTTTTGGAGAGCTCATTAGAGATTTAGTGGAAGTGTACGTCGATGACATCGTTGTCAAGATCAAGAAAAAGGAGTCATTTATTGACACCTTGGAAGCTGTCATTGACAAGTTGCGAATCACACACACAAAGCTGAACCGAGCAAGTGTGTCTTTGGGGTTACCTCCGGAAAGATTCTTGGATTCTTGGTGAACCACCGAGGAATAGAGGCGAATCCGCGAAGATTAAAGCTATTGAAGACATGCGACCACCAGCTCGCATCAAGGATGTCCAGAAGCTGACAGGGTGTCTAGCTGCCCTCAGCCGGTTCATCTCAAGACTGGCGGAACGGGAGTTACCCTTCTTCAAATTATTAAGGATGTCCGGACCATTCCAATGGTCTGAAGAAGCAGAAAAGGCATTCCAAGAGCTGAAGCAGCTCCTCACCACTCTACCAACTTTGGTAGCTCCGAATCCTGGTGAGCCACTTCTACTTTACATTTCAGCAACTAACAAAGTTGTCAGCATGGTCCTGGTTGCAAAAAGACCAGAACCATCCCTAGTTCAGGAATCCAGACCCCTCCCGGAAGGTCCGGAGCTACCTGATGGCGAGTCTGGGTCCCAGCCCCCAAACCCGGATCCTCAAGGTGAGAAGTCAGAGGATCAACCTCCTTCAAATGAAGGAGTTACTATTGCTGAACAAGAAGATCCGGATCCTTCCGGGAGGGTCCGGGTCACTTCAAAAGAAGCTCTGGGTTCCTCTAGCAAGAACCGGGAGGTCCTCGAAAAAGGTCCGGACCCCTCTGGGAGGGTCCGAGTTGATGAGGAGGAAGCTTCGGGCCTCTCCGGGAGGTTCTGGACAGTTCAGCGCCTAGTGTACTTCATAAGTGAAGTACTTCACGATGCAAAGACTCGGTACCTAGAGGTGAATAAGCTACTCTATGTAGTTCTTATCGCCTCTAGGAAGCTTCATCACTACTTCCAAGCTCACAAGATTTAGGTGGTAACCTCTTATCCACTACGTGCGATCTTGCATAACCCCAACTCTACTGGGAACATTGCAAAGTGGGTAGCTGAATTGGTCGAGTTCGATCTTGAATTCATCCCAAGACAAACGATCAAGAGTCAAGCATTGGCAGACTTTGTGGTAGAATGGACCCCCTCTCCATCAAATCCTGGGGGACCCAGTGAGCAGAAACCGGAACCTAAGGTTCCGGTCTTCACTGAGCCTCACTGGACTCTCTACTTCGACGGCTCTGTGCAGAAGCAGGGGGCCGGAGTTGGAATCCTTCTCCTTGCTCCGACCGGGGAGAAGGTCAAATACATGGTTCACCTTGACTTCAAGGTGACCAACAACATGGCGAAGTATGAAGCACTAATCTATGGGCTCAAGGTGGCACTATCATATGGTGTCAAGCAGCTGTTGGTAAAGGGTGATTCACATCTCATTATAAAACAAGTTAAAGGTGAATGCTGCTGCAACAACCCTCAACTAGCTGCATATATTCTTGAAGTCCAGAAGCTTCAGAAGGATTTCGATGTCCTGGATCATTGACATGTCCAGCGTCTCAACAACGCTGAAGCTGACAAACTCTCGACGAAAGCTTCAACCGGAGCTTTGGCTCTTGACGAAACCTTCGTCCAGAGATTGTCAAGACCAACAGCTCAGCCTACCGAACTGAGCGAAGGGGGAGAGACCAGCACCTCGAAGCTGGCGGTCCCGATGGCCCTGTTACCATGGCGTCCATCAAGGGTCGTAGGTGCTGCAGGAAGCTCCGAGCGACCCAACACGCAAGACTCAGAAGCTCAAGTTAGCTCTGATGCATGGATCTCGGAGATCCGGAGCTACTTGAAAGACAACATACTTCCTGAAGACAATGTATCTGCTAACCGGATAGTCAGATTGGCTAAAAGATACACACTGGTGGAAGGGGATCTCTACCGGCGTGGTGCCAACGACATCCTAATGCGGTGCATTACAAGGGAAGAAGGCTGCGAGCTCCTCGCGGAAATCTATGGAGGCAAGTGTGGGAACCACGCGTCTTCCTGCACGTTGGTCGGTAAAGCCTTCCGGCATGGTTTTTACTGGCCTACACCACTCCAGGATGCAACCGAGCTAGTGAAGAAATGTGAAGCATGCCAGTTCCATGCGAAGCAAATTCACACACTAGCTCAACCACTACAAATGATACCTCTGACATGGCCATTCGCTGTTTGGGGTGTGGATATTTTGGGACCTTTCCCAAAAGCCGTCTAGGGTTACAAGTACCTGTATGTTGCCATCAACAAGTTCACCAAGTGGCCGAAAGCAACTCCAGTTGTGACAATAAACAAGCAATCAGCTATCAAGTTCTTGCAGTCCATAGTATGCAGATTTGGAGTCCCAAACAAGATCATAACTGACAACAGGACCCAATTCACAAGTTCTGCATTCCAAGGATATTGCGAAGACCTCGACATTCAAGTCAGCTACGCTTCCGTGGCTCACCCGGCAGGCAATTGCCAAGTTGAGAGAGCAAATGCAGAAATTCTAAAAGGACTCAAGACGTGCACATATGAGCGCTTGAAAAAACATGGAGCCAACTGGATTGAGGAGCTTTCGCCCACCTTGTGGGCAAATAGGACAACTCCAAACCGGTCAACCGGAGAGACACCCTTCTTCCTGGTGTACGGAGCTGAAGCAGTCCTTCCTCTGGAAATCACCTTGGGATCGCTCCGGGTCCGGACCTTCGACGCAGTTACGCAGGACTAGCTCCGGCATGAAGAGGGAAGGTGCCAAGCATCTGTTCGACACAATACCGCCAAGCGCTCCGGTGTTATCTCCAAAGGCATGTGCATAGCCGACAGCTCGAGGAAGGCGATCTGGTACTATGGAGAATACAAACTCGAGAAGGGTTAAACAAACTTTCCCCCAGCTTGGAAGGACCCTTTCGAGTGATCAAAGTATCGCGTCCCGGATGCGTTCGCTTGGCAACCGAGGATGGGACACCGCTCCCTAATCCTTGGAACATTGAGAACCTCCGTAAGTTTTACGCTTAATATCACGAAGGTGAGTCGGTAATTACATATGATGTATGTTATAGCGTCATTTTACAGAGACGGGTAGCTCCCCCGGGAGGACAGCCGGACCTTTCCAGGAAGGTCCGCAAAGTTCAAGCAACACTTGACACAGTCTCAGAACTAAAAGTGTAGCTAGCTACCCTGGGTCGAACAAGAAATGTAACACACTTAGCTTGGTTCCATACCCTAAGAGTGTACTTGTCTCCCTGTATCCTGGACCTATAATGAAAGACATCGATATGTGAAAACAGACTTCATGTGCATTTATTTTGTACGGGCTCATTCTTTTTTCTTGTCTATAACAAAGTTGTGCAATTCTTAAGAAACTTTAGCTTGAACAATTCATATATAATTCAAGTTGCATTGTTAATTCTTTCGGGTCTTAACATTGTTGAATGGCCTACTCGCCTGAACGCCAAGCCAATCTAGGTCCGGAGTGTGCTATCGGCTTAGCCTGGTCCTACACCCTAAGTATGTCATTCTACCTACACCCCGGCAGACCTAAGTAAGGTGAGTCGAGAAAATGATTGGACCTGGAGAAAATAAACAAATGCGCTTGATTGTATATAGAATTGTTGTCGACCTAAAATTTCATATGGGAATAGTAAGTCGCAAATGAGTTATAGATGAGAAATGAATTTTACTATTTTTCTTGATTTCAGTGTGCAGGAAAAATAAAAATCTCATGATGATGGTGAATGATACCGGAGCTATCAAAGCTTTGACATCCCCCAAGGGGGCCCACGCTGATGTTTTAAAAATTGATAGTGGGCGTCGCCGGAGCTATCAAGTTCCGACAAATCTAGGGGGCCAGCCGTCAACGTGAAGAAATAAAAGGAATTGAAGAAACGATGGTAGAAGGACACCCCAATGGGGTCTGCTGTCGAAGCTCTACGTGTTGACAGTGGTCACTGCCAGAGCTACTAAGCTCCGACAACCCCAGAGGGCCAGCCGTCGATGCTCTACGTGTTGACAGTGGTCGCTGCCGGAGCTATTAAGCTCCGACCCCAGGGGGACCATGTTGTCGACGCAACAAAACTTCAGACCTATACTCTACAAGTTCGGAGCACTCAAGTCTTCAACAAAATGCTACATCCTTTTGGTACATGTTCGCAATCAAATTGTGTACATCTACCAGGGGGCCAAGTAAGACAAAGGTTGAAGAAGACAAAAAATGAAATTTATAAATTTCATTGATTTCATTCATCTGAACACAAGAGATTACAAAATTAGAGAAAAGAAGAGAAAATACAAGTGGGAGCTAAAAGGAGAAAGTCCTAAGTTCTACAGAAGAACAAGGCGACCTTCTGGGCAACCTTCGACATGCTGTTCTTGGCGGCGTCTAGCTCTCCATTGATGGGACCTTCAAGCATCGGGTTTAGTGGGAAGTGAGGATCCTAGCTTGCGTAGAACGTCAGCATGTATTCTGCGATGTTCTTCACTAGGGATTTTCCTTCAGTTTCCAACTGATCCACGATGACATCGCCCATCGCGCCGAGTTTTTTTGCCAGCCGAGCTCAGTGCCTCCAACGCATGGTGTAGCTCTGGCTTCAGATTGTCCAAATGCACAGGACTGAAGCCCAGCAGCGTCAGCACGTCATTGGCTTTGCCCAAGAAGTCCCATACTTGTTGGGACTCCGCAGCCCTCGAGCCTCGAATCTCCTCAAAAGACCTCTGGGCTGCCACAAGCTCCGAACCCTCCCGGGCAAGGCGCTCGACCTCCTTGGCGTGCTACTGAATACTCTCAGCAACTTGCTTTTCAAGGTCGGCAAGCTCCTTCTCCTGGACGTGGATCCGGTTCCAGCGGTCAACCAGGTCTTTCTCCCGGCCTCGCACCTTCTTCTCCCTGGCAGTGACTTCGACCTCCCTTTTGGTAAGGTCTTGTCCCCGCTGCCAGGCCTTCTCCTCTTCGCTCTTGCAGTGCTCCTCCAGCTTTTTGGTGCGCTCTGCAAGGCTCTTGTTACTCAGAGCCAGCCTTTGGGTGAGTTCCTCCTCCCTCTTCACGATGTCATCCCTCAGCTCCAGGAGTTTTTGCTCTTCCTCTTGGAGCTTTTTCTCTCGCTCGTCAAGACCCTCCCAGCGCTTGATGAGGCCTTCGTGGATGATATTGAGGTTCTCCTGGTGATCATTTGACACCTCATAAGCAGTCGGGGCTTGTTCGTATATAGCCCGAGACTGATTGTCGAGGGATCGCACCATGCTTTCCCTCTCATCCAGCAGCTGGCCCCAGTACTCCATCCGGTCCTTCTCCCTCTTGACCCACTCCTTGTCGTCGGCCAGCCTTGTTTGCACCAGCTTGGTCTCGAATTGGAGTCAGTTGCGCCACCTCCTAAGAGTTTGGCGCTCCTCGAGGACCTTGCTGTCATGATAAAATGCAAGCAGGACCTGACGAAGACTGGAGCAGGCATTATCGATGGATAGCGACAGGGGGATTGGCTTCGGACTTGCCGGGGTCCTCTCCACTGACTCCAGCGGGTTCTCCAAAATAAAAATTCGGTCCCACTCTACAAGAGTGGTCCCCAGAGCTTTCGCGGCACTAGGACCGCCCTCTGGGAGTGCCTCGATCGTCGCCGAGGTAGGTCCTGCAACGGGAGTTTCTACCTCTAGAGTTAGCTTCGAAGGTCCCGCCGTCAGGTCATCATCAACTGGTCTCTCAGGCAGAGGATTGGTCACTTCGCCTTGGCACCCTAGCTCAGGAACGAGTACCTCCGGAACTACCACCTCTGGGGCAGGCATTGAAGACCCAACCGGAGCTGAGGCCATCTCCAGCTCCGACGCAAGTGCTTCCTCCACTGCCGGTTCAGGCACCGGCGCTTCGACTTCCACCGGTTCGAGTGCTGGCACCTCCACATCAACCGGCTCAAGAACCAGAACTTCATGAACCGCCGGCTCTGCTGCCAGAGCTTCAGTAACATCCGGCTCGAAGGTTGGAACTTCAGCTACCTCCGGCTCTGAGGCCGGAGCGTCCGTCATCACAGCATCCAAAACCGGAGCTTCAACTTCCAGAGCTGGTGCTACTGGTACATCTTCATTCCCGTGGTCCAGCGCTACCACGGGAGCTTCGGGAGATGAGTCGAGGTCCAGAACCACGACAGCTGGCGCCGGAGCTACCGTGACCTCAACCGCCACCTGGGGCGGCATCAGCTGCTGTCACAGGAACCGGAGCTTCATCCCCTTTTTTGGATGCCCTGTGGATGAAGGATAAATAAAATCAAAATATGGTTACGACAAAAATATCAAACTGAGGTAAAAAAAGCAAATTTACCTTGGAAGGCTTCCGCTCCAGCTAGCGCGGAACCTCTTCGCTGGACGCTCAGGGCCCGACCCAGTCGCAACTGGTGTAGTAACTCCGGAAGGCTCTTCGGAGCTTGCTACTGCGGTTAGCGATGTCTCGGTTGAGGCCCCCCTCGACTGAGAAGGACCCTCAGACCTAGAGCCCTTAGCTGGCCCTGGTGCTGGAGTCACCCGGATGGAGCTGGCGTTCTGGGGAGACGCCGATGCTAGAGTTGGTTTTGCCATCGAAGACCTCCCGCACCGAGGAGAAGGGACTGAGGCAGACAGAGCTGGCCTCGTGGAGCTTCCGATACGATTTTCATATTGGGAACCGGCGACCTTCAATTGCGTGAGATCCGCACGCGCAAATCACACCTGCCACGTCCAAAAGATGCCGCGCGGTGATAGTTTAACTGTGAACTATGACCTCAACGGTACATCCAAGAACCCTTGAAGACACGGCACATAAATTTAAAGATGGACCCACCTCCGGCAGAATGACTTAATCCAAAGGGTCTCTCCCAGAGGTGGGCCCGGGGGCCACTATCGGTACCCTGCGTACCGGATACCCCTTGGAACTGCAAAGAGTGCAAAGGAACTCCAGCTATCTGAGTTGAAGACCTCCGAAGGCCCCACGTGTTACTCGTAACCGGACCTGACTCCCTCATATGGTTAGTCCCAGTGCCGCCACATGTATCATAAAATCGGAGATACAATCCATACATGGGAATGCTCCGGACTGGATACCTGTGTGGCACCCCCGGACCTAACCCCCAACAGAGGGAAGCTCCAGTACCGACACATGTACAACAGCACCGGATCTACTCGTCCAAGACGGTAAGCTCCAAAGTTGCCACGCGTCCAACCGTTGGACCTTCAACCTCAACAGGCAGATTGGTGGACCTCCAATGGCTCGGACCTTCAAGGGACATTTAAGGCTTCAAGACCTGATCATGGGTCAGTAATGCTATCTTAATGAAACACGATCGGAGGACCCTTAATACTAGTAACGCCACCATTAAGGCGCGTTACCACACTATTAAGGGGAATTAAGTACATTAAACTGTGTATTAGGCATCAATAACTGCCAGGGCCACATGTCGGGCCAGGCTAATGATGTAACAGCCAACCCTTGTGCTATAAAAGGATTGGCCGAGCGATACACGGGGGAGGCACTGGACCCTCTCGGCTCTCTCTCGGACTCGCGCTCTCAGACTCTCATACACTCAATACAACAACAACACACCTGTGGAGTAGGGTATTACGCTCAGGCGACCTGAACCACATAAATCCTTGTGTCAAGTCACTATCTTGTTCTGGATCTCCGTGCGCCCTAACCGAACTAAGAAACTCCGCGGGCTACTAACAGTAGTGCGGGGGGGGGGGGGGGGGGGGGGATTGCCAGAACCAGCATCCAACAAAAGCAAAGGCAAAGGTCCCACGGCTTCACCTCCCAAGAAATCAGCCTCAAGTCGAGGCAAGGAGTGGGCTCCCGTCGAAGCTCCGAGTCGCAAGCGGAAGCTGACAAGAAGTGACGGAAGCAGCGTGAGAGACGCTCTAACAGAAGTGACCACTCAGCCTCGGTTAAGGTCTGTGGTGGTTGTGCCCCCAGCTTCGGCTGGTCCCTCAGCTCAAGTGCCCACATCGGGCGTTGGGTCCGGCATGTTGACTCCGGCCTCGGTGCCAACAATGGGCTCTCGGTCAAGAGCAATTCCTCCTACGATGGAGGTACCAAACGTGGCAGCAACAGCGGCTGCCTCAACACCTGGTTTGGGGCCTGGAGCATGTGCCACACCGTCGACGACATGTTCTAGCTCCAAGCGCCTGAAGAAGAACTTTCGTGCCGATTGGAGCGGCAAACATCCCTAGGTAAGTGTCAAATTATTAGTTTATATCTTGATTTTGTTTATTGGTTTGTCTTGAAATCTCTATTCTCTGTTTCCAGAATATCGAGAGCAGAAACGACATCTCTGGTGCTTACTGCACCCCCAGAGACTGCATCGGATGAAGTTCCCGCCCCTCGCCATGTGGTTGTGGCGAATGACACGATAGCTCCGGCGCCGGCTGTCATGGAGACGACTTTTGTACCAACTACTAAAGAGCCCGTGGTAGCGTCGGACCACGAGGAAGAACTTCTCGAGCAAGATCCAGCTGTATTAGAGTCAGGTACGGAGGTTTCGGCATCAACACCATAAATTGGTGAAGCTGTGGTGGAAGTCCCAACGCCAGATTCGTAGGCGGCTGCACTAGAGGTGATCATGCCTGATATCGTTTATGAGGATTCTGTTGCGGGACCTTCGACTTCGGCGCTGACAATTGAAGATCCATCGGTAGGACCCTCCTCGTTAGCTCCAGAGGTAGAAGATCTGGCTGCAAGACCTTCCTCTCCCGCTTCGGAGATGGATGATCTGCGGGAGATTGGCCCCGCCGACGTCGAGATACTGGAGTCCATGCTTGTGCAATGGGCTCCAACATTTGTACCAGAAGACCTGGAGGACCCAAAGGACGGACATCAGGCAGACCTGGAGCCAATCCCTCTGGCGTTGTCAATTGACAATGCATGCTCCAGCCTTTGCCAAGTCTAACTTGCCTTCGACTACGAGCGCAAGTCTCTGGAAGAAGAGCACATCACGCTGGAGGCATTTGTGCCAAAAGATGTACTTGGAGAGGAAGGTGACACAGTCCAGGCTGGCGGACCGGGAGGAGTGGGTGGTGTCGGAGAAGGTCCGATAGTCACGCCTAAGTAAAGTGTTGGATGAGCAAGAGGTTGCTATTAAGGCCCTCGACAAGAAGACTCAAAAGATCTACGAGCATGCGCAGAGGGCCTGTGAAATGGCCGACAGCCACTTGAGAGTCTCGAAGAGTTGAGGAAAAATCTCCTCAAGCACCATGAAGAGCTCAAAAATAAGGAAGTTGAACTCCAGAAAAAGAAAATAAGATCCAACAGAAGGAGTATGAGCTCTCCCTGAAGCTGGCACACAGTGAGCAAGACTTGGCTAAGTGTGTGAAAGAGTTTGATTCTTGGTGCGAATAAGAGAAGCACCGGTTGTTGCGGGCAGGTCAAGATGTCAACGAAAGAGAAATTGCTATCTCTGCCTAGGAGGACAAGATGAAAGCAAAGGAGAAGGACCTTGTAGACAGGCGAGGCCACATCCACCTCCAAGAGAAGAATGTTCCTGACCAAGAAAAGCTACTGGCTGAGCCAATTCAGCATCATGCCAAGAAGGTCAAGCGCTTCTCAAAGGAGGGTTCTACGGAGCTATATTTTGCAAGGAGGTCACTAGAGGAGCTCCAAAGTGCTAGAGCGATTGAGTCCCAACAGATCTAGGACTTCCTCGGACGAGCAAATGATGCTCTGGTACCTTTCGGATTCAGCTCGGTTCGACCGGCTGATACGGAGCCAGAGATGGACAAGTCCTTGGTGGCGCTCAACTCCGCTGGCGCGAAGCTGGAAGCAATCAGAGATGTGGTCATCGACGAGATTGAGACCGAAGGGAAGTCGCTGGCTGAAAACATTGCAGAGTATGTGCTGACGTGCTTCCAAAGCCGGGACTCTTCGATGTATCTAGCTCCCGTATTCGAGGGACCCATCGCCGAAGAGGAGAAAGCTGCCAAAGCAGCATCCAAGAAGCCACCGAGAAGGTTGCTTTGTTTTTCGTGAGGAACTCCAATAGCTAGGACCTTTCTCGTTGTACATTCAACTTGTAATTCTCAACTTTTGAATGAATGAAATCCTTCTGAATTTCATTTTTATGTCTTCAATGCATTGCCCTTTATATTGTTGGCCCCTCGTAGATGTGTTCAATGGATTGAAGACATCTACCATGAGGAATTTGACAATGTCTTGAAAACCTGATAGCTCCGAACTCATAGCCAGTAAGATAGCTCTGAGGTCCAAGTCTTGCTTCCAAAATCTCCAAGAACCCTTTATTGTGTCAACGGTGGGCCCCCTAGGAGGTGTCATAACATGTTTGCTTCAATGGCGCCTACCGTAAACACATAGAACGTTGATAGAGGGCCCCCTGGGGGTTGTTGGAGCTTGGTAGCTTCGACAACGCCCACTGTCAACGCATAGAACATCGACAGCGGGCCTCCTGGGAGTTGTTGGAGCATGGTAGCTTCAACGAGGCCCACTGTCAATGCATAGAACGTCGATGGCGGGCCCCCTGGGGGTTTTTTGGAGCTTGGTAGCTTCGACAGCGCCCGCTGTCAACGCATAGAATGTTGACAGCAGGCCCCCTAGGATGTGTTGGAGCTTGGTAGCTTTGAGGGCGCCCACTGTCAATGCATACAACATTGATGGTGGGCCCCCTGGGGGTTGTCAGAGCTAGTTCCTCTGGTAGCATCCACTATCGCCCATGTCATTTGTCGTCAATTGTTCATTTTTCCTCCATGAACTAGGTGTAGAACATACGAAGGTGCTTAATGTTCTAGTGGTTGGGAAGTGGTATCCCATCCTCTGTTGCCAAGCGGATGCATCCGGGGCGGGAAACTTTGATAACCCAGAAAGGATCTTCCCAACTGGGGGAGAGTTTGTTCATCCCTTCTCGAGTTAGTATTCTCCACGGCACCAGATCACCTTCCTTGAACGGCCGATCGCGCATGAACCTTTGGTGATAGCGTCAGAGCGCCTGACGGTAGCACGCATTTCGGACAGGTGCTTAGCACCTTGCCTCATCAACGAGGTCTGGGTCTTCACGCTGGAGCTGGTCCTGCGTGGCTTCGTCGAAAGTTCGGACCCGAAGAGAACCCATGGTGATCTTTGGAGGAAGGACTGCTTCAGCTCCGTAGACCAAGAAGAAGGGTGTCTCTCCTGTGGCCCAGCTCGGTGTAGTCCGATTTGCCCAGAATGCAGATGGAAGCTATTCTATCCAGTTGGCGCCATGTTTCTTCAAGCGCTCATAAGTGCGTGTCTTGAGTCCCTTGAGTATTTTTGCGTTTGCCCTCTCAGCTTGACCATTGCTTGCTGGATGAGCTACTGATGCGTAGCCGACTTGAATATCGAGTTCTTCGCAGAACTCTTGGAAAGCTGCACTTGTGAATTGGGTTCCGTTGTCAGTGATGATTTTGTTTGGAACTACAAATATGCATACAATGGACTTCAAGAATTTCACGGTTAATTGCTTGTTGATAGTCACAACTGGAGTTGCTTCTGACCACTTCGTGAACTTGTCGATGGCGACACACAAGAACCGATAACCTCAGACAACTTTTGGGAAAGGTCCCAAAATGTCCATCCCCCACACAGCCAATGGCCATGTGGGAGGTATCATCTGCAATGACTGAGCTGGTGTGTGAATCTGCTTTGCATGAAATTGGCATGCTTTTTACTTCTTTACTAGCTCGACTGCATCCTAGAGTGTTGTAGGCCAATAAAAGCCATGTCGGAAGGCCTTACCGACCAACGTGGGAGAAGACGCGCGGTTCCCACACTCGCCTCCATGGATCTCAGCGAGAAGCTTGCGGCCATCTTCCCGATAAATGCACCACATTAGAATGTCGTTGGCACCACGTTGTTAGAGATCCCCTTCTACCAACGTGTATCCTTTAGCCAACCTGACAATTCGCTCAGCGGATACACCGTCTTCAAAAAGGATGTTGTCTTTCAAGTAGCTTCGGACCTCCAAGATCCATGCATCGGAACTGACTATAGCTTTTGGATCTTGCGCGCTTGGTTACTCGGAGCTTCCTGAAGCGCCTACGATCCTTGGTGGACGCCATGGTAACATGGCCACCAGGGCTGCCAGCTTCGCGGTGCTGGTCTCGCCCCCAATACTATGTTCGGCAGGCTGAGCGGCAGGTGATGACAGTCTCCTGACAAAAATCTAGTCGGGATCTTGAGCTTCGATTGAAGCCTTTGTCGAGAGGTCGTCTACTTCAGCGTTGTTGAGATGCTGGACATGGCAGAGATCGAGGACGTGGAAATCCTTCAGCAGCTTCTAGACTTCAAGTAAATATGCAGCAAGTTGAGGGTTATTGCAACTACATTCACCATTGACTTGCTTGATGATGAGTTGCGAGTCACCCTTCACCAGGAGCTGTCGGACGCCATATGATAGCGCCACCTTGAGTCCTAAGGTAAGTGCTTCAATATTTCCATGTTGTTGGTTGCCTTGAAGTCAAGGCGTATCATGTACTTAACCTTCTCCCTAGTTGGAGTGAGGAGAAGGATTCTAGCTCCGACTCCTTGCTTCTACACGGAGCCGTCGAAGTAGAGAGTCCAGTGAGGCTCGGTAAAGACCAAGACCTTAGGTTCCGGCTTCTGCTCATTAGGCCCCCCTGGAGTTGATGAATAAGGTGTCCACTCCGCCACGACATTAGCTAGCGAGTGACTCTTGAGCGCATGTCATGGCAGGAATTCGAGATTGAATTCCGCCAACTCCGCTACCCACTTGGCGATATTTCCCGTAGAATTGGGATTATGTAAAATAGATCGCAGTGGATAAGAAGTTACCACTTAAATCTTGTAGGCTTGGAAGTAGTGACGAAGCTTCCTTGAGACAATAAGAACTGAATACAGCAGCTTGCACACCTCAATACACCGAGTCTTTCGTCGTGTAGTACTTTGCTGATGAAGCACACCAGCCGTTGGACCATTTGGACCCTATCAGAGGGGTCCAGAACTTCTTCTTCATCAACCAGGACCCTCTCAGAGGGGTCCGGACCTTCTTCTTCTTGAGTAGGTACTCCCTGAGATGAGGGAGGTTGATCCTGAGACATCTTGCCTTTAGGATCCATGCCTGGTGGCTGGGACCCAGACTCGCTTCGGGTAGCTCCGGACCTTCCCGGAGGGGCCTAAGCTCGTGAGTTGAAGATGTTTATGGTCTCTCCACATCCAGAACCACGACCATGAACCTATACAAGGGTAGCCTGCCTAGGATCACGATGAAGGGTAGGTTGATGTGAGCCACATCAAACACCAGCTTCTCGGACCGGTAGTTCTCCCATGTCATGAAGGTCATAGGTAAAGTAACCGACCCCAAAGATGTGATAGATTCCGGACCTAGCCCAAAGAATGGGCGTGAGGGTCGAAGGTTTGAGAGGTTGAGCTGGAGCTTCATGAAAGCTGCGAAGCTGAGGAGGTTGAGTGTCGTGCCTCCATCCACCTGGACATGGTAGAGACGGATGTTGTTGATAGTCGGGGAGACAATCATGGGCAGTTGTCCAGCTCCCGCCATGTTCTTCAGACAATCCGAAACATCAAAAGTGATGGAAGTATCCATCCACTTTTGATGTGGCTCCACCTTGGCAGTAGGAGCAGTATCGGCCATCTTTCGACTCATGGTCTTCAGGATGCGCCGGGAGGTGATATCCCTGGACCCTCCATACATCATATGGAGAGTCTTTTGACACTCATTATCAGAGATGTCAGAGTCATCGTTGACGGTGTTGTAGACTGCCTTTAATGTTGTAAGACCTATGTGTGCTGAATACATTGGCTTGTAGTGAATATACTTGCTTTGACGATAAAAGTTTTGAATATCACCAAAACACCTTTTTATCAAGATCCGGCTCTAGCTCCGAGCTACAGCAAGGTCCGACTAGCTTTGGTCAGCTCCGGTGAAGTTTTGTTTTTAGCTCTGACATGATTTTGATAGCTCCGCCGTGTTTTTTCTAAGCTCCTAGTTGATTTTTCTAGCTCCGACTTTTGGGTTTACTAGTTCCGACTAGTTCTGGTTAGCTCCGGCGCTAGGTCCTGCTCGTTTTGTAAGATCCAGCAGGAGCTTGGTTATACTAGTTCTGGTAAGTTCCGGCGCTAGGTTCTACTAGCTTTTGGTAGCTCCAGCTCAAGGTCCGGGTTGCTCTGGCAAGGTCCGGAACTTGACCGCAGTGCTTCTGCTTTTCATTTGCAATGTTTCGTACTTGCTTTACATTGTTGGAAAGATTGCTTAGTATTCATTTGCTAAGTGTTTGGTGCATTTTGGTTGATATGAATGATATCGTGTTACTGTGGCTTTGCAACATGCTTATTTGAGGTTCTCACATAGGGTGTTGTGTTCGGAACTAACTTGAGTCAAGTCGAGGACTTGGGCTCGTATGGATTGGTTGTTTTATTCATGTGCAGGTGTTTCTTGAGTTCAAAACATGGCTGGTGACAGGATCCATTGGACTAGTCTCAGGGAGGAGATGAGGTCCCAACAACCAAATTCAGGAGGAATTGTGGTTGAGCTGATCAGGAGGTTGCGCAACATGATTGAATCAAGAACAATGCATATGAAGGTATCATGGACGTCATTGGAAGATGTTTGCACGTGTGCAAGGAGTGCATTGACGTGGCTACATGGTTCTGAGACATGATGAAGAGATGTGGACGTAAAGAGTTGGTCGGAAAGGTCCAACTGACTAGGTTATGGACTCAGGCTGCGGCTGAGTCAGGTTTGACTCAAATATGGAAAGAATTGAGTTGGTTATGATAGGATTTCGTGTGGGTCACGAATTTGAGTTGTTTAGGAATGTGGGATACGTTCCTAAGGTGTTTGGAAGTCTTAAGATTGCTTCTATCTGTGTATAGAAGAATTCTAAGCAGTTATGAAAAGTTACGATTCGTGAACAGAGTAGGATTAGGTTCCTGATCTGAGTTGAGTTGGCTTTCGAGCTGGTTATATAAGCAAGGGAGCCCAGAGCTCTTGGTGCACGACTTTGGTGCTGTTCCTATTGTGTTCTATTGAATAAAATTCGTAGTTTGAAGGAACTTTTGTGCCTTGTTCGTCCGACTTGTTCCAGACAAGTTTTACTCGTTGAGTTTCTGAACAGCACTACCTTTCGTCGGTGGTTTTATCATAACTCGAGTTTTACAGATCCAATTGACGTGATTCTTTTTGGGTTGTCTTCAAAACTTGATTGTATATCATATGTCAAAATTTCACAGTCATTGGATTTGTGGTCTATGATCTACACGAGTTTCTTTGCAGCATTCCAGAACTGTTTTTTTCTCGGGTAGGGCAGATTGACCATTGTTTGATCTTTCGATCATAACTTGAGTTTTTCTCGACGGATTTGAGTGATTCTTTTTGTGTTGTCTTCGTGACTTGATTTTCTCTGATATACATCACTTTTGTCACGGTGAAACACGTTTAGATTAGTCTCACACACGATTTCTTTAACAGATCGTTTTTCTGCCGAAAGGGTTTGGGGTTTAATTGTTTCCGCTGCGTAAGATTTTTAAATCTACCATTCACCCCCCCTCTGGTAGATTTTCACATGCTCTTCAATCCTACAATTGGTATCAGAGCCACGGTGTTGTAATCTTTGTGATTTGCGCGTGTTTTTGACTAATCATCATGGAGAAGTACTCCGCCAAACCTTGTGTGTTTGCTGGTATTGATTTTCAGGTTTGGAAGGCACGCATGGAGGCTTTCATCCAGGCACAAGGCTTTGCAATATGGGAGAAGGTATACAAGCCTTACGAAGTGCCATCAAACGATCAAGTTACAGCTACAAATCTGAGAGAAGTCGACAACAACAACAAGGCTTGGAACTTGATCATACAAGGATTAACACAAAGCGACTTCGACCGTGTTGCACACCTCCGATCTGCATGCGATGTGTGGAAAGCACTTTGTGACTACCACAAAGGATCCAACACGATCAAAGAGGTAAGGCAAGACATGTTCAAGAAAGAATACATGCTCTTCGAGATGAAACCCGGTGAGTCTATTGATGACCTTTTTGCTCGCTTTAATAAGATTCTCAGCAACTTGCGAAGTGTCAATGTTAATTTTTCAGATGCTGAAAATGCTAGGCAATTGCTAAGTGCATTAGATATGTCAATTTGGGAGATGGAAGTCACATCTATTCGTGAATCTACTGTCATGAGTTCACTTACTTTAGACGTGCTATATTCCAAGTTAAAAACTCATGAAATTGACATAATCTCACGTAAGAACCCCAATAAGTCTATTGCATTTGTTTCACAACGTGATATGTCTAGCTCCGGCCAATCATCATCCTACAATACTCTTGCTTTGTTGTCCTCACTAACCCTGGAGCAGATCGAAGAATTTCCAGAAGAGGAGTTGGCACTCATCTCTACTAGATTCTCAAAAGCATTGCAAAATGTGAGAACTAGAAGGAGAGGAAGCTCCGGACCTCAACGCTGTTTTGAATGTGGTAAAACAGGACACTTTCGTACAGAATGCCCTAACCTTTCAGGTCCGACCACCCGGGAAGAAAAACAAAGCAAGATTCGGACCTCCTCTGGAAATTCCAACAAGAAGAAGAAAGGTACCATAGGACGCAAGATGATCAACAGTTTCATCACCGCGCTTCAAGAGTTCAGTTCAAGCGACGTGGACATCGGAAGTGATGAAGATGAAGATGATTTGGCAAACTTGTGCTTTATGGCGGGCAAGTCAAGATCAAGTATGGAGGAGGCAGAACACAACAGTGACAATGAAGAGGTATGTCCTACTTGCGAAGAAATGTGTGATGCCATTTCTCATGCCACTATTATTGTTAAGAAAAAGGACAAAAAGATTAGGGATAGTGCTGCTAAAATTGAATCACTAGAATCTGAAATCAACCGTTTAAAAACTTTGATTCCTAGTGATGAGGCATGTTCCTCATGTGATTTAATATATGAACAATTGTCCTCATTAAGAAGTGCGTACACCTCCACACTTGATAAACTTGAGTTAGAAATTGAAAAGAACAAAGAGCTTGCTGCACTTAATGATAAAAACTTGAAAGATGCTAGCTGTTCTACAATTGATTTGCATTGTTCTACTTGTGATGGTCTTGATAAGAAACTATAGGATGCCATGAATGAAATTTCTATATTGAACAATGCTTTACGTTCTCATGAAGTTAAATTTTGTTCCAATTGCAAACTAAAAGGAAAAACTCCATGTGAAAATTGCCTTGATCTGTCCAATTAACTTGATGACATGCATAGGACATTAGATCGATTTTGTAATGGGAATAAGAACCTAAACTTACTGCTGAATTCTTCCAAGTCTTGCAATGATAAAACTGGTTTAGGTTTTGATTCTCATGCTTATGCTGAGGCTCATCCACCTAAAATTGTAAAGTCATTAGGAAGTGGTTTGATTCAAACAGTTCCTAAACAAAAATGTGTGGTTTTCAAATCTAGAGGAGTGTTGCCTCATTCGGTTTCAAATAAAAATATTGCTTGCTCATCTAGACATGAACACAAAGTTAAATTTCATTGTACCTTATGTGGTAGAGATGGTCATGTCATAGATTTTTGTTATAGAACCGAATGTAAAATTTTATAGATTTTTGCTCATCTAGACATGAACCGAATGGTTGCTAGATCTCATAACTTTCATGCAAAATTTGCTGCACACATTGAATCGAATGTACAACCTGCTGTTTTGAGTCAAAAACATTAAAAGTTTACCTCCGGACCTTCTATTTTTGCCTCCGGAGCTACTGATTTTTGTGCTACACAAGTAACACCTTATAGGTCAGTAGTCAAGAATAAAAAATCTCAAACTTTGACTCATAAACCTGCTATTTTGTCTCAGCTCTCGCGTGTTTTTCCTGCTGCACGTCGCGTGACTCAGTACTGGATTCATAAGTGCCTTTTGACTAACCCTAGTATTGAGTCATCGATGTATTGTGCTTTTTTGTAGGTTACACGTCTGAGGAAGGAGAACATTTGAATTGTGGATTCAGCTTGCTCACGCCACATGACCGGTAACAAAGATTGGTTCTCCTCCCTCTCTTTTGTGTCACGTGTAGAGAATGTTACTTTTGCCGATAATTCTTCAACTCCTATAATTGCTAAGGGTTCGGTTAGAGTAAATGATCACTACACTTTGAAGGATGTGGCACTTGTCAAAAATTTGAAATACAACTTGCTTTCTGTTGCACAATTGCTAGATGAAAATCTAGAAATTATTTTCAATAAAAACTGCTGTAAAGTTGTAGGTTCAAATAGTGAGCTTATTTTTAGCATGTCTCAGTTTGGAAGAGTTTTTAAAGCTGATTTTGATATGTGTTCCTCTAAGCATAGGTGTCTAGTTGCTAATGATTCAAAGGACTTATATTTTTGGCATCGTAGACTTGGTCACGTAGGCTTTGATCACCTAACGCGTGTTAGTGCTCTTGATCGCATACGTGGGCTGCCTAAGCTTAAAGGGGACAAAGAAATTGTGTGCTCTTCTTGTAGACATGCTAAGATGGTTGCAGGTTCACATACTCCTCTCACAATGATCATGACAACTGAACCATGTCAACTTTTGCATCTTGACACCGTAGGACCTTCACGTGTTCAATCCTTCGGAGGTAAATGGTATGTTCTTGTTATTGTTGATGATTATTCTAGATACTCTTGGGTTTACTTTATGGCGTCTAAGAATGAAGTTTTTAGTCACTTTAGAACTTTATTTCTTAGATTATCAATTGATCACCCAGGATCATTAAAAGCAATTAGAAGTGATAATGGAACTGAATTTAAAAATCAATCTTTTGATCACTTTTGTGCTGAAAATAGAATAGATCATCAATTCTCTTCACCATATGTACCTCAACAAAACGGTGTTGTAGAAAGAAAGAACAGAACCTTAGTTGAGATGGCTAGGACTATGCTTGATGAATATCAAACTCCTAGGAAATTTTGGGCTGATGCGTTAGCAACCGCTTGTTATGTCTCAAATCGTGTTTTCTTGCGTGCTAAGCTAGGTAAAACACCATATGAGCTCCGATTTGGACATAGGCCTAGTGTTACACACTTTCGGGTCTTTGGTTGCAAATGCTTTGTTAAGAAACATGGTAATCTTGATAAATTTGAACCTAGATCCATTGATGGCATGTTTCTTGGTTATCCATCTCATACTAGAGGCTACCGTGTGCTTTTACTTGACACTAACAAAAATGTGGAGACTTATGAAGTGTCTTTTGATGAATCTAGCCCAGGTACTAGCTCAAACATTGCAGGTCCAGATCCATATCTGCAGGGGGAGAGAATTTTCATTGAAGATGAGGAAGAATTGGAGTTGCTGCTAGAAAATTCAGCAGCTAAAGACTTTAGTTTAGCTCCGGATGTTAATTCTCAATCAGCACCGACAACCATCAATGCTGATTCAAATCATTCTCAAGCCACAAGCTCATCGATTTGTGATGAACATGAAGAAGAAGAAGCTTGTGAGACATCTGTTCCCCTACGGTTTTACAAAGATCACCCCCCACAACAGATGATTGGAAGCGTGCACGAACGAGTCACACGGTCGAGGTTTTGCGATCCAAACTCTCATGCTCATTCTACTTTTGTTGCTTCTTTTGAACCCAAAGATATATCACACGCACTCACTAATGAATATTGGATTATTGCCATGCAAGAAGAGTTAGAAAATTTTAAAAGAAATAATGTTTGGAAACTTGTACCTCCACCTCAAGGTCACACTTAATTGGAACTAAATGGGTATTTGAAAATAAACAAAGTGAGGATGGGGTTGTGGTTAGGAATAAGGCTAGGTTGGTTGCTCAAGGTTTCACTCAAGTTGAAGGTCTAGATTTTGATGAAACTTTTGCTCCTATCGCTAGATTAGAAGCCATAAGAATTTTGTTAGCTTTTGCAGCATCTAAAGGTTTTAAGCTATTTCAAATGGATGTTAAAAGTGCTTTTCTTAATGGCTACATAGATGAGGAAGTTTATTTCAAACAACCACCGGGTTTTGAAAATCCAGATTTTCCTAATCATGTTTACAAACTGTCCAAAGCCTTATACGGTCTCAAACAAGCCCCTAGAGCATGGTATGATAGGTTAAAAACATTCTTACTTGAAAAGGGGTTTACCATGGGCAAGGTTGATAAAACTCTTTTTGTGCTTAAACATGGCAATGACTCATTATTTGTTCAAGTGTATGTGGATGATATTATCTTTGGTTGTGCTTCTCATGATCTTGTGTCCAAGTTTTCAGCAATGATGAGTTCCAAATTTGAAATGAGTATGATGGGTGAACTCACTTAATTTTTGGGGCTGCAAATCAAGCAAACCAAGGAGGGTACCTTTGTGCATCAAACGAAGTATACCAAAGACCTCCTAAGGCGCTTCAACATGGACAAAAGCAAGCCTCTTCGGACACCAATGGGAACAGCAACAACACTTGAACTTGATGAAGATGGTGAACCTGTGAATCAAAAAGAATATAGAAGCATGATCGGATCACTTTTGTACCTCACGACATCAAGACCGGACATACAATTCAGCGTATGTCTTTGTGCACGGTTTCAAGCCTCCCCACGTGTTTCACATCGTCAAGCCGTCAAAAGGATTCTTAGGTACTTACATGGAACTCAAGAATTTGGCATTTTTCTTCTTTCTTCCTCAACCGTTACTTTGAAAGTTTTTTCGGATGCTGATTTTGGGGGTTGTAGGATTGATAGGAAAAGTACTTATGGTGCTTGTCATTTTCTTGGTAATTCTCTTGTTGCTTGGTCCTCTAGAAAATGAAATTCAGTTGCACAATCCACAGCCGAATCTGAATATGTAGTTGCTGCTAGTGCTTGCTCTCATATTCTTTGGATTGTTCAAACACTTAAGGACTATGGGGTTGATCTAGATAGTGTTCCACTATTCTGTGATAACACTAGTGCCATTTGCATTGCTAAAAACCCCGTGCAACATTCTAGAACTAAGCACATTGACATTAGGTATCACTTTCTCCGAGATAACATTGAAAAAGGAAACATTGTGCTTCACCATGTAGATACCGAACAATATTTGGCTGACATTTTTACAAAACCTTTGGATTTCACTCATTTTTGTTACATTCGTAGTGAAATAGGGGTTATGCATCCTCATGGCTTAAATTGAGGGGGAGTTTTGAAACTTGGGAAGTCTATGTGTGAATCTGAAATTAAAATAATATGAGCATAGTATTTCATACATATATGACTTTGTGATTCCTTTTACATGCTGAAAGTTCTTACTACATTACTCGTGTTATACATTTTGTAGTTTTTGCCATGTCTAGTAATTGGAATAATTACTTACACTAAAACTGGTCATGGTCGAACTTTCTTGCTGTTTCGTACTTGTTACATGTTCACAAGTGCTTTTAATCATTAAGAATTCATCAAGTAATCAACTAACATGTTGAGTTTTTATGAACAAATATAAATTGAGAAAAGATCAAGAGAATATGCATGCATCACACTTCTTCTTTTGAGATGGCTTATCATTGCACTTAGATATGAACTTGGAAGAAGTTGTGTGTGACTAAAACCATGTCCTTAAGCTTCTGATTGTCAAATGACATAGGCTTGGCTTGGTTGGTTAGAATAAGGCAGATGCGCATATAATCTCCTGCAAATATCATATGATCTAAATTTATGCTTTAAAAATAATAAAATACAACAACTAGTGTCATGCTTTCAGGTTTTAAAATAGTTAAGTTTGTAAGATCATGACTTGCTTAAATTGAAAATTACATATGATCTCTAGCATGGCTTACACTACTTTATGTATTTCATTGATGTGATAATGTAAGGTACTTGATAGTATGACTTGGATGAGCTTTGTTTATATGTATATATTATAATATGCTCATAACAACTAAAGGGGGAGAGATAATTTGTTTATATGCTCATGACTTGCTGAATTCATTGTCAAAGGGGGAGAGATAAGCATGAAGAGAAAAAGAATATGTGCATAAGGAGAGATAATAAAGGTGGAGAGATAATATAGGATAATTTTTAGGTTAATTTTTTTTCTTCTCATTTTACTTTTGATTTACAAAGGGAGAGAAATTGCCTTCAAAACTTTTATGTGAATAAGCCAATGTTCGGATTTGAAATGGTGTTGCCAATGCATTCATCAAGGGGGAGATTGTAAGACCTATGTGTGCTGAATACATTGGCTTGTAGTGAATATACTTGCTTTGACGATAAAAGTTTTGAATATCACCAAAACACCTTTTTATCAAGGTCCGACTCTAGCACCGAGCTACAGCAAGGTCCGACTAGCTTTGGTAAGCTCCGGTGAAGTTTTGTTTTTTAGCTCCGACATGATTTTGATAGCTCCGCCGTTTTTTTGCTAAGATCCGAGTTGATTTTTCTAGCTCCGGCTTTTGGGTTTACTAGTTCCGACTAGTTCTGGTTAGCTCCCGCGCTAGGTCCTGCTAGTTTTGTAAGCTCCGGCGGGAGCTTGGTTATACTAGTTCTGGTAAGTTCTGGCGCTAGGTTCTACTAGCTTTTGGTAGCTCCGGCTCAAAGTCCGGGTTGCTCTGGCAAGGTTCGGAACTTGACCGCAGTGCTTTTGCTTTTCATTTGCAATGTTTCGTACTTGCTTTACATTGTTGGAAAGATTTCTTAGTATTCATTTGCTAAGTTTTTGGTGCGTTTTGATTGATATGGATGATATCGTGTTACTGTGGCTTTGCAACATGCTTATGTGAGGTTCTCACGTAGATGTTGTGTTTGGAACTAACTTGAGTCAAGTCGAGGACTTGGGCTCGTATGAATTGGTTGTTTTATTCATGTGCAGGTGTTTCTTGAGTTCAAGACATGGCTGGTGACGGGATCCATTGGACTAGTCTCAGGGAGGATATGAGGTTCCAACAACCAAATTCAGGAGGAATTGTAGTTGAGCTGCTCAGGAGGTTGCGCAACATGATTGAATCAAGAACAATGCATATGAAGGTATCGTGGACGTCATTGGAAGATGTTTGCACGTGTGCAAGGAGTGCTTGGAAGTGTCTACATGGTTCCGAGACATGATGAAGAGATGTGGATGTAAAGAGTTGGTAGGAAAGGTCCAACCGACTAGGTTATGGACTCAGGCTGCGGCTGAGTCAGGTTTGACTCAAATATGGAAATAATTGAGTTGGTTATGATAGGATTTCGTGTGGGTCACGAATTTGAGTTGTTTAGGAATGTGGGATACGTTCCTAAGGTGTTTGGAAGTCTTAAGATAGCTTCTATCTGTGTATAGAATAATCCTAAGCAGTTATGAAAAGTTACGATTTGTGAACATAGTAGGATTAGGTTCCTGATCTGAGTTGAGTTGGCTTTCGAGCTGGTTATATAAGCAAGGGAGCCCAGAGCTCGTGGTGCACGACTTTGGGGCTGTTCCTCTTGTGTTCTATTGAATAAAATTCGTAGTTTGAAGGAACTTTTGTGCCTTGTTCGTCCGACTTGTTCCAGACAAGTTTTACTCGTCGAGTTTCTGGATAGCACTACCTTTTGTAGGTGGTTTTATCATAACTCGAGTTTTACAGATCCAATTGACGTGATTCTTTTTGGGTTGTCTTCACGACTTGATTTTCTATCATATGTCAAATTTCACGGTCATTGGATTTGTGGTCTATGATCTACACGAGTTTCTTTGCAGCATTCCAGAACTGTTTTTTTCTCGGGTAGGGCAGATTGACCATTGTTTGATCATTCGATCATAACTTGAGTTTTTCTCGATGGCTTTGAGTGATTATTTTTGTGTTGTCTTCGTGACTTGATTTTCTCTGATATCTATCACTTTTGTAACAGTGAAACACGTTTAGATTAGTCTCACACACGATTTCTTTAACAGATCGTTTTTCTGCCGAAAGGGTTTGGGGTTTAATTGTTTCCGCTGCGTAAGATTTTTAAATCTACCATTCACCTCCCTCCCTCTGGTAGATTTTCACGTGCTCTTCGATCCTACAAATGTCTTCTTGGTGTCTTGGAAGCCTAGCTCCTGATCAGACAGAGCTTCGTTGACTTTCTGCTCCCCTTCCCGCTGGCGAAAAGGGGTCTCATCTTGGCGCTTGTTGTTGCATTCAGCAAGCCTCTTGACCTCATGACAGTCTTCAAGATTGTGGATCGTTGATTTGTGGATCGGACACCACACCTTTTCCCCGTCGCCGTCTTCAGACGATGGTCGAGGTCATTTGTCGAGGCGTGACCCCCGGCCACATGGAGCTGCGGCAGCGGCATCATTAGGTGTGCCAGCAAGTGACTTCTTCTTGTCACTAGACTTCTTATTCTTATTTTTTCCACTGCCAGAGCTAGTAGCTTCGGCTTTGGAGGATTGCCTTGCCTCTGCAACTGGTTTGGAGTGCATTTCACGAACCTCCACAGCTCTTGCGCATTTTTCTACCAGGCTGAACAGCTCTGTGACGCTGCTGAAAATCTTTGTTGCCACCTTCTCCAGCATCTTCTTATCACGGACCCCCTATCGAAATGCAACAATGACATAAGTGTTGGAGATAGAAGGGATTGTGTTATATACCTGAGAGAATTGTTGGATGAATGATCATAGCGACTCCCCCGACTTCTGCTGTACGGCAAAGAGGTCCCGCTCGGTGCTAGGTCGGGTGTATGAGCTTCCGAAGTTGGCAGTGAACTGGCGACAGAGCTCTGCCCAATTGTTGATGGAGTCAGGCGGTAAGCTCATGAACCAGGACCTTGTAGTCCCAGTTAAGGCCACAAGGAAATAGTTGGCCATCACAGCCTCATTGCCTCCAGCCGCGAGAATAGCAATGGAGTAAATCTGAAGAAACACGACAGGGTTGACTGTCCCGTCGTATTTCTCCGAAAAATGAGGCTGGAACTTGGGTGGCCACTCAACCCTACGGAGGTGTATGGCTAGGGACGAACAGCTGCCCCCACTCCAAGAGGTGAAGGGTTTTCTCGAGCAATGCGCCTCTCACGAGCACGCTCGATGTTGACACGGCCGTCTTGCTCCCTGTAACGGTGATCAAGCTCCGACCGAAGATCCTGCATTGGGAGCCTTGTCACTGTGTGAGTACTGCATGACCTGGAGGGCAGTGACATCACTTGTTGGGTGCCCGCTCAGCCAGCCTTGAGACGAATCGGCTCAGCGAAGCTAGACATCCAGTTAGCTTCTAGACGTCCTTGATACGGGCAGGAAGCCACATCTCTTCAGTGGATTTAATCTTGGCCTGATTTGCCTCAATTCCTCGGTAACTCACCAAGAAATAAAGGAGCTTCCCGGAGCTAACCCCGAAGGCACACTTGTTTGGGTTGAGCTTCGTGCGCGTCAGGCGTAGTTTGTCGAAGACAGCTTGAAGATTGTCCAGGAGTGAGTCCTGGTTCTTCACCTTGATGATGATGTCATCGACATAGACTTCCACCAGGTCCCTAATCAGCTCCCCAAAGGTTTTGTGCATGGCTCACAAAGTTGAGGCAACATTTCTAAGACCAAAAGGCATAGTTGTGTAACAATACGACCATCTACTGCTGTCGGAGTGTTTTTCCAGTGATTCTCCCAATACTACTGTTGGTAGCTCGCGAAGTTTGTAGTTTGGTATTGGGTGCGCAAAGATTCAAAAGATGATGGCAAATAGACACAAGGATTTACGTGGTTCGGGCCACCTGAGCGTAATACCCTACTCCACGGGGTGTGTAGTTGTTGTATTGAGCGTCTAAGAGTCTAGAGCCTCCAGAGAGTCTCCAGTCTAGCTAGAGTGAGAGCTCCCTTGTGTATCGTCGACCAGTCCTTTTATAGTACAAGGACTGGTCGTTACACCATTAGCCTGGCCCGACATGTGTCCCTGGCGGTTACTAATGTTTAATACATAATTAATGAGATTAATTACCCTTAATAGCGTGGTAACGAGACTTGACAGTGCTGTTACTTGTATTAAGGGCCTTCTGATCATGTGTCATTAATATGGTATTAATGACACTTAATCAGGTCTTGAAGTCTTTGATTACCCCTTGAAGGTCCGAGCCGTTGGGAGTTCACCAGCCTGATTGTTGAGGTTAAAGGTCCAGCGGTTTGGACACGTGGCAGCTTCGGAGCTATTCGTCTGGGACGGGTAGGTCCGGTGTAGATGTACACGTGTCAATACCGGAGCTTCCCTCTGTCGGGGGTTAGGTCCGGGGGTGCCGCACATGTGTTTAGCCCGGAGCTATCCCATGTGTGGGATGTAGGTCCGGTTGCAGTATACACGTGGCAGCACCGGGACTAACCATAGATAGGAGGTAGGTCCGGTCCCGTATGACATGTGGGGCCTTCGCAGGTCTTCAACTCAGACAGGTGAAATCCCTTTGGTATTTTTGTAGTCCCAAGGGGTATACGGTACGCAGGGTACCGACAGTGGCCCCCTGGGCCCACCTCTGGAAGAGACCTTTTGGATGAAGTCGTTCTGCCAGAGGTGGGTCCATCCTTTGATTTTTGTGTCGTGTCTTCAAGGGTCTTCGGATGTGCCGTTGGTGGTAGTTCGCAGTTAAACCAATTCCGCGTGGCATATCCAGGATGCGGCAGGTGAGATCTTAGTGTGCGGATCTCACGCAATTGAAGGTCGCCAGTTCCCAATATGAAATTCGTATCGGTTCCGCGCGCCTTATTAGGCTGCCGCCTTTGGGTTTCCCACCTTTCATGATGACAACCGTTTGCCTGGGGTAAGGACCTCGACTTGATCGTTGGGGTGGCCCCGGGCCCCCTTTTCATTAGCAGGGTGAAGTTTTTGACTTGTATTGTCGGCTCCTCTGCGGTTTCCATCCAAGCGTTGCGGGGGCTTACTTAAGAAGGAAAGTGTGCACCATTTGGGGTTTATTTACGCCTTCATTTGATCTTGCACTCAAATCCTCCAAACTTTCGCTTGCTTTTCATCCCTAGCCCCGCTTGTGCTGCGATGGAGTTGGGTCTCCGTGAGAGCCGACTTAAGACCGACGGCAATTTGAAGAAGGTCCGGGCCCTCATGGGGTGGTCCAGTGACTTCTTCAACCACCAGGTCTGCGCCCGCAAGCTTCCATTCGAGAAGGAGCACGCCGGCGACATGGTGTACTTCTCCGCGTACGCCATGGTGGGACTAATCCCACCCTTTTCTTCTTTTTTTGTTGTTGATGCTGCTAGACTTCTATGGTAAGTAGCTCTACCACCTTGGCCCCCACTCCATTCTTTTGGTGTCGATCTTTGTCCACTTCTGCGAGATGAGGGTGGGTATTCCTCCCTGCGTCGAGCTCTTCCGCACCTTCTTCACCATCCACACCACCGGCAAGAGTGATGAGTACCTTGGCTTCTATTATTTTGTGAAGCGCAAGAAGTGCCCGCACAAGTACTTGCGGTTGTTCCCTTCTGGCAAGTGGGACGACTGGAAGAAGGATTGGATTGTCATCATGACAGAGGAGCATGAGAGGCTGGAGTTGCCCGTAGGCCTCCCCAACGTCAACACTGTAACACCCTCATTTTCATGAATCATGCCCTACATACACTCATATACATGTTTAACATTAGCCCACATAAAGAGGAACAAGTTAAAAATTGATTTGGAACAAAACCGCACTTAAAACGCAGGAAAGTGCGGACTAGTCCGATTTTTGCTTCGGACTAGTCCGATTTTGTGCGGACTAGTCCGATATTCCATGAATCCTTGAAAAATTGCTAAGTCCTTGGACTTTTCCAGACTAGTCCAGTGTTCCAGCGGACTTTTCTGATTTCCTCTCTGATTAAAGTCGGACTTGTCCGATTTTAGGCCAGACTTGTCCGATTTTCTCTCTGGTCAACTTCGGACTAGTCCGATCCTATCCGGACTTGTCCGATATTTCGCGACTCCGAGTTGATCTTTTGTTTTACGACTTGTTTCTTGGGTTTCACATTAAGTGGGCCTAGGGACGTCGTTCCTAACTCTTTTAGAGCCCATGAGTAACTCTAAACCGGCCTCTACTCATCCCAAACTCGAAATCCGTCTAACCCTAACCTCCACCTCTATATAAACAGCCCCACCCCTTGGTTTGACATCTATTTGCCACTTTTCGACCCACCCACACCCTAGTTCGTGGAGAGCCACCATCAAGGAGGGAGGAGAAGATCCCAAGCAAGAAGAAGAAGAGGAGGAAACGAAAGAGGATCAAGATCTCCACCAAGTTTTTGTTCTTCACCACCAATTCATCCCCAAGTTCATCACCAACCCTAGATCATCAAGATCCAAGTGTTACCTCCAAGTTTCTTGATTCATTGGAGTTCTAAACACCTGGTATACCTTCTATTATCTTTTCCTTACGTGAATTCAACACCTAATCTCCGAATTTACGTTGATCTAGAAAACCCTAATCTTCTGATCTCGCAGAGGGCGGACTTGTTCGGTCCCTAGCGGACTAGTCCGATCTTTCTGGTTAAATTGTGTTAAATTAATTCTAAAATTTGATCTAATCGAATCCAAACCTATATAAACTTGTTAAAAGCTATTAGAACTAGTTAGTGATCATTAAAAGCAATTTAGTAACAAGTTCTACCATGCATTTGCATTAATCATGCATTTCATGTCATATCGAGTAATATTTGTGCACTCTTTGATTGTGTTTCTTGTCTTGTATGTTTATTGTGCGTATTAGATGGATTTGTGCTAGGAAGTGCCGCGGAGGATCTACAGCACTAAGAGTTACAGCACTAAGAGTTTGAAGGCTTTGACCCTAATCAAAAGCAAGAGCAAGGCAAGTGTCCTTGAAGCATATTGATCCTATTTTTAAAATAAATGCTTTGTTTGCAAACTGCATGTTGTGTCAATTTGATGGGAATCCTATGATAGGAAGTTTACTAGCTTTGTTTAACCACCCTTGTCACCTGGAATTTATGGTAGAGAGTCGGGAAGGGATTTTTACCTTTTGCTTCGCTTAATCAACTGGGATGGGAACAACTATACCACTCAATTTAATTATGCATGGATGAGATTATGGTGAACATGAATTGGTTAAATATGGTATGGTAATGGGTGATCTAAGCAAGCCGGTATGTGGATGGGTTGGATGTTATGGTGGTTTGCTTGCTTTAGATCTAAGGACCGGTTCATGCGAGAATAAGCCAGGACTACAGTGCCACCACGAGGCCAAGTATGGGTGCGGCGTAGCTGATTAATTAGGGCTTTGCCAGTGCTATTTGGCCCATTATGGATGCTCGGGGAAGGGGTAGTCGGATTGGGTTTGTTGATGATTGGTGGGACTACCCTGTGATCCGAATGGCTCAAGAGGGGGCCCTTGGTTGAAGATGTGCTCAGTTGGAGGCATCGCCACCGGTGAAACCTCAGTGGGGTCTAAATAGGCTAGTAATCCCTTTGTAAAGGATATTTTGTGATCTCTTGGCCACACACCGAGGGAAGTGTGAGACGGCATAATAAAGGTTCTAGTCATCAAAAGGTGATGTAATCACAAACACGTGGGTAAAGTGGTACAAACTCTGCAGAGTTGAATAAAACTATTATGATAGCCGTGCTCCCTGTTATGAGCACCTGTACAAGTTCCATGATTAGAGGGTACTTGGTATTGGGACGGTATTTGGGATGGTTATGGTTGGTATTATGTGTATGGATTAATTTCTGGTATTGAATATGGTTATTGGCGAATGGTGAAATCTGGAATTATGGATGAGGATGGTGAATTATGGACTGGTATTATGGTATTACTTATGATTATGATGGGTTTACCTCACATACATATAATATATTGCTTTTCAAACGTTTCAATGTACTTTTTAGCACTTAACCATTATTATTGTCGACATTTGAATCAGCCACATGTCATACTTTCCACACTTGCTGAGTACGACATGTACTCACTCTTGCAATCCCCCCCAACAGTTGCAGGTCAAGATTGAGAGTTTAATGGTGATAATGCGGAGTTCTAGGCCGTGTCTACCGTCAGCTTTGCCCGTGGTGTTATTGGAGCTGTTGTATCCCTTATGCTTAGTTTGCTTAGTTGCTTAATTAGTTTATTTCCGCTGCATTAGTTGAACTTGTCATAAATATTCATTAGAGCTTGTATTCGGGGATAATATGGTTTGTGTAATAAAATTTGGTTAATTAATCATGTTTTGTGGTAATTTTCCGTATACTCTTTTGTGATTGCACTCGTGTATGTGTGATGAACATCCTAGGCACACATATGCGTTAGCTTGGTTCATTTTCCGGAACCGGGCATCACAGATTGGTATCAGAGCGAGGTTGACTGTAGGATGAAGCCTAGATAGAATGGACACTTTAGAGCACATAGGAGCACTCAGGAATCGATGTGTTTTGGTTGGTGTGTTGTTTGCTATATATTGCTTGCTTGTGTGCTTAATAGAGGATTTTGGGGTGCTTTAGCCTTGCCATGTCCACCTAGGCTAGTATAGCTAGTTGTTTAGTTTCATATCCCTTGATGCATATAGTTGGGGACATTCTCTAATTCTTACCTATTGTTTTTCTTCAGATGGTGAGGACTCGCAACCAGAGGGATGGCAATGATGAGGAGGAGAACAATGGAGTACCTAAGAACAACAATGGGCATGGATCTACTCAGGGAGCTATCAACATTGAGCAGCTAATGGCTATGCAAAACCAGCTCTTGCAGACCATGATACAAACAATGGGACAGCTGCAGGCTGGCAACATCAACAATCAGCCCCACATGCCTCCACCGCCACCCCCGCCTCCTCATAACCGATTGGGAGAGTTTATGAGGACTAGGCCGCCAACCTTTGCTCAAGCCGCTGACCCTATGGATACGGATGATTGGCTCAAGTCCGTGGAGAAGAAGCTAGCTATTGTCCAATGCAGTGACCAGGAGAAGGTTTTGTTTGCTTCTCATAAACTAGTTGGAGCAGATGCGGATTGGTGGGATGCCTATTGCAATGCTCATAAGAACCAAGAGAGAATCACTTGGGCCGAATTCAAGGAGAATTTTCGTTCTCATTATGTGCCCGAGGGTTTTATGATCTTGAAGAGGCAATAATTTGAGAATTTAAGGCAAGGAAGATCAAGCGTGAGTGAATATCTCAATAAATTCACTCAACTCTCAAGGTATGCGCCGGAGGATGTTAGTCAGGACAGCCGGGAGAAATACTTGTTCATGAGAGGCCTCAACAATGAAATTCAAGTGCAATTACTCAATTGCGACTATGCAAATTTTCAGAAGCTTGTGGACAAAGCAATTGTGGTTGAGAACAAGATCCGTGAGATGGAGCAAGAAATCAAGAGGAAGGCGCCATATCAAGGACATCAACAAGGAAGTAATGTGCACCCTCGCCTTGCACCACCCAATGCGCCTCATTACAGCTCCTCTATTCCTGCTCAACACCCTGGTTATGCACCACACCCAACTCAGTTTGTGCAACAGCGCCCTGTCATGCAAACACCTAGGCCTCCAATGCCTTATGCGCCTCGTGCTAATTTTCCTGGTGCTAATGTTCAAAACCAAGCTCGTCCTAATAATTCCGGTGGAGTTAAGAAGTGTTATACTTGTGGAGAAGCTGGAAACTTTGCGCATCAATGTCCTAAGTCAGGCCTTGGTCAAGGAAGCAATGCGCCGAGGCAAAACCCAAGACCCAATGGAGGAGCGCCACAAGGAAGCCGTGGACAGCAGAATTTTGCTCGTGGCAACGTGAACCATGTCTCTATGGAGGATGCTCAGCAAGCGTATGATGTGGTCATTGGTATTTTTTTTCACCAACTCCAACCCCGCGACTATGTTATTTGATTCTGGAGCATCACATTCATTCATTGCATCGAAATATGTTGCCAAGTATAGTTTGCCTATCTCTCATATGAAGTTTACTCTATTGGTTAAGTCTCCTGGAGGAGAGATGAGGACAAATATAGTATGTCCAAAAGTAAGCCTTAGAATAAGGGGGGTAGACTTCTCCGACAACCTCATTATTTTGGATTCTCAAGGATTGGATATTATACTTGGTATGGACTGGTTGAGGAAGCACAATGGAGTTATTGAGTGTGCCACGAAGACGGTGAAGTTGACCAACGAAGAAGGGATCACCGTAGAATTTGAAGCGTCTCAAACTGCACCGAAGCAATTGGAGTTGAATCATATGGACGGTGCCACAATTGAGGAGATTCTGGTGGTGTGTGAACTTTTGGATGTTTTTCTGGACGAGTTGCCAGGTATGCCACCTGATCTAGACATTGAGTTTGTTATTGATTTAATACCTGGAACTGCACCTATAGATAAGAGGCCGTATAGGATGCCTCCTATGAAATTAGCGGATCTCAAGAAGCAAATTCAAGAGCAACTAGATAAGGGTTTTATTCGCCCTAGCTCTTCACCTTGGGGAGCGCCCGTTCTATTTGTGGACAAGAAGGATGGATCCCAAAGGATGTGCGTAGATTACCGAGCTCTCAACGAGGTAACAATCAAGAACAAGTACACCTTGCCCACGTATAGAAGACTTGTTTGATCAGATGAAGGGTGCTTGTGTCTTCTCTAAGATTGACTTGAGGTCGGGATATTTTCAAATGAAGATTAGACCATCGGACATACCCAAGACAGCTTTTAGGACACGATATGGATCTTATGAGTACACCGTGATGTCTTTTGGATTGACAAATGCGTCTGCCTACTTTATATACCTCATGAATAAGGTCTTCATGGAGTACTTGGATAATTTTGTTCTGGTGTTTATTGATGACATTATGATCTACTCGAAGGATGAGAAGGAACATGAGGAACACTTGAGGCTTACATTGCAGAAATTGAGGGAGCATCAATTGTATGCCAAGTTCAACAAGTGTCAGTTTTGGTTGAAAGAGGTGTCGTTTTTGGGTCATATAATCTCAGGAGGAGGAGTATCGGTTGACCGGAAAAGTGAGAGACGTGTTGAAGTGGGAACTGCCGCAAAATGTCAAGGAAATAAGGAGTTTTCTTGGGATGGCTGGATATTACCGTCGGTTTATCAAGGACTTTTCCAAGATAGCCAAGCCTATGACGGAGTTGCTAATGAAGGGAAAGGCTTTCCAATGGACTCAAGCTTGTCAAAATAGTTTTGAGGAGTTGAAGAAGAGGTTGACAACATCCCCAATTTTGGTATTGCCGGACGTGAGCAAGAGTTTTGATATTTATTGCGACGCATCAAGACAAGGACATGGATGTGTATTGATGCAAGAAGGTCAAGTGGTCGCCTATGCATCAAGACAATTGAAGAAACATGAACATAATTACCCCACGCATGATTTGGAACTCGCAGTCGTGGTACATGCATTGAAGATTTGGAGGCACTATATTCTTGGACATAGGTGTGAAATTTATACAGATCATAAGAGTTTGAAGTATATTTTCACACAAACGGATCTGAACTTCAGGCAACGGAGATGGTTGGAGCTCATCAAAGATTATGATTTGGGGAACAACTATCATCCGAGAAAGGCCAATGTAGTGGTCGATGCTTTGAGTAGAAAGGGAGTAAGTCACCAACTCACAGTTCGAGAGTTACCATCTGAGTTATGCAAGGAGTTTGAACGGTTGAACCTTGGGTTTGTAAATGAGATGGAGATGATGGAGTTAAACCCAACCTTGGAGCAATAAATTCGAGAGGCACAAACCACAGATGAGGAGATCAAGGAAATCAAGGAAAGGATCAAGGAAGGGAGAGAATTCAGATTTGATGAAGACGAACGTGGTACCTTATAGCTTGGGAAGAGAATCGTTGTGCCTAATAGAAAGCATATTCGGGAGACAATATTAAAAGAGGCACATGACTCGCCTTACTCAATTCACCCTGGTTGTACCAAGATGTACAAAGACTTGAAGACTTGCTATTGGTGGGATAGCATGAAGAAGGACATAGCTGAATACATAGCATTGTGTGATATGTGCCAACGAGTCAAGGCGGAACATCAAAGGCCAGCCAGATTATTGCAACCGTTGAAGATTCCGGAATGGAAGTGGGAAGAAATTGGAATGGACCTCATAGTTGGGTTACCACGTACTCAGTCCGGGTATGACTCAATTTGGGTAATTGTGGATCGCTTAACCAAGTCGGCTGATTTTGTCACTGTGAAGACCAAATATACAGCTGCATGATTGGCCGAAATATACATGGAGCATATTGTGTGTCGACATGGAGTCCCTAAGAAGATAGTCTCGGATAGAGGTTCTCAATTTACCTCCAGATTTTGGCAAAAATTGCATGAAGCTCTGGGAACGAGGTTGAACTTTAGTTCAGCATATCATCCTCAAACGGATGGACAAACCGAGAGGACCAATCAGATATTGGAAGACATGTTAAGAGCTTGTGCTTTGAACCATGGGAAAAGTTGGGACAAAAGCTTGCCATACGCGGAATTTTCATGCAACAATAGTTACCAAGCAAGCTTGAAAATGTCACCATATGAAGCGCTTTATGGGAGGAAGTGTAGGACACCTTTATTCTGGAATGAGGCAGGAGAAACTCAAATATTTGGTCCGGATGTGTTGTAAGAAGCCGAAAAGCAAGTCCGAATAATTCGTGAAAACTTGAGGGCTTCCCAATCAAGGCAAAAAGGCTATGCGGACAATAGGAGAAGGAAATTAGTCTTTGGAATAGGAGATTTTGTTTACCTCAAGGTGTCGCCAATGAGAGGTCATAAGAGGTTTAACATAAGAGGCAAGCTCGCACCTCGTTATATTGGACCATTCAAGATTTTGGACAAAAGAGGAGAAGTAGCGTATAAGTTGGAGATGCCAGCTCATCTTTTAGACGTACATGATGTCTTTCATGTTTCCCAGCTCAAGAAGTGCTTGATAGTACCGGAAGAACAAGTGCCAATGGAAGAATTGGAACTAGAGGAAGATTTGACTTATGCCGAACAACCGGTCAAAATCTTGGAAACTAAGGAGAGGGTCACAAGGAACAAGGTTATTGGATGGTGTAAAGTTCAATGGAAGCACCACACAGAAAAAGAAGCGACGTGGGAATTGGAGAATGATCTCAAGAAGGACTTTCCCTATCTTTTCTCTTTCACGTCGAATCTCGAGAGTGAGATTCATTTTAAGGGGGTAGGTTTGTAACACCCTCATTTTCATGCATCATGCCCTACATACACTCATATACATGTTTAACATTAGCCCACATAAAGAGGAACAAGTTAAAAATTGATTTGGAACAAAACCGCACCTAAAAAGAAGGAAAGTGCGGACCAGTCCGATTTTTGCTGCGGACTAGTCCGATTTTGGCACTGGAAACTTTCGGACTTGTCCGATTTTGTGCGGACTAGTCTGATATTCCATGAATCCTTGAAAAATTGCTAAGTCCTTGGACTTTTCCGGACTAGTCCGGTGTTCCAGCCGACTTGTCCGATTTCCTCTCTCATTAAAGTCGGACTTGTCCGATTTTATGCCAGACTTGTCAGATTTTCTCTCTGGACAACTTCGGACTAGTCCGATCCTGTCCGGACTTGTCCGATATTTCGCGACTCCGAGTTGATCTTTTGTTTTACGACTTGTTTATTGGGTTTCACATTAAGTGGGCCTAGGGATGTCGTTCCTAACTCTTTTAGAGCCCATGAGGGACTCTAAACCGGCCTCTACTCATCCCAAACTCGAAATCCATCTAACCCTAGCCTCCACCTCTATATAAACAGCCCCACCCCTTGGATTGACATCTATTTGCCACTTTTCCACCCACCCACACCCTAGTTCGTGGAGAGCCACCATCAAGGAGGGAGGAGAAGATCCCAAGCAAGAAGAAGAAGAGGAGGAAACGAAAGAGGATCAAGATCTCCACCAAGTTTTCGTTCTTCAGCACCAATTCATCCATCCCCAAGTTCATCACCAACCCTAGATCATCAAGATCCAAGTGTTACCTCCAAGTTTCTTGATTCATTGGAGTTCTAAACACCTGGTATACCTTCTATTACCTTTTACTTACGTGAATTCAACTCCTAATCTTTGAATTTACGTCGATCTAGAAAACCCTAATCTTCTGATCTCGCAGAGGGCGGACTTGTCCGGTCCCTAGCGGACTAGTCCGATCTTTCTTGTTAAATTGTGTTAAATTAATTCTAAAATTTGATCTAATCGAATCCAAACCTGGATAAACTTGTTAAAAGCTATTAGAACTAGTTAGTGATCATTAAAAGCAATTTAGTAACAAGTTCTACCATGCATTTGCATTAATCATGCATGTCATGTCATATCAAGTAATATTTGTGCACTCTTTGATTGTGTTTCTTGTCTTGTATGTTTATTGTGCGGATTAGATGGATTTGCACTAGGAAGTGCCGCGGAGGATCTACAGCACCAAGAGTTCGAAGGCTTTGACCCTAATCAAGAGCAAGAGCAAGGCAAGTGTCCTTGAAGCATATTGATCCTATTTTTAAAATAAATGTTTTGTTTGCAAACTGCTTGTTGAGTCAATTTGATGGGAATCCTATGATAGGAAGTTTACTAGCTTTGTTTAACCACCCTTGTCACCTGGAATTTATGGTAGAGAGTCGGGAAGGGATTTTTACCTTTTGCTTCGCTTAATCAACTTGGATGGGAACAACTATACCACTCAATTTAATTATGCCTGGATGAGATTATGGTGAACATGAACTGGTTAAATATGGTATGGTAATGGGTGATCTAAGCAAGCCGGTATGTGGATGGTTTGGATGTTATGGTGGTTTGCTTGCTTTAGATATAAGGACCGGTTCATGCGAGAATAAGCCAGGACTACAGTGCCACCACGAGGCCAAGTATGGGTGCAGCGTAGCTGATTGATTAGGGCTTTGCCAGTGCTATTTGGACCATTATGGATGCTCGGGGAAGGGGTAGTCGGATTGGGTTTATTGATGATTGGTGGGACTACCCTGGGATCCGAATGGCTCAAGAGGGGGCCCTTGGTTCAAGATGTTCTCAGTTGGAGGCATCGCCACCGGTGAAACCTCAGTGGGGTCTAAATAGGCTAGTAATCCCTTTGTAAAGGCTATTTTGTGATCTCTTGGCCACACACCGATGGAAGTGTGAGACGGCATAATAGAGGTTCTAGTCATCGAAAGGTGATGAAATCACAAACACGTGGGTAAAGTGGTACAAACTGTGTAGAGTTGAATAAGACTATCATGATAGCCGTGCTCCCGGATATGAGCACCTGGACAACTTCCATGATTAGAGGGTACTTGGTATTGGGATGGTATTTGGGATGGTTATGGTTGGTATTATGGTTATGGATTAATTTCTGGTATTGAATATGGTTATTGGCGAATGGTGAAATCTGGAATTATGGATGAGGATGATGAATTATGGAATGGTATTATGGTATTACTTATGATTATGATGGGTTTACTTCACATACATATAATATATTGCTTTTCAAACGTTTCAATGTACTTTCCAGCACTTAACCATTATTATTGTCGACATTTGAATCAGCCACATGTCATACTTTCCACACTTGCTGAGTACGACATGTACTCACTCTTGCAATCCCCCCCAACAGTTGCAGGTCAAGATTGGGAGTTTAATTGTGATAATGCGGAGTTCTAGGCCGTGTCTACCGTCAGCTTTGCCTGTGGTGTTATTGGAGTTGCGCTATCCCTTATGCTTAGTTTGCTTAGTTGCTTAATTAGTTTATTTCCGCTGCATTAGTTGAACTTGTCATAAATATTCATTAGAGCTTGTATTCGGGGATAATTTGGCTTGTGTAATAAAATTTGGTTAATTAATCTTGTTCTGTGGTAATTTTCTGTATACTCTTTTGTGATTGCACTCGTGTATGTGTGATGAACATCCTGGGCACACATATGCGTTAGCTTGGTTCATTTTTTGGAACCGTGCGTCACAGACACTGAAGCTTGGAGTGAAGTTTTGATGTTATCAGACGCCTTCAACCCTGCTCTGACCAGGATCCGCCAATGCGTGGAAGGAGGGGTGACTCCCCAGGCGTTATTTTGCAACTTCCTGGTCAACAGGTGGGCTCTGCTAAAGAAGAGGGAGAAGCTCGCTTGGGCCCTCAACAGCGTGATGGACGATGACCGGATCGAAACCGGTTTGAAGTCCAACCTGGAAGGCGCAGCCTTGGAGCTTCACCTCAAGAAGTTTTAGCATGGCATCGATGTTGAGGGTGACTACTTGTCTCCGCCGGCGGCTTTCTTCCCACTGAACATGGTGGTGGAGTTCAACAGGGAGCTCCGGCGGAAGATGTCGGTTCTTAATGACCTTGGTATAGTTGAGAGGCGTTCGACCACCGGGTTGGTGATCTCCGGAGCTTCCGAGGGTGGTCCCCCTTCCGTCCCGGAACAGAGAGTTGAAGTCGCTAGCAAGGGTAAAGAGTTGGTCGAGCCCTCGAGCCGCAAAAGGAAGATGAAGCACTCTGACGGGAGGTCCATCAGGCCTGCTCCTTTCGTAGTGGCTCCTTCTCCCTGGAGGGGAAGGTCTTCAACGGCGTCAGCCACTCCAGCATCGGCATCTCCACGGGGTGCTAGTTCCGGCCATGTGGCCATAGTACCGGGTCTAGCCGAAGGCTCTGGGTCCGGAGGTTCTTCCTGATCGAGGGGGGCCTCGACCAAAGTGACGCCAATGGCAGCGACAAGCTTCGGGGAACCTTCCGGAGCTGACATGCCAGTGGCGACAGCGTCCGGCTCCGAGCGTCCGGGGAAGAGGTTCCGCACTAGCTGGAGCGGAAGCCTTCCGAGGTAAATTTTGTTTTTTACCTCAGTTGGTTGTTTTGTGTTGTAACTGCGTTTTGAGTGTCTTCGTCCTTCATCCACAGGGTACCCAAGAAAGGGGCTGAAGCTCCGGTTCCTACCACAGCAGCTGAAGCTATGCAGGCGGAGGCTCCGGCTCCAATCCCAGTGCCGCCCCAAGAAGTGGTTGAGGCTGCGACAGCTCCGGCGCTGACTGTCCTGGTCCTGGACCTTGATTCATCCCCAGAAGCTCTCTTGGTAGCGCCGGACCACCGGAATGAAGATGTACCAGCAGCACCTGCCCTGGAGGTTGAAGCTCTGGTTTTGGATGCTGAAATGGTGGATACTCCGGCCCTAGAACTGGAGATATCTGTAACTCGGGCCCTAGAGCCGGATGTTGTTGAAGCCCCGACGGTGGATCCGGTGGTTGATGAGGCCCCGGCGGTAGAGGCGGTGGTTGATGAAGCTCCGGCGCCTGAGCCAATTGTCGATGAAGTTCTAGCGGTAGAGCCGATTGCTGCAGGAATTCCGGCGGTAGAGTCGGTTGTCGGAGTAGTTCCGACGCCTGAGCCAGTTGCTGCAGAGGTGCCGGCGCCCGAGCCCATGATTGTCGAAGCGTCAGCGCCTGGGCCGGCGGTGGAGGAGGCCTCGGCTACGGAGCCGAAAGTAGCTTCAGCTCCGATCGAACTTCCATGCCTGCCCCGGAGGGGGTGGTCCCGGAGGTGCCCGCGCCTGAGCCAGGGTGCCAAGATGAAGTTGCTGGCCTCCCGCTTGAGGGACCAGTTATTGATGACCTGGCAGCGGGACCTTCAGAGCCAACTCCGGAGGTCGAAACTTCTATAGCAGGACCTTCCTCGGTGGCGGCCGAGGCTATCCTGGAGGACGGCCCCATTGCCGTGGAAGCTCAGGGAACCGCTCTTGTAGAGTGGGACCCAATTTTTGTCACGGAGAACCCGCTGGAACCAGCGGAGATGACCCCGGCAGGTCCGGACCCGATCCCTCTGTCGTTGTCTATTGACAATGTCTGCTCCCGTCTTCACCAGGTCTAGCTGGCTTTTTACTACGACTGCAAGTCTCTCGAGGAGGAGCGCCAAAATCTTAGGAGGTGGTGCAACCGGCTCCAATTTGAGACCAAGCTAGCACAGTCGAGGCTGGCTGACGACAAAGAGTGGGTGAGGAAGGAGAATATCCGTCTGAAGTACTAGGGTATGTTTCTGGATGAGAGGGAAAGCATGACGCGATCCCTTGACGACCAGTCCTGGGCCATCTATGAACAGGCCAAAGTTGCTAATAGTGCAGTGAATGATTGCCAAGAGAGGCTTGATGCCATCCACGATAGTCTCGTCAAGCGCCGGGAGGCTCTTGAGGAGCAGGAGAAAGCTCGAAGATGAAGAGCAAAAACTCCTCGAGCTGCGGGATGACGTCGTGAAGATGGAAGAAGAGCATACTCAGAGGCTAACTCTGGGTGGCAAGAGTCTCGAGGAGCGCACCAAGAAATTGGACGAGCGCTGCGAGAAAGAGGAGAAGAAGGCCTGGCAGCGAGGGCAGGACCTCCACATGAGGGAGAATGACGTTGCTGTCAGGGAGAAGAAGTTGCGGGGCCGAGAGAAGGACCTGGTTAACAGCCAGAATGCGATCCACCTCCGGGAGGAAGAGCTCAGCAAACTCGAAAGGCAGGTTGTTGAAAAGATTCAGCAGAATGCCAAAGAGGTAGAGCGTCTTGCCTTGGAGAATTCGGAGCTTGCGCCGGCCAGAAGATCCTTGGAGGAGATGCGAGGTTGCAGGGTTGCGGAGTCCCAACAGGTTTGGGACTTCCTGGGCAAAGCCAACGATGCACTGATGCCAATGGGTTTTAGTCCCGTGCGTCTAGATGATCCGAAGCCAGAGCTGGACCAGGCGTTGCAGGCGCTAAGTTTGGCAGGCAACAAACTCACCAAGATGGGCGATGTCATTGCGGACCAGCTGGAAACCGAGGGACAATCCCTGGAAAGGAGCATCGCAGAATACATGCTGACGTGCTACACAAGCCAGGACCCTCAATTCCCCCTCGACCTGGTGCTCGAAGGCCCCATCGATGGAGAGGGAGAAGCTGCCCAAGCCAACATTTCGTAGGTTGCCCAGAAGGTCGCCTCATTCTTCCATAGGGTCTAGGACCATCTCTCTGTATCTCCCGCTTGTATCCTCTCTTCTTTTTTCTCCAATTTTGTAATCTCTTGTCTCTAGATGAATGAAATCCAAGTCTTTTTATGAATTTCATTTCTTATCTTCAACACCTTTGTCCCACTTGGCCCCCTGGTAGATGTACACAATTTGATTGTGAACATGTACTAAGAGGATGTAACAGTTGTTGAAGACTTGTGTGCTTCAAACTTGTAGAGCGTAGGTCTCAAGTTTTCGATAGTGAAGGCCCCCTGAGGTTGTCGGAGCTTAGTGGCTCCGACATTGACCATCGTCGGAGCTTAGTAGCTCCAGCAGTGGTCTCCATCAACGCGTAGAGCATCGACGGTTAGTCCTTTGGGGTGTTGGAGCTTGGTAGCTCCGGCAGTGACCTCTGTCAACACGCAATGTGTGAACAATAGACTCCACTATAGAGTCTTCCCACTATCTTTTGTTCACGTTGACGGCTGGCCCCCCTTACTTTACTGGAGCTGAGTAGCTCCAGTCACGCATGCTATCAATGTTTGAAACATCGACTACAAGCCACCTAAGGGATGTCGAAGCTTTGGTAGCTCCGGCTTAATTCACCATCATCATGAGATCTTTATTTTTCCGGCACACTGAAGTTAAGAAAAACAATAAAATTCGTTTCCTATCTATAACTTAGTTGCGACTTACTATTTTCATAAGAAATTTTTAGGTCGAGCGCAATTCTTTATACAATCAAGTGCACTGAGTTGTTTTCTCCAGGTCCAATCGTCTTCAGGACCAGCCTTACTTCGGCCTGCCGAGTTGCAGGTAGAGTGGCGTACTTAGGGTGCAGGACCAGGCTAAGTTGATAGCACACTCCGGACCTAGATTGGCTGGCGGCATTCAGGCGAGTGAGCCATTCAACAACATGAAAACCCGAAGGAATTAACAATACAATCGAGTTGTACATGAATTAGTCGATCTAAAAAATTCTTGAGAATCGCACAACCTTGTTATAGACAAGAAAGAGAAAATAAAAAATATTGAGCTTGTACAAAGTAAATGCACGTGGAGTCTGTTTTCACACAAAGATTTCTTTCATTATAGGTCCGGGGTACAGGGGAAACAAGTACACCCTTAGGGTACGAAACCAGGCTAAGTGTGTTTTTTTCTTGTTTGACCCAAGGTAGCTAGCTACACTTTTAGTTTTGAGACTGTGACAAGTGTTGCCTGAACTTTGTGGACCTTCCGGAGAAGGTCTGGCTGTTCTCCCGGAGGAGCTACCCGACTCTGTACAATGACTCTATAACATACATCACGTGTAACTACAGACTCACCTCCGTGATATTAAGCGTAGAACTTACGGAGGTGTTCAATGTTCCAAGGATTAGGGAGAGGTGTCTCATCCTCGGTTGCCAAGCGAACGCATCCGGGATGGGACACTTTGATCACTCGGAAGGGTCCTTCCCAGCTGGGGGAGAGTTTGTTTAACCCTTCTCTGGATTGTATTCTCCGTAGCACCAGATCGCCTACCTCAAGCTGTCGGCTGTGAACATGCCTTTGGTGATAGCGCCGAAGAGCTTGGCGGTATCGGGCATTCCTAACATCTGCTCGGCACCTTCCCTCTTCAAGGAGGTCAAGGTCTTCACACCGGAGCTGGTCCTGCGCGGCATCATCGAAGGTCCGGACCCGGAGTGACCCCAAGGTGATTTCCGGAGGAAGGACTACTTTAGCTTCGTACACCAGGAAGAAGGGTGTCTCTCCAGTTGACCGGTTTGGAGTTGTCCTATTGGCCCATAGAGTGGGCGGAAGCTCTTCGATCCAGTTGGCTCCATGTTTTTTCAGACACTCATATGTGCGCGGGTCTTGAGTCCTTTTAGGATTTCTGCATTTGCTCTCTTGGCTTGGCCATTGCTTGCCAGGTGAGCTACGGAAGCGTAGCTGACTTGAATGCCGAGGTCTTCGCAATATCCTTGGAATGCAGAGCTTGTGAATTGGGTCCCATTATCGGTTATGATTTTGTTTCGGACTCCAAATCTGCATACGATGGACTGTAAGAAGTTGATGGCTGATTGCTTGTTTATCGTCACAACTGGAGTAGCTTCTGGCCATTTGATGAATTTATCATTGGCAACGTACAGGAACTTGTAACCTTCGACGGCTCTTGGGAAAGGTCCCAAGATATCCACCCCCCACATAGCGAAAGGCCATGTAGGAGGTATCATTTGTAGGGGCTGAGCCGGTGTGTGAATTTGTTTTGCATGAAATTGGCATGCTTCACATTTCTTCACCAGCTCAGTTGCATCCTGGAGCCCTGTAGGCCAGTAAAATCCATACTGGAAGGCTTTACCGACCAGCGTGCGGGAAGACACGTGGTTCCCACACTTGCCTCCATGGATTTCTACGAGGAGCTCGCAACCTTCTTCTCTTGTAATTCATCGCATTAGGACGCCGTTGGCACCACGCCGGTAGAGATCCCCTTCTACTAATGTGTATCTTTTAGACAATCTGACTATCCGGTCAACGGATACATTATCTTCAGGAAGGAAGTTGTCTTTCAAATAGCTCCGGATCTCCAAGATCCATGCATCAGAGCTAGATTGAGCATTTTAGTCTTGCGTGCTGGGTTGCTCGGAGCTTCCGGCAGCACCTATGACCCTTGATGGCTGCCATGGTAACAGGGCCATCTGGACTGCCAGCTTTGGGGTGCTGGTCCCGCCCCCTTCGCTCAGTTCGGCGGGCTGAGCTGTGGGTTTTGACAACCTCCGGACGAAGGTTCCGTCAGGAGCCGGAGCTCCGGTTGACGCTTTCGTCGAGAGTTCGTCAGCTTCAGCGTTATGGAGACGCTGGACATGGTAGAGGTCCAGGACTTCGAAGTCCTTCTGAAGCCTCTGGACTTCAAGGAGATAAGCAGCTAGTTGGGGATGGTTGCAGGAGTATTCACCCTTCACCTGTTTAACGATGAGCTGCGAATCTCCCTTGATCAACAGCTGCTTGACACATATGATAGTGCCACCTTTAGTCCATAAATGAGTGCTTCATACTCTGCCATGTTGTACGTCGCCTTGAAGTCAAGGTGCACCATGTATTTACGTTCTCCCCGGTTGGAGCGAGGAGAAGGACTCCAGCTCCGGCCCCCTACTTCTGCATGGAGCTGCCGAAGTAGAGAGTCCAGTGAGGCTCGGTGAAGACCAGAGCCTTGAGTTCCGGCTTTTGCTCACTAGGGTACCCAGGGTTTGGTGGAGAGGGGGTCCATTCTGCCACAAAGTCCACCAATGCTTGAATTTTGATTGCTTGTCTTTGGACAACTTCAAGGTCAAACTCGGCCAATTCCGCTGCCCACTTTGCAATGTTCCCAGAGGAGTTGGGATTATGCAAAATCATTCGCAGTGGATATGAAGTCACCACTGAGATCTTGTGAGCTTGGAAATAGTGTCAGAGCTTCCTAAAAGCAATAAGAATTGCGTATAGCAGTTTATGTACTTCCAGGTACCAAGTTTTGGTGTCGTGGAGTACTTCACTGATGAAGTACACTGGGCGTTGGACTGTCCGGACCCTCCCGGAGGGGCCCAGAGCTTCCTCCTCATCGACCCGGACCCTCCCAGACACTACAGGAATCCCGACGATTTGCGACGGCCGGGGCCATCGCAAATAAGCCAAATGTCGTCGCAAATAAGCTATTTGCGACGGTTTACCTTATTTGCGACGGCTTCTGGCCGTCGCAAGTTTGTCGTCGCAAATAAGCTTATTTGCGACGGCCACCGTCGCAAATAAACTTATTTGCGACGGCTTGGAGTGGCCGTCGCAAGTTATTGCTGCGGGCTGGCGGGCCCCGCAGATGCTTATTTGCGACGGCCTAGCCGTCGCAATTAAGGGCCACAATTTGCGACGGCCTGGCCGTCGCAAATAAGTTCAGAGGGCAGGGCCCACGTGTCCTCCTCCGGGACCCACGACGCTATTTGCGACGGCCAGGCCGTCGCAATTAATACTTATTTGCGACGGCCAGGCCGTCGCAAATAACTGTGGTTTAATTGCGACGGCTTGTACTCTTATTTGCGACGGTACTGTATAGAAAGCCGTCGCAAATAAGGTTTTTTATTTTTTTTAAAAAACAGAAAATACTACCCGGCTCGATGGCCAGAATCACAACAAACACAATATACACAATATACACAATATAAACACAGCATACATAAACATCATCACAATCACAAACTAAAATTCCGATACATCTCACATCGTCATCAACAAAGTAAATAAAAGGGCTCACTCGCCCATCTAACCTCCGAAGCCACCTCCGAAGTCGAAGTCGTCGTCGTCGCGCCTCATTCCAGGCGGCAGTAGCGAAGGCGACGGCGTTTGTGCAGTCTTCGCGGATCCCTGCAATTAATAAAACTTAGAGTTAGAATATAAATGCATCAACATCTCTCTCCCTCCCTCTCCCTCTATCTTCATCTAGATCACCCTCTCTTCCTCTCTCTTTTCATTTCTCTCTTTGTCTCTCACTCTATCTTTCTTGCTCACTCTATCTCTCTATTGCTATCCTTTTCCCTCTATCTTCCTCCCTCTATCTCCATCTACATCTCCCTCCCTCTATCTTCCCCTCTCTCTATCTCCATCTACATCTTACTCTCTCTTCATTCCCATCCTACTCTATCTATCTTTCACTCTTTCTTCTGTCTCCCTTTCTTCTATCTCTTTCTTTCTTCTATCTCAATCATTTTCTTCTATCTAACTATCTCTCTCTTTCATCTATCTCAATCTTATTACGCTGGAGAAGAAGGATTACATAGAAACTTACCTGACCCGCTGAAGAAGGATCGCCTGGGAGGACCGGTGGTAGTACCGGTAGCTGGATTCCCAGACCCTGCGCCCGAGCGATGGCCTGTCATTGCAAACATTAAATGCTACCTATTAGTAAGTCATTTACGCTGAATTAATGAGAATTTTAATTTTTAGATTGTTACCTCCATTGCTTCCCGCATCTGCGCCAACGCTGCTGCCTGGGTTTGGATCGTGGCCTCCATCGCCCTCCTTTCCTCCTCATGTCGCCTTTCGTTTTCTTCTACAGTTTCTCGGAGGGACTGCATCTCAATGTCCCTCTGCGACACGCGGCGACCTCCCGTGCCCGAAGCCTGCGTGGAGCTGCCTCTTGCAGGTCTACCCGCCCTCGAGTCGACAACTCCGTCGAATATGGCGAGCCTATAAAAAAGAGGGTCAGTAATATGAAATTAAAATATCTTGAATACTTTGAATTGAAAACGATAAAATGACTTGCAAACTCACCTTCCGTGTGCTTTTCCACCACCGGTTGCATACGCGGCTTGAGGATCGATCGGTTGACGTTCCCAATCGAAATCCTCGCCGTGTATCTTCCTAGCCTCCTCCCCGTACTTAGCCTGCAAAATAATAAAATCGTGTAAGTTCAACAATCTATATAGTTATATTTAATATGAATGATTTCTAAACCTACCAAACGCTCGGCTGCAGCCTGACTGCACCCCGTCAGCTGAGAAGGGTCCCTGTGACCTCTCTTCCAAACCTCAGCAGGGGTGGGCGGCACCCCCTTCTCGCGCTCCTGTCAATACGTGTTAGTACGAACAATATATAATTAATATATAAACATAAGTTACACACACTTACCATGCGTTTAGCTAAACGCAAGTGGTTATCTTGCCCGTGCCTGCTCTTCCCCTCCACCCCTCTGCAGTCTCGAGCCTTCTTAGACTTAGCTTTAAACTCGTCGCTAGCCCAGTAGCGACAAAGGGCCCGAAATGCATCGGTCCGACCCTGCAACCAGCTCACGTGGCCCTGCACATAGTTTGAAGTCGTTAAAAGTACCATCAAGGACATTATCAGAAAAAAATACTTACTACACTCCACGTACCTGCGCGTACTCCTCCTCCGTCAGGTGCCTCTCGCTCTCTTGTCGGAAGTGTAACACGTGCTGCTGGTTCGCCTTCAAGTGCTCATTAATAATTTGAACACGGGCGTTCGACAAAGCTTGTCGAAGCGCCTTGGCAGCGTTGAAGTGAAACACTCGCCTCGCATCCTCAAACATGCGACGGTCGTTCGGGTCCTCTAATGTATATCTTGCCTGCGATAAAGAATATATTGAAGAGATGTTCACTAAAAGAGTTTAAGAGTTGTAACTTAGAAACTTTTTTAACATACTTACCATAAAATCGGCCCATACGGCCTCCTGAAGGTTGCCGTGCTCCTGGTGATGGACGCGTGCGTAGTCCTCCCACGAAAGAGCAGGCACCCCGTCGATGACCCCGGGATAGTGCAAACGCACTATAGACCCGAGGACACCGTTCAACGGTCTTTGGTGTTTCTCACCGGTGAAAGACAAGTCGTCCCAAGCCCTGTAAGATATTTATTCATTCATTCATTACTTAAGTAATCAAAAGAAACTAAAATTGAAAACTATGATTTTTATTACCTGTCTCCGACTGGACGAATCACGGTCCTCTGTGAAGGGACCGCGGGAGGACTGACAAAGTGAGTCCTCCTCGTCCTCCGCGTCTGCTGGGGCGCCACGTCAGGTGACCCAGACGGCTCCTCACCAGCCGAGTCAAAGGCCTCAGGAACAAACTCATCGTCAGCCGGGGGCTGGCTGGCCGAGGGCTGGCTCGCCGAGGGCTGACTCGCCGAGGGCTGCCTCGCCGAGGGCTGGCTCACCGAAGGCGCCGCAGCCTCTGAGTCAGCCGGTGAGGACTACAACATTCAAATGATTCATAAGTAAGTTTAATGTGAATTTGAATTTAAAGAATTTGTCAAAAACGAGTGACATTTACCTGTGACGAAGCTCTAGAGCTGGTCTGAACGTGCCCCAGCAGCTGAGAGCGTCTGCTGCCAGTCGACGAGGCACCAATGAAAGCGTCCTCAGGTCTAGAGGGGTAGAACCCCCTCGTCGGCGGCACCTTCTTACCCTTCTTTGACGCCATCCTATTATAATTAGATAATTAGTAAATATGCAAATAAAATATATAAAATTCATGTTACTATCTTCAAGAAAACATTACTTGTAGTCACTTTCAAAATTCATCAACATCATTGTCATGTGCCTGTGCCCTACTCCTTAAACCAGCCCAACGATCTTCCATCGTGGCCTGTTCTAATTTTCGTTTTCGCGTATCATCTGCCTCTATATCTTCAACGTCTTCAACATCTCCAACTAATTGATCGAGTCCTGCACCAAGCTCGACGATAAAAGTGTCTGGCAACTATTCTTCTTGGTACACTTCTTCAACGTCTTCGCTATCATGGTAACCATCATTCCTAGGAGTATATAGCCGCTCACGAGGATTCACCTTATATACCACCCACCAAGCACTGAGCTTCGTGCATGGATAAGGTAGATAATACACTTGTTCAACTTGATGTGCAAGAACAAATGTATCGTAACCTCGTAGTCGGTCCTTATGTTTCACTTCCACCATTCCAAATTGGTTTTCTCGAGTTCCATGAGTACGATCAAACCAGTCACAGTCAAAGAAGACAACTCGAAGGGTCTTATTTCCGGTAAAAGTAAATTTAAGGATTTTGTTAATGATACCATAATAATCGGTTAAATTCCCTTGAGTGTCCATTGCTCTCGTCACAACACCGGAATTTGATGTTGCCGCAAGAGGACGATGAGCTTCAAAATGAGTTGTACGGAATCGGAAGCCATTTACGTCATATCGACCATAGCTTGTAACATTCACCAATCCATAAGATAGCTGCCGCAAATCTTCATGGACATTGTGAGTCCGACACTGTTATAAAAGATGAGAGAATATTACATAATACTTATTTAATAATAGTAATTTATAATACATAGAAGACGAGAGAATATTACATATTCTCGAAACCAAGATAGAAAACTCTGCCCCCCATTTATTCCTTCCTTTCGCATCGCTTCTACTTGTTTGGCCGTAGGTTGATGCCTATGTGGCCAATATTGTCTGTGGAACTCGCTGAACATGAAAAAACATCTTTTAGAGTACATGTGTAGCAAAATATGTAGATTAACATAAACATAGGAGAAACACTTACTCGAAGTATTCCTGCATGCCTTCTATATTCGCGTACATGTAGAGTAAAGCAACAGTCCTTTCCTGTTCGGATAGCTTGTAGGTCGTGTAGCTACCAACGGTGGCACCTCTCGTTTGAAAAATGGAAAGGTCGCTTAGGGGGGGTGTTTCGTCCACATTGTACCACATCGCCGAAGTATTGATATTGTTTTCTTCCGCAAAGTAGACACTTGAAAAGTATCCAACTTCCTTAAGAGCATATGTTTCAGCGATGCACCCTTCCACCCTTGCCCTGTTGCCAACCATTGGTTTCAGATATCGTAGCGCTCTTTCAATGTGATACATCCACCTATATTGCACAGGACCGCCAACTTTAGCTTCGAATGGAAGATGGATAAGCAGATGTTGCATTGGATTGAAGAAACCCGGTGGAAAAAATTTTTCCATCTTACATAAAAGTATGGGTACCTCCTTCTCTAACTTATCCATCATACCGATCTTGATTTCTTTAGCACAAAGCTGTCTATAAAAATAGCTGAGATCGGCTAAAACCTTCCACACCGCATCATCTAGATAGCCTCGGAACATAACAGGTAGGAGTCTTTCCATTATAATGTGATAATCATGACTCTTCAACCCAGTGAGGTTTCCTGTGTTAACATTTACGGCTCGTTTCAGGCTAGCTGCGTAACCATCTAGGAATTTCAAAGTTTTCATCCATTTCATAACTTCTTTGTTTTCTTTCGATCGAAGACAGAAAGAAGCACGTGGCTTTCCACCACTTTCAGAGATTTCAAGAGTTGGACGGTGACAAATGTCTGCCAAATCTAGTCTAGCTTTATAATTGTCTTTCGTTTTGCCAGGAATATCCATACAAGTGCTTATGATACTTTCGCTCATATTACGCTCCTGATGCATGACATCAATGTTGTGCATTAGAATCAACGACTTCACATATGGTAGCTCCCAAAGTCCACATATGTGAGTCCAATTGTGTTCCTCTCCATAACCTACGAAATATCCAGGACGACCTTCATCAGGCACCAGTTTGTCCAACATATCAGAAATTTCTGACCCGTTGAGACGCTTCGGTGGTCCTTTAGTGACAACAGTGTTCTTTCGAAAGACATGCCTCTACTGCCTAAATATATGATTTGAGGGCAGCCTGCGTCTGTGACAATCGAAGTAAGATATTTTGCCTCCATGAGTTAGTCGAAAGCAATCCGTGTCTGAAGCACATATCGGACACGTCAGACGAACGTGAGTGCTCCATCTGGAAAACATGCCGTATGCCGGCAGATCATGGACGGACCACAAATAAGCAGCTCGAAGGTTGAATTTCTGCTTCTTGTAACTGTCGTACGCTTCGACTCCTGTCCACAAGACTTTCAATTCTTCGATCAGCGGTTTTAACATCACGTTGAGATGTGACCCGGGATGATCAGGTCCAGGTACAATGAGGCTGAGAAACATGAACTCGTTCCTCGTACAAAAAGCAGGTGGCAGGTTGTACGGAATGACAAAGACAGGCCAACATGAGTATGGCGTGGCATTCGTACTGAACGGTGAGAATCCGTCTGTCGCTAATCCGATGCGAACATTCCTCGCATCACGAGAAAAGTCTGGATCAAAATGGTCTAGCGCCTTCCATGCATCACCGTCAAACAGATGCGTCAAGAATTCTTTGTTCTCACGTTTACCTTCTTTGTGCCATCTCATGTGTCTTGCGGTTCTTTTTGAAAGAAACATCCGCTTCAACCGAGGTGTCACAGGCAAGTAACAAAGCTGCTTATGTGCGACATCTGTCATCACATTATCGCCATCGTCATTAAAAACTTCGACATACCTCGATTTACCACATTTCAAGCACATCTTCTCATTGGCGTGCTCTTTCCAGAATAGCATGCAGTTGTCTGGGCACACATCAATTTTCTCATACTTCATACTGAGACCAGATATCTTGATCTTTGACTGATACATATCTGGTGGCGCTTTGTGAGGTTGTGGAAGGATATCGCAGATCAATTTCATGAGATCATTGTAGCAGTTGATGGAAAAAAGTGCTTGGACTTAATTGCCATAAATCTGGTCAAGAAAGCAAGTACGGTCATAGCCGTGTGTTCATGCAACAGCTCTTGTGATTTCTTCAGCTCCTCGAAGAACTTCTCTGCCTCATTTGTAAGAGGATCCTCCACTTCAAGAGCTTCTAACATCTCATCCATCCTATCAACCTCTGTTATATCATCATCCTCATCCACTTCGGCTATGACTCGAGAATTAGTCTCGCCGTGGAAGGTCCACACTTCATATTGTGGAGTGAAACCGTTTCGACATAAGTGAAACGAAAGCTCCAATCTTCTCAAAAACTTAGTGTTCCGGCATTTTGTACATGGGCACCGCACCATATCTTCCGTTGACAACGAAAATGCTCGATCCAAAAATTGATCTAACTTGATAAACCACTCATCGGAGTGACCACCATTTCTGCTCTTCCAGCCAGTATACATCCAACTGCGGTCTTCACCCATGTTTTACTCTGCAGTTTAATGCGAAAGAAATTGTCGTTAATGTATTGTTGTGTTATGTCACGGCCCTACAACCTAGGCAGATAGATCCTAAACCCACCCAAGAGTGACCGAGCGGAGCATGCTCATGACGAGACGCGTGATCCGGATTCGAACGAAATTTCGGCAGCATAACCCCGCTGTTCTCCACTGCACGCCCAAAAATGGTGCAGCAGAGAACAACAGGGTTACGCCACCGAAATCTCGTCCAAATCCGTACCCGCGTCTCGTCACAAGCCACGCCCCCTCGGTCACTCCGAGGCTATCCAAAAAGGGACAATTCCGAACCTGCACGTCTCACATGCCAATGGCATGTGAGACGTGCCGGTCCGAAACGGGTAATCAATTGCTATAGGTTACGTTGCTCATGTTCATTTATAAATCATTTACGAATGAGGAAAGAGAACGAGAGTGAGGAGAAAAGTGGGTCAGAGTTGAAAGTTTCATAGTCAGGGCCGTCCACGATAATTGTGTTCGGCATGGCGTCGTGGCCTTCATGGTCGTGGGACTTCTTGCAGTTGCAGTCGTGGCCTTCATGGTCGTGGCCGTGTTCGGCATGGCGTCGGCGGCAACATACAACGTCGGCGAGCCGAGCGGCTCCTGGGACCTGCAGACCAACTACGCCAACTGGGTCGCCTCCAAGAGGTTCCTCCCCGGTGATCAGATTGGTGGGTACCTGCACGGCCACCAGCCCTCGCTCCCGGAGCCTCTCCTCCGCTGCCGTCCACGCCTTCCGGAGGATCCTCTGCCGCTACCAAGACCACCGCCACCGGCTTCGGTCTCGCCGCTGTCATGCTCGCCGCAGGCAATATGGCGTAGAATATCTCCTCTCTCTTTTGATATTTCTTCTGATACATTATCGTTTTAACCCGCTTATGTATATATATATATATATATATATATATATATATATATATACATATTTATATTTATATATTTATATATATAAAGAATATTAAACATGCTAAAAGAAACATAACAATTAATCAAAATTTGAACATTTAATAACTTAATTCAATAACGATAAGCAGCAATGAACATAAACATTAAGAATACTAAAGCAAAACATAAGCATGCTTAACATCTACTTAATCAATAACATTATCAACAAATTTGCATAACCAACATCATTAACAACTAAGCATAATTAACATCAAGATCGAGCAACAATTTCTACTCATTCGATCAACAATCATTCGAAGATTGAACAATCCATATAAAATATCAAGAAATCCACAACAAATTTGCATAATCAACATCATTACTTGACGATCGGCGACAACGAGGAGGCCAGGGTGCGCAGACGGCAGGGAGGCCGGGGCGCGCGGGCGGCGAGGTCGCCGGGGCGCGCGGACGGCGACGACGGGGAGGCCGGGGCGCTTGGGCGGCGAGGAGGCCGGGCCTCGGGCGGTGAGGACGCCGGGGTCGCGGGGCGCTCGGGCGGCGGCGGCGGGGCGCGCTCGGCCGGCGGCGCGGGGAGGCGGAGGGCGGCGGCGGTGCGCTCGGGCGGCGGCGCGGGGAGGCGTAGGGCGGCCGCGGGGCGCGCTCGGCGCGGCGGCGCGGGGAGGCGGAGGGCGGTGGCGGCGCGGGGAGGCGGAGGGCAGCGGCGGCGCGGGGAGGCGGCTAATGAGTCGTGAGTGGACCAGAAAGAAGGGTCGGGTCGGGATGAAGGCAATTATTTGCGACGGCTCGGGGACGCGGCTAGCGGCTAGCGGCGGGGCCGGCGGGCCGGGGGCGCAGGGGCGGCGGGGGGCCGGGGGCGGTGGGCGCGCTGGGGGCAGCGGGGTCGGGGCGCGGCGGGCCGATGGCGAGGGTGCGGTGGGGCCGGGGGCACAGGGGCGGCGGGGGGCCGGGGGCGGTGGGCGCGCTGGGGGTGGCGGTGTCGGGGCGCGGCGTCGGTGGGGAATTGTAAATGAAGAGTCGGGGCCGGAGGGTCCCGATATTAGACTTAGTTTGCGACGGCCTATTACATGGCATCGTTCCCATACATACACACACTCAAGTTCTTTCGCCGTATGCATAAAACTGCACTAGCAAATGCCCTTTTTATTACATCTTCAGCCATGTCCTCTTCTATAACTCAGTTTCATATCTCTTCTATAATTAAGTGATTCAATCCTTAAATAAACTATACAAGCTATTCTAAGCTACTATAGCTAATTGCTGCTACCTCTTAACAAAATTGCTAGCTAGATCTGAAAAAAAAACCTAAAACCGGGGGGAGTAGCACTGACCTCAGAGGCGTCGGGGGTCGGGGGCGCAGCGAAGGCGTCGGGGGTCGGGGGCACGGCGGTCCGATCAGGGGCGCAGCGGTCCGGGCCGGCGGCGGCGACGCCGGTGGCGCGGCGGGCCGGGGGCGGAGGCAGGCGGCGGTTGGGGCGCGGAGGCGGGCCGCCGGTGGGGGCCACAGGCAGGGCCGAGGGCGGCGGGCCGGCGGCGGAGCCGGGGGCGCGGCGGCGGGGGCGCGGCAGGGTGGCGGGGGCGCGGCGGCAACGCAGTAGGGTGTTCTGAGGTGAATGAAGAGTCGGGGCCGGAGCGTCCAGATATAAGCCCTAATTTGCGACGGCAGCTTTAATTGCAACGGCCTCAACTTACGACAGTCGCAATTAAATCCTGTTTGCGACGGCCGTCTGACCGGCCGTCGCAAATAAGTGTTTATTTGCGATGGCTCCTTTATTTGCGACGGTCCTAGGGTTGGCCGTCGCAAATAACCACTTATTTGCGACGGCCAGTCCGAAAGCCGTCGCAAATAACCACTTATTCGCGACGGCCATCTTATTTGCGACGGCCGGAGGCGGGCCGTCGCAATTTAAGCTATTTGCGACAGCTGGCCGTCGCAAATAAAACCAGCCGTCGCAAATGATCGCTTTTCCTGTAGTGAGAGGGGTCCGGACCTTCTTCGGGGACCTCCGGGTCCTTGTTGGAGGAACCCGGAGCTTCTTCAGGAATGACCTAGACCCTACCAGGGGGGTCCGGCTCTTCTTGCTCAACAAGAGTAACTCCTTGTTGACCGAAGTCTAGGGGATGGGACCCAGACTCGCCTTCAGGAACCTCCTAACCCTCCCGGAGGGGTCTGGATTCCTGAGCTTGTAACGGTTCTGGTCCCTCCGCAACCAGGACCATGCTGACGACTTCGTCAGTTGCCGAAATGTAAAGCAGTAGAGGCTCACCAGGGTTCGGAGCTACCAAGGTTGGTAGGGTGGTGAGGATCTGCTTCAGCTCCTAGAACACCTTTTCTGCTTCTTCAGACCATTGGAATGGTCCGTACTTCCTCAACAGCTTGAAGAAGGGAAGCGCTCGTTCTGCCAGTCTTGAGATGAACCGGCTAAGGGCAGCTAGACATCCAGTCAACTTCTGGACATGCTTGATGCAGGCTAGTGGTCGCATATCTTCAATAGCTTTTATCTTCGACGGATTTTCTTCTATTCCTCGGTGATTCACCAAGAAACCAAGAAGTTTTCCGGAGCTAACCCCGAAGACACACTTGTCCGGGTTCAGCTTCATACGAGTGACTCGCAACTTGTCAAAGACAGCTTGCAAGGTGTCAAGGAATGATTCCTTGTCCTTAATCTTGACGACGATGTCATTGACATACACTTCCTCTACGTCTCTGATGAGCTCTCCAAATGTTTTGTACATAGCTCGTACAAATATTGAAGCTGCATTCTTGAGACCAAATGGCATGGCAGTATAACAATACAATCCATCTACTGTGATGAAGGAGGTATGTTCCTCATCTTCCCTAGACATTCTGATTTGATGGTACCCATAATATGCGTCTAGGAAACACAGTAATTCACACTCGGAGGTGGAATCCACTATTTGGTCTATTCTAGGTAATTGGAATGGATCTTTTGGACATGCCTTATTTAGTGTAGTGTAGTCGATACACATCCGAAGCTTCCCGCCGTCCTTGGGTACAACGACTGGGTTTGCCAGCCATTTTGGGTGGAAGACTTCTCGGATGAATCCAGCTTCGAGCAACTTCTTCACTTCTTGTCGTATGAAGTTCTGTCGCTCTACTGATTGCTTCCGGGGCTTCTGATGTACAGGCCGAGCGTCAGAATAGATCTTTAGATTATGCTCGATCACTTCCCTAGGGATCCCAGACATTTGTGATGGTTGCCAGGCAAACACGTCGACGTTAGCCCAGAGGAAAGTGATGAGTGTGAGTTCCTATTTTTCGTTCATACCTCCCGATATACGGGTGGTCCGAGTGGTGTTGGAACCGATTTGGATGACTTTGACGGGAATGTCGGTGTCGCCGCTTGGTTGCACGCGAGGTGCGGAGGTTGAGCCTCGATGACGAATGCTCAGAGGTTTTGGAGCTTGCTCCTTTCCGGATTCTTCTTCCTACACTGTAGCAAGCGCGTGAAGTTCTTCATGAGCTGTCACTCTAGCGGTGCGATCTCCACGGATCCGAAGAACACCAGCGGGTGTTGGCATCTTCAACACCAAGTAGCCATAATGAGCAGCAGCCATGAATTTGTATAAGGCTGGCCTGCCCAGAATGGCATTGAAGGGTAGGTTGATCTATGCCACGTCGAAGTCTAACTTCTCAGTGCAATGATTCTCTCGAGTCCCGAAGGTTACGTGGAGAGTAATGGCACCAAGTGGGGTTATAGCCCCCGGACCTACTTCGAGGAAAGGTCGGGAGGGGCGAAGGTCCGAAGGTCGGAGCTGAAGCTTGACGAAAGCTTCGAAGCTTACGAGGTTCAGCCCCAAACCTCCGTCTACCATTACATGGTGAATTTGGATGTTGTTGATGGTCGGAGATACCATCAATGGGAGTTGGCCAGCTCCAATCATATTCTGAGGGCAGTCTGACGCATCGAAAGTGATGGAAGTATCCATCCACTTCCAGTTCGGCTCCGCCCTGGCGGTGGGAGCCACCGAGGCCATGTCCCGTCACATGGTCTTGAGGACGCGGCAGGAGGTGATGTCCCACGAACCACCAAAGATGGTGTTCATGGTTTTCCGACGTTCATTGTCGGAGACGTCGGAGTCGTCATCGATGGAGGTGTAAACAGCCTTCAAGACCTTTTTAGGGTCCTGAAAGCCTAACTCCTCTTCAGCCGGAGCTTTGATGACTTTCTATTTTCCTTCCCTTTGTGAGAAAGGAACTTCTTCCCAGCGCTTGTTGTAGCGCTCGGCAAGGTTCTGGACCTCTCGGCAGTCTTCCAGATTGTGGTTGTTTGACTTATGTATAGGACACCACATCTTAGAGTTCCCACCGTCTTCAGGTGAAGGTCGAGGTCGTTTCTCGGGGCATGGCCCCCGGCCACCCTGAGCTGTGGCAGCTGCAGCAGTAGGCATGCCGACCGACGGCTTTTTCTTGCCGTTGGACTTTTTCTTCTTTTTGCCACTCCCGGAGGTAGTGGCTTCACCCTTGGAGGGTTTTTTATTATCCTCCGGAGGTGGTTTGGAGTGCATTTCACAGCCCTCCACAGCTTTGGCACACTTGTCTGCCAAGCTGAAGAGCTCCGTGACGCTGGTGATCTCCTTGATCGCCAGCTTCTCTAGCATCTTCTTGTCTCGTACGCCCTGTCTAAATACCACAATAACAGAGGCGCTGGAGATAGAAGGATTAGTGTTTCATACCTGGGAGAACTTATGGACGAAGGAACGCATGGATTCTCCCCCCTTCTACATGACAGCAAAAAGGTCTAGTTCGGTGCCTGGTCGGGTGTATGAACTCTCGTAATTGGTGGTGAACTGTTGGCACACTTCCGCCCAACTATTGATGGAGTTGGGCGGAAGGCTCATGAACAAGGACCTGGCGGTCCCAGTTAAAGCCACTGGGAAGTAGTTGGCCATTACAGCCTCGTTACCTCCGATCGCAAGGATTGCAGTGGAGTAAATCTAGAGAAACTCAGTGGGATTGACAGTCCTGTCAAATTTCTCCGGCATGTGAGGCCGGAACTTTTGTGGCCATCTGACCATGCGTAGGTGCATAGCCAGGGCAGAACAGCCTCCTCCTACTCCCTCGGGAGTAGGACTGTCTCGAGCCTCTCACCTTTCACGAGCACGCTCGATATGGACGCGGCCGTCCAGTTGACGGTAACAGCGATCAAGCTCCGCCCGGAGGTCATGAGTTGAAAGCCTCGTTACCGTATGGGTGCGTCGCATCCCAGAAGGCAGCGACGTCACTTGTTGAGATTCAACACGCCTTCTATTTTGGGAAGCGTGCGGACCAAGTCTGCCCGACACAGTCCGATGCTGCGATGGGGCTCGCCCTGAGGGGGGAGGACCTTGGTTGCTGATGCGATCGGCTGCTGCTGCAAATGTTCCACATCAGCCCTCCACTGCTCCATTACACCCTGGGATGCACCTGAAGTGGTGGGCATTGGAGAAGAGCACGCGCAGCATGGAGCGTGTCGGTACCCTCTGTACCGGATACCCCTTGGGATTGCAAAGATCACAAGGAAACACCATCTACTAGATTTGAAGACCTCCAAAGGCCCCACATGTCAGGCGTAACCAGACCTGCTTCCCCGACATGGTTAGTCCCAGGGCCGCCACGTGTATCATGAGACCGGAGCTATCACCCACACATGGGATGCTCCGACCGGTATACCAATATGGCGCCCCCGGACCTAACCCCAGACCGAGGGAAGCTCTGGTACTGACACGTGTCCAATAGCACCGGACCTACCCGTCCACGACGGTGAGCTCCAGAGCTGCCACGTGGATACCGCCGGACCTTCAACTTCAACAATCAGACTGGTGGACCCCCCAAAGGCTCCGGACCTTCAAGGAGTAATCAAAGACTTCAAGACCCGATTCAGTGTCATTAATACCACATTAATGACACATGATCGGATAACCCTTAATGCTGGTAATAGCACGGTTAAAGCCCGTTACCAGGCTATTAAGGGTAATTAACCCCATTTATTGTGTATCAAGCAAGCGTAACCGCCGGGGCCACCTGTCGGGCCAGGCTAACGTTGTAACGACCAGTCCTTGTACTATAAAAGGGCTGGTCGACGATACACAAGGGATGGTTCTTGACCACTGTTGAACACCCTGATCTAGACAAGCTTATTCTTCTGGAGCTTCTTCTAGACTCACAAGCTTAATACATCACCAACACACCCCGTGGAGTCGGGTATTACGCTCAGGAGGCCCGAACCACGTAAATCCTTGTGTACACGTGTATTTCACCTTCTTGAATCTCTGCGCACCCATTACCGAACTACAACTCCTCGATCTACCAAAGGTAGTGCCGGGAGATCTGCCGCATCCAAACACTGACAGTTGGCGCACCAGGTAGGGGGTGCCCGAGATTTCGAGTATGGTGAACTCAGCTGTTGGATCATCCAACGGCAACCCTGCCATCCAACCCGCTGGAGGCAATCCCTCCAACACGCAGCAACCAGCAGGTGCCATGGCTCCAGCAGGAGTCATGCCTCCACCACCACCACCTGCACCAGCACGACAAGCTAAGCAGCGTGATGGTGCATCGGTGTCGGTCACTGCATCGGCGAACAACAACAACCTTGAACACGCGCTTCATGCAGCCCGTGCTCTCCTCCAACGTCCACCACCTCCAGGTGCATCCCAGGGTGCAATGGAGCAGTGGAGGGCTGATGTGGAACACTTGGTTGTAGCAGCAGCCGACCGCATCAGCAACCAAGGTCCTCCTCCTTCGGGGCAGGCCCCATCGCAGTGTCAGACCGTGTCTGGCAGACTTGGTCCACATGCTTCCCAGAATAGGAGGTGTGCTGCGTCACAACAAGTTACGTCGCTACCGTCTGGGGCGCAACGTACTCATACAGTAACCAGGATGTCAACTCATGACCTCCGGGCGGAGCTTGATCGCTGTTACCGTCAACAGTACGGTCGTGTCCATATCGAGCATGCCGGCGAAAGGCGAGAGGCTCGAGACAGTCCTGCTCCCGACGGAGTAGGAGGAGGTTGTTCTGCACTGGCCATGCACCTACGCATGGTCAGATGGCCACAAAAATTCTGGCCTCACCTGCCGGAGAAATTTGACGGCACAGTTAACCCCGTTGAGTGTCTCCAAATTTACACCACCGCAATCCTTGCGGCCGGAGGTAACAAGATCATAATGTCCAACTACTTCCCAGTGGATTTGACTGGGACCGCCAGGTCCTGGTTCATGAGCCTTCCTCACAACTCTATCAATAGTTGGGAGGAATTGTGCCAACAGTTCACCGCCAATTTCGGGAGTTCATACACCCGACAAGGCACCGAACTGGACCTTTTTGCAGTTGTGCAGAAGGGGGGAGAATCCCTGCGCTCATTTATCTAGAGGTTCTCCCAGGTACGAAACACCATTCCTTCTATCTCTAGCTCTTCTGATATCGTGGCATTTAGATAGGGCGTATGGGATAAGAAGATGCTGGAGAAGCTGGTGGTCAAGGAGATCACCAGCGTCACAGAGCTCTTCAGCTTGGCAGACAAATGTGCCAAAGCTGCGGAGGGCCGTGAAATGCACTCCAAACCACCTCCGGAGGATAGCAAAAAATCCTCCAAAGGTGAAGCCACTACCTCCGGGAGTGGCAAAAAGAAGAAAAAGTCCAACGGCAAGAAGAAGTCGTCGGCCGGCACATCCACTGTTGCAGCTGCTGCAGCTCCGGGTGGCCGGGGACCACGCCCCGAGAAACGACCTCGGCCGTCCTCTGAAGACGGTGGCAACTCCAAAATGTGGTGTCCAATCCACAAGTCGAACGGCCACAACTTGGAGGATTGCCGGGAGGTCCAAAACCTTGCCGAGCGCTACCACAAGCACCGGAAAGAAGTTCCTTTTCGTTAGATGGAAGGAAAGCAGAAAGTTGATGAGGCTCTGGCTGAAGAAGAGTTGGGCTTCCAGGACCCTAAAAAGGTCCTGAAGGCTGTGTACACCTCCGTCGACGACGACTCCGACGTCTCTGACAATGAGCGTCAGAAGACCATGAACACCATCTTTGGTGGTTCGTGGGACATCACCTCCCGCCGTGTCCTCAAGACCATGCGGCGGACATGGCCTCAGTAGCTCCTACAGCCAGGGTGGAGCCTCATCGAAAGTGGATGGACACTACCATCACTTTTGATGCTTCGGACTACCCTCGGAACATGATCGGAGCTGGCCAGCTACCTTTGGTGGTATCAATCACCATCAATAACATTCAACTCCACCATGTAATGATGGACGGAGGTTTGGGGCTAAACCTCATAAGCTTCGAAGCTTTTGTCAAGCTTTAGCTCCGACCTTCGGACCTTCACCCCTCTCGACCTTTCTCCGGAGTAGGTCTGGGGGCCATAACACCGCTCGGTGCCATTACTCTCCCTGTGACCTTCGAGACTCGGGAGAATTATCGCACTGATAAGTTGATATTTGACGTTGCTCAGATCAACTTGCCCTTCAACGCCATTCTGGGCAGGCCCGCCTTGTACAAATTCATGGTTGCTGCTCATTATGGTTACCTGGTGTTGAAGATGCCAACACCAGCTGGCGTTCTCCGGATCCGTGAAGACTGTACTGCCGGATTGACTGCTCTGGAGGAGCTGCATGCGCTTGCTACAGCGCAGGACGAAGAATCCAGGTAGGAGCAAGCTCCGAAACCCCCGAGCATTCATCAACGAGGCTCGACCTCCGCACCTGGCGTGCAACAAGCGGCGACACCGACATCCCTGTCAAGGTCATCAAAATCGGTTCTGATGCCGCTCAGACCACCCGTATATCCAGAGGTCTGAATGACAAATAGGAACTCGTGCTCATCACTTTCCTTCGGGCTAATGTCGACGTGTTTTCCTGGCAACCGTCACAAATGCCTGGGGTCCCTAGGGAAGTGATCGAGCATAATCTGAAGATCTATCCCGACGCTCAGCCCGTACATCATAAGCCTCGGAAGCAATCCGTAGAGCGACAAAACTTCATACGACAAGAAGTGAAGAAGTTGCTCGAAGCTCGATTCATCGAGAAGTCTTCCATCCAAAATGGCTGGCAAACCCAGTCTTTGTACCCAAGGCCGGCGGGAAGCTTCAGATGTGTATCGACTACACAACATTAAATAAGGCATGCCCAAAAGATCCATTCCCACTACCTAGAATAGATCATATAGTGGATTCCACCTCCGGGTGTGAATTATTGTGTTTCCTAGATGCATATTCTGGGTACCATCAAATCAGAATGTCTAGGAACATGAAGAACATACTTCTTTTATCACAGTAGATGGATTGTACTGTTATACTGCCATGCCATTTGGTCTCAAGAATGCAGCTTCAGCATTTGTATGAGCTATGTACAAAACCTTTCGAGAGCTCATCAGAGACGTAGTGGAAGTGTATGTTGATGACATTGTCGTCAAGATCAAGGACAAGGAATCACTCCTTGACACCTTGCAAGCTGTCTTCGACAAGCTGCGGGTCACCCGCACAAAGATGAACCCAGACAATTGCATCTTTGGGGTTAGCTCTGGAAAGCTTCTCGGTTTCCTGGTAAACCATCAGGGCATAGAGGCAAATCCGGCGAAGATTAAAGCCATTGAGGAGATGCGACCACCATCCCGCATGAAGGACGTCCAGAAACTGACTGGATGTCTAGCCGCCCTTAGCTGGTTCATCTCAAGACTGGCGGAACGGACGCTACCCTTCTTCAAGCTATTGACGAAGTCCGGACCATTTCAATGGTCTGAAGAAGCAGAAAAGGCGTTCCAAGAGCTAAAGCAGCTCCTCACCACTCTACCAACCTTCGTAGCTCCGAACCCTGGTGATCCCTTACTGCTTTACATTTCAGCAACCGACGAGGTTGTCAGCATGGTCCTGGTCGTGGAAAGACCAGAACCATCAAAAGCTCAAGAATCCAGACCCCTCAGGGAGGGTCCGGAGGTTCCTGAAGGTGAGTCTGGGTCCCAGCCCCCAGACTTGGATCAACAGGGAGTTATCCCAGAAGACTTGGACCCCTCAGGGAGGGTCCGGGTCGCTCCAATAGAAGTTCCGGGTTTCTCCAGCAAGGACCCGGAGGTCCCCGAAGCAGATCCGGACCCTCCGGGAGGGTCCGGGTCGATGTGAAGGAAGCTCCGGGCCCCTCCGGGAGGGTCTGGTCAGTTCAATGCCCAGTGTACTTCATCAGCGAAGTACTACATGATGCCAAGACTCGATACCAAGAGGTGCACAAGCTTCTCTATGTAGTTCTCATCGCCTCCAAGAAGCTTCGCCATTACTTTCAAGCTCACAAGATCTCAGTGGTGACCTCTTACCCACTACATGCGATCTTGCATAATCCCAACTCTACTGGGAACATTGCAAAGTGGGCAGCGGAATTGGCCAAATTCAATCTTGAATTCGTCCCAAGACAAGCGATCAAGAGTCAAGCATTGGCAGATTTTGTGGCGGAATGGACCCCCTCTCCATCAAACCCTGGGGGCCCCAGTGAGCAGAAGTCGGAACTCAAGACTCCGGTCTTCACCGAACCTCACTGGACCCTATACTTCGACGGCTCCATGCAAAAGCAGGGGGCCGGAGCTGGAGTCCTTCTCCTCGCTCCAACCGGGGAGAAGGTAAAATACATGGTCCACCTTGACTTCAAGGCGTCCAACAACATGGCGGAGTATGAAGCACTCATTTATGGACTAAAGATGGCACTATCATACGGTGTCAAGCAGCTGTTGGTCAAGGGAGATTCGCAGCTCATCATTAAACAGGTGAAGGGTGAATGCTCCTGTAACAATCCTCAACTAGCTGCTTATCTCCTTGAAGTCCAGAGGCTTCAGAAGGGCTTAGAAGTCCTGGATCTCCACCATGTCCAGCGTACCCATAACGCTGAAGCTGACGAACTCTCGACGAAAGCGTCAACCGGAGCTCCGGCTCCTGGCAGAACCTTCGTCTGGAGGTTGTCAAAACCCACAGCTCAACCTGCCAAACTGAGCGAAGGGGGCGAGACCAGCATCCCGAAGCTGGCGGTCCCGATGGCCCTGTTACCATGGCAGCCATCAAGGGTCGTAGGTGCTGCCGGAGGCTCCGAGCAACCCAGCACGCAAGACTGAAATGCTCAAGCAAGCTTCGATGCATGGATCTCGGAGATCTAGAGCTACTTGAAAGACAATATCCTTCCTGATGATGATGTATCCGCGGACCGGATAGTCAGATTGGCTAAAAGATACTGTAACACCCTCATTTTCATGCATCATGCCCTACATACACTCATATACATGTTTAACATTAACCCACAACAATAGGAACGAGTTTAAAATTGATTCGGAGCATTTAAAATTGATTTGGAGCAAAACCGCACTTAAAATGTAGGAAAGTGCAACTAGTTCAATTTTACTGAGGACTAGTCTGATTTCTCTCTGACTAAAAATGGACTTGTCCGTTTTTGCTGCGAACTAGTCCGATTTTGCCTCTGCAAACTTTCGGACTTGTCCAATTTTGTGCGGACTAGTCCGATATTCCAAGAATCCTTGAAAATTTGTTAAGTCCTTGGACTTTTCCGGACTAGTCCGGTGTTCCACCGGACTTGTCTGATTTTTGGCCAGACTTGTCTGTTTTTCTCTCTGGACAACTTCGGACTAGTCCGGTCCTTTCCGAACTTGTCCGATATTTCACGACTCTGAATTGATATTTTTTTACGACTTGTTCCTTGGGTTTCACGTTAAGTGGGCCTAGGGACGTCGTGCCTAACTCTTTTAGAGCCCATGTGGGACTCTAAACTGGCCTCTACTCCTCTCAAACTTGAAATCCAACTAACCCTAGCCTCCACCTCTATATAAACAACCCCACCCCTTGGCTTGACATCTATTTGCCACTTTTCCAACCCACCCAAACCCTAGTTCGTGGAGAACCACCATCAAGGAGGGAGGAGAAGATCCAAAGCAAGAAGAAGAAGAGGAGGAAACGAAAGAGGATCAGGATCTCCACCAAGTTTTGTTCTTCATCACCAATTCATCTCCCAGTTCATCACCAACCCTAGATCATCAAGATCCAAGTGCTACCTCCAAGTTTCTTGATTCATTGGAGTCCTAAACACTTGGTATACCTTCTATTCTCCTTTCCTTACGTGAATTCAACCCCTAATCTCCAAATTTACGTCGATCTAGAAAACCCTAATCTGCTGATCTCGCAGAGTGCAGACTTGTCCGGTCCCTAGCAGACTAGTCCGATCTTTCTGGTTAAATTGTGTTGAATTAATTCGAAATTTTGATCTAATCAACTCCAAACCTGTATAAACTTGTTAAAATCTATTAGAACTAGATAGTGATCATGAAAAGCAATCTATTGACAAGTTCTACCTTGCATTTGCATAAATCATGCATGTCATGTCATATTGAGTAATATTTGTGCACTCTTTCATTGTGTTTCTTGTCTTGTATATTTATTGTGCGGATTCGACGAATTTGCGCTAGAGAGTGGCACGGAGAATCTACAAGACCAAGAGTTTGAAGGCTTTGATCCTAATCAACCGGAAGAGCAAGGCAAGTGTCCTTGAAGCATATTGATCCTGTTTTTGAAAATAAATGTTTTGTTTGCAAAATTGCATACTTGTGTCAATTTGATGGGAATCCTATGATAGGAAGTTCACTAGCTTTGTTTAACCACCCTTGTCACCTGGAATTATGGTAGAGAGTCGGGATGGGCTTTTTACCTTTTTGCTTCACATAATCAATTGGGTTGGGAAAACAACTATACCACTCAACTTAATTATGCATTAATGATACTATGGTTAACATGAACTGGTGAAAATGATGGGTGATCTAAGCAAGCCTAGTATGTGGATGGGTTGGATGTTACGGTGTTTTGCTTGCTTTAGATCTAAGGACCGGTTCATGCGAGAATAAGCCAGGACTACAGTGCCACCAAGAGGCCAAGTTTGGATGCGGCGTAGCTGATTAATTAGGGTTTTGCCAGTGCTATTTGGACCATTGTGGATGCTCGGGGAAGGGGTGGTCAGATTGGTTTTGTTGATGGTTGGTGGGACTACCCTGGGATCCGAATGGCTCAAGAGGGGGCCCTTGGTTGAAGATGTGCTCTGTAGGAGACATCGCCACCAGTGAAACCTCAGTGGGGTCTAAATAGGCTAGTAATCCCTTTTAAAGCTATTTTGTGATCTCTTGGCCACACACCTACGGAAGTGTGAGACGGCATAATTGAGATTCTATAGTCATCGAAAGGTGATGAAATCACAAACACATGGGTAAAGTGGTACAAACTCTGCAGAGTCTAATAAAACTATCATGAAAGCCGTGCTCCCGGTTATGAGCACCTAGACAACTTCCATGATTAGAGGGAACTCGATATTGGGATGGTATTTGGGATGGTTATGGTTGGTATTATGGTTATGGATTAATTTCTGGTATTAAATATGGTTATTGGCAAATGGTGAAATCTGGAATTATGAATGAGGATGGTGAATTATGGACTGGTATTATGATATTACCTATGATTATGATGGGTTTATTTCAAATACATGTAATATATTGCTTTTCAAATGTTTTAATGTACTTTTCAGCACTTTGCCATTATTATTGTCATCATTTGAATCAGCCACATGTCATACTTTCCACACTTGCTGAGTACAACATGTACTCACTCTTGCAATCCCCCCAACAGTTGCAGGTCAGGATTAGGAGTTTAATGGTGATAATGCGGAGTTCTAGGCCGTGTCTACCGTCAGCTTTGCCTGTAGTGTTGATCGGAGCTGCGCTATCCCTTATGCTTAGTTTGCTTAGTTGCCTAATTAGTTTATTTTGCTGCATTAGTTGAACTTGTCATTAATATTTATTAGAGTTTGTAATCGAGGATAATATGGTTTGTGTAATAAAATCTGGTTAATTAATTTTGTTCTATGGTAATTTTCTGTATATCCTTTTGTGATTGCACTCGTGTATGTGTGATGAATGTCCTGGGCACACATATGTGTTAGCTTGTTTTATTTCCGGAACCGGGTGTCACAGATTGGTATCAGAGCCACAGGTTGACTGTAGGATGCAGCCTAAATAGAATGGACGCTTTAGAGCACATAGGAGCACTCAGGAATCGATGTGTTTTTGCTTGGAGTGCTGTTTGCTATATATTTTGGTTGCTTTTGTGCTTAATAGAGGATTTTGGGGTGCTTTAACATTGCCATGTCTACGTAGGCTAGCTAGTTATTTAGTTTCATATCCCTTGGCGCATATAGTTGGGGACGTTCTCTAATTCTTACCTATTGCTTTTCTTCAGATGGTGAGGACTCGCAACCAGAGAGATGACAATGATGAGGACGAGAACAATGGAGTGCCTCAGAACAACATTGGACAAGGATATACTCAGGGAGCTATCAACATTGAGCAGCTATTGGCTATGCAAAACCAGCTCATGCAGACCATGATACAAACAATAGGACAGCTGCAGGCTGGCAATATCAACAATCAGCCCCACATGCCTCCACCGCCACCCCCACCTCCTCATAACCGGTTGTGAGAGTTTATGAGGACTAGGCCACCGACCTTTGCTCAAGCTGCTGACCCTATGGATGCGGATGACTAGCTCAAGTCTGTGGAGAAGAAACTTGCTATTGTCCAATGCAGTGATCGGGAGAAGGTGCTTTTCGCTTCTCATCAACTAGTTGGAGCAGCCGCGGATTGGTGGGATTCTTTATGCAATGCTCATGAGAACCAAGAGAGAATCACTTGGGCCGACATCAAAGAGAGCTTCCGTTCTCATTATGTGCCTGAGGGTGTTATGATCTTGAAGAGGCGAGAATTTGAGAACTTGAGACAAAGAAGATCGAGCTTGAGTGAATATCTCAATAAGTTCACTCAACTCTCAAGGTATGCGCCCGAGGATGTTAGTCGGGATAGACGGGAGCAATATTTGTTCATGAGAGGCTTGAACAATGAAATCCAAGTGCAACTACTCAACTGCGGTTATGCCAATTTTCAGAAGCTCGTGGACAAAGCAATTGTGGTGGAGAATAAGGTCCATGAGATGAAGCAAGACAACAAGAGGAAGACGCCATATCAAGGATAGCAACAAGTATGTAATGTGCACCCTCACCTTGCACCACCCAATGCGCCCTATTACAGCTCCTCTATTCCTGCTCAACGCCCTGGATTTGCACCGCGCCCAACTCAGTTTGGGCAGCAGCGCCCTGTCATGCAAGCAACTAGGCCTCCAATGCCTTATGCACCTCGCCCTAACTTTCCTGCTACAAGTGTTGAAAACCAAGCACGTCCCAATAATTCTGTTGGAGTTAAGAAGTGTTATACTTGCGGAGAAGTTGGACACTTTGCGCATCAATGTTGTTGGTACCCTAAAAACCATACACCCCCTGAGGTTACAAAGATCTCAAGGGAAGGACGTCTACTCAAATTGAAGACCCTCGGAGGCCCACTTGTCAGACATAACCGGACCTGCTTCCCCAACATGGATAACCCCTAGGTTGCCACGTGTACTGTCAGACCGGAGCTATTACCCGCAAGGGTGAAGCTCCGGGCTAGGTACTGAAACGGCACCTCCGGATTTAACCCCTGACCGAGAGAAGCTCCGGACCTGACATGTGCCAGGCCACCCCGGAGCTTCCCGCTTCCCACAAGCAAGCTCCGGAGCTGCCACATGTCCATACGTCGGAGCTGGCCGCTTCAAACCTCCGGGAGACATTGTAACGGCTCCGGATCTTCAAAGGACAGCCGCGGACTTCAAGACCCGATTAATTATCATTAATTCCACGTTAATGACACTTAATCGGACGATCTTAACACCTGTAACGGCACTGTCGGAGCCGTTACAGGGTTATTAACAACAATTAATCTCGTGTATCAATACTAGTAACCGCCAGGGCCACATGTCGGGCCAGGCTGACTTGTAACGGTTTGTCCTTGAACTATAAAAGGACAAACCGACGATACACGAGGGGATGGGACTCTCGAACGCTCTCAAGCTTACAAGTTAATACAACACACACACACCCGTGGAGTAGGGTATTACGCTCAGGCGGCCCGAACCACGTAAACCACTGTGTCTCTCGTGTCCAATCGTGATTCACCTTCTTGAGTCTCCGCGCGCCCAAACCGAACTACAAACTCCTTCAACACTTTAGTAGTGTCAGGGGATCTGCCGACTCCAACAGTCGACAGTTGGCGCGCCAGGTAGGGGCGCCTGAGATCTTCAAGAATGGTGAATTCTGCGGCTGGATCATCCAACGGGCAATCTACTGCTCAGACCGTCGGAGACAATCCCTCCAACATGCAGCCACCAGCAGGAGCCTCAGCACCAGCAGGAGTCACACTTCCACCACCACCATCTTCTCCGGCAAGACGTGCCGGGCAACATGATGGTGCACCAGCGTCACATACTGCGCCGGCAAGTCGTGACAACCCAGAACACGCGCTCCATGCAGCGCGTGCTCTTCTCCAGCGACCACCACCTCCGGATGCATCTCAAGGTGCCATGGAGCAATGGAGGGCTGATGTTGAGCATTTGGTCACAGCAGCGGCCGAACGCCTCAACAACCAGGGTCCACCTCCTTCAGGGCGAGCCCCGTCGCAGCGACGGACGTTGTCTGGAAGACTTGGTCCGCATGTCTCCAACAACCGAAGACGATCTGCATCACAGCAAGTGACATCGTTGCCCTCTGGGGCACGACGCACCCATACTGCATCTCGGCTTTCGACACATGACCTCCGGGCGGAGCTTGATCGCCGATACCGCCAACAGGATGGCCGTGTCCATATCGAGCGAGCTCGAGAAAGACGGGATGCTCAAGACCTTTCTACTCTGGAAGGAGTAGGAGGAGGTTGTTCCGCCCTAGCCATGCACCTGCGCATGGTTAGATGGCCACAGAAGTTCCGGCCACACTTGCTGGAAAAATTCGACGGGACTGTCAACCCCGTAGAATTTCTGCAGATATACTCCACTGCAATCCTAGCAGCTGGAGGAAACGAGGCCGTAATGGCCAACTACTTTCCAGTGGCCTTAACTGGGACCGCCAGGTCCTGGTTTATGAGCCTTCCACCCAACTCTATTGACAGTTGGGAGGAGCTGTGCCGTCAGTTCACTGCCAACTTCGGGAGTTCATACACCCGACCGGGCACTGAACTGGACCTTTTTGCGGTCGTGCAAAAAGGAGGAGAATCTTTGCGGTCATTCATCTAGAGGTTCTCTCAGGTACGTAACACAATCCCTTCTATCTCAAGCGCTTCTGTCATTGTGGCATTCAGACAGGGTGTGCGAGACAAGAAGATGTTGGAGAAGCTGGCGATCAAAGAGATCACCAGCGTCACGGAGCTCTTCAGCTTGGCAGACAAATGTGCCAGAGCTGCGGAGGGCCGTGAAATGCACTCCAAACCAGCCTTGGAGGATCATAAAAAATCCTCCAAAGAAGAAGCCGCTACCACCGGGAGTGGCAAGAAGAAAAAGAAGACCAACAACAAGAAGAAGCCGTCGGCCGGCACATCCAACGTTGCAGCCACTGCAACTCCTGGTGGCCGGGGGCCACGCCCCGAGAAGCGACCTCGACCGTCTTCCGAAGACGGTGGCAAATCCAAAATGTGGTGCCCCATTCACAAAACGGGCAGCCACAGGCTGGAAGACTGCCGGGAGGTCCAAAACCTTGCCGAGCGCTACCACAAGCGCCGGGAAGGGTCTCCCTTCCGACAGAGGGAGGGAAAACAAAAGGTCGATGAAGCTCCGGCTGAAGAGGAGTTAGGGTTTCAGGACCCCAAAAAGGTCCTGAAAGCCGTCTACACCTCCGTCGATGATGACTCCGACGTCTCCGACAACGAGCGTCGGAAAACCATGAACACCATCTTTGGTGGATCATGGGACATCACTTCTCGTCGTGTCATCAAGACTATGCGGCGGGATATGGCTGCTGTAGCTCCTACAGCTAGACCGGAGCCACATCGAAAGTGGATGGACACACCCATCACTTTTGATGCTTCGGACTGTCCTCAAAGCATGGTCGGAGCCGGCCAATTACCCTTGATGGTATCTCCCACCATCAACAACATCCAGCTCCATCATGTTATGGTGGATGGAGGTTCGGGGCTTAACCTCATCAGCTTCGAAGCTTTCACTAAGCTTCAGCTCCGACCTTCGGATCTCCAGCCCTCTCGACCTTTCTCCGGAGTAGGTCCGGGGGCCATTACCCCACTCGGAGCTATTACTCTCCCCGTTACCTTCGGGACCCGGGAGAAGTATCGCACCGAGAAGTTGGTCTTCGACGTCGCTCAGATCAACTTACCATTCAACGCCATCTTGGGTAGACCTGCCCTATACAAATTCATGGCAGCTGCTCATTATGGATACCTGGTGTTGAAGATGCCAACACCAGTAGGCGTTCTCCGGATCCGCGGAGATCGCACTGCCGGAGTAACTGCTCTGGAGGAACTCCACGCACTCACCACGGCGCAAGAGGAGGACTCCAGACAGGAGCAAGCTCTGAAACCCCCGAGCATTCGTCAACGAGGCTCGACCTCTGCACCCCGTGTGCAACCAAGCGGCGACACCGACATTCCCATCAAAGTCGTCCAAATTGGTTCCGATGCCGCTCAAACCACCCGTATATCAGGAGGGTTGAACGACAAATAGGAACTCGTGCTCATCACTTTCCTCCGGGCTAACGTTGACGTGTTTGCTTGGCAACCGTCACAAATGCCTGGGATCCCCAGGGAAGTGATTGAGCACAATCTGAAGATTTACCCCGACGCTCGGCCTGTGCATCAGAAACCTCGGAAGCAATCTGTAGAGCGACAGAACTTCATCCGACAAGAAGTGAAGAAATTGCTCGAAGCCGGATTCATCCGAGAAGTCTTCCATCCAAAATGGCTGGCAAACCCAGTCGTTGTGCCTAAGGCCGGCGGGAAACTTCGGATGTGCATCGACTACACCACACTGAATAAGGCATGTCCAAAAGATCCATTCCCACTACCTAGAATAGATCAGATAGTGGATTCCACCTCCGGGTGCGAGTTACAGTGTTTTCTAGACGCATATTCTGGATATCATCAAATCAGGATGTCTAGGGAGGATGAAGAGCATACTTCATTCATCACAGTAGATGGATTGTATTGTTACACAGCCATGCCTTTTGGTCTCAAGAATGCAGCTTCAACTTTTTTACGAGCTATGTACAAAACTTTCGAAGAACTCATCAGAGACATAGTGGAAGTGTACGTCGATGACATCGTGGTCAAAGTCAAGAACAAGGAGTCCCTCTTGGACACCTTGCAGGCTATCTTCGACAAGCTGCGGGCCACCCGCACGAAGCTAAACCCAGACAAGTGCGTCTTCGGGGTTAGTTCCGGAAAGCTTCTTGGTTTCCTGGTAAGTCACCGGGGCATAGAGGCTAATCCGACGAAGATAAAAGTCATTGAAGACATGCGGCCACCAACCCGCATCAAAGACGTCCAAAAGTTAACTGGATGTCTAGCAGCCCTCAGCCGGTTCATTTCAAGACTGGCGGAAAGAGCACTTCCCTTCTTCAAGTTACTGAGGAAGTCCGGACCATTCCAATGGTCTGAAGAAGCAGAGAAGGCATTCCAGGAGCTGAAACAGTTCCTCACCACCCTACCAGTCCTGGTAGCTCCGAACCCTGGTGAGCCTTTATTGCTTTACATTTCAGCTACTGACGAAGTCGTCAGTATGGTTCTGGTTGCGTAGAGACCGGAACTACCCAATACTCAGGAATCCAGACCCCTTCGGGAGGGTCCGGAGGTTCCTGAAAGCGGGTCTGGGTCCCAGCTCCCAGACTTGAACCCACAAGAAGCTACTTCAGAGGACCCGGATCCCTCCGAGAGGATCCAGGTCATTCCTGAAGAAGCTCTGGGTTCCTCCACCCAGAACCCGGAGGTCCCCGGAGAGAGTTTGGACCCCTCCGAGAGGGTCCGGATCAATGAAGAGGAAACTCCGGACCCCTCCGGGAGGGTCCAGACCATTCAACGCCCGGTATACTTCATCAGTGAAGTGTTACATGATGCCAAGACTCGATACCTAGAGGTGCATAAACTGCTTTATGCAGTTCTTATTGCCTCAAGGAAGCTTCGACACTATTTCCAAGCTCACAAAGTCTCGGTGGTGACCTCATATCCACTTCGAGCGATCCTGCATAATCCCAATTCAACTGGGAATATTGCAAAGTGGGCAGCGGAATTGGCTGAATTCGATCTTGAATTCATTCCGAGACAAGCAATCAAGAGTCAAGCGTTGGCAGATTTCGTGGCAGAATGGACTCCCTCCCCATTAAACCCTGGGGGCCCCAGCGAGCAGAAGACGGAACCTCAAGTTCCAACCTTCACTAAGCCTCATTGGACCCTTTACTTCGACGGCTCCATGCAGAAGCAGGGAGCCGGAGCTGGAATCCTTCTCCTCGCACCAACCGGGGAGAAGGTGAAATACATGGTACACCTTGACTTCAAGGCAACCAACAACATGGCGGAGTACGAAGCACTCATCTATGGATTAAAGGTGGCACTATCATACGGTGTCAAGCAACTGCTGGTCAAAGGAGATTCACAACTCGTCATCAAGCAGGTGAAGGGTGAATGCTCCTGCAATAATCTCCAGCTGGCTGCTTACCTCCTTGAAGTCCATAGGCTTCAGAAGGACTTCGAAGTCCTAGACCTTCATCATGTTCAGCGTGCTCACAACGCTGAAGCTGACGAACTATCGACCAAGGCGTCAACTGGAGCTCCGGCTCCTGACGGAACCTTTGTCCGGAGGTTGTCAAAACCCACAGTTCAGCCTGCCGAACTGAATGAAGGGGGCGAGATCAGCATCCCGAAGCTGACGGTCCCGATGGCCCTGTTACCATGGCAGCTATCAAGAGTCCTAGGTGCTGCCGGAAGCTCCGAGCAACCCAGCACGCAAGACTCAAATGCTCAAGTCAGTTCCGATGCATAGATCTCGGAGATCCGGAGCTACTTGAAAGACAACATCCTTCCTGACGATGATGTATCCGCTGACCGGGTAGTCAGATTGGCTAAAAGATACACGTTGGTAGAAGGGGATCTCTACCGGCGCGGTGCCAACGGCATCCTAATGCGGTGCATCACAAGGGAAGAAGGCTGCGAGCTCCTCGCAGAAATCCATGGAGGCGAGTGTGGGAACCACGCATCTTCCCGCACGCTGGTCGGAAAAGCCTTTCGGCACGGCTTCTACTGGCCTACAGCGCTCCAGGATGCCACTGAGCTAGTGAAGAAATGCAAAGCATGCCAATTTCATGCAAAGCAAATTCATACACCCACTCAGTCCTTACAAATGATACCTCCTACATGGCCTTTCGCTGTGTGGGGGATGGACATCTTGGGACCCTTCCCAAGAGCCGTCGGAGGTTACAAGTTCCTGTACGTCGCCATCGACAAGTTCACCAGGTGGCCGGAAGCTACTCCCGTTGTGACGATCAACAAACAATCTGCAATCAATTTTCTACAATCCATCGTGAGCAGATTCGGAGTCCCAAATAAGATCATCACTGATAATGGGACTCAGTTCACAAGCTCCGCATTTCAAGGATATTGCGAAGACCTCGGCATACAAGTTTGCTACGCTTCTGTAGCTCATCCTGCCAGCAATGGACAAGCCGAGAGAGCAAATGCAGAGATCCTTAAAGGACTCAAAACACGAACTTATGAGCGCTTGAAAAAGCACGGAGCCAATTGGATCGAAGAGCTTCTGCCCACTCTATGGGCCAACAGGACTTCTCCAAATCGGGCAACCGGAGAAACACCCTTCTTTCTGGTGTACGGAGCTGAAGCGATCCTTCCTCCGGAAATCACCTTGGGTTCCCTCCGAGTCCGGACCTTCGACGAAGCCGCGCAGGACCAGCTCCGGCGTGAAGACCTAGACCTCCTCGAGGGGGGAAGGTGCCAAGCAGCTGTTCGGAATGCCCGATACTGCCAAGCTCTACGGCGCTATCACCAGCGGCATGTACACAACCGACAGCTCAAGGAAGGCGATCTGGTGCTACGGAGAATACTATCCAGAGAAGGGCAAAACAAACTCTCCCCCGGCTGGGAAGGGCCCTTTCGAGTGATCAAAGTATCCCGTCCCGGAAGCGTTCGCTTGGCTACCGAGGATGGGACACCTCTCCCAAATCCTTGGAACATCGAGCACCTCCGTAAGTTCTACACTTAATTCCACGGAGGTGAGTCTTAAGTAACTTGAAATGTATGTTATAGAGTCATTGTACATAGTCGGGTAGTTCCTCCGGGAGAGCAGCCGGACCTTTCCCGAAAGGTTTGAAAAGCTCATGCAACACTTGATACAGTCTCCGGACTAGAAGTGTGGCTAACTACCCTGGGTCAAACTAGAAACCAAACACACTTAGCCTGGTCCCGTACCCTAAGAGTGTACTTGTTTCCCCTGTACCCCGGACCTATAATGAAAGACATGTTCATGTGAAATAGACTCCACGTGCATTCATCTTTGCATAGGCTCGACATTTTTATTTTTCTCTTTCTTGTCTATAACAGAAACGTGCAATTCTTAAGAAATTTTAGTTTGACCGGTTTACGTACGATTCGAGTTGAATTGTCGGATTTTTTAGATTTAAATATCGTCTGTGGCCAACTCGCCTGAAAGCCGCCAAGCCATTCTAGGGCCAGAGTGCGCTATCGACTTAGCCTGGTCAAGCACCCTAAGTACGCCACTCTACCTACACCCCGGCAGGCCGAAGTAAGGTGGGTCCATGGACAATTGGATCTAAAAGAAAATACAATTCATCCAGTCGTATTAAAAATCGTGTTCAACTTAAAATTTTCTTGAGAACCGTAAGCCGCGACGAAGTTATAGACAAGGAACGAATTTTACTATTTTTCTTGGCTTAAGTGTGCAGGAAAAATGAACCCTACGTTGATGGAGAAAAATCGGAGCTAACCAAGCTCCGACTCCCACCAGGGCGTCAACCGTCGGCGTTGACTAAAAGATGGTGAGAAGACCCTATCATTAGAGTCTATTGCCAACAAACCAAGTGTGGCAAAGGTCATTGCCGGAGCTGCTAAGCTCCGACACCTTGGAGTATTAACTATCGACGCTCAACGTGTTGATAGAGGCTATTGCCGGAGCTACTAAGCTCCAGTGATGGACAGTGCCGGAGCTTCTAAGCTCCGACAACATCAGGGGACCTTCACTATCAAAAACTTCGGACCTAAATTCCACAAGTTCGAAGCAAATTCGTCTTCAACAAAACTCAACATCCTTTTGGTACATGTCCACAATCAAATTGTGCACATCTACCAGGGGGCCAAGTGAAGATAAAGATGTTGAAGACAAAAAAATGAAATTCGCAAAAAACTGGGGATTTCATTTCATCTGAAGACCGGAGATTACATCTGGAGACAAGGGATTACAAAATTGAGGAAGAAGAGAAGATACAAGTAAAGGCTAAAAGAGACGGTCCTAGACCCTATGGAAGAGCTCGGCGACCTTCTGGGCGACCTCCGACACGCTGGCTCGGGTAGCTTCGCCTTCTCCTTCGACGGGGCCTTCAAGCACCGGGTCCAGAGGAAATCGAGGGTTCCGGCTGGTGTAGCACGTCAACACATACTCTGTGACGTTCCTAGCCAGGGATTGCCCCTCGACCTCCAGTTGGTCCGCGATGACGTCGCCCACCTTGGAGAGCTTGCTGCCCGCGGCGCTCAACGCTTGCAACGCAAGGTCCGGCTCCGGCTCCGGATCATCCGGGAGCACGGGGCTGAAACCCATCGGCGCCAGCGCATCGTCGGCCTTGCCCAGGAACTCCCAAATCTGTAGGGAGTCTGCCTTCCTCAAGTTCTTCAGCTCCTCCAGGGATCTCCGGGCCGCCGTCAGCTCCGAATTCTCGCGGGCGAGGCGCTCAACTTCTTTGGCGTTTTGCTGGATCTTCGCAGCAACCCGCTTCTCAAGTCTTCCGAGCTCCTCCTCCCGGAGGTGGATCTTGTTCCGGCGGTCGACCAGGTCCTTCTCCCTAGCCTCTATTTTCTTCTCCCGGGCGACAAGGGCACACTCGTATTCGTAGAGTTCCTGCCCCCGCACCCAGGTCTTCTCCTCCTCCTCGAGGCAGCGCTCTTCTAATTTCTTAGCACGCTCCTCGAGGCCCTTGTCTCCCAGAGCTGTTTTCTCAGCGAGCTCTTCTTCCCGTCGCAAGACGTCATCCCTTAGCTCCAGGAGTTTTTGCTCCTCATCCTCGAGCCGTCTTTCCCTTCCTTCAAGTGCCTCTCGGCGCTTGATAAGTGCGGTGCTGGTGGCCTCGAGCTGATCGAACCGAGCGTTGGCCGCATCGTTAGCAGCCTTAGCTTGGTCATGGAACTCCCGGGATTGAGCGTCAAGGGCGTGAGTCATGCTCTCCCTCTCGTCCAGCAGCTCACCCTAGAGCTCCAGGCGGATCTTCTCCCGCTTGATCCATTCCTTGTCATCTGCAAGCCTCGACTGCGCCAGCTTAGTCTCAAAGTGGAGCCGATTACGCCACCTCCGAAGGGTTTGGCGCTCCTCTTCAAGAGCCTTGCTGTCGTGGAAGAAGGCCAGTTGGACCCGACGTAGACTGGAGCAGGCGTTGTCGATGGACATCCACAGCGGGATGGGCTCCGGACCTGCTGGGATCTCTTCCGCTGGTTCCAGCGGGTCTTCTCTTACAAAAATTGGGTCCCACTCTACGAGAGTGGAACCCCGAGCTTCCAAAGCGCTAGGGCCCTCCTCCGGGATGGCCTCAGTCGCCACCGAAGGAGGTCCCGCCACCAAGTCTTCATTTGCCCCCTCAGGATGGGGGCCGGCGACTTCGTTCAGGCACTCTGGCTCTGCCACCGGTACCATCGACGTTGTCGCCTCCGGAGCAGGAGCCTCCACTGGCTCCGGTCAGGACACTTCTTCTGAGGGAGGCTCAAGCTCCCTCGCCTCTTCAGCCAACGGCTCTACGGCCGGCGCTCCAACAATCACCGGCTCTGCGGCCGGCGCTCCAACAATCATTGGCTCTGCGGTCGGAGCTTCAGAAGTAACCGGCTCAACTGCCGGAACTACTTCAACTTCCGGCCCGCATGCCGGGGCTTCAGCCACCACCGGCTCAATCGCCGGGGCTTCAGCACTTTCCGGCTCCAAAGCCGGGACTGGTACTTCCTCCGACTCAACAGCCGGAACTTCTACTACTGCAGCACCAGGACCCGGAGCTTCCACTTCCGGGACAGGGTGCCGCTGGCGCATCTTCATTCTCGTGGTCCGGCGCTACCACGGGAACTTCTGGAGACGAGTCGAGGTCCATGACCACGACAGCCGGCGCCGGAGCTGTCGCAGCCTCCGCTTGGGGCGGCACCGGAGCTGGAGCAGAAGCCCTCGCAGCCTCAGACACTGTGGCTGAGGGCGGAGCTTCACTCCCCTTCTTGGGAACGCTGCAGATAAAGAACGAAGAAATTGAGCAAACAGATGCTATAATTAAAAGTTAATCGAGGTAAGAAAGAAAAATTACCTTGGGAGGCTCACGCACCAGCTTGCGCGGAACCTCTTTCCCGGACGATCCGGGCTGGCCACGATCGGCATAGGAGCTCCGGGAGGACTCCCAGGACTTGCCGTAGCCGCGGGCGTTTCCCGGGCCGGAGCCCTCCTTGATCGGGAGGAACTCCTGGACCTGGAGGCCCTCACCGCTTCTGGTGCCGGAGACGCGCGCCCGGAGCTAGCACCATGAGAGGGATCCACCGCGGGGGCAGTCGCGCTCCGGGAGGATCCCACCGCCGGAACAGTAACGTTCCGGAAGGACCCCACCACGGGGACAGTCGCCACGGCGGCGGAGGATCTTCCTTCCTGAGGACGGGGAACTGGGGGGGAGGTGGCAGGCCCGACGGACCTTCCGTCAGCATGTCGCAGCTTTCTCTTCCGGCTCTCCGGCTCCTCCGCCAGCTCCTTGCCCTTGCCGATGACCTCAACTCTTGGCTGAGAGACAGGGGCGGAGCCGCCTTCGGACAACCCGGGGATCGCCAGCCGGGTGGTTGATCTTCTTTCGACGACACCAAGGTCGTCAAGCGCGGGCATCTTCCGCCGGAGCTCCCTGCTGAACTCAACTTCCACGTTCAGGGGGAGGAAAGCCGGCGGCGGAGTCAAGTAATCTCCGTCAACGTCGATGCCGTGCTGGAATTTCTTGAGGTAAAACTCCAAGGTCTTCCCCACCATGCTGGACTTCAACCCGGTCTCAACCCGGTCCTCGTCCATCACGCTGTTGAGGGCCCAGGCGAGCTTCTCCCTCCTCTTCAGCGGTGCCCACCTGTTGGACAGGAAGTTGCAGAACACCGCCTGGGGAGTCAATTCTCCCTCCACACATTGGCGGATCCTGGTCAGGACGGGGTCAAAAGCTGCCGCCAGCACTAGAACTTCGCTCCATATCGACGTGTCAATACCGGGCAGACCTTCTGGCAACTCCAACCGCTCATGTTCCTCCACCCGGACGACTACCCAATCTTTCTTCCAGTCATCCCACTTCCCGGAAGGGAATGACCGGAGGTACTTGAATGGGCACTTCTTGCGCTTCACGAAGTAGTAGAAGCCAAGATACTCGTCGCTTCGGCCGGTGGTTTGGACGGTGAAGAAGGTTCGGAAGAGCTCGATGCAGGGAGGGATGCCCACCCACATCTCGCAGAAGTGGACAAAGATGGACACAAGGAGAATGGAGTGAGGGCCAAGGTGGTACAGCTGCAGACCATAGAAGTCCAGCAGCATCAAGAAGAAAGAAGAAAACGGTGGGATCAGCCCCACCATGGCGTACGAGGAAAAGTACACCATCTCGCCAGAGTGCTCCTTTTTCAAGGGAAGCTCTCTGCCGGCGCGGACCGAACGGTTGAAGAAGTCCGAAGACCACCCCATGAGGGCCCGGACTTTCTTCAGATCACTGTCCGTCTTCAAGCGACTCTCACGCAGACCCAACTCCATCGCAGCACAGCTAGGCAAGAGAAGAGGAGCAAAGTACAAGTCGGGAGTTTGAGCGCAAGAACAGATGGAAAGCGTAAAGAACTCCCGACGGTGCGCTTTCCTTCTTAAGTAAGCCCTCGCAACGCTTGGATGGAAACTGCAGGGGAGTCAAGAATACTACTCAAGAATTCAACCCTGCCGATGACTAGGGGGCCCGGGACCACCCTAACGATCAAGTCGAGGCTCTTACCTAGGCGAACAGTTGTCATCACGAGGCGGAAAACCCAAAGGCGGCGACCTGACAGGGCGCGCGGAACCGATACGGTTTTCATATCGGGAACCGGTGACCTTCAATTGCGAGAGATCCGCACATCAAAGATCTTATCTGCCGCCTGAGGTACGCCACGTGTCGGGATTTAACTGTAAAGCCCTGCCAACGGCACCTCCGAAGACCCTTGAAGACCCAGTTCAAGAGTCGCGAGTATGGACCCACCTCCGACGGAATGACTTCACCCCGGTGACTATCCCCGGAGGTAGGTCCAGGGGGCCACTGTCGGTACCCTAAAAACCATACACCCCCTGAGGTTACAAAGATCTCAAGGGAAGGACGTCTACTCAAATTGAAGACCCTCAGAGGCCCACTTGTCAGACATAACCGGACCTGCTTCCCCAACATGGTTAACCCCTAGGTTGCCACGTGTACTGTCAGACCGGAGCTATTACCCGCAAGGGTGAAGCTCCGGGCTAGGTACTGAAACGGCACCTCTGGATTTAACCCCTGGCCGAGAGAAGCTCCGGACCTGACATGTGCCAGGCCACCCCGGAGCTTCCCGCTTCCCACAAGCAAGCTCCGGAGCTGCCACGTGTCCATACGTCGGAGCTGGCCGCTTCAAACCTCCGGGAGACATTGTAACGGCTGCGGATCTTCAAAGGACAGCCGCGGACTTCAAGACCCGATTAATTATCATTAATTCCACGTTAATGACACTTAATCGGACGATCTTAACACCTATAACGGCACTGTCGGAGCCGTTACAGGGTTATTAACAACAATTAATCTCGTGTATCAATACTAGTAACCGCCAGGGCCACATGTCGGGCCAGGCTGACTTGTAACGGTTTGTCCTTGTACTATAAAAGGACAAACCGACGATACACGAGGGGATGGGACTCTCGAACGCTCTCAAGCTTACAAGTTAATACAACACACACACACCCGTGGAGTAGGGTATTACGCTCAGGCGGCCCGAACCACGTAAACCACTGTGTCTCTCATGTCCAATCGTGATTCATCTTCTTGAGTCTCCGCGCGCCCAAACCAAACTACAAACTCCTTCAACACTTTAGTAGTGTCAGGGGATCTGCCAACTCCAACAGTCGACAAATGTCCTAAGTCAGGCCTTGGTCAAGGAAGTAATGCACCGAGGCAAACCCCAAGACCCAATGGAGGACAACCACAAGGGAACCGTGGGCAGCAGAATTTTGCTCGTGGCAACGTGAACCATGTCTCTACGGAGGATGCTCAACAAGTGGATGACGTGGTCATTGGTATGTTTCTCACCAACTCCAACCCCGCGACTATGTTATTTGATTTTGGAGCATCGCATTCGTTCATTGCATCGAAGTATGTTACCAAGTATAGTTTGCCTATCTCTCATATGAAGTTTACTCTATTGGTTAAGTCTCCTGGAGGAGAGATGAGGACAAATATAGTATGTCCAAAAGTAAGCCTTAGAATAAGGGGGGTAGACTTCTCCGCCAACCTCATTGTTTTGGACTCTCAAGGATTGGACATTATACTTGGTATGGACTGGTTGAGGAAGCACAATGGAGTTACTGAGTGTGCCACGAAGACGGTGAAGTTGACCAATGAGGAAGGGATCGCCATAGAATTTGAAGCATCTCAAACCGCACCGAAGCAATTGGAGCTGAATCATATGGATGGTGCCGCAATTGAGGAGATTCTGGTGGTGTGTGAATTTTTTGATGTTTTTTCGGACGAGTTGCTAGGTATGCCACCTGATCGAGACATTGAGTTTGTTATTGATTTAATACCTGGAACAGCACCTATAGCTAAGAGGCCGTATAGGATGCCTCCTTTGGAATTAGCGGAGCTCAAGAAGCAAATTCAAGAGCAATTAGAGAAGGGTCTTATTCGCCCTAGCTCTTCACCTTGGGGAGCGCTCGTTCTATTCGTGGACAAGAAGGATGGATCCCAAAGGATGTGCGTAGATTACCAAGCTCTCAACGAGGTAACAATCAAGAACAAGTATACCATGCCACGTATAGAAGACTTGTTTGATCAGATGAAGGGTGCTTGTGTCTTCTCAAAGATTGATTTGAGGTCGGGATACTTTCAAATGAAGATTAGACCATCGGACATACCCAAGACAGCTTTTAGGACACGGTAGGGATCTTATGAGTACACCGTGATGTCTTTTGAAATGACAAATGCGCCTGCCTACTTTATGTACCTCATGAATAAGGTCTTCATGGAGTACTTGGATAAGTTCATTGTGGTGTTTATTGATGACATTATGATCTACTCGAAGGATGAGAAGGAACATGAGGAACACTTGAGGCTTACGTTGCAGAAATTGAGGGAGCATCAATTGTATGCCAAGTTCAACAAGTGTCAGTTTTTGTTGAGAGAGGTGTCGTTTTTGGGTCATATCATCTCAGGAGGAGGAGTATCAGTTGACCCCGGAAAAGTGAGAGATGTGTTGAAGTGGGAGCCCCCGCAAAATGTAAAGGAGATCAGGAGTTTTCTTAGAATGGCTGGATATTGCGGTAGATTCATCAAGGACTTTTCCAAGATAGCCAATCCAATGATGGAGTTGCTAATGAAGGGAAAGGCTTTACAATGGACTCAAGCTTGCCAAAACAGTTTTGAGGAGTTGAAGAAGAGGTTGACAACAGCCCCAGTTTTGGTACTGCCGGATGTGAGCAAGGGTTTTGATATTTATTGCGATGCATCGAGACAAGGACTTGGATGTGTATTGATGTAAGAAGGTCAAGTGGTTGCATATGCTTCGAGACATCTGAAGAAACATGATCAGAATTACCCAACACATGATTTAGAACTTGCAGCCGTGGTACATGCGTTGAAGATTTGGAGACACTATATCCTTGGACATAGGTGTGAAATTTATACGGACCATAAGAGTTTGAAGTATATTTTCAAACAAACGGATCTGAACTTGAGGCAATGAAGATGGTTGGAGCTCATCAAAGATTATGATTTGGGGATCAAACTATCATCCGGGAAAAGCCAATGTAGTGGCCGATGCTTTGAGTAGAAAAGGAGTAAGTCATCAACTCTTGATTCGAGAATTGCCATTCGAGTTATGTAAGGAGTTTGAACGGTTGAACCTCGGGTTTGTAAATGAGATGGAGATGATGGAGTTAAATCCGACCTTGGAGCAAGAAATTCGAGAAGCACAAACCACAGATGAGGAGACCAAGGAAATCAAGGAAAGGACCGAAGAAGGGAGAGAATTCCGATTTGATGAGGATGAACATGGTACCTTATGGCTCGGAAAAAGGATTGTCGTGCCTAAGGTGAAGCAGTTCGGGAGACAATATTAAAGGAGGTACATGACTCCCCGTACTCGATTCACCCTGGTTGTACGAAGATGTACAAATACTTGAAGGCTTGCTATTGGTGGGATAGCATGAAAAAGGACATAGCTGAATATGTAGCATTGTGTGATGTGTGCCAACGAGTCAAGGCGGAACATCAGAGGCCAGCTGGATTATTGCAACCATTGAAGATCCCGGAATGGAAGTGGGAAGACATTGGAATGGACTTCATAGTTAGGTTACCACGTACTCAGTCCGGGTATGACTCAATTTGGGTAATTGTGGATCGCTTAACCAAGTCAACTCATTTTGTCCCTGTGAAGACCAAATATACAGCTGCACGATTGGCCGAAATATACATGGAGCATATCATGTGTCGACATGGAGTCCCTAAGAAGATGGTCTCGGATAGAGGTTCTCAATTCACTTCCAGGTTTTGGCAAAAATTGCATGAAGCTTTGGGAACAAGGTTGAATTTCGGTTCGGCATATCACCCTCAAACGGATGGACAAACCGAGAGGACCAATCAAATTTTGGAGGACATGTTAAGAGCTTGTGCTATAAAGCATGGGAAGAGTTGGGACAAAAGCTTGCCATATGCAGAATTTTCATACAACAATAGTTACCAAGCAAGTTTGAAGATGTCACCATATGAAGCGCTTTATGTGAGTAAGTGTAGGACACCTTTATTCTGGAATGAGGCAGGAGAAACTCAAGTATTTGGTCCAGATGTGTTGCAAGAAGCCGAAAAGCATGTACAAATAATTCGTGAAAACTTGAGGGCTGCCCAATCAAGGCAAAAAGGCTATGCGGACAATAGGAGAAGGAAATTAGCCTTTGAAATAGGAGATTTTGTTTACCTCAAGGTGTCACAATGAGAGGTCATAAGAGGTTTAACATAAGGGGCAAGTTCGCACCTCGTTATATTGGACCATTCAGGATTTTGGACAAAAGAGGAGAAGTAGCGTATAAGTTGGAGATGCCAGCTCATCTTTCGGATGTCCATGATGTCTTTCATGTTTCCCAGCTCAAGAAGTGCTTGCGAGTACCGGAAGAACAAGTGCTAATGGAAGGATTGGAACTAGAGGAAGATTTGACTTATGCCAAGCAACCGGTCAAAATCTTGGTAACCAAGAAGAGAGTCACAAGGAACAAGGTTATTAGATGGTGTAAAGTTCACTAGAAGCACCACACAGAAAAAGAAGCAACGTGGGAATTGGAGGATGATCTCAAGAAGGAATTTCCCTATCTCTTCTCTTCAGCGTCAAATCTCGAGGGCGAGATTCATTTTAAGGGGGGTAGGTTTGTAACACCCTAATTTTCATGCATCATGCCCTACATACACTCATATACATGTTTAACATTAACCCACAACAAGAGGAACGAGTTTAAAATTGATTCGGAGCATTTAAAATTGAATTGGAGCAAAATCGTACTTAAAACGCAGGAAAGTGCGGAATAGTCCGATTTTACTCAGGACTATTCCGATTTCTCCCTGACTAAAAACGGACTTGTCCATTTTTGCTTCTAACTAGTCCGATTTTGCCTCTGGAAACTTTCGGACTTGTCCAATTTGGTGCAGACTAGTCCGATATTCTAAGAATCCTTCAAAATTTGCTAAGTCCTTGGACTTTTCTGGACTAGTCCGGTGTTCCAGCGGACTTGTTGGATTTCCTCTCTGTTTAAATTCGGACTTGTCCGTTTTTTGCCAGACTTGTCCGGTTTTCTCTCTGGACGACTTCGGACAAGTCCGGTCCTTTCCGGACTTGTCCGATATTTCGCGACTCTGAATTGATCTTTTGTTTTATGACTTGTTCCTTGGGTTTCACATTAAGTGGGCCTAGGGACGTCGTGCCTAACTCTTTTAGAGCCTATGTGGGACTCTAAACTGGCCTCTACTCCTCTGAAACTCGAAATCCATCTAACCCTAGCCTCCACCTCTAGATAAACAACCCCACCCCTTGGCTTGACATCTATTTGCCACTTTTCCACCCACCCAAACCCTAGTTCGTGGAGAGCCACCATCAAGGAGGGAGGAGAAGATCCCAAGCAAGAAGAAGAAGAGGAGGAAACGAAAGAGGATCAAGATCTCCACCAAGTTTCGTTCTTCATCACCAATTCAACTCCAAGTTCATCACCAACCCTAGATCATCAAGATCCAAGTGCTACCTCCAAGTTTCTTGATTCATTGGAGTCCTAAACACTTGGTATACCTTCTATTCTCTTTTCCTTACGTGAATTCAACCCCTAATCTCCAAATTTACGTCGATTTAGAAAACCCTAATCTGCTGATCTCGCAGAGTGCGGACTTGTCTGGTCCCTAGCGGACTAGTCCGATCTTTCTGGTTAAATTGTGTTGAATTAATTCAAAATTTTGATCTAATCAACTCCAAACCTGTATAGACTTGTTAAAATCTATTAGAACTAGATAGTGATCATGAAAAGCAATCTACTGACAAGTTCTACCTTGCATTTGCATAAATCATGCATGTCATGTCATATTGAGTAATATTTGTGCACTCTTTGATTGTGTTTCTTGTCTTGTATGTTTATTGTGCGGATTAGATGGATTTGCGCTAGAGAGTGCCACGGAGGATCTACAGCACCATGAGTTTGAAGGCTTTGATCCTAATCAACCGCAAGAGGAAGGCAAGTGTCCTTAAAGCATTTTGATCCTGTTTTTGAAAATAAATGTTTTGTTTGCAAAATTGCATACTTGTGTCAATTTGATGGGAATCCTATGATAGGAAGTTTACTAGCTTTGTTTAACCACCCTTGTCACCTGGAATTATGGTAGAGAGTCGGGATGGGCTTTTTACCTTTTTGCTTCGCTTAATCAATTGGGTTGGGAAAACAACTATACCACTCAACTTAATTATGCATTAATGATACTATGGTTAACATGAACTGGTTAAAATGATGGGTGATCTAAGCAAGCCTGGTATGTGGATGGGTTGGATTTTATGGGGGTTTGCTTGCTTTAGATCTAAGGACCGGTTCATGCAAGAATAAGCCAGGACTACAGTGCCACCACGAGGCCAAGTATGGGTGCGGCGTAGATGATTAATTAGGGTTTTGCCAGTGCTATTTGGACCATTGTGGATGCTCGGGGAAGGGGTAGTCGGATTGGGTTTGTTGATGGTTGGTGGGACTACCCTGGGATCCGAATGGCTCAAGAGGGGGCTCTTGGTTGAAGATGTGCTCTGTAGGAGACATCGCCACCAGTGAAACCTTAGTGGGGTCTAAATAGGCTAGTAATCCCTTTGTAAAGGCTATTTTGTGATCTCTTGGCCACACACCTACGGAAGTGTGAGACGGCATAATTGAGATTCTATTGTCATCAAAAGGTGATGAAATCACAAACACGTGGGTAAAGTGGTACAAACTCTGCAGTGTCTAATAAAACTATCATGATAGCCGTGCTCCCGGTTATGAGCACCTGGACAACTTCCATGATTAGAGGGAACTTGATATTGGGATGGTATTTGGGATGGTTATGGTTGGTATTATGGTTATGGATTAATTTCTGGTATTGAATATGGTTATTGGCAAATGGTGAAATCTGGAATTATGAATGAGGATGGTGAATTATGGACTGGTATTATGATATTACTTATGATTATGATGGGTTTATTTCACATACATGTAATATATTGCTTTTCAAATGTTTTAATGTACTTTTCAGCACTTTGCCATTATTATTGTCGTCATTTGAATCAGCCACATGTCATACTTTCCACACTTGCTGAGTACGACATGTACTCACTCTTGCAATCCCGCCCCCAACAGTTGCAGGTCAGGATTAGGAGTTTAATGGTGATAATGCGGAGTTCTAGGCCGTGTCTACCGTCAGCTTTTGTTGTGGTGTTGATTGAAGCTGCGCTATCCCTTATGCTTAGTTTGCTTAGTTGCCTAATTAGTTTTTTTCCGCTGCATTAGTTGAACTTGTCATTAATATTTATTAGAGTTTGTAATCAAGGATAATATGGTTTGTGTAATAAAATTTGGTTAATTAATTTTGTTTTGTGGTAATTTTCTGTATATCCTTTTGTGATTGCACTCGTGTATGTGTGATGAACGTCCTGGGCACACATATGCGTTAGCTTGGTTCATTTCAGGAACCGGGCATCACGGATACACTCTGGTAGAAGGGGATCTCTACCGGCGCGGTGCCAATGGCGTCCTAATGCGGTGCATCACAAGGGAAGAAGGATGCGAGCTCCTCGCAGAAATCCATGGAGGCGAGTGTGGGAACCACGCGTCTTCCCGCACGCTGGTCGGTAAAGCCTTTCGGCATGGCTTCTACTGGTCTACAATGCTCCAGGATGCAACTGAGCTGGTGAAGAAATGCAAAGCATGCCAGTTCCATGCAATGCAAATTCACACACCGGCTCAGCCTCTACAAATGATACCTCCTACATGGCCTTTCGCTGTGTGGGGGATGGACATCCTAGGACCTTTCCCATGAGCCGTCGGAGGTTACAAGTTCTTGTATGTCGCCATTGACAAGTTCACCAAATGGCCGGAAGCAACTCCAGTTGTGACAATCAACAAGCAATCAGCTATCAACTTCTTGCAGTCCATTGTATGCAGATTTGGAGTCCCGAACAAAATCATAAGAGATAATGGGACTCAATTCACAAGCTCTGCTTTTCAAGGATACTGCGAAGACCTCGACATCCAAGTCAGCTACGCCGCCGTAGTGCATCCGGCAAGCAATGGCCAAGCCAAGAGGGCAAATCAAAAATCCGGAAAGGACTCAAGACGCGCACATATGAGCGCCTGAAAAAACATGGAGCCAACTGGATTGAAGAGCTTCCGCCCACTCTATGGGCCAACAGGACAACTCCAAACCGATCAACTGGAGAGACACCCTTCTTCCTGGTGTACGGAGCTGAAGCAGCCCTTCCTCCAAAAATCACCTTGGGGTCGCTACGGGTCCGGACCTCCAAGGAAGCCACACAGGACCAGCTCCGGCGTGAAGACCTTGACCTCCTTGAAGAGGGAAGGTGTCGAGTAGCTGTTCGGAATGCCCGATACCACCAAGCTCTTCGGCGCTATCACCAACGGCATGTTCACATCCGACAGCTCGAGGAAGGCGATCTGGTGCTACAGAAAATACTATCCAGAGAAGAGTTAAACAAACTCTCCCCCAGCTGGGAGGGACCCTTCCGAGTGATCAAAGTATCCCGTCCCGGATGCGTTCGCTTGGAAACCGAGGATGGGACACCTCTCCCGAATCCTTGGAACATTGAGCACCTCCATAAGTTCTAGCTTAGTATCACGGAGGTGAGTCTGTAATTACATGTGGTGTATGTTATAGAGTCATTGTACAAAGTCAGGTAGCTCCTTCGGGAGGATGGCCGGACCTACCCTGCTAGGTCCGCAACTTCCATGCAACACTTGTCACAGTCTCAAAACTGAAAGTGTATCTAGCTACCTTGGGTCAAACGAGAAATGAAACACACTTAGCCTGGTTTCGTACCCTAAGAGTGTACTTGTTTCCCCTGTACCCCGGAGCTATAATGAAAGACATCATTATGTGAAAAAAGACTCCACGTGCATTTACTTTGTACATGCTCAATATTTTTTATTTTTCTCTTTCTTGTCTATAACGAAGTTGTGCAGTTCTTAAGAAACTTTAGCTCGACCAGTTCATGTACAATTCGAGTTGCATTGTCTATTCTTCCGTGTTCAAGCCTTGTTGATGGCCTACTTGTCTGAATGCCGCCAAGCCAATCTTGGGCCGAAGTGTGCTATCAACTTAGCCTGGTCCTGCACCCTAAGTATGCCACTCTACCTACACCCCGGCAGGCCGAAGTAAGGCAAGTCCGGAAACTATCGGACCTGGAGGAAGCTAGACGGCGCTCTTGATTGTATTTAGAATTATGTTCGACCTAAAACTTTCTCAAGAACAGTAAGCCGCAATGAAGTTATAGATAGGAAATGGATTTTACTAAATTTCTTGACTTCAGTGTGCAGGAAAAATAAATAAGCTCCGACATCCTCTAGCAGGCTTGTGGTCAATGTTCAAACATTGACATCGAGCATCTCTGGAGCTACTCAGTTCCAGTAAAGCTAGGAGCCAAGTCGTCAACGTGAAGATGGTGGAAAGACTCTAGTGTGGAGTCTAACGTTGACACAACACGTGTTGGCGGAGGTCACTGCCGAAGCTGCCAAGCTCCGACACCCAAAAGGCTAACTATCGATGCTCTACGCGTCGATGGAGACTACTGCCGGAGCTACTAAGCTCCAGTGATGGTCAATGCCGGAGCCACTAAGCTCCGACAACCTCAGGGGGCCTACACTATCGAAAACTTCAGACCTACAAGTTCAAAGCACGCAAGTCTTCAACAACTGTTACATCCTCTTGGTACATGTTCACAATCAAATTGTGTACATCTACCAGGGGGCCAAGCGAGACAAAGGTGTTGAAGACAAAAAATGAAATTAGAATTCACAAAAATTTGGATTTCATTCATCTGGAGACAAGAGGTTACAAAATTGGAGAAGAAGTAGATAAAGTACAAGCGGGAGCTACAGGGAGACAATCCTAAACCCTATGGAAGAACTGGGTGACCTTCTGGGCCACCTCCGACATGTTGGCTCGGGCGGCTTCACCCTCTCCTTCGATGGGACCTTCAAGCACCGGGTCCAAAGGGAATTGAGGGTCCCGGCTGGTGTAGCATGTCAGCCCATACTCTGCGACGTTCTTAGCCAGAGACTGACCCTCCGTTTCCAATTGGTCCGCGATGACATCGCCCACCTTGGAGAGCTTGTTGCTCGATGAACTCAGCACCTCCAACGCCTGGTCCAGCTCCGGCTCTGGATCATCCGGACGCACAGGACTGAAGCCCATTAGCGTCAGCGCGTCGTTGGCCTTGCCCAGGAAGTCCCAAACTTGTTGGGACTCCGCAGCCCTTGCACCACGCATCTCGGCCAAGGATCTTTTGGCTGCCGCCAGCTCCGAGCTCTCCCGAGCAAGACGCTCCACCTCTTTGGCATTCTGCTAAATCGTTTCAGCAACTTGCCTTTCGAGCTTGCTGAGCTCTTCCTCCCGGAGGTGGATCTCATTCCGGTGGTTGACCAGATCTCTCTCCCGGCCCCGCACTTTCTTCTTGGGCGGCGATGGCATTCTCCTGCTTGTAGAGTTCCTGCCCTCGCTCCCAGGCCTTCTCCTCCTCCTCCTTGCAACGCTCGTCCAATTTCTTGGTGCGTTTTTCAAGGCTCTTGTCAGCCAGAGTTGTCTTTTGGAAAAGCTCCTCCTCCCTCTTCACGAGGTCGTCTTGTAGCTCCAGGAATTTCTGTTCTTCATCTTCGAGTCGTCTTTCCCACGCTTCAAGAGCCTCCCGGCGCTTGATGAGACTATCGTGGATGGCGGTGAGTCTTTCCTGGTGATCATCTGCCGCGCTATTTGTAGCCTTGGCCTGCTCATAGATGGCCCGAGACTGGTTGTCGAGGCTCCACGTCATGCTTTCCCTCTCATCCAACAACTTTCCCCAGTACTCCATGCGGACCTTCTCCTTTTGTACCCACTCCTTGTCATCAGCCAGCCTCGACTGCACCAGCTTGGTCTCGAAATGGAGTCAGTTGCGCCACCTCCTAAGGGTTTGGCGCTCCTCCTCGAGGGCCTTGCTGTCGTGGTAGAAGTCCAGCTGCACCTGGTGAAGACTGCAGCAGGCGTTGTCGATAGACAACAATAGGGGGATCGGTTCTGGACCCGTTGGGGTCCTCTCCGCTGGCTCCACCGGATCTTCAGCAACAAAAATTGGGTCCCACTCTACAAGAGCGGTACCCTGAGCTTCCATGGCACTAGGGCCATCCTCCAGGATAGCCTCGACCGCCGCCGAGGAGGTGCTTGCAATAGAAGTTCCGACCTCCGGAATTGGTTCCGAAGGCCCAACCGCCAGGTCATCAACAATTGGCCCCTCCGGCGGGGGTCCAGCAGCTGCATGACGGCACTATGGCCCAGCAGCGGGCACCTCCGAGATCACCGCTTCCTGAGCGGGTGTCGAAGGTCCGGTCGGAGTAGAAGCTACTTCTGGCTCCGGCGCAGGCGCCTCCTCCGCCATTGGCTCAGGTGCTGGCGCTTCAATCGACATGGGCTCCGGCGCTGGAGCTTCGACCGCCATAGGCTCAGGCACCGACGCCTCCGCAGCAGCTGGTTCGGACGCCGGAACCTCTTCAACGGCCGGCTCCACAGCCGGAACTTCTGCAGTAACAGGCTCTACCGCCGGAGCTTCCTCAACAACCGGCACAAGTGCCGGAGCTTCATAAACACCCGTCTCTAATTCCGGAACTTCTTCAGCCATCGGCTCGACTACCAGGGCTTACACAACATCCGGCTCTAGGGCCGAAATCACAGCTTCTTCCGGCTCTGCGGCCAGAGCGTCCAACATCACAGCATCTAAGCCCGAAGCTTCAACCTCCGAGGTTGGTGCTGCTGGTAAATCTTCAGTCCCGTGGTCTGGCGCTACCACGGGAGCTTCTGGGGATGAGTCGTCCAAAACCACGACAGCCGGCACCGGGGCTGCCGCAGCCTTGGCCTCAGCAACCTCTTGGGGCAGCGCTGGAATCGGAGCCGGAGCTTCAGCCTGCACAGCCTCAACCGCTGCTGCAGGGGCCAGAGCTTCTGCCCTTTTCTTGGGCATGCTGTGGGTGAAGGACGAAGAGACTCAAAATACAGTTAACAATAAAACAACTGATTGAGGTAAAAAATAAAAAATTACCTTGGAAGGCTTCCACACCAGTTCCCGCGGAACCTCTTCTCCGGACGCTCCAGACTGGCCCCAGCCGACACTGGCATGGTAGTCCCGGAGGGCCCCCCGGAGCTTGTTGCTGCTGTCGGCGTTGCTCTGGTCAAGGCCCCCCTCGACTGGGAAGGACCTCCAGACCCAGAGCCCTCAGCTAGCCCTGGGATCGGCGTCACTTGGCTGGAGCTAGCACCCCGGGAAGATGCCGCAACTAGAGTAGACACCGCCATTGTAGACCTTCCCCTCGGGGGAGAAGGAGACACCGTGGAAGAAGTATGCCTAGCCCTCCTGTCGGCATGCTTCCTCTTATGGCTTGAGGGCTCGGCCAATTCCTTGCCCTTGCCGACGACTTCAGCTCTTGGCTTTGGGGCAGGGATGGAGCCACCTTCTGGAGCTTCAGAGATCGCCAACCCGATGGTCGAGCACCTCTCAACGACAACAAGGTCGTCAAGCATCGACATCGTCCGCCGGAGCTTCCTACTGAATGTTGCCTCCATGTTCAGTGGGAGGAAAGTCGGCGGCAGAGCCAAGTCATCGCCCTCCACGTCGATGTTGTGCTGGAATTTCTTCAGATGGAACTCCAAAGTTGCACCCTCCATGCTGGACTTCAAACCGGTCTCGATCCGGTCATCGTCCAGTACACTGTTGAGAGCCCAAGACAACTTCTCTCTCCTCTTCAACGGAGCCCACCTGTTGGTCAGGAAACTGCAAAACACTACCTGGGGAGTCATCCCTCCTTCCACACATAGGCGGATCCTAGTTAGAGCAGGATCGAAGGCATCCGACAGCACCAGAGCTTCACTCCAAACTGCAGTGTTGATGTTGGGGAGGCCTTCCAGTGGCTCCAGCTTCTTGTGCTCCTCCACCCTGATTACAATCCAATCCTTCTTCCAGTCATCCCTCTTCCCAGAAGGGAACAACCGCAAGTACTTGTACGAGCACTTCTTGCGCATCACAAAATAGTAGAAGCCAAGGTACTCGTCACTCCGACCTGTGGTTTGGACAGAGAAGAAGGCGCGGAAGAGCTCAATGCAGGGGGAAAATGCCCACCCACATCTCACAGAAGTGGAAAAATATGGACACCAGAAGAATGGAGTGGGGGCCAAGGTGGTAAAGCTGCAGACCATAGAAGTCTAGCAGCATCAAGAAGAAGGAGGAGAAAGGTGGGATCAGTCCCACCATGGTGTACGCGGAGAAGTACACCATGTCGCTGGCGTGTTCCTTCTCGAACGGAAGCTTGCCTGTGCGGACCAGGTGGTTGAAGAAGTCAGAGGACCATCCCATGAGGGCCCAGACCTTCTTCAAATCGTCATCGGTCTTCAGTCGGCTCTGGCGGAGACCCAACTCCATTGCAGCACAGTGAGGCAAGAGAGGAAAAGCAAGCAAAAGTTTGGAAGGTTTGAGTGCAAGATCAATTGAAAGGCATAAAGAACCCCAAACAGTGCGTGCTTTCCTTCTTAAGTAAGCCCCCGCAACGCCTGGATGGAAACCACAGAGGAGCCGATGATACCAGTCAAAGAATTCACCCCACCAAAGACAAGGGGGCCCGGGGCCACCCCAACAATCAAGTCGAGGTTCTTACCCTAGGCGAACGGTTGTCATCATGATAGGCGGGAACCCCGAAGTCAGCAGCCTGACGGGGCGTGCGGAACCGATACAATTTTCGTATCGGGAACCGACGACCTTCAATTGCGTGAGATCCGCATGCTGAGATCTCACCTATCGCCTTCAAGATACGCCACGCGGCAGAAGTTTATCTGTGAACTACCGCCAACGGGACAACCAAAGACCCTAGAAGACACAGTTCGGAAACCGAAGAATGGACCCACCTCCAGCAAAATGACCTCATCCAAAAAGGTCTCTCCCGGAGGTGAGTCCAGGGGGACACTGTCGGTACCCTCCGTACCGAATACCCCTTGGGATTGCAAAGATCACAAGGAAACTACATCTACCAGATTTGAAGACCTCCGAAGGCCCCACATGTCAGGTGTAATCGGACCTGCTTCCCCGACATGGTTAGTCCCAGGGCCGCCACGTGTATCATAAGATCGGAGTTATCACCCACACATGGGAAGCTCCGACCGGTATACCAATATGGCGCCCCCGGACCTAGACCGAGGGAAGCTCCGATACTGACACGTGTCCAATAGCACCGGACCTACCTGTCCACAACGGTGAGCTCCGGAGCTGCCACGTGGCAACCGCCAGACCTTCAACTTCAACAATCAGACTGGTGGACCCCCCAAAGGCTCCGAACCTTCAAGGAGTAATCAAAGACTTCAAGACCCGATTAAGTGTCATTAATACCACATTAATGACACACGATCGGATGACCCTTAATACTGGTAACGGCACGGTTAAGGCCCGTTACCAGGCTATTAAGGGTAATTAACCCCATTTATTGTGTATCAAGCATGTGTACCCGCTGGGGCCACCTATCGGGCCAGGCTAACGTTGTAACGACCAGTCCTTGTACTATAAAAGGACTGGTCGACGAAACACAAGGGACGGTTCCTGACCACTGCTGAACACCCTGAGCTAGACAAGCTTCTTCTTCTGGAGCTTCTTCTAGACTCACAAGCTTAATACATCACCAACACACCCCGTGGAGTATGGTATTACGCTCAGGCGGCCCGAACCACGTAAATCCCTGTGTACACGAGTCTTTCACCTTCTTGAATCTCTGCGCGCCCATTATCGAACTACAACTCCTCGATCTACCAAAGGTAGTGTCAGGAGATCTGCTGGTTCCAAACACCGACAGAGCGCGTGTTCAGGATTATTGTTATTCCCCGATGCGGTGATCGACGCAGAAGCTCTGTCTCGCTGTCCAGCTTGATTCACCGGTGCTGACGGTGGCAGCGGAGGCATGACTCTTGCTGGAGTCGCGACACCTGCTGGCTGCTGCACATTGGAGGGATTGCCTCCAGCAGGTTGCGTTGCAGGGTTGCTGTTGGACGATCCAGCTGCAGAGTTCACCATCTTCGAATATCGGGCACTGTCCCCCTACCTGGCGCGCCAACTATTGGAGTGTTTTTCTGGCACTTCTCCCGATACTACCGTTGGTAGCTCGCGGAGTTTGTAGTTCGATATTGGGTGCGTAGAGATTCAAAAGACGATGGCAAATAGACACAATGATTTACGTGGTTCGGGCCACCTGAGCGTAATACCCTATTCCACGGGGTGTGTAGTTGTTGTATTGAGCGTCTAAGAGTCTAGAGCCTCCAGAGAGTCTCCAATCCAGCCAGAGTTAGAGGCCCCTTGTGTATCGTCGACTAGTCTTTTATAGTACAAGGACAAGTCGTTACACCGTTAGCATGGCCTGACATGTGGCCCTGGCGGTTACTAATGTTTAATACATAATTAATGAGATTAATTACCCTTAATAGCGTGGTAACGGGACTTGACAGTGCCGTTACTGGTATTAAGGGTCATCTGATCGTGTGTCATTAATATGGTATTAATGACACTTAATAAGGTCTTGAAGTCTTTGATTGCCCCTTGAAGGTCCGAGCCGTTGGGGGTTCACCAGCCTAATTGCTGTGGTTAAAGGTCCGACGGTTTGGACACGTGGCAGCTTCGGAGCTATTCGTTTGGGACGGGTAGGTTCGGTGTAGATGTACATGTGTCGATAACGGAGCATCCCTCTGTCGGGGGTTAGGTCCGGGGGTGTCACACAAGTGTTTAGCCCGGAGCTATCCCATGTGTGGGATGTAGGTCTAGTTGCAGTATACATAGGGCAGCACCGGGACTAACCATAGATGGGAGGCAGGTCCGGTCCCGTATGACACGTGGGGCCTTCGCAGGTCTTCAACTCAGACAGGTGAAATCTATTTGTTCTTTTTGTAGTCCCAAGGGGTATACGGTACGCAGGGTACCGACAACTGTGATGAAGGCAGTATGCTCTTCATCTTCCTTAGACATTGGAATTTGATGATATCTAGAATATGCGTCTAAGAACATATTAACTCACAACCGGAGGTAGAATCCACTATCTGATCTATTCTAGGTAGTAGAAATGGGTCTTTTGGGCATGCCTTATTCAATGTAGTGTAGTCGATACACATCCAAAGCTTCCCGCTGGCCTTTGGTACAACAACTAGGTTTGCCAGCCATTCTGGATGGTGAACCTCCCGGATGAATCTAGTGTCGAGCAGCTTTTCGACTTCTTGTCTGATGAAGTTATGCCACTCAACAGATTGCTTTTGGGGATTCTGTTGTGTGGGTTGTGCATTGGGGTAGATATTCAAACGATGCTGGATCACCTCCCTAGGGATCCCAAGCATTTGTGACGGTTGCCATGCAAGCACGTCGACATTTGCCCAGAGGAAAGTGACGAGAACGAGTTCCTATTTGTCACCCAAATCTCTGGATATACGGGTGGTCTAGTTGGCACCTGAACCAATTTCGATGACTTTGATGGGTATGTCGGTGTCGTCACTTGGTTGCAGATGTGGTGCAGAAGATGAGTCACACTGACATGAGCTTGGAGGTTGAGTAGCTTGCTCCTTGCCGAATTCTTCTTCTTGCACTGTTGCAAGCGCCTGAAGTTCCTCTAGCGTAGTAACTCCAGTAGTGTGGTCCCCTCGGATCAGGAGGATGCCTGACGGAGTTGGCATCTTCATCACGAGATAGCTTTAGTGGACCACGGCCATGAACCTATACAGGGTTGGCCTGCCTAGGATTGCGTTGAAGGGTAGGTTGATGTGAGCCACATCAAACACCAGCTTCTCGAACCGGTAGTTCTCCTATGTCCTAAAGGTCACAAGTAAAGTAACCAATCCCAAAGATGTGATAGATTCTGGACCTACCCCAAAGAATGGGCGTGAGGGTTGAAGGTATGAGAGGTTGAGCTGGAGCTTCATGAATGTTGTGAAGCTGAGGAGGTTGAGTGTCGTGCCTCCATCCACTTGGACATGGTAGAGCCAGATGTTGTTGATAGTCGGGGAGACCATCATGGGCAGTTTTCCAGCTCCCGCCATGTTCTTCAAACAATCCGAAGCATCAAAAGTGATGGAAGTATCCATCCACTTTCGATGTGGCTCCACCTTGGCAGTAGGAGCAGCAGCGGCCATCTCTTGACTCATCGTCTTCAGGATGCGCTGGGATGTGATATCCCAGGACCCTCCATACATCATATGGAGAGTCTTCTAACGCTCATTATCGGAGATGTCAGAGTCATCGTTGACAGTGTTGTAGACTGCCTTCAATGTCTTCTTGGTATCTTGGAAGCCTAGCTCCTGATCAGACGAAGCTTCGTCGACTTTCAGCTTCCCTCCCTGCTTGCGAAAAGGGGTCTCGTCTTGGCGCTTGTTGTTGCATTCAGCAAGCCTCTTGACCTCGTGTCAGTCTTCAAGATTGTGGGTCATTGATTTGTGGATCGGACACCACACCTTTTCCCCGTCTCCGTCTTCAGACGATGGTCGAGGTCGTTTGTCGGGGTGTCGCCCCCGACCACATGGAGTTGTGGCAGCGGCAGCATTAGGTGTGCCAGCAAGTGTCTTCTTCTTGTCATTGGACTTCTTCTTCTTTTTTCCACTGCCAGAGGTAGTAGCTTTGGCTTTGGAGGATCGCCTTGCCTCCGCAACTGGTTTGGAGTGCATTTCACGACCCTCTGCAGCTCTGGTGCATTTTTCTGTCAGGCTGAAGAGCTTCGTGACGCTACTGAAAATCTTGTATTCCAACTTCTCCAGCATCTTCTTATCTCGAACCCCCTGTCAAAATGTGACAATGACAGAAGTGTTGGAGATAGAAGGGATTGTGTTATGTACCTGAGAGAATTACTGGATGTATGATCAAAACGACTCCCCCGACTTCTGCTGTATGGCGAAGAGGTCCATCTTGGTGCCAGGCCGGGTGTGGGAGCTTCCGAAGTTGGCAGTGAACTGGCGACAGAGCTTTGCCCAACTGTTGATGGAGTCAGGCGGTAAGCTCATGAACTAGAACCTTACAGTCCCAGTTAAGGCCACAAGGAAATAGTTGGCCATCACAGCCTCATTGCCTCCAGCCGCGAGAATAGCAGTGGAGTAAATCTGAAGAAACTCGACGGGGTTGACCGTCCCGTCATATTTCTTCGGCAAATGAGGCCGGAACTTGGGTGGCCACTCAACCCTACGGAGGTGTATGGCTAGGGCCGAGCAGGCGCTCCCACTCCAAGAGGTCAAGGGTTTTCTCGCGCAATGTGCCTCTCGTGAGCATGCTCGATGTTGACATGACCGTCTTGCTCCCTGTAACGGTGATCAAGCTCCGACCGAAGATCCTACGTTGGGAGCCTTGTCACCGTGAGAGTATTGCGTGCCCCGGAGGGCAGTGACATCACTTGTTGGGTGGGCGCACGTCTCCTGAGCTGGGACGTCTGAGCACCAAGTCTACCAGACATGGTCCTGTTTCTTGATGGTGCCTGCCCTGCATGGGGCGGACCTTTATTGATGATTGCGTTGGCTATAGCTTCAACCAAATGCTCCACATCAGTGCGCCACTGTTCTAGCGCGGCGGGAGGAGCTCCTGGCACTGGTGGATGCTGGAGTAGTGTCTACGCTGCATTCAACGCGTTTTTCAGGTTGTTTGTCGATGCAGAGCTCGAGGCGAATACACCATCCTGTTGAGATGGTGGTGGTGGTGGTGGTGGAGCAACACCCGCCAGAATCACAATGTTGGCCGACTGCTGCACGTTAGAGTGATTTCCTCCAGTAGGCTGCACAACCGGTCCATTGGATGAAGCAGCGTCGGAATTCACCATCTTGAATCTTGAAGCCCCCCTACCTGGCACGCCAAATGTCGAAGTGTGGACTAGGACCCTTCCTCCGGTACTACTAAAACGTAGTCTGTGGAGGTTCGTATTCGGTTGGGGCGCGAGTAAAGATCCAAACAAGAGGTGAACATCGAGGATTTTACGTGCTTTGGGCCGCCTGAGTGTAATACCCTACTCTACGGGGTGTATGTTGATTGTATGAGTGCGAATGGATTGATATTAGTTGATATTAGATGAGATTGGATACTTTCTACGGTGCAGCACAACCCTTTTATATGTTAAGGACTAGCCGTTACAGTTCGAGTCTGGACCGACAAGTGGCCCCGACTGTATTAACTACTTTGTACACGATCTACAGTGTTAAGGACGATTAATAGTGTGATAACGTGCCTTAATGACCAGTTTATCATCCTTTATATTCCTCTGATCATGCGTCATTAATATGGCATTAATAATGCATTAACTAGGTCTTGTAACAGCTAATTGATAGCCCTATAATGTCCGTTCCATTGGATATCCCGTAGTCTTCACGTTGCTGACGTAGGTTCGGACGTTGACACGTGGAAGATTCAGAGCTTCCCTCCACCGGGGGATTGGTCCGGTGCCGTTGGACATGTGGCAGTGCCAGAGCTTCCCTGAGGAGTGAGGCAGGTTCGACTCTTCTGGACACGTGACTATATCGGAGCTACCCTAAGGAGTGAGGTAGGTCTGGTTACGCGGGATGTGTATCCCCTTCGGACGTCTGCCACTTGGACGTAGGAACTCCCCAGCTTTGCTTGTGGTGTTAGGGGGTATCCGGTACGCAGGGTACCAACAAAATATTTGGACAAGTGAACCTCGTCAAAATTTTCTACCGAAGTCCATGTCACGTGGCACTATGATATGATTTTTGAACAATAGAGCACCATGCTCATCTCTCCGAAAGCACTTCATCTCACCACTGTCCATTCTCTTGAGTATGTGAGACATACCCTTGTCCTTCTTTTGAGTTTCAATAATTTCCGCTCGGATTGTGGGAATGAGAGCAAGATTGTATAAAGCTCCATATGGAACTTAGTATAGACTTGGTTCTTCCTCTTCCATAGGTGTGATGGTCAAATTATTGATATGCGACTTGCGGCTAAGTGCATTAGCAACCACGCTATCTTTGCTGGGATGATAGTGAATCTCAATATCATAATCCTTGATCAACTCAAGCCGCCTTAGTTGCCTCGTATTCAGCTCCTTCTGGGTGAAGATATACTTCAAATTTTTGTGGTCAGTGTAGAGGTGACTAGATTGCCAAGCAAATAATGCCTCCTCATTTTTAGAGCAAGCACCACGGCAGCGAGCTCCAAGTCATGAGTCAGATAGTGCTGTTCATGATTGCGGAGCTGCCGTGATCCATATGCAACCACACGTCCTTCTTGCATTAAAACACATCCAAGACCGATGCTGGATGCATCACAATAAACATCGAATGGTTTTGTCGTATCCAGTTGAGCAAAACCAGGGCTGTTGTGAGATGCTTCACCAACGTTTGAAATACCTTCTCACATGCTTCACTCCAAATGTATTTGGTGCTTTTCTTCAACAGCTGCATCATAGGTTTAGCAATTTTCGAGAAGCTCGGGATGAACCTCCGATAATATCCCACTAAACCAAGGAAGCTTCGGACTTCATGTACGGACTTTGGAGATTGCCATTTCAGCACTTGAACAATTTTACTTAGGTCCACAGCGATGCTCTCAGATAAAATAATGCGTCCCAAGAATGGCACTTGACTGATCAAAAATTCACACTTGCTGAATATTGTATAGAGCTTATGGTCTCGCAATCGTTGAAGCACGATAAGCAAGTGTTTGACGTGTTCTTCCTCCGATTTGGAATAAACCAATATGTCGTTGATGAAGACCACGACGGACTTGTCCAACTCCGGCATGAACACCGAGTTCATAAGATACATAAAAGTGGGCCGGAGCATTGGTGAGACCAAAAGACATAACGAGATATTCATATAGTCCATATCGCGTTGAGAATGCCGTCTTCGGTATATCTTACGTCCAAATTTTGATTTAATGATATTTGGACCGAAGATCCATCTTGGAGAATACCTTAGCACCAACTAATTGATCGAAAAGAATGTCGATGCGAGGTAGTTGATACTTGTTATTGATATTCACGGCATTTAGCGAACGATAGTCCATACACAACCACAACGTTTCATCCTTCTTCTTAACGAACAGCGCAGAGCAGCCCCAAGGTGAGGAGCTTGGGCGAATGAAACCTTTGTCCAGCAGCAGCAGGTCCTTCAAATGCTCTTTTAATTCAGCTAGCTCATTGGGTGCCATTCGATAAGGTCTTCGAGAGATCGGTGTGGTTCCTGACGCAAGTTTAATCTTGAACTCCACATCATGTTCGGGCGGCATGCCCGGTAGACCATCAGGAAACACATCTGGGTATTCACGGACTACCGGAATGTCTTCCAACTTAATGGATTTAGAGTGGTACGCTGCTGCGATGACTTGAGTGGGGCGGTCAAGAATGAGAGTATGTGGACTGTGTAGTGGAGAATCCAAATGAACAGTTCGAGGAACGATGTCCAAAACAGCACCGTGTTGATGCAACCACGACATACCTAATATGACATTGATCTTTTGGCCATCTAAGATAATGAGAATGGTTGGATATATTTTTCCACCCATGCACAGTGGTGCTTTAGCGATCATACTATTAGCTGAAATTTTTCCACCCGGTGAACAAATCATATAAGTATATTCAGTAGGAGATATTTGTAGCTGGTGCTTGACAACATATGAACTACTAATGAAGTTGTGGGTGGCTCCGGAATCAAAAAGTATGATAATGGGGTGATCGATGAGAGTGAATGTATCCGCGAGTACGGGTTTGCCTTCCCGTACGTCCTTAATGGCGATGTGGTGGACGTTGCTGGGTTTGAGATTTGGTTTCTTGGGCTGGTTGTAGGGTTGAATGGTAGCCTGATACAGTGCTTGTCTACTGCCTTACTTGTTCGGACAGTTGTAGGAGAGATGTCCGACATGTCTACAGTTGTAGCACGTGTATTGCATCGGAGCACCATACACCAGAGGACGGAAACCCGGTGCATGCTGCTGCTATGGGGGTGCACGAGGTATCATCCTCTGTTGCTGCTGCTGCTGTGGAAGGGGTGGTCGGAAGCTCGGTGCATTGAACGGGCGGCCATGAAACATTGGTAAAAACCATAATATATTATATTTTACACCAAAAATATGAAATTAATTTTATTTGATTCATGGTGGTGAGATCTATGCATTAAAATTGATTGCATGTCATGAAAAATAATTATGTTGCTTGTGCAATTTTTAGGATAATCCAGTACAATATAGCATTGACTTTGCTACGCATCAACCAAAAATATATCAATAATAAGACTGACAGCTCTTGCACAAAAATATATTTATTTTCTGTTAACAAATAGCACAGAACCACCACAAAAACATTCTGAGTTTTTTATCCTAGTACAATGTATACAGGGAGATGGGCACAATCTTCAGTCGTTTTAATTTTTTTGCCTCTTTATAGAGTAACTGCGGGCTCTTTTTCTGTCTTTCCAAAATCCTAAATTTCAAAAGTTCAGTTAGCATATTTCACAAACCATTATGCATTTATTATATATTAACTGTTGTGAAAATATGAACATTTTTTCTTAGTAGCGTGATTCATCGTGTTTGGGGCAAGCACAATATCTTTCTTGCACTTGTGATGTCCAAAAGCTCAACATGTAGAATTCTTATAAGTTACAGCATGCAAGTTAAAGGCACCAAACAAATGAAAAACAAAAGTTTAGAATTCACATAGCTCTGTGCTACCACAACAACTCATTTTTCGTTCTTCGTGAGCAAAATATTTCGTAAAGGTTGATCAGTCATTCTTTACAAGGGCGATCTGGGAGGCCTCTTGACCAGCCATAGCCACCACATTTTGTCCATTAGAGGTAATGCCTGACCAATTCAAAAAATAATAAAGTCAATCTAAGCAAGGAACCGGCTAGAGAGGATAAAAAACACGATCTGGGGAGTGGAAGCAAAAGATCTGGCACAATCATAGCTGAACGGGGCAAATGAAAATCAAGCAACAGTGTTAACCATCCACGGACAGATAGATCAGCGGAGTGGGCAGGAAGAGAGATATACCTCATGGTACGTCCCTCTGTGTGACTAGGTCGAGTTGGACACCACACAGGAAGGAGGTAGAATCCCCGCCGGCGGTATGGTTCGAGACTCCAACAAAGAAGGAGATGGTCAGTCCTGTAACCAAGAAAGGAACCAAGGGAGCTGGGAATCTAGAGGAGAAGCGCGGGCAGTGGAAAGTACACTACGTAAGAAAACATAAATAGGAGACAAAATTTAGAGACGAGCGTAAAGGCGATTATTACTGATATGGGTAAACGAGACGCGCCCGCCTCAGTGAGGAAGAAATTGTAAAAGGAGACAGAATACTATAAAGCGCGTCTCATTTAATGAAATAACCGAGAGACACCCTATCATCTGACCAACGGGAGAGACGCATCTAACAAAATGTGTCTCCTATTTCTGAAAGCAATGAGACGAACTTTACAGAAAGCACGTCTCTTTTTTCTTCGGTTACAGACAGACATGAACACCTCGCTGAACGAATGTAGAGCACATTCACTTGATAACTAAATAGTCATTCCTGAGGAACGCGATGAGCACATTCATTCATTCACAGTTAAACACACAAGATAACATTCATCACATAGATAAACACAGATAACACATTCATTCATTAACAATATATTACAAAACACAAGAAAAAAGTACAAAACACAAGAAAAGAAAAACAATGTCAACTAAAAACAACAAAAGAAAACATAAATCTTACTCCTCCTCCTCTGACAGCGATCTGACGCCGGTGCAACAGGAGTCTTGGCCGGCTGCTTCGGCTACTCCGCCGGTTGCTCCGGCTGGTCCAGATCTGGCGGGTGTATACTCGCGATCGAGGTTCCTCGCCATCGCCGCTACCAGATTACTGTGGCCCTCGGCGCCGAGCACCTCGGCCATTGTCTCGAGCAGCCTCTGGAAACGGTCGAACAGCGTATTGAACAACATCTCGAGCAGCGTATTGGTCATGTTGGGTTGTCTGCGCGGAGAAGATGAACGAAGAGAAGAGGAGAGACTGGGGGCGTCTTATATAAGGTATGTGCGGAGACGTAAAATAGAGACACGCTTAGCAGTGATGTGCGTCTCCTATGCTCAACGTCTCCATCTCCTCTGCTAAAAGGGAGACGCGCTTATATGAAAAGAACGTTTCCTATTCCCCCGTCTCCTTTAGCTTCATGATTTTCTTCATTTTGCTTTGGTTCACCGTTGATATCACACATCACTAAGCTCAGAGCACATTCACTTGATAACTAAATCATTCACTTGTCCAGAAAATAATAAAAACATTCCTTACAATTTCTGAGGAACACGATGAACACACCACAAATTCATTCATTCACATAGTTGAACACATAAAATAATATTCATTTACACAGATGAACACAGATAAATTTAATTCATTAACACAATATATTACAAAACACAAAAGTACAAGAAGTCACAAAAAAAACATCAACTAACAACAACAAAGAAAAACTAAATCATACTCCTCCTCCTCCCCTCCTCCTCCTCCTCCGGCGGCGACTCTGGCACCGGTGCAATAGAAGTCTGGACCGCCTGCGTCGGTTGCTTCGGCTGCATCAGCGGTGCAACCCTGCACCGAGGTTACTTTCCGTCACCACCACCAGGTTTCTGCGGCCCTCGGCACCGAGCACCAGCACCATCGTCTCGAACAAAATTTCGAGACGATCGGCCACTCCCGTGAGGGCGTAGAGGTAGTGGTCGATGGGTATCCATTCTAGTAAACTCTGAGAGGGTGCACAGACCTAAGGAACTCATGGTGCGAGATGTATTGTTGTATGCCTCTTGGGCCATAAGGAGGCGCTGCTCAGTGTTGAGCCTCTCGAGAGAGCTGCGGCACAGTTTCTTGTAGGGTGGCTCCCTCGGCGGGCTTGGCGGCAGAACATTAGCAATGGTTGTGGTGGGTCATCAGCGCAGAGAAGAAGAAGAAGAAGAAGAAGAAGAAGAAGAAGAAGAAGAAGAAGAAGAAGAAGAAGAAGAAGAAGAAGAAGAAGAAGAAGAAGAAGAAGAAGAAGAAGAAGAAGAAGAAGAAGAAGAAGAAGAAGAAGAAGAAGAAGAAGAAGAAGAAGAAGAAGAAGAAGAAGAAGAAGAAGAAGAAGAAGAAGAAGAAGAAGAAGAAGAAGAAGAAGAAGAAGAAGAAGAAGAAGAAGAAGAAGAAGAAGAAGAAGAAGAAGAAGAAGAAGAAGAAGAAGAAGAAGAAGAAGAAGAAGAAGAAGAAGAAGAAGAAGAAGAAGAAGAAGAAGAAGAAGAAGAAGAAGAAGAAGAAGAAGAAGAAGAAGAAGAAGAAGAAGAAGAAGAAGAGGGTGATAGCGCGTCTTATATAAGGTATGTGCGGAGTCGACGATGGAGTGGTTGGTTACCCGTGCATTGATGGAACAATGGGATGCATTGATACCGCCTCGGGGAAATGAAAGGTCGCGCATGCCGGTCACACGCGTATCTGCACCACCGCCGCCGAAATCAAGTTCTCTGCAGACCTCGTGCCGCACGTCTCTCTTTCAATAATGCAAGATGTGTTTTCATATCTCGCGCGTCTCGCATTTATCTTGCGTGTATCTTCGCTTCTGGTGCTCCTTTACTAATAGACCAACACTCCTTTACTAATTGACCAACTCCAGTACGACCGCCACCTCTGTTCGACCAACTCCAGTGACACCTTCACCACTGTTCGCCATCGCCATCATCATCATCATCATCATCATCGTCCTCATCGTTGTCATCACTGTTCATGGATGGGTTAGATATCTGCTTGGCGCATAGCCGACTGAATGAGGAGCGCTTGATGTGGCGCAAGAACCATCCCTATGTATGTACATATGGCACACCGGTCGTATGGTTGTATATATGTAGCTCTGCAATGGACCGATGAACTTAACTATAGTTTTGTTTTTCCGTCTTGTTTGTTTTTGGTATTTCCAATTTCTCCGCGTAGGGTTTCTCTGCGAAGCCTGAGTCGGGAGATTTATTAAAATGGTAGTACATCGTCCTCGGTAAAGAAGGGTTAAGTCATGATGAACAAGGACAATCATATGAGTATGGCCATCGTCCTCTTATTAATGAATTTCCTTTTTAGACTGATTGAGAAGGTGGTTACTGCCCCCTGACAATCTTCTTCTCGGAGGAGTATCTGTTGGTGCCTCCAAGATGTGTCTTTCCACGTGGTTTCTTCCACCTGAATGTCCATCGCTTAGGAGCACTCTGCCATGGGGTTCTTGATCAAGAGACTGTAAGATAGAGTTATTTTGCTCAAGTAATTATTGATAAACTTATTTGAAATGATTTCTTATATTTCTTAAATTGATATTTCTTAGGGTTGGTGCTCTAGTTTTATAATCAAAACTATACTACTTGAAGTTCAACGTTTGCAGCCAAATGCGCCCGATGTTGAAAATGATTGCTATAATCTACTTATCAAGGTTAGTAACTTTGTGTTAGTGACCAACGTAGGTTATATATCATTCCTCATTCGACATTTGTTAATTTAAAGAATGTCAATATTTTCAGGATCTAGGGGAATATAAGAGACATGTTCAGTAGCAAGCTGGATCGTACAGTTTAGATTGATCGATGGGAGCTTCATAGGAATAAGTTTAGAAATGAAATGTATAGTTTAGAGGGAACACAATGTGTGTGAACTATGAAATTCATTGAGTTGCAAATTATCTCTAAACTGCAATGTCATTGCATTTATCCCTGAATTCCAATTATATCCCTTAATTGCAATGTCATTGCATTTGTTTATCACTGCAACGGACACTCACGATGTTAACTCTGCTCGTGAGTGGCAACAGACGCTCACGATGTCGTGCGAGTGACAAAAGGGAGACGAGCACATGAGAGATGAACATTAAACAGGAGCGTCTCAATTTGTGACCTATGGCAAAAAGGGAGACGGGTGAATGAGAGATGGGCTATATTAAGGCCCGTGGGAGAAGAGCTAATGCGAGACGCGCCTTAGCTAGGAACGTCTCCGATTCACGCCGAAGATCTCTTGTTCCACCGTGGAAAGCTGAGCGCGTTGCAACGATCATATAAGGCATTGCACACAGTTGCCAGTTGGACATGCCCGCATACGAAAGATGGCATCGTACCCCGCAAACAACATCTTTCACATGCGGTGTGCCCGTTCGGCCACAAAGTAATGCGAGACGGGCATTATATATATCCTGAATTTCAAAGTCTTGCTTTTCTTTATGAGTTTATCTCTGAAATTAGGATGCTCACGATGTTAACTCTGCGCGCGAGTAGCAGTGGCAACGGATGCTCACGATGTCGTGCGAGTAGCAAAAGGGAGACAAGCACATGAGAGTTTCTCTTTAAAGAGGCATGTCTCCGATTTTTGACCCCGGGCAAAAGGGAGACGCGCTTTACATGGGCTCGTCTCCGATTCATGCCGAAGATCTTTTGTCCCATCACGGAAAGTTGAGCGCGTTGCAACGACCATATAAGGCATTTTGCACAATTGCCAGTTGGACATACCCGGATGCCAAAGATGTTGTTCCTGGCTTTAGCACACCGTGGCGCATCTTTGGCATACGGCATGCCCGTTCGGCTACAAAATAATGCAAGACGAGCGTTATATATGTGCGTCTCCGACTTTTTACCTATTTTTAGCTCTCACGCACTCTCTAGCGAAAATTTCCCCGCAAAACTTACTCGCGCTCTCTCGACCGAAGGGAGACGCTGAACTGAGAGACAGGTGTTAGAGGCTCGTCTCCGAGTTTTCCTATTTTTATCTCTCGCGCGCTCTCTACCAACCCTTGGCAAAAATATATAGCTCTCGCACGCTATCTTGACCTAGAAACCACAGCTCCTGAGCACGCCGCCACCGTCCCTCTTGCTCAACTCGCTCTTCATCATTGTCGTGCTACCGCCATCGACCCCAACCCCGCTGTCGACCCCGACCTCCATCATCAGAGAGTTGAGCACGCTGGAGCACACCGTCTCGTCCCTTGTCTCCGGAGCACACGTGTAACACCCTGATTTTCAAGTTTCAACAAATTTAAAACTTAAATGGGAATTTAGATTTAATAATAGGAAGAAATTGTTTTTATAAAGAAAATTATAAAATATATGCATCCCATATTGAATTTTGCATTCATACTCAATCATTGAAAATTTATTACTAAAATAAATACGATAAAAGTAATTTATTGGCCATAATGAATATGAGATGAAATAAATAGATGAAACTAAATATACATGTGTATATAATATTTTAATATTCATACAAAAAGAATTAAGTACGAAGAAAAGGAACAAACCTAAAAAGAATTGAAAATAAAGAAGCAAGTAAAAATTTAGGCAAACATCGGAATAGTCCGAAAAATAATGGACTAGTCCGAATACCTCACTGGGCAACAACGGACTTATCCGGACTAATCCCAGACTTGTCCGATATATCTCTCTGTATCAGAACGGACTTGTCCGGTATTAGACGGACTAGTCCGATACTCTACAGTTTGGTGTATTTTAACACTTCACTACACCGTATATATAAATAATAAACACAAACGACCGTTAGTCTGATCACTGACGGCACAAAATCATTGCCGCACAATAATAGAAAATTATAATAAAAAGATAGAAATAAATATATATACAACAACAATAATAAATAACAAAAAGAAAGAAAAAATAGAAAAGGAAGGCAACCCTGCCAAGCTGTGACTGCACAAAGTCCTGACCGCACAAAAGACCTGGGGCCGCACGTACAACTCTTGCCGCACTCAAAGGAAATAAAACAAGAAAAAGGAAACGGAATAGGAAAAAAATGGAAAAGTCAACCCATGCCAGCCACCGATTCATGTTTCCACGTGAGGCTTCGATTGGGACAAACCAGACACGTTCCTACCGGTAAAAAAATAAAAATAAAAAAGGAAAACAGAACGCTCATTCTGATCAGCGCGAGTCCATCCGGACTCCAAGCGGGGCCGAGCGCGGGGGCTCCAACGCGCTTGTTGCGTAGGCGCCTGGGACTCCGTCCCGAGGGCAGCCGAGCCGTACCCAGCGCCCCTTATAAAAGGGACCGATCCTCTATTACTTCGCACGTAATTCCAGCCAACGCTAGATAAAAAAACGCTAGCCGCCAGTAACAGAGGCTGCGGCCAGGGAAAAATAAGAGGAGAGAAAAGAGAATAAAAAGAGGAAGAGAAAGAAGCCGTTGTCATCTGTCGGAGATCATCGCGCCGCTGTCGTCGTGCCGCCGGAGGATCGATGCACCGTCTACTTCGTCTACGTTACGTCCCGTTCTACGACCAGGCTATGTGCGCACGACCGGTACGCTCTAAGAGGTTATGATCAAGAAGCGAGTATGCATGGATCTTCATGTGCAAGACGTTGACTTGCTTGACCATTGGAATTGCAGGATATAAATGCAAGTGTCCTTGAAGCATATTGATCCTGTTTTTAAAATAAATGTTCTGTTTGCAAACTGCATGCTTATGTCAATTTGATAGAAATCTTATGGTAGGAAGTTTACTAGCGTTGTTTGACCACCCTTGTCGCTTGGAATTTATGATAGAGAGTCAGGATGTGCTTCTTACATTTTTGTTTTGCTTAATTAATTGGGATGGGAGAACAAAACTACACATTTAATTATGCATTAATGATATTCTAGTTAATGTGAACTAGTCAATACGGTATGGTAATGGGTGATCTAAGCAAGCCTGGTACATAGATGGGTTGGATGTTATGGTGGTTTGTTTGCTTTAGATTTAAGAACCGGTTCATGCGAGAATAGGCCAGGACTACAGTGCCATCATGAGACCAAGTATGGGCGTGGCGTAGCTGATTAATTAGGGCTTTGCAAGTGTTATTGTAGGATCGAAGAGCACGTGAAAAGCTACTAGAGGGGGGTGAATGGTAGATTTAAAAATCTTATGCAGCGGAAACAATTAAACCCCAACCCCTTCGGCAAGAAAATGATTTGTTAAAGAAATCGTGTGTGAGACTAATCTAAACGTGTTTCACCGTGACAAAAGTGATAAATATCAGAGAGAATCAAGTCACGAAGACAACACAACAAGAATCACTCAAATACGTCGATAAAAACTCAAGTTATGATCGAAAGATCAAACAAAGGTCAATCTGTCTTACCCGAGAAAAATAGTTCTGAAACGCTGCAAAGAAACTCGTGTAGATCAGAAACCACAAATCCAATGATTGTGAAATTTTGACAGATGATACATAATCAAGTTTTGAAGACAACCCAAAAAGAATCACGTCAATTGGTTCTGTAAAACTCGATTTATGATAAAACCACCGACGAAAGATAGTGCTATCCAGAAACTCGATGAGTAAAACTTGTCTGGAACAAGTCGGGCGAACAAGGCAAAAAAGTTCCTTCAAACTACGAATTTTATTCAATAGAACACAAGAGGAACAGCCCCAAAGTCGTGCACCACGAGCTCTGGGCTCCCTTGCTTATATAACCAGCTCGAAAGCCAACTCAACTCAGATCAGAAACCTAATCCTACTCTGTTCACGAATCGTAACTTTCCATAACTGCTTAGGATTCTTCTATACGCAGATAGAAGTAATCTTAAGACTTCCAAACACCTTAGGAATGTATCCCACATTCCTAAAAAACTCAAATTCGTGACCCACACGAAATCTTATCATAACCAACTCAAATCTTTCCATATTTGAGTCAAACCTGACTTCGCCGTAGCCTAAGTCCATAACCTAGTTGGTTAGACCTTTTCGACCAACTCTTTACGTCCACATCTCTTCACCACTCTCGGAACCTTGTAGCCACGTCGATGCACTCCTTGCACACGTGCAAACATCTTCCAATGACGTCCACGATTCAATCATGTTGCGCAACCTCCTGATCAGCTCAACCACAATTCCTCCTAAATTTGGTTGTTGGAACCTCATCTCCTCCCTGAGACTAGTCCAATGGATCCCAACACCAGCCATGTCTTGAACTCAAGCAACACCTGCACATGAATAAACAACAAATCCATACGAGCCCAAGTCCTCGACTTGACTCAAGTTAGTTCCGAACACAACACCTTACGTGAGAACCTCACATAAGCATGTTGCAAAACCACAGTAACACGATATCATCCATGTCAACCAAAAACGCACCAAAGACTTAGCAAATGAATACTAAGCAATCTTTCCAGAGATGTAAAGCAAGTACGAAACATTGCAAATGAAAAACAAAAGCATTGTGGTCAAGTTCCGAACCTTGCCAGAGCAACCCAGACCTTGAGCCGGAGCTAACAAAAGCTAGTAGAACCTAGCGCCGAAACTTACCAAAACTAGTATAACCAAGCTCCTGTCGGAGTTTACAAAACTAGCAGGACCTTAATAAAAAGGTGTTTTGGTGATATTCAAAACTTTTATTGTCAAAGCAAGTGTATTCACTACAAGCCAATGTATTCAGCACACATAAGTCTTACAATGTCCCCCTTGATGAATGCATTGGCAACACCATTTAAAATCCGAACATCGGCTTATTCACATAAAAGTTTTGAAGGCAATTTCTCCTCCTTTGTAAATCAAAAGTAAAATGAGAAGAAAATCCAAAAATTATCCCATATTATCTCTCCCCCTTTATTATCTCTCCTTATGCACATATTCTCTTTCTCTTCATGTTTATCTCTCCTCCTTTGATAATGTATTCATCAAGTCATGAGCATATAAACAAATTATCTCCCCCCCTTTAGTTGTTATGAGCATACTATAACATATACATATAAACAGAGCTCATCCAAGTCATAATATCAAGTACCTTACATTATCACATCAATGAAATACATAAAGTAGTGTAAGCCATGCTAGAGATCAAATGTAATTTCAATTTAAGTAATCATGATCTCACAAACTTAACTATTTCAAAACCTGAAATCATGACACTAGTTGCTGCATTTTATTATTTTTCAAAGCATAAATTTAGATCATATGATATTTGCAAGAGATTATATGCGCATCTGCCTTATTCTAACCAACCAAGCCAAGCCTATGTCATTTGACAATCAGAAGCTTAAGGACATGGTTTTAGTCATACACAACTTCTTCCAAGTTCATATCTAAGTGCAATGATAAGCCATCTCAAAAGAAGAAGTGTGATGCATGCATATTCTCTTGATCTTTTCTCAATTTATATTTGTTCATAAAAACTCAACATGTGAGTTGATTACTTGATTAATTCTTAATGATTAAAAGCACTTGTGAACAGGTAACAAGTTCAAAACAGCAAGAAAGTTCGACCATGACCAGTTTTAGTGTAAGTAATTATTCCAATTACTAGACATGGCAAAAACTACAAAATGTATAACACGAGTAATGTAGTAAGAACTTTCAGCATGCAAAAGGAATCACAAAGTCATATATGTATGAAATACTATGCTCATATTATTTTAATTTCAGATTCACATATAGACTTCCCAAGTTTCAAAACTCCCCCTCAATTTAAGCCATGAGGATGCATAACCCCTATTTCACTATGAATGTAACAAAAATGAGTGAAATCCAAATGTTTTGTAAAAATGTCAGCCAATTGTTGTTCGGTATCTACATGGTGAAGCACAATGTTTCCTTTTTCAACATTATCTCGGAGAAAGTGATACCTAATGTCAATGTGCTTAGTTCTAGAATGTTGCACGGGGTTTTTAGCAATGCAAATGGCACTAGTGTTATCACAGAACAGTGGAACACTATCTAGATCAACCCCATAGTCCTTAAGTGTTTGAGCAATCCAAAAAATTTGTGAACAAGCGCTAGCAGCAGCTACATATTCAGATTTGGCTGTGGATTGTGCAACTGAACTTTTTTCTGGATGACCATGCAACAAGTGAATTACCAAGAAAATGACAAGCACCGGAAGTACTTTTCCTATCAATCCTACAACCTCCAAAATCAGCATCGGAAAAGCTTTCAAAGTAACGGTTGAGGAAGAAGGAAGAAAAATGCCAAATTCTTGAGTTCCATGTAAGTACCTGAGAATTCTTTTGATGGCTTGACGATGTGAAGCACGTGGGGAAGCTTGAAACCGTGCACAAAGACAAACGCTGAATTGTATGTCCAGTCTTGATGCATTTACCTCCGAAGGACTGAACACATGAAGGTTCGGTCATCTGGCGTGAGCAACCTAAATCCACAATCCAAATGTTCTCCTTCCTCAAACGTGTAACCTACATAGAAGCACGATACGTCGATGACTCAATACTGAGGTTAGTAAAAGGCATTTAGGAATCCAATACTCTTCATTGTCGCTGTTGTGTTCTGCCTCCTCCATACTTGATCTTGACTTGCCCGCCATGAAGCACAAGTTGGCCAAATCATCTTCATATTCATCACTTCCAATGTCCACGTCGCTTGAGCCAAGTTCCTGGAGTGTTGGGATAAAACTGCTCACCAATTGACGTCCTGTAAAACCCTTCTTTTTCTTCTTATCGTTTGTTGAAGAGTGTTTTATCCTTGATTGTTTTTCTTCCCGGGAGGTAGGACCTAAAAGGTTAGGACAATCTGTATGAAAGTGTCCTGTCTTACCACATTCAAAGCATCATTGAGGTCCGGAGCTTCCTCTCCTTCTAGTTCTCATATTTTGCAATGCTTTTGAGAACCTCGTAGAGAGAAGTGCTAGCTCCTCCTCTGGAAACTCCTCAATCTGTTCAAGGGTTAGAGAGGACAACAAAGCAAGTGTACCACAAGATGAAGATTGGCCGGAGCTAGGCATATCACGTTGATAAATAAAAGCAATAGACTTGTTGGGGTTCTTACGTGAGATTATGTCAATTTCATGAGTTTTTAACTTGGAATACAACACATCTAAAGTAAGTGAACTCATGACAGTAGATTCACGAATAGATGTGACTTTCATCTCCCAAATTGACATATCTAATGCACTTAGCAATTGCCTAGCATTTTCAGCATCTGAAAAATTAACATTGACACTACGCAAGTCTCTGAGAATCTTATTAAAGCGAGAAAAAGGTCACCAATAGACTCACTGGGTTGCATCTCGAAGTGCATGTATTCTTTCTTGAACATGTCTTGCCTTACCTCTTTGATCGTGTTGGATCCTTCGTGGTAGTCACAAAGTGCTTTCCACACATCGTATGCAGATCGGAGGTGTGCAACATGGTCGAAGTCGCTTTGTGTTAATCCTTGTATGATCAAGTTTCGAGCCTTGTTGTTGTTGTCGACATCTCTTAGATTTGTAGCTGTAACTTGATCGTTTGATGGCACTTCGTAAGTCTTGTATACCTTATCCCATATTGCAAAGCCTTGTTCCTGGATGAAAGCCTCCATGCGTGTCTTCCAAACCTGAAAACCAATACCAGCGAACACACAAGGTTTGGCAGAGTACTTCTCCATGATGATTAGTCAAAAACACGTGCAAATAACAAAGATTAGAGCATCGTGGCTCTGATACCAATTGTAGAATCGAAGAGCACGTGAAAAGCTACCAGAGGGGGTGAATGGTAGATTTAAAAATCGTACTCAGCGGAAACAATTAAACCCCAACCCCTTCGGCAGAAAAATAATCTGTTAAAGAAATCGTGTGTGAGACTAATCTAAACGTGTTTCACCGTGACAAAAGTGATAAATATCAGAGAGAATCAACTCATAAAGACAACACAATAAGAATCACTCAAATACGTCAAGAACAACTCATGTTATGATCGAAAGATCAAAAAATGTCAATCTGTCCTACCCGAGAAAAACAGTTCTGAAACGCTGCAAAGAAACTCGTGTAGATCAGAAACCACAAATCAAATGATCGTGAAATTTTGACAGATGATACATAATCAAGTTTTGAAGATAACCCAAAAGGAATCACATCAATTGGATCTATAAAACTCGAGTTATGATAAAATCACCGACGAAAGGTAGTGCTGTCCAGAAACTCGACGAGTAAAACTTGTCTGGAACAAGTCGGACGAACAAGGCACAAAAGTTCCTTCAAACTACAAATTTTATTCAATAGAACACAAGTGGAACAGTCCCAAAGTCGTGAACCACGAGCTCTGGGCTCCCTTGCTTATATAACTAGCTCGAAAGCCAACTCAACTAAGATCAGGAACCTAATCCTACTCTGTTCACGAATCGTAACTTTCCATAACTGCTTAGGATTCTTCTATACGCAGATAGAAGCAATCTTAAGACTTCCAAACACCTTAGGAACGTATCCCACATTCCTAAACAACTCAAATTCGTGACCCACACAAAATCTTATCATAATCAACTCAAATCTTTCCATATTTGAGTCAAACCCGACTCAGTCGTAGCCTAAGTCCATAACCTAGTCGGTTGGACCTTTCCGACCAACTCTTTACGTCCACATCTCTTCATCACGTCTCGAAACCATGTAGCCACGTTCATGCACTCCTTGCACACGTGCAAACATCTTCCAATGACGTCCACGATACCTTCACATGCATTGTTCTTGATTCAATCATGCTGCGCAACCTCCTAATCAGCTCAACCACAATTCCTCCTGAATTTGGTTGTTGGAACCTCATCTCCTCCCTGAGACTAGTCTAATGGATCCCATCACCAGCCATGTCTTGAACTCAAGCAACACCTGCATATGAATAAACAACCAATCCATACGAGCCCAAGTCCTCGACTTGACTCAAGTTAGTTCCGAACACAACACCTTACATGAGAACCTCACATAAGCATGTTGCAAAACCACAGTAACACGATATCATCCATGTCAACCAAAAACGCACCAAAGACTTAGCAAATGAATACTAGGCGATATTTCTAGAGATGTAAAGCAAGTAAGAAACATTACAAATGAAAAACAAAAGCATTGCGGTCAAGTTCCGGACCTTGCCAGAGCAACCCAAACCTTGAGCCGGAGCTAACAAAAGCTAGTAGAACCTAGTGCCGGAACTTACCAAAACTAGTATAACCAAGCTCCCGCTGGAGCTTACAAAACTAGCAGAACCTTAATAAAAAGGTGTTTTGGTGATATTCAAAACTTTTATCGTCAAAGCAAGTGTATTCACTACAAGCCAATGTATTCAGCACACATAGGTCTTACAGCTATTTAGACCATTATGGATGCTCGGGAAAGGGGTTAGATTGGATTTGTTGATGATTGGCGGAACTACTCTGGGATCTGAATGGCTTAAGAGGGGGCCCTTGGTTGAAGATGTGCTCAGTGGGAGACATCGCCACCGGTGAAACCTCAGTGGGGTCTAAATAGGCTAGCAGTCCCTTTGTAAAGGCTATTTTGTGATCTCTTGGCCATACACCAAAGGAAGTGTAATTGGCATAAGAGAGGTTCTTTAGTCGCCGACGGGTGATGAAATCACAAACACGTGGGTAAAGTCATACAAACTCTGCAAAGTATTAAAACTATCATGATAGTCGTGCTCCCGGTTATGAGCGCCTGGATGACCTACATGATTAGAGGGAAATTGGGATTTGGGATGGTTATGGTTGGTGTTATGGTTATGGCTGGTTATGGATTTATTTCTGGTATTGAATATGGTTATTGGCAATGGTGAAATCTAGTTTAATGATGATGGATATGAAATATGGACTAATCTATAATAATAATTGTGGGATATGATGGGTTTACTTCACATACATATGATATATTGCTTTTCAAATGCTTTACTGTACTTTTTAGCACTTAGTCATTATTACATTCATCATTTGAATCAGCCACATGTCATACTTTCCACACTTGCTGAGTACGACATGTACTCACCCTTGCAATCCCCCCACCAACAGTTTCAGGTGATGGTTGGGAGTGTCATGAGGATAATGCGGAGTTCTAGGTCGTGTCTACTGTTAGCTTTGCCTGTGGTGTTGCATGGAGCTACGCTATCCCGTTTTTCTTAGTTTGCTTAGTTGCTTAATTAGAGTATTTCTGCTGCATTAGTTGAACTTGTCCTTAATAATCATTAGAGCTTGTATTCGAGGATAATCTGGATTGTGTAATAAAAGTACTTATTTATTAATCTTGTTCTGTGGTTATTATCTGTTTATCAATTGTGAATCACGTGTGTATGTGTGTTAAACATCCTGGGCACACATACACTACACTTGGTTCATTTTTCGGAACCGGGTGTCACAACACGTCTGCCTCGAAACCGACCTCGGTAATCGCTATGAGCACGCCACCGTGTTCACATAAGTGGATATGTTCTCCTTGTCCCCAGAGCACGTCGGCCTGCTGCCGTTAGAGTGTTGAAGAAGCGCCGTTCCGGTGCCTCTACCAGCTCATCTCGGAGCACGCCGCCGCCACCTCGTCCTCTGTCCCCGGAGCACGCCGCTGCCTCGACCCTGCCCTCAGAGCGTGCATTTCAGTGATATTGAATTTGAGGGTGTCCAATGAAGGCTCATTGTTAATGAAGTCATTGATCCAAAGGGAGAATTTTCATTACAGTATACATTCATCTTCCTTGTTTATGTCTAATGCAGAAGTAATGTATTTGTTTTGACTATCAATGTATATAATGAATTATGATTCGCAAGCCCTTGAAACTGCAGGAATTGTGGTTGACACTAGCATTTGCCATCCCAGTGAGTTTTATTTCTACCTCTATAGCCATGCTGGAATCAAGGTACCTATGCGATAATTGGTGTTTCTCTCATGAGTTTTTTATATCAGGCTATTAATGCATCAGTAGAACGTAAATTGTTTGTTTTTTAGGGGATAAGCACACCAGCTCACTACCATGTCCTTTATGATGAGAACAATTTCTCTGCTGATGCTCATCAACTGTCTGTGCTACAAGTAAGCTCGGTTCTCCATTCACTAACAGTTCTTGTGTTTATTACAATTGTATACCAATTTGTTCCTAAGCCTTCAGATATTTGCTCCCTTATGTGACTGTTTAAGCGAATGTGACTGCAATTTGATGAAGGCTCATTGTTAATGAAGTCATTGATCAAGAGAATTTTTATTACGGTATACAATATTAGATAATGACAACTATGATGTGTGTAATTACTTACTTTGTAATGGACGAACAGGAGGCATTCTTTGTTGTGTAATTAGTATACTTGATAACCATGATTGACACTTCGTTAATATTTGATTGGTCAATATAATTTAAGGTGTGATCTTTTTGGCTATACATATTTTCATGTATGTATATGTTGCTGACACTGGCAATGCGACTACCAAATCCTGGATAGCTCCAAGATGCAGCCGACAACCAGGATAATCAGAGATTGGGGACACCTAATTGGAGACCCTGCTTGTAAACAATTTGCAACGAGCTGTAACAGAGATCATCTCAGATTATCTAAATAAAGGAGACAAGCTTCCTTAAAGCCCGTCTCAGATCAATAAACAAATCTGCGATGCACTACAATAAAGCTCAGCTCATCTCGGATCAGTCAATAAATTTGTGACGCGCTATATTAGTGCCTATCTCGCATGTATGCTGATGGGCGCGCGCGACTCACGTCTCTAATGATCCTGTAAAGAATGTTTGTTATGATTCAAAGAAAGGAGACACACTATCTTTGAGCTTGTCTCACACTTAGGCTGATCAACGACGCGCCAGCTGCTCATCTCTGATGACAACGTAATGCGAGATACGACGATAGAGATGCACAATTTGTTCGTCTCTCTTCTTCGTTCGGGCACGTCTCGGATGAGCCTTTCTTACGTAGTGGTACAAAATAGGTTACCTTGCCGATGCCTCGGCGAGGCTCCAGAGAAAGAGAGGAGAAGGTTCCCACGCCGCCACGCGACTGGCGAGGAAGAAGACTCAGTTCAGAGTTCGTGATGCGAGCGTGTTTGCGGTGCCACAGGCAGCCACGGGTACGACGTCCTCGTCCCGTTAATCAAAGCGGGTGCTTACGCGGGTCTTTGGCGGGATTACCATGCGGGGTGGACCAGCGGCGATGCGGTCAGCCCCACAACGCTTACATCACTAGTGCACAATGAATGGGTTCAAGTCTTGGAAAAAATGCTCGTGAGCTGCACACAAAATATTCTGAACTACCTGATGTAATTTACCTCTCTAGTTTCTGCATTGCACTATGTCATACCAGTTCAGATTTTTCTTTTGGGCTTAAAGTTGAATGTATCATTTTTCTGAGCAGGGAATGCTCCAAGATGTTGGTTGAGCTACATCAAAGAGCACCTCAAGCGAAACATTGAATCAAATTGGCATACACATACACAAGTGCACATAACACATACATAAGTGCACAAAACATATACACAAGTGCAAAGAACACATATACAAGTTTACAAGTCCACATACACAAGTTTACAAGTCCACATACACAAGTGCACAAAACATACCACACTCACAAATCATAAAAACATATAGGGGAATGAAATCTTATTAAAGTATAATGTTTTGTTACAAACTACCTCATTAAAAACCTTGCAATCATTGTGAGCTCCCTCGTAAGGAAAAGAGTACAATTTGTTTTAGTTTTTTACATCATTCGGACTCATCAAGCTCAAGGCCCTCCAACACCTTTTTACAATATTTGCATGTAGCAATAGTTACCATCAGCTTGCCATTGACCATTTCCTTGTTCTCAATGAAGTGGCTTCCACATTATGGACTAGGTTTGCGACTCGAAGTTGAGGATGTTTGAGCATCTTCATTGCTAGTGGAGCCTGGGGAGGCACGTCACTCGAGGGAGTATCGACGGAGAAGCTAACATCTGCATCATTCAAACAAAACTCATCACCTTCACCTTGGTACTCCTCGTACGCATCCACACCTTCTAAATGGATATCATTCATCCCGTAGTCTCCTATTCTTGGCGATAGACGACATGGATCAGGGTGCTCGTCCTCAAACGACATGTTAGAGTCATGACGGCCACGACCACAATGCAACGATGAAGTGCAAATCTTTTTCCTAGTAGCACTACCTCTATTTGGCAACATGTTTCGTGGGTCTCGGCGCGCGGACAGCGGCGTGGTGCGGCTTGGCGTTGGCGCGTGCGAGGGGCGGCGTGGCGAGGCGTCGACGGCATTGGCTGGTGAGGCGGCGGAACGAGCAGCAACGAGGGGGCCTCTAACCCAAAATCCCTAACCCTTACGTGCACACCGGGCCTCTCAGCACCCTTATTTCACGTCTCGGGCCATTTTCGTGCTGATGGGCCTATTCGGGTTGTTTTCTTTGAGTCAGTTTCGTGCTGTTTCGGCCCGAGCACGACCTGTTTCGTCGTGTCGGGCTGTACCGTCCACCGTGCCCAATATCCCGAATCTCCTTTGTGCCGGGCTGGGCCAAGTTCCGTACCGCTACCTGTTGTCTCAGGCCGCCCGACTTCAGCCCGGCCCAGTTCCCACTACTAGCTGAAAGGACATGCTTTCTCCTGATCCTGTAGGTACTAATTGCTAGGGCCCAGGGTCGTTATAGGCACATTCTTCCACACGTACTACTCTCTCCGGTTTTATTTTGTAAATGTTACGTCAACAAAGTAAAATCAGAGTATCTAAACTCTAATGCTGATCTTATGTTCATACAACCATACTTCCAGCATGGAGCTGCCTCCTCATCACTACAGAAAAACATCGCATTAACGACGGTCAACTTAATTTGCGACGGTGCCAACGTTTTTAAGATTATTTACGACGGCTGAAGTCAACCTTCGTAAATAAGAATCTTATTTACAACGGTAGCCTTAGACCATCGTAAATAAGACTTATTTATGATGGTTGACCTAGACCGTCATAAATAACACACTACAGGAATATCGATCACTTACGTCGGCCAGAGCAACTTACGTCGGCCGGCCGACGTAAGTAAGTAACTTACGTCGGTGCCTGGTAGCCGACGTAAGTTAAATAAATTACGTCGATGGACCGACATAAGTAAAGGGACCAACAGTAATAAAAAGTACCCACGTCGGCCTCGGCCCATAGCCGACGTAAGTTAAATGACCGACGTAAGTTAAACCTAACTTACGTCGGCCCTGACGTCGGCCGACGTAAGTAAACTTGGCCGACGTAAGTTGTTGTTTAACCTAATCGCGCGAGCGGTGCGCGCTCTCATTTCACGCGCGCCTTTTCCCAACCACCGCTGCCGACCCCGAGCCGCCGCCTGCCCCCCGTCACCTGCCCCGCGTCGCCGCCCCGCCATCGCCGCCCGGCCGCCCGACGCCGCCGTCCTACGCCGCCGCCACAAGGTACTACCCTCCCCTCCTCTCCTCGCCTCCCCTCCCCGACCCCCCCCCCCCCCCCCACGCGCCGCCCTGCCGCCGCCGTCCTGCCGCCCTGCCGCCGCCGTCCGCCTCCCCATCCCGAGCGCCGCCCTGCTGTCCCGAGCGCCGCCCTGCCGTCGCCGTCCGCCTCCCCACCCCCTCCCCTCCCCCTCCACCTCCCCTCTCCCTCCCCTCCACGGCCGAGCGCCGCCCCCCTTCCCTTCCCCTCCCCTCCCGAGCCCCCCCTCCTCCTCCACTCCCCCTCGACCTCCCCTCCCCCTCCCCTCCACGGCCGAGCGCCGCCCCCTTCCCCTCCCCTCCCATCCCAAGCCCCTCCCTCCCCCTCCTCCTTCCCTCCCCCTCGACCTCCCCTCCCCATGTGCTTAATTGTTTAATTGCTTAATTGTTTGCTGAAATTTGCTGAAATTGCTTAATTGCTTAATTTAAATTTGCTGAAATTGCTTAATTATTTATTTAATTATGGTTAAGTGGTTAATTTGCTTAGATATGCTTAAGTGGTTTATTTTATTATGATTAATTTGCTTAATTATGCATAATTATGCTTAATTTGCTTATTTTTGCTTAATTTGCTTAAATATGCTTAAGTGGTTTATTTTATTATGTTTAATTTGCTTAATTATGCATAATTATGCTTAATTTGCTTATTTTTGCTTAATTTGCTTAATTATGCTTAGGTGGTTTATTTAATTATGTTTAATTATGCTTAAATTGCTTAAATTTGTTTAATTATGCTTAATTGGTTTATTTAAGTTGTTAATTTGCTTATGCGTTTAATTATGCTGAAGTGGTTTATCTATTTATTATTAAGTGCTTAATTGCACCATGAGGAGGGCAGCGTCGGGGCCGGCCCACTGTCGGGTGCCACGGCGTCGCCGGTAGCTCCAAGAGAGAGAGAGAGAGAGAGAAACCGTGGGTCGTGTGTAGGAGTGAGCAGAGGAGATCGGGGCGGCGGAGGAGCTCGAGGCGGTGGGCGGCACGCCAAAGAAGCTCACGCCGGCGATGAACTGAGAAACGCGCTATATAGTTATTAAGGCGTCGCTTTAGCGTCGCTTTAGGGACGCTAAAGCGGTAAGGCGCTCCGACATCGTAAGGCGTCCCTATTGCCTTGCTTTCTAGGGTAAGGCGGCGGCGACCAGGGAAGCCGGCGGCGGCAGGGAAAGCTGGCATCGCGGGAGCAGGGGGATCCGTCGCCTGAAGTTGCCTTACCGCCTTAAGAACGTCAATGACCCGCGATTGTGTGGACGGTGGAAATGGATGTGGAATTGTCATCTAAGACCAACTTTCCTCTCAGTCTTTCTCTAGTTCTTTCCCCTCTCTTAAATGACCTCAAAATGAAAATGAGTGACGTAACCTATAGCAATGTATTACCCGTTTCGGATTGGCACGTCTCACATGCCATTGGCATGTGAGACGTGCAGGTTCGGAATTGTCTTTTTTTGGACAGCCTCGGAGTGACCGAGGGGGTGTGGCTTGTGACGAGACGCGGGTCCGGATTTGGATGAGATTTCGGTGGCGTAACCCTGTTGTTCTCTGCTGCACCATTTTTGGGCGTGCAGTAGAGAACAGCGGGGTTATGCTGCTGAAATTTCGTTTGAATCCAGATCACGCGTCTCGTCATGAGCACGCTCCGCTCGGTCACTCTTGGGTGGGTTTAGGATCTATCTGCCTAGGTTGTAGGGCCATGACACATAACATAACAATACATTAACGACAATTTCTTTCGTGTTAAACTGCAGAGTCAAACATGGGCGAAGACCGTAGTTGGATGTACACTGGTTGGAAGAGCAGAACTGGTGGTCACTCAGATGAGTGGTACGCCAAGACAGAAGCTTTTGTGGAACGAGCTTTTTCGTTGTCAAATAGCGATAAGGCGCGGTGCCCATGTGTGAAATGCTGAAACGGAACGTTTTTGGACAAAGTGGAACTTACGTTGCACTTGTGTCGAAACGGTTACGTGTCACATTATGAGTTGTGGAACTTCCACGGTGAGACAGCTTCTCAAGCTGTACAAGAAGTGGAAGCGGACAATGATGATGCTCAAGAGGTTGATATGATAGATGAGATGCTAGAAGCTATACGACCAGAGCTTACAGAAGATACTCAAACAGCAGAGGTTAAAGAGTTCTTCAAACGTCTCAAAGATTCAGAAGAGGCTCTGCATGAACACACTAAAATGTCAATCCTCAATTTTGTGACTAGACTTATGGCAATTAAGTCTAAGTTCTTCTTTTCTAATAATTGTTACAACATGCTCATCGATTTGTTCAAAGATGCCGTTCCACAACCCAACAAAGTGCCTAAGGATATGAACAACTCGAAGAAAATTCTTTCTGGTCTCGGGATGAAGCACGAAAAGATTGATGTGTGTCCGGACAACTGCATGCTTTTCTGGAGAGAGCATGCCAATGAGAAAAAATGTTTGAAATGTGGTCAACCGAGGTTTGTCGAAGTTGTTAATAACGATGGTAATACAGTGACGACGGAAGTCGCACGTAAGCAGCTTTGTTACTTACCTATGACACCGAGGTTGAAGCGGTTGTTCCTTTCAAAAAAAATGGCCAGACACATGAGATGGCACAAAGAAGGTGAGCGTGAGAACAATGGAGTCATGACGCACCCGTCCGATGGTGAGGCATGGAAGGCTCTGGACCGGTTCGACCCAGAATTCGCTTGTGAAGCAAGAAATGTTCGCATCGGGTTGGCGACAGATGGGTTCACGCCGTTCAGCACAAACACCGCACCATACTCTTGTTGGCCCGTCTTTGTCATTCCGTACAATCTTCCGCTGACTTTTTGCATGAAGAATGAGTTTATGTTTCTTAGCCTCATTGTACCTGGGCCAGATCATCCTGGGTCACGTCTCAACGTGATGTTGAAACCGTTGATCGAAGAGTTGAAAATGTTGTGGACAGGAGTCGAAGCGTACGACTGTTACAAGAAACAGAAATTCAACCTCCGAGCTGCTTATTTGTGGTCCGTTCATGATTTTCTGGCATACGGCATGTTTTCTGGATGGAGCACTCATGGTCGGTTGACGTGTTCGATATGTGCCTCGGACACCGACTGCTTTCGACTTACCCATAGAGGCAAGATATCTTACTTCGATTGTCATAGACGTTGGCTACCTCCGAATCACTTGTTTAGACAATAGAGGAATGTCTTCAGAAAGAACACCGTTGTCACTAAAGGACCACTGAAACGTCGTGGCAGCTCTGGAGCTTCCCTTTGTGGGGAGGGAAGGTCCGGAGCCACTGTACATGTGGCAGCACCAGAGCCTCTATCTACTGGGGGTTAGGTCCGGGACCCTTGAACACGTGGCACGACCGGAGCTTTCCTGTACAAGGAGTTAGGTCCGGCCTTGATTTACATGTGGCAGCGCTGGAGCTACCCTAATGAGGGAGGCGGGTCCGATGCTGCGAGACACGTGGAGCCTTCGAAGGTCCTGAACTCAGACGGGTGTAACACCGTGGCTTTTCTTACGGTATCGTAGGGTACCCGATACGCAGGGTACCAATAGTGGCCGTCGGCCCCACCTCTGGGAGAAATCCTTTGGGTTAAGTCATTATACTAGAGGTGGGGCCATTTTTGATTCTCGTGCTGCGGCTTCAAAGGTTTTTCCATGGGCCGTTGGGGCGATGGTACGTAGTTAAACCACCGCTGCATGGCTCTTCTCGATGTGGCAGGTGAGATCCTGGCGTGCGGATCTCACACAATTGAAGGTCGCCAGTTCCCAATACGAAAATTGTATCGGTTCCGAGCGCCATGTCAGGTCACCACCCTCAGGCTTCCAACTTCCCATCATGACAACGGTTCACCTGAGTTATTAACTTCGACTTATCCACCGAAGTGGAACCGAGCCCATTTATCATTGACGGGGTAGGTTTTTGAAATGTGATATTGATCCCCCTGCGGTTTCCATCCAAGCATTGTGGAGGCTTACTCAAGAAGGAAAGTCCGCACGGTTTGACTCTTTACTCTTTCATTCGAACTTGCGCTCAGAGCCTCCCAACCTTTGCATAGCCCTTCCAACTTTTGCTCCCCTTTGCTGCGATGGAGTTGGGTCTTCGCCACAGCAATATCACCAGTGATGAAGATCTGAAGAGGGTCCAGACCTACATGGGGTGGTCCATCGACTCCTTCAACAACGACATCCGCTTCGGCAAACTCCCCTTCAAGAAGGAGCACACCAGAGAGATGGTGTACTTCTCGGCATACGCCATGGTGGGTTTGATCCGACCTTTCTCAAGCTTTCTCTTGGTGCTGTTGGATTTTTACGGCCTCTAGCTTCATCACCTCGCCCCCACTCCTTCTTGCTAGTGGCGAACTTCGTCCACTTCTGCGAGATGTGGGTGGGTGTGCCTCCGTGCATTGAGCTCTTCCGGACCTTCTTCACGGTCCACACCACCAGGAAGAGTGATGAGTACTTGGGCTTCTACTACTTCGTGAAGCGCAAGAACTGTCCCTTCAAGTACCTGAGAACCTTCCCTTCCGGCAAGTGGGACAACTGGAAGAAGGATTAGGTGATTATCATGGTGGATCATCACGACAGGTTGGAGTTTCTGACGGGCCTCCCCAATGTTGACACCGATGCCTGGAACGCGGCTCTGAAGCTACCCGAAGCTTTCAACCCCATTCTAACTAGGATCCATCAGTGTATGGAGGGTCGAGTGACCCCTCAAATGGTCTTCGGGAACTTCCTAACGAACCAGTGGGCTCCACTGATGAAGAGGGAATGGCCCGCCTGGGCTTTCAACAGTGAGATGGACCACAACCGAATTGAAGTTGGCCTCCGGACCAATCTGGATGACGGTGCTTTGAAGCTCCACCTCCAGAAACTTCAACATGGAGCTATCTCATGCGAATCCTTGACACCTCCGGTGGACTTCCTCCCACTGAATATGGTTCTGGATGTTAGGAGGGAGCTCTGGAAGGGATATCCAGAGCTAGATGATCTCGGCCTGATGGAGAGGAGTAGGACCACTGGGGTCGCCATTCCTGGAGCTTCAGAGAGGGCGGCTTCGACTGCTACTCCAAGCCAGAAGGTCCACAACGCCAGCAAGGGCAAAGACAAGAGCAAGGAATCGGCTGAATCCTCCAACTAGAAGAGGAAACTGAGGCATTCTAACCAGAGCTCCCTCAGGTCAACTCCATCTCCAGCAACTCCTACTCCCTGACCAAGCAGAACAATGGCGATCAAGCCCTCTTTGGAGTTGACGCCCTTGAAGAGCGCTAGCTTCGGCAAATCGACTCCGGTTATGGCGCCAGCTGCAAGCTCCAGGTCTGGTGGTCCTTCCCAGCCGGGGGAGATCCTGACTGAGGAGACTCCAGCTGCTGCGGCTAGCTCCCAGCCGAGGTTCGATGTTTTTGCCTCACCAAGTTTGGTGGGCTCTGACTCCGGACCTTAGAAGAAGAAATTCCGCGGCGACTGGGGCAGTAGCATCCCAAGGTAAGCATCGTCGTCTCACTTCAAGGTTCCAATCTTGTCTTTATCATGTCTTGAATTTTCCCGATCTTTTGTTTCCAGGGTATCAAAAAGAAAGATCGAGGCTTCAGCAACTGCTACAACTACCTAGGCTGTGCGTGCGGAGGCTCCGGCTTCAACCTCTGTGCCTCCCCAGGTGGTGGCTGAATACACGGCAGTTCCGACGCCAGCTGTCTTGGATATGGACCCAAAGATGACGCCTGAAGCTCCCGTGGTAGCGCTGGACCACGGGGGAGATGTTTGTGAAAATGTGCCAACAGCTGTAGAGCTGATAGCTGAAGCTCCGGTGCAGGAGACAGAGATGGCGGAAGCTCCGTTATTTGAGCCAGAGGTAGCCGAAGCTCTGGCACCTGTGCTGGAAGTTGTTGAATATCCGACGATAGAGCCGGAAGTGCTTGATGTCTCGGTCTCCATGCCAGAGGTTGTTGAAGTTCCGGCCCCCGAGTTGTAGATAGTTGAGGTCCCGCCCCTTGAGCCAGAAGTGGTGGGGTGTGACACCCGGTTCCGAAAAAGAACAAAGCGAATGCATATGTGTGCCCAGGATGTTCGACACACATACACGAGTTCATTTACAAAAGGATATACAGAAAATTACCATAGAACAAAAATAATTAACCACTTTTATTACACAATTCATAATATCCTCGAATACAAGCTCTAATGATTAATAATGACAAGTTTGAACTAATGCAGTGGAAATAAACTAATTAAGCAACTAAGCGAGATAAGCATAAGGGTATAGCACAGCTCCAGTCGATCCACAAGCAAGCTGACGGCAAACACGGCCTATAACTCCGCATTACCATCGTTATACTCCCAATCCTGACCTGCAACTGTTGGTGGGAGAATTGCAAGGGTGAGTACATGTCGTACTCAGCAAGTGTGGAAAGTATCACAAGTAGCTGATTCAAATGACGAATATAATAAAGGCTAAGTGTTGAAAAGTATGTTAAAGCATTTGAAAAGCAGTATATTATGAGTATGTGAAGTAAACCCATCATAAGCCATGTAGTTACCATAATACCAGTCCATATTCAATATCCATCATCCATATTCCAGATTATTACCATCACTATCATCCATGTCCAATTATCATAATTCAATTCATAACCATAACTAGTACCAAATCATCCCAATACCAAAATTCTTCTAATCATGTGAGGCTCCAGGATGCTCATGACCGGGAGCACGACTATCATGATAGTTTTAAGACACACTCTGCAGAGGTTGTACTACTTTACCCACGTGTTTGTGACTTTGTCTAAGGAATCTCAATTATGCCGTCTCACACTTCCTTAGGTATATGGCCAAGAGATCATAAAATAGCCTTTACAAAGGGACTACTAGCATGTACTAACCCACTGAGGCTTCACCGGTAGCGATGTCTCCAACTGAGCACATCTTCAACCAAGGGCCCCCTCTTGTGCCATTCGGATCCCAGGGAGTCCTGCCAACCATATCCAAACCCAATCTGACTCCCCTTCCCCGATGCGCCAAATGATGCGCTCAAAACTGGCAATACCCTAGTTAAGCAGCTACGCCGCACCCATACTTGGCCTCGTGGTGGCACTATAAATCCTGGGTGGTCGCTCCACGAACCGTCGTTAGATCTAAAGCAAGCCAAACCACCAAGCATCCAACCCATCCACATATCATGCTTGCTTAGATCACCCATTACCAGTTCATATTAACCATAATCTAATTAATGTATAATTAAATGATATAGTTGTTTTCCCATCCCAATTAATTAAGCGAAGCAAAAAGGTAAAAAGCCCTTCTTGACTCTCTTTCATGTATTCCATGTGACAAGGGTGGTTAACAAAGCTAGTAAACATCCTACCATAGGATTCCCATCAAATTGACACAAGTATGCAGTTTTGCAAACAAAACATTTATTGTCAAAATAGGATCAATATGTTCAAGGACACTTGTCTTGATCTTGGGCTTTATTGGGATCAAAGACTTCAAAATTCTGGTAGTGGAGGTCCTCCGCAGCACTCTCTAGTGCAAAACCTTCTATTCTGCGCAACGAACATACGAAATAGTAATTACAGTCAAATAATGCTCATATCATATTCAATATGTCATGACATGCATGATTAATGCAATTATGAAGTAAAACTTGTTAATGAGTTGCTATTAATGTTCATTAACTGGTTCTAATAGTTTTTAACAAGTTTGGACAGGTTTGGAATTGATTCGAGTCAATTTGGAATTAATTCATCACAATTCAGATTCAGAGGCCGGACAAGTTCGGTTTCAGGGGCCAGACTAGTCCGCCCTGGACAGACTACAAATTAGGGTTTTCTTGATCTAAGAGAATTTGGAGAATTGGGGTTGAATTAATGTGGAAAAAGAGAAAGTAGAAGGTATACCACGTGTTTAGAACTCCAAAGACCAAGAATTGAAGATGGAACTTCGATCTTGATGATCTAGGGTTAATGATGAACAGTTGAAGGTAAATTGGCGATGAAGAAAAAAAACTCGATGAAGATCTTGATTACTTGATCCTCTTTCATTTCCTCCTCTTCATCTTCTTGCTCGGGATCTCCTCCTCCCTTCTTGATGGCGGCTCTCCACGAGCTAGGGTTTGTGGTCTTTCAATTGAGGCAAAAGGATGTAAAGTCAAGAGGTGGGGCTGTTTATATGGGGGTGGAGGGCTAGGGTTTGATGGATTTCGAGTTTGGGGTGGGTGGAGGCCGTGTAGGGGTCCGACATGGGCTCCACAGGGGTTAAGCACGACGTCCTTGGGCCCAATTAAGGTAAATATCCAAACACAAGTCGTGGAGGAAAAGATTGAATCTGAGTCGGGCACACCGGACAAGTTCGATTGGGGACCAAACTAGTCCGATGTTGGACAGAGACGAAAACGGATAAGTCCGGTAGGGTGTCCGGACAAGTCCGGTCTTGTCCATAGAGGAAAACGGACAAGTCCGGCATGGATCGGGCAAGTCCGGGGATTTGGTAACTTATTCAAAAACCGGACCAAATATCATACTAGTTCGCACTCAATCACAGACAAGTCCGGAATAGAACAAAGACTCAATTGGACTTGTCCGGGGTACAAACCGGACAAGTCCGTACTTTTACAGACTTTTAAGTGTTGTTTTGCTTCTAATTCATTTTAAACTTGTTCCTTTTTATGTGGATTGGTGTTAAACATGTATTAGAATGTATGCAATGCATGATGGATGAAAATGAGGGTGTTACGTGGGGGCTCCGAACGAAGCTGTTGCATCTGCCCCAGAGGTAATTACTCTGGAGGCGTCAATGTCGGAGCCGGAGCACCCTGAAGAGTCGGGGGTAGGTCCTCCTCTTGCAGAGCTGTAGATTGAAGATCGAGCGGAGGGTCCCTCGTCGTCAGCCCCGGAGGTTGAAGTTCCCTCTATAGGACCTTCTTCAACCTCAGTGAGGATAGAAGAGCTCCCGGAGGATGGCCCTGTCGCCATAGAGCCGCAGGGGACCATGCTTGTGCCGTGGGACCCGATTTTTGTGTTAGAAGACCCCTTGGAGCCGGCAGAGGAGATCTCGGCAGGTCCGGAGCCAATTCCTCAGGCGTTGTTTATTGACAACCCTTGCTCCAGTCTCCGCCAAGTTCAGCTCGCCTTTGACCACGACAGCAAGGTCCTCGAAGAAGAGCGCCACACCTTGAGGCGTTGGCGCAACAGACTTCACTTCGGGACCAAGCTGTCGCAAACAAAACTTGCGGATCAGCGTGAGTGGATCAAAAAGGAAAAAGCCCAGCTGATATAGTGGGGAAAATTGCTGGATGAGCGAGAGGCTTCCATCAGGGCCCTCGACGGGAAATCTTGAGAGATTTTCGAGCATGCTAAAAAGAGCAGTGAGGCTATTGATGGTCGTTAGGACAACCTCAACACACTGAATGAGATTATCCTAAAGTGCCAAGGGGACCTCGATGAAAGGGAGGAGAAAATCCAGGAGAAGCAGGAGGATATTATGAAGAGGGAGGAGGAGCTCGCCCATATACTGTCTCTAGGAGAACAAGGCTTGGCTGACCGCACTAAAAAATTTGAGCAGTGGTGCAAGCAGGAGGAGGAGAAGCACTGGAAGATGGGGTAGGAGCTCTCGAAAAGAGAAGCTGATGTCGCCACCAGGGAGGAAAAGGTAAAAGGAAGGGAGAAGGACCTGGTGAACTGCCAGAACTGCATCTACCTCAAGGAGTCGGAGCTTGCTGACCGCGAGAAGCAAGTGGCTGAGAGTATTCAGCAACATGCCAAAGAGGTCAAGCGCATTGCGCGGAAAGGTTTGGAGCTTGCGGCCGCCAGAAGGTCACTAGATGAACTCAAGAATGCGAGGTCAATGGAGTCTCAGCAAGTCCGGGACTTCCTGGGGCATGCTAACAAGGCTCTAGTTCCGCTTGGCTTCAGCCCGATACGTCCGAATGACCCAGAGCCAGAGATAGACAAGGCACGAGTGGCTCTGAGCTCTACCAGCAACAAGCTGGACGCGATGGGTAACGTCATCATCAACCCACTAGAGACAGAGGGGAAGTCTCTGGCCAAGAATGTTGCCAAATTTGTGCTGACGTGTTTCAAAAGCCGAGACTCCCAACTTTATCTAGATTAGGTGTTCGAAGGGCCCATTGCAAAAGAGGAAGATGCTACTAGGGCCAACATTCAAGAAGTACAGAAAAAGTTGCCTCGTATTTCTATAGAACAAAGGACCTCCAATAGCCAGGACCTTTCTCTTTCGCCTTTTCCTTTGTTATCCTCATTTTGTAATCCAATCCTTCAGATGAATGAAATCCACTCTTCTTGAATGAATTCCATTTTGTATTTCTCTTCAATGCATTGTCCTTTATCTTATTGGTCCCCTGGTAGATATACACAATTTTATTGCGAACATGTACCAAAAGGATCTGACAATGTCTTGATGACTTGAACGCTTCGAACTTGTAGCCAGAACGCTTAGCTCTTAGGTCCGAAGTTTACTTCTGACATCTCCAAGGACCCTTTGTGACATCGATGGCGGGACTGTGGGACTCGGATCTTGATAGATCCAACGGCGCCCACTGCCAACACATATAGCATCGACGGCGGACCCCCTGGTAGGTTTCGGAGCTTGATAGGTCCGACGGCGCCCATTGTCAACGCGTGAAACATCGACAGCGGACCCCCTAGGAGGTGTCGGAGCTTGATAGGTCTGACGGTGCCCACTGTCAATGCGTGAAACGTTGATAGTGGGCCCCCTGGGAGGTGTTTCAGCTTTATAGGTCTGACGATGCCCACAGTCAACGCGTGAAACATTGACAGCGGGCCCCCTGGGAGGTGTCAGATCTTGATAGGTCTGAGGGCGCCCATTTTCAACGCGTGAAACATTGATGGCGGGCCCCCTAGGGGTTGTCAGAGCTTCATAGCTCTAACTGCGCCCATTGTCAATGCATGAAACATCGACGACGGGCCGCCTAGGGGTTGTTAGAGCTTCATAGCTCTAACTGCGCCCACTGTCAACACTTAGAGCATCGACGGCGGGCCCCCTGGGATCGTCGGAGCTTCTTGGCTTCGAAGATATTCACCATCAACGTATTATACATCAACGGCGAATCCCTTCAGGGTGATTTCTTTGCCATCTTTACTTGGATTGCCATTTATTCTTCATGTTGACGGCTGGCCCCCATGGGAGTTGTCAAAGCATGTTAAATCTGAGGATGCCCACTTTCAACGCTAGAAACAACGAAGGCGGGCCCCTTGGGGTTGCCGAAGCTTAGTATCTCCTGCAACTTCCACCATCGCCATGAACTTTCCAATTTTTCCTACGTGTTAAAGACAAGAAAATAGTAAAATTTGTCCTCTTGTCTATATGTTGTTTGCGACTTATTGTTCTTATTTGAAATTTAAGTCCGACAAAATTCAACATGACAACAAGTAAATTGATGTAACCTCTTCAGATCCGAATGCCTTCTGGACCCGCCCTAGTGAGGCCTGCCAGAATATAGGTAGAGCGGCATACTTAGGGTGCTGGACCAGTCTAAGTCGATAGCGCACTCCTGACCTGCCATTGGCTTTGGCGTTCAGGCGAGTAGACCATCGAGCAATGCTAATATATGGAAAAGATTAACAATATAACTCGTATATCATATGAATGACTTGGGATAAATTTCAAAAAGAATTGCACAACTTCATTATAGACAAGAAGGAAAAGATAATAAAATTATGAGCCTGTACAAAATTAATGCACGTGGATTCTGCCTTCACACAACAATATCTTTCATTATAGGTCTGAATTACAGGGGAGACAAGGACACACTTAGGGTACGGAACCAGGCCAAGTATGTTATTCATCTTGTTGTAACCCAGGGTAGGCAAGCTGCACTTTCAGTACAAGGACCAAGTTAGGTGGGCTTGAACTTGCTGGACCCTCCTGGAGGGGTCCGAATGTTCTCCTTTAGGACCTAACCAACTCTGTGTATAGACTCTATAACTTACATTGTGTGTAATTACAGACTCACCTCCGTGAAACTAAGCATAAAACTTATGGAGGTGCTCGATGTTCCAAGGGTTGGGAAGCAGAGTCCCCTCCTCTATTGCCAAGCGAATGCATCCAGGACGGGATACTATGATCACTCGGAAGGGAACTTCCCAGCTGGGGGATAGTTTGTTCATCCCTTCACGAGTTAGTATTCTCCATAGCAACAAATCACCTTCTTCAAGCTGTCGGTTGTGCACGTGCCTTTGGTGATAGTGTGGCGATATTTTGCATTCCAAACAGCTACTTGGCACCTACCCTCATTGAGGAGGTCAAGGTCTTCACACCGGAGCTTGTCCTGCGTGGCTTCATTGAAGGTCCGGACCCGGAGTGACCCCATGGTGATCTCCGGAGGAAGGACCGCTTCGAATCCGTACACCAGAAGAAGGGGGTCTCTCCAGTTGACTTGCTAGGTGTTGTCCTGCTCGCCCACAGTGCGGACGAAAACTCCTCTATCCAGTTGGCTCCGTGTTTCTTCAGGCGCTCGTAAGTGCGTATCTTGAGTCCTTTCAATATTTCTGCATTTGCTCTCTTGGCTTTGCCATTACTTGTCGGGTGAGCTACTGATGCGTAGCTGACTTGTATGTCGAGGTCTTCGCAATATTCTTGGAATGCTGCACTTGTGAATTGGGTTCTGTTGTCAATGATGACTTCGTTCAGAACTCCAAATCTACAAACTATGGACTTCAAGAACTTGATAGCTGATTGTTTGTTGATAGTCACAACTGGAGTAGCTTCCGGCCACTTGGTTAACTTGTCGATGGCGACGTACAAGAACCTGTAACCCCCGACGGCTTTTGGGAAAGGTCCCAAAATGTCCATCCCCCACATAGCGAATGGCCATGTAGGAGATATCATTTGTAGCGACTGAGCCGATGTGTGGATTTGTTTCACGTGGAACTGGCATGCTTCACACTTTTTTATGAACTCAACTACATCCTGGAGGGCTGTAGGCCAGTAAAAGCCATACCGGAAGGCTTTACCAACCAACGTGTAGGAAGATGCGTGGTTCCCACACTCGCCTCCATGGATTTTCGCGAGGAGCTCGCGGCCTTCTTACCTTACGATGCACCGCATTAGGACATCGTTGGCATCGCACCGGTAGAAATCCCCTTTTACCAGCATGTATCTTTTAGCCAATCTAACGATCCGGTCAGCGGATGCACCGTCTTCAGGAAGGACGTTGTCTTTCAAGTAGCTCCGGATCTTCGAGGTCCATGCATCGAAGCTAACTTGAGCTTCTGAGTCTTGCGTGTTGGATTCTCGAAGCTTCCTGCAGCACCTACGACTATTGGTGGACGCCATGGTAATAGGGCCACTAGGACTGCCAATTTTGAGGTGCTGATGTCGCCCCCTTCACTCAGTTCGGCAGGCTAAGCGGTTTGTCTTGACAACATCCTGACGAAAACTCCGTCGAGAGATTGAGCTCCGGTTGAAGCCTTCGTCAAGAGTTCGTTAGCTTTAGCGTTGTTGAGACGTTGGACATGCGAGAGATTCAGGATGTTGAAGTCCTTCTAGAGCTTCTAGACTTCAAGGAGGTAAGCAGCGAGTTATGGGTTGTTGCCGCTGCAATCACCTTTGACTTGCTTGATAATGAGCTGCGAATCGCCTTTCACCAGCATCTGCTTGATGCCATATGATAGCGCCACCTTGAGCCCGTAGATGAGAGCTTCATACTCCACCATGTTATTGGTTGCCTTGAAATCAAGGTCTACCATGTACTTGACCTTCTCCCCGGTCAGAGCGAGGAGTAAGATTCCAGCTCCGGCCCCTACTTTTGCACGGAGCCATCGAAGTAGAGACTCCAGTGAGGCTCGGTGAAGACCGGGACCTTGGTTTCCTGCTTCTGCTCACTGGGGCCCCTAGGATTTTATGGAGAAGGTGTCCACTCCGCCACGAAGTCGTCCAATGCTTGACTCTTGATATCTTGTCGAGGCAGGAATTTGAGATGGAATTCCACCAGCTCCGCTGCCCACTTGGCGATGTTCCTAGTAGAATTTGGGTTATGCAGTATAGCACACACTGGATAGGATGTTACCACCGATATCTTGTGGGCATGGAAGTAGTGATGAAGATTCCTTGAGGCAATAACAACTGCGTAGAGGAGTTTATACACCTCAATGTATCGAGTCTTGGCATCATGGAGTACTTCACTGATGAAGTACACTGGACGTTGGACAGTCCGGACCTTCCCGGAATGGCCCGGAGCTTCTTCTTCATCAACCCGAACCCTCCCGGAGGGGTCCAAACCTTCTTCTTGAGCTTCCGAAACCCTCACAGAGGGATCCGAAACTTCTTCAGCCATGTGAACTCCCTCAAATGAGAGATGTTGATCCTCAGGCAGCTTGCCTTGAAGATCCATGCCTAGGGGGTGGGACCCAGACTCACCTTCAGGTAGCTCCAGACCCTCCCGGAGGAGTCTGGGCTCCTGAACTGTAGGAGGTTCCAGTCTTTCCGCGACCAAGACCATGCTAACAACTTTCATAGTTGCCGAAATGTAAAGCAAAATAGGCTCACTAGGATTCGGAGCTACCAAGATTGGTACTTTGGTGAGGAGCTGCTTGAGCTCTTGGAATGCCTTTTCTGCATGTTCGGACCAATTGAATGGCCCAGACTTCCTCAATAGCTTTAAGAATGGTAGCACTCGTTCGAGCAGTCTTGAGATAAACTGACTGAGTGCAGCTAGACTTTCAATTAGCTTCTGGACATCCTTGATGCAAGTTGGGGTCCGCATGTCTTCAATAGCCTTGATCTTCACCAGGTTTTCCTCAATTCCTCGGCGAGTCACCAAGAATGTGAGGATCTTCCCGGAGCTAACCCTGAAGAAACATTTATCCAGGTTCAGCTTGGTACGTGTCACGCGCAGCTTGTCGAAGACGGCTTGCATGTTGTCAAGGAGTGACTCCTTGTTCTTGACCTCCACAACGATGTCATCGATGTAGACCTCCACCAAGTCTCTAATAAGCTCTCCAAATGTTTTGTGCATGGCTCGCACAAAAGTTGAAGCAGCATTTTGAGACCAAACAACATGGTAGTGTAATAATACAATCCATATACTGTTATGAAGGCAGTATGCTCTTAATCTTTCCTAGACATTTGGATCTGATGATATCCGGAGTATGCATCTAGGATACACAATAGCTCACACCCGAAGGTGGAGTCCACTATCTGGTCTATCCTAGGTAGTGGAAATGGATCTTTTGGACATGCCTTATTTAAGTTGGTGTAGTCGATACACATCCGAAGTTTCCCGCTGGCCTTAGGTACAACGATTGGGTTTGCCAGCCATCGTGGATGATTAACCTCCCGGATGAAACTAGCATCGAGCTACTTGTTGATTTCTTGTTGAATGAAGTTCTGCCGCTCGACTGATTACTTCCGGGGCTTCTGGTGAACTGGTCGTGCATCGGGATAAATCTTTAGGCTGTGCTCAATCACCTCCCTAGAGATCCCAGGCATTTGTGACGGTTGTCAGGAAAACACATCAACATTCGCCCGGAGGAAAGTGATGAGCGCGAGTTCCTATTTGTTGTCTAGTCCTCCCGATATACGGGTGGTCTGGACAGCGTCAGAACCAATCTGGACAACTTTGATGGGAAATGTCGATGTTGCCACTTGGTTGCATGCGTGGTGCAGAGGTTGAGCCTCGGTGACGAGTGCTCGGAGGATGAGTAGCTAGCTCCTTACCGGATGCTTCCGTCTGCGCTGTTGTAAGAGCGTAGAGTTCTTCTAGTGCAGTAACTCCTGCAGTTTGATCCCCGTGGATTAGGAGAATGCCTGAAGGTGTCGGCATCTTCAACACCAGGTAGCCATAGTGGGATGCGGCCATGAACCTATACAAGGCTGGCCTACCTAGGATGGCGTTGAAGGGCATGCTGATGTGAGCCACGTCGAAGACCAACTTCTCAGTTCTATAATTCTCCCGAGTCCCAAAGGTGACCGGGAGAGTAATCGAGCTGAGACGACTGATGGCCCCCAGACCTACCCCAAAAAATAGACGTGAGGGGCAGAGGTTTGAGAGCCGGAGCTGGATCTTGACGAAAGCTTCGTAGCTGAGGAGGTTGAGTGCTGACCCTCAATCCACCAAAACGTGGTAGAGTTGGACGTTATTGATGGTAGGATACAACATCAATGGCAGTTGTCCAGCTCCAATCATGTTTCTCGGACAATCTGTAGCATCGAAAGTTATGGGAGTGTCCATCCACTTTCGATAGGGTTATGCATTGGCAGTAAGAGATATGGCAGCCATCTCCCGACGCATTGTCTTGGGGACACGACAGGAGGTGATATCCCAGGACCCTCCATAGATGGTGTTGAGGGTCTTAAGACGCTTGTTGTCGGAGATGTCAGAGTCATTGTCGACAGTGTTGTACACAGCCTTCAGGACCTTCTTGGGGTCCTGGAAGCCTAGCTCCGGATCAGCCGGAGCTTCGTCAATTTTTTGCTTTCCTTCCCACTGGCGGAAAGGTGCTTCTTCTCGGCGCTTGTTGAAGCACTCGACAAGGTTTTGAACCTCTCGGCAATCTTCAAGATTGTGAGTGTCCATCTTGTGGATCGGACACCACATCTTTGGACCGCTGCCATCTTCAGATGAACGTCGAGATCGCTTTTTGGGGCATGGCCACCACCCACCCAGAGCTGCAGCAGCTGCCACAACAGGCGTTGCCATTGGAATTTTTTTCTTCTTTCCACTACTGAAGGTAGTGGCTTCAGCCTTGGAGGACTTTATGTTAGCCTTCGGAGCTGGCTTGGAGTGCATTTCACGGCCCTCCGCAGCTCTAGCTTATTTGTCGGCCAAGCTGAAGAGTTCCGTGACACTGGTGACTTCTTTCGTCGCCAGCTTCTCCAACATCTTCTTGTCTCGGATGCCCTGTCGAAAGGCCATGACGATAGATGTATTGGAGATAGAAGGAATGGTGTTCTGTACCTGGGAGAAATGCTGGATGAATGATCACAGCGACTCCCCTGACTTCTATTGTACGACAAACAAATCCAGTTATGTGCCAGGTCGGGTGTAAGAACTCTCGAAGTTGGCGGTGAACTGGTTGCATAACTCCGCCCAACTGTTGATGGAGTCAGGCGGGAGACTCATAAACCAGGACCTGGCTGTCCCAGACAGAGCCACGAGGAAATAATTGGCCATCACGGCCTCATTTCCACCTGACGCGAGGATGGCGGTGGAGTAGATTTGGAAACTCGACGGGATTAACAGTCCTGTTGTATTTCTCTGGCAGATGAGGCTGGAACTTTTGTGGCCATTGGACCATGCAAAGGTGCATGGGCAGGGCTGAACAGCTGCTCCCTACTCCCAAAGGAGAAGGGTTTTCCCAATCCTCTCGCCTCTCATGAGCGCGCTCGATGTGGACGCGACCATCCTGCTGCCTTTAATGGCGGTCAAGCTCCGACCGCAAATCATGGGTCGAGATCCTCGACCCAACGACATCACTTATTGATACACAACACGTTTCATGTGCTGTGATACTTGGGGACCAAGTCTACCAGACAAGGTTCTCCGCTGTGAAGTTGCCTACCCAGCAGGGAGCGGACCTTGGTTACTAATGGCATCGATTGTAGTTGCAACCAGATGCTCGACATCAGTATGCCATTGTTCAATGGCTGCCGGAGGGGTTCCAACTGCTGGAGGATGCTGGAGCATAGTACGCGCAGTGATTAGCGCATTCTCCAGGTATTTTGTCAATGCAGTCACTAACACAAGGACATCGTCCTGTTGTCTGGCATTGGCAGCCAGAACAGGTGGTGGTGGTGGTGTAGCAACACCCGTCGGGAGAACAACACCAACAGGCTGTTGAGCATTGGAGGGATTTCCTCCGTCAAGCTGTCTGGCTTTGCCGTTGGACGATGCTGCTGCAGAGTTCACCATCTTGAAATCTTAGGCGCCCCTACCTAGCACACCAAATGTCGAAGTGTGTAATCGACACTTCTCCTGGTACTACTAGATCGTAGCCTGTGGAGGTTCGTGATTGGTTAGGGCGTCTGTGAGATTATGAACAAGACAGTGACACGAGGAGTTTTACGTGTTTGGGCCGCCGGAGCGTAACACCCTACTCCACGGGATTTGTGTTGATGTCTGAGTATGTGGTGACTTATGTGCGTATGAGCTTAGTTCTCCTTTGTACCGTGCGGCACAACCCTTTTATAGTCCAAGGACTGACCATTACATTGTCAGCCTGGACCGACATGTGGCCCTGACGTTGTTTAATTACCTAATACACGATCTGTATGTATTAAGTACATTTAACAGGGATAACACGCCTTAATTGCAATGTTACCAGTGCTTTAACATGGCATTAACGACATGTAATCAGGTCTTGTAACGGCAGCTTTAACTGTCCCTTGAATGTCTGCGCCGTTGGAGATCCGTCTATCTTCCCGTTGTTGGCTTAGGTCCAGAGACTCGACACGTGGCAGCTCCGGAGCTTCCCTCTGTGGGGAGGCAGGTTCGGAGCCACTGTACACATGGCAGCACTGGAGCTTCCCTCTACTGGGGGTTAGGTCTGGTACCCTTGAACACGTGGCACGATCGGAGCTTTCCTGTACAAGGAGTTAGGTCTGGCCTTGCTTTACACGTGACTGCGCCGGAGCTACCCTAATGAGGGAAGCGGGTCCAGTGTTGCGGGACACGTGGAGCCTTTGGAGGTCTTCAACTCGAACGGGTGGAACTCCGTGGCTTTTCTTACGGTATCATAGGTTATCCGATACGCAAGGTACCGACAACAACTAATAGCTAGAAACAAACATTAGAAATTCAACTAATTAATTGCTAGAAATGCAACTAAAAGCTAGAAACATACATTAGAAATTCAACTAATTAATAGCTACAAATGCAACTAATAGCTAGAAACATACATTAGAAATTCAACTAATAGCTAGAAATGGAACTAATAGCTAGATTTTACCTTGTCTGATTTTTTTTGTTGAGGTGGCCAGCTCTAGCTCGGGTGCACAGGGGTTGGCGGCGCCGGGGGGCCGGAGGGCGGTGGCGCGCGGGCAGAGGGCGGCGGTGCGCGGGCGGAGGGCGGCAGCGCGCGAGTGGAGGGCAGGCGCCAAAGGGGTGGGGCCGGGTTGCCAGAGAGCGGGTGCCGAAGGGCGACGGCACGCGGGCGTAGGGCGGCAGCGCGCGGCGCGCGGGCGGAAGGCGGCAGCGCGCGGCGCACGGGCGGGGGCCGGAGTGAGGATCGCGGGCGCACGGGCGGGGAGTTAGAAGCGGTAGGTGGGAGTTATGGTTTAACGTGCCACATGTGCTGGGCCCACTTAGAGCCATCGGTTGTGGGCCCCCGACGTCTCTAAGTTAACATGGTCAGTCCAGTCTCGGGACCCAACGGCCATAACGGTCCAACAACGGGACCCGTCTCGACTGCTAGACCAGGCCCATGTTAAAACCGTCGGTCGCACCTCGGAAACCGACAACCATATTAGAGCCATCGATTTATGATGTGGGACCGACGGCTTTAGTTTTAAGACCGTCGGTCTTTCAATTTCAGCCGACATATTTAGTTAAGACTGTCGGCCAGCCGATGCTCATTAAAATATAACCGTGGGGTACCAAAAGCGAGGCTTTTAATTTATTATGTCCGACGGTCCCGACGGTCTTATTGCAAACCGACGATCATTTGCCCGATTCTTGTGGTTTCAGCATGTACCAGCATGTACCAGTGACATGCATGTACCATTTAGTGTACAAACATGCACCTCCTGTAAATGCCTGTACCGTCTAGTAGTGTATCGTATCAGCATGATGATACACTATGGCCCGAGAGAAGCTCACCATGTGAGAGTACTAGATTTGAAGTAGCACAGCAAGTCATCACATCATTTCCATCTCCTTTTGATGCGAGGTTATGTATCTAAATACAGGCAATGGCTACTACTAGATTTGAAGTAGCCCAACAACTGATCACATTAATTCCATCTCATTTCCCTCGTCACCCTTGGTGGAGGTGACCGTTGGTTCCAAAACTTGCATATGATCAAAGTCAAGCACATGTATGGACAAGAGGTGCGCGCGGTTACATGCTGATACAAGATACAAGTGGTGTTGCACCCCACTGTTGTGCGTCTCTTCAATTAGGCAAGCTCATGTGCTGTAGAAAAAAAGTGTAAAAAAATATTGATAAATGCGGTTGACAGAGTCTTCAGTTCATCAGAAGGGTCTCTCATGTAGTGCAGTGGTTGAGGATTGTGGATGAGAATGAGTTGCCTACTGGTTAACGTGTGTCGGTCTACACAGATATTGCTGTGACATGGCAGCTTGTTGCCAGGAGAGCAACAACTGAAACTAGTGCAAATCTAATGTACATATTAAAATGAAAACAGACCACAGATATTACTATGACAGCTCGCCATGTTTGTACTAGATTCGAAGTAGTCCAGCAAGTCAGGACATCCTATTCCATCTCGTTGCACCCTACTGTTGGGCGGCTTTTGACTTAAGCAAGCTCACGTGGTGTAAAAAAAAGGTGCTCGCGAGAGGTGCTCGTCAGTACATGCTGATACAGGAGGCAAGCAGATGGAATAGAATGCGATGACTCGCTGATCTACTTCGAATCTAGTACATGCAGTGGCTACTACAGAACGGTACATGACGATACATTACAGTAGTGGAGGAGTTGACCATGTGGGTAATACATTCTGTGTAGTGCAGCAACTCTTCACATCCAATGCCATCTCCTTTCCCTCACCCTCGGTGGAAGTGGCCCTGGCTTCCAACACTGTCATGGAATCAGTGTCAACTTGACGGTTTATGCATATAGAAGAGGTGCTCGCCAGTACAGGAATCAACCGGCGTTGCAAGGGTATTCCCTAAGACCAGTAGGCTATTACAAACACATACATGATACACTATGGCCCGAGAGGAGCGCACCATGTGAGTACTAGATTAAAAGTAGCTCACCAAGCCATCACATCATTTCCATCTCCTTTTGAGTTTGGGACCGTAACCCGACTTCAGGTTCATCCCGCATCACCAGCCGTGCTTACCAAAAATAGCCCACTTGGAGCCCCCGATTCCGTGGCGCAGCTCACATGTGCAGCCGCACCATCCTACCTATTTAAAGTTTGAGAATAGGTCGACGGCATTGCGGCTCCGATACCTCTAATCATTGGCTTTGCCTGATAGAACTCGTAATGGGTTGAAGCTATCCAAAAGAAACTTCAGAGGGAACCAGCTACTAGATGGTTCCATTAATCTTTTGCCCTTATAACCAAGTCAGACGAACGATTTCCACGTTAGTATCGCTTCGAGCCTCCACTAGAGTTTCCTTTGGCTTCGCCACGCTCTGGCATAGTTCACCATCTTTCGGGTTCCGATAGGCGTGCTCCAACTCGAACCCGTCACAGAAGATCAGGGTCGGCCGGTGGTGCAGCCCATGGAGGCCTCCCACGCATCAGCTTTCTTGCGCATCCTAGTTTTCAGAACCTATCGACTCGCATGCATGTCAGACTCATTAGTCTGTGTTTCATGATGGGTCAGATGGGGAGCTCGCTGGCCGTTGCAGCGCAGCATCTCATGAGACGCACCTTGCGGAGTGTGGTAACCGGCTGTGCTGACGACGGCTACAGAAGGCACCTGAGGTCCCCGGGGCTTTGGTAGCCGGCACGATCGACAACAATCCATGCCCCGAGCTGAGTGGTGGACCAACATAGGTCATTCCGCATACGGCTGGGGCGCATCACCGGCCCCCATCCGCTTCCCTCCCGGCAATTTCAAGCACTATTTGACTCTCTTTTCAAAGTCCTTTTCATCTTTCACTCGCAGTACTTGTTTGATATTAGTCTCTCATCTGTATTTAGCCTTGGATGGAGTTTACCGCATAATTATGGCTGCATTCCCAAACAACCTAACTCAATTACGGTGCCTCGTGGTGGGAAAAGGTCTGGGACGGACGGGGCACCTCCAGGCGTCCCTTTCCAGGGAACTTAGATTCGGCTCGTCTCTGAGGATGCCTCTCCAGATTACAATTCATATGATGGTTAGGCCACCTAATTCTTAAGTTGGGAATCCTTATAAGTTTCTTTTCCACCGCTTATTTATATGCTTAAATTCATCGAGTAATCCCAACTGACCTGGGGTCACCATAGTTTGTACCGCCACCTCCACCTGTCACCGAGCTTGCTCCGGCCACTTTCGGTCCTCTCTGACCCTTTCTTAATTTTCCTCGTGTCAAGATACGTAGGAGACATCTTCCCCGATGAACTTTCGACCTCGAAAAGCTTTGCTGGCAAACGGTCGCCGTATGCCGGCAAAACAGCGCAGCTCGAGCCCCCATGGATGCAAGGTAGAAAAAGGGTGGGCAGCCCCACCTGCGTTGTCCCATTTAAGCTTAGGCAACCCACGTATGCGATCAAGAGCACTAACATGCGTGAGATGATCAAAGCCTACGTGACCAAGTCTACGATGCAAAAAATATAAGTCCTTTGAATCATTAGCAACTAGACACGTATACCTAGAGGATGAAATACTAAATCAGCTTTAAAAAATCTTTCAAATTGAGACATGTTAAAAATAAGCTCACCATTTGAATCTACAATCTTGCAGTAATTTTTAGTGAAGTTAACTTCTAGATTTCATCTAGTAATTGTGAAACTGAAAGCAAGTTATATTTCAAATTTTTAACAAGTGCCACATCTTTCAAAGTGTAGTGATTATTTACTCTAACCAAACCCTTAGCAATTATAGGAGTTGAAGAATTATCGGCAAAATTAACATTCTCTACACGTGACACAAAAGAGAGGGAGGAGTACCAGTCTTTGTTACCGGCCATGTGGCGTGAGCAACCTGAATCCACAATCCAAATGTTCCTTCCTCAAGCGTGTAACCTACATAGAAGCACAATACATCGATGACTCAATACTGTGATTAGTCAAAAGGCATTTAGGAATCCAGTACTGAGTCACACGACGTGCGGCGGGATTAACACATGGAAGCTGAGATAAAACTGCAGGTTTATGAGCCAAAGTTTGAGGATTCTTGTACCCAACTACTGACCTACGAGGTGTTACATGTGTAGCATGAAAAACAGTAGTTTTGGGATCAAACCTTTCATGTGTATGACTCATCAAAGCAGGTTGCAAGTTCCTAACATTCGGTTCAACATGTGCAGCAAATTTTGCATGAGAGTTATGAGATCTAGCTTTCATTCTTTCTTTCTTTCTTTCTTTATTTCTTTCTTTTTTCTGTTGTTTAGCTAGTCTATATCAAAAATTTATGACACGACCATCTCTACCACAGTAGGTACAATGAAATTTAACTTTGTGTTCATATCTAGATGAGCAAGCAACCTTTTTATTAGAAACCAAATGAGACAACACTCATGCAGATTTAAAAACCACCTCTTATTGTTTAGAAACTGTTTTAATCAAACAACTTGTTAGTGACCTAATACCCTTAGGTGGATGTGCTTTAGCATGAGCATGAGAATCAAAACCTAAACCAGATTTATCATTGCAAAAATTAGATGAATTCAGCCACAAGTTTAGATTCTTATTTGCATTACATAACTGCTCTGGTGTTCTATGCAGGTCATCAAGTTTATTAGACAAGTCTAAGACAGTTTTCACATGAAGTTTTTTCCTTTTAATTTGCAATTAGAATAATATTTAACTTCATGAGAACATAAAGCATTGTTTAAAATAGTAATTTCATTCATAGCATCATGCAATTTATTATTAAGATCATCACAGTTAGAATAATGCAAATCAATTGTTGAACAACTAGCATCTTTCAAGTTTTTATCATTAAGTGCAGCAAGCTTTCTGTTCTTTCAATTTCTAATTCATGCTTATCAAGTGTGGAGGTGTGTGCACTTCTTAGGGAGGACAATTGTTCATATATAAGCTCACATGAGGAACAAGAATCATCACTAGGAATCAAAGATTTCAAACGATTAATTTCATATTCTAGTGATTCAATTTTTTCAACAGTGTCTCTAAGTTTTTTGTCCTTTTATTAAGTATAACAGTGCCACGAGCAATAGAATCACACATTTCTTCACAAGTGGGACATACCTCTTGATCATCGTTGTTGTGTTCTACCTCCTCCATACTAGATCTTGAGTTGCCCGCCTTGAAGCACATATTTGCCAAATTCTCTTCATCTTCATCACGTCCGATGTCCACATTGCTCGAGACAAGTTCTTGAAGTGCGGAGACAAAACTGTTTACCAATTGGCGACCTGTAAAACTCTTCTTCTTATTATTATTTGCAGAGGAGTGCTTCGTCCTTGTTTGCTTTTCGTCATGGGAAGTAGGACCTGAAAGGTTAGAGCAATCCGTATGAAAATGTCTTGTCTTACCACATTCAAAGCATCGTTGAGAACTGACACTTCATCTCCTTCTAGTTCTCACATTTTGCAATTCTTTTGAGAACCGACTAAAGATGAGTTCAAGTTCCTTCTCTGGAAACTCTTCAATCTGTTCAGTGTTAGAGAGGAAAGCAAAGCAAGTGTACCACAAGATGAAGAATAGCTAGAACTAGCATGTCATGTTGATAAACAAATGGAAGAGACTTGTTGGGATTTTTACGTGATATATTGTCAAGTTCATAAGTTTTCAATTTATAATATATAATATCTAAAGTAAGTGTACTCATGACAATAGATTCACGAATAGATGTTACTTTCATCTCCTAAATCGACATGTCTAATGCACTTAACAATTGTGTAGCAATTTTGGCATCTGAAAAATTAACATTGATACTACGCAAGTTGCTGAGAATTTTATTCAAGTGAGCAAATAAATTGTCAATGGACTCACCTGGTTGCATCTCAAAGAACATATATTCTTTCTTGAATATATCTTGCCTTACCTTCTTGATCGTGTTGAATCCTTTGTGGTAGTCGCAAAATGCCTTCCACACATCGTACGCTGATCGGAGGTGTGCAACACGATGGAAGATGCTTTGAGTCAATCCTTGTGTGATCAAGTTGTGAGCCTTGTTATTGTTGTCGACATCTCTCATGTTGTAGCCATAACTTGATTGTTTGGTGGCACGTTGAAAGACCTATAGACCTTTTCCCATATAGTGAATCCTTGCGCTTGTATGTAGGCCTCCATACGAGCTTTCTAGACCTAGAAATCAATGTCATCGAACACACAAGGTTTTGCGGAATATTTCTCCATGTTGATTAGTCAAAACACGTGCAAATCAAGGAGATTAGAGCATTGTGGATCTAATACCAATTGTAGGATCGAAGAGCACGTGAAAATTTACCAAAGGAGGGTGAATGGTAGATTTAATCTTTTTCAACGGAAGCAACAAAAATCTCTCGGCAAAAAATCAACCCGATAAAAGAAATTGTGTGTGCAAGTGTTTCCAACGTGTTCAAACATGACAAATCAGTTAGATTGAAGAGAATCAAGTCTTGAACGTATGACAATAAGAAACACGAGAGAACATCAAGTCAAACTCAAGTCAAACAGATCTGCTACACTACAAATAAACTAGTATAACTATAAACCCGCTAAACAATGACCGTGAAATATTCACATATGATAGATAATTGAGTTTTGAAGACAACGCAAAAATAATCACGTCAATTGGAGTAGTAAAACACGATTTACGATCAAAACACCAAAGAAAGGTCGGGCAACGCAGAAACTCGATGAGTAAACTTGACGAAAACAAGCTAGACAAACAAGGCACAAAAGCTCCTCTAACCTACGAATTTTATTGATCAAAACACTTGAGGAACAGCCCCAAAGTCGTGCATCACAGGCACTGACCTCCCTTGCTAATATAAACAGTCCTGAGGCCAACCCAATGCAAACTAGGACTCTAATCCTACTTGGACTCTAACTCAAACTTACCATAACTACTTAAGACTCTTATATACGCAGATAGAAGCAATATTAAGACTTTCAAACACCTTTGGAACATACCAAACATTCTTACAACAACTCAACTTCATGCTCACCACAAAATCTAACTAAACAAACTCTAAACCTCCCATAAATGAACCATAACCACCTCAGCTGCAGCCTGAGGCATAAACTAGCCAGTTGGACCTTTCTGACCACATCTTCACATTCACTTCTCTTCATCACACCTTGGAACAATGTAGCCACGTCGATGCACCCCTTTCATTCATGCAAACACTATCCAAAGACGTCCACAATACCTTCATATGCATTGTTCTTGATCCAAACATGTTTTGTGGTCTCCCGATCAACTCAACCATAATTCCCTCCGAACTTGGTTGTTGAACCTTATCTTCTCCCTAAGACTGGTTCAATGGATCCCATCACCAGCCATGTATTGACCTCAAGCAACACCTGCACAAGAATAAACAACCAATCTTTGCGATCTCAAGTCCTTGACTTGAATCTCCCTAGTCCAAAAAACACAACATCTTACGTGAACACCTCACATAAGCATGTTGCAATCCATAGCAAAATGAAATCATCCAAAACCACCAAAACACACCAAAAACTTAGTAGGAGAATACTAAGCAAACTTTCCATAAGCCAAAAAGCCAGTTTGAAACATTGCAAGTTAAAAACAGATCCAAAACACAATTATTTCAGCAAATAAAATTTCGAATAGACCAAAAGCAGCGCTGCAATGAAAAAGCAAAAGATCGGACATTCCAATCTCAAACTCATGTGCAAATCACATGACTGAGAGTTCGGACAGTCCTAACAAAGTAAAGAGTAAATGTTACTCCCGAAAACAGATTTGTAAAGATCGAACACTCTCGACTCACGTGCAGCTCATGTGAGTGAAGGTTCAGACAATCTGGAGCAAAAAACACGTGCGAGTCGCGTGAAAAAAAGTTAGGACACTCCGAAGCGTGAAACACGTGCAATTCACGTGGGAAAAAGTTTGGACAATCCGAAACCATCGAGGGTATTGTTACTCCCCAAAACACATTGAAAATTTTGGACAGCCCAAAATTGTCGAAGGTAATGTTACTCCCAAAATGTACTAAGACAAGTGCGGACAGTGTGTATCGGGTTGTATCGATGTGAGACACAAAACTTTGCATGTCAACCCTCACTTTATTCTATTTGCCAATGTATTCAACACACATAGGTCTCACATATACTAAATGTCTTACATCAGCAGAAGTCTTCATACTACTCTCTCGAACCTACACTACAACAGTAGCGGTCGTATCCAGCCCGCGGTACTCCACTCTAGCATCACAGAAGCAAGCAGCGGCGTCCAGAGCTTCCATTAGCTATATACCCCAACGAGGGCAAAGCCTAGGAACCCGTCATAGCTATATACCTGAAAAACTTATATAAATGCAACCTGGAGCACAAGTGTCAGATCGAAGAGCATGTGAAAAAATACCAGAGGGGGTGAATGGTAGATTAAAACTTTCTCAGCAGAAGCATTGGAAACCCTCAGTAGAAAATCAATCTGTTAAAAAACTGTGTGTAATCTGTTTTCAACATGTCCAATGGTGACAAAAACAAGTGTGGATTGTAGAGAATTAAGTCATGGAACTAATGCAAGAAGAATCACATGAAAAGACTAAGTAGAACTTGAAATATGATCAAAAGTCTAGACGAAGGTCAATCTGCTCTACCCTTTTTAAAAATAGATCAGCAACGCTGCAAAGAAACTCATGTAGATCAAAAATCACAAATCCAGTGATCGTGAAATTTCCACAGATGATAGAGAATCAATTTGTGAAGACAACAAAAAAAGAATCACATCTATTGTATCTGTAAAAGTGTGTTATCATTGAAATACGAAAGCAACATCGGTCTGTCCAGAGACTCGGCAAGAAAAACTTGTCTGAAACAAGTCAGATGAACAAGGCACATAAGCTCCTCTAAACTACAAATTTTATTGATCAAAACACAATAGGAACAGCCCCAAAGTCGTATTACCACGAGCTTTGGACTGTCTTGCTTATATAATCAGCCCTAAGACCAATCCAATCCAAAATAGAACTCTAATCGTACTTGGACTCTAACTCAAACTTACCATAACGGTTTAAGACTCTTCTGTATGCAGATAGAAGCAATCTTAAGACTTCCAAACACCTTAGAAACGTCCTAAACATTTCTAAAACAAATAAACTTCATGAACCACACAAAATCTAACCAAAACAAACTCGAAACCTTCCATAAACGAACCATAACCACCTCAGCCGCAATCTGAAGCATAAACCAGCCGGTTGGACCTTTCCGGTCACATCTTCACGTTCACTTCTCTTCATCACGCCTTGTAACAATGTTGCCGCTTCCATGCACTCGTTCAAAACATGCAAACACCTTCCAACAATGTCCACGATACCTTCATATGCATTGTTCCTGACCCAAACATGTTGCATGACCTCCCGATCAACTCAACCAATTCCTCCTAAACTTGGTTGTTGAACCTCATATTCTTCTTAAGACTAGTTCAATGGATCCCATCACCAGCCATGTCTTAACCTCAAGCAACACCTGCACATGAACAAACAACCAAATCTTTGTGAGCCCAAGTCCTTGACTTGACTCTCATTTGTCCGAAAAACACAACACCTTACTTGAGCACCTCACATAAGCATGTTGCAAACCATAGCAAAATAATAACCACCATAATGAGCCATAACACATAAAAAACTTAGTAAGAGAATACTAAGCAAACATTCCGTAAGCCAAAACGCAAGTTTGAAACATTGCAAGTTAAAACAGATCCGCCATACAATTATTTCAGCAAATAAAATTATGGAATTGACCAAAAGCGATGCTGCAATGTAAAGGCAAAAGATCAGACATTCCAATCCCAAATTCACGTGCAAATCACGTGATCGAAAGTTTGGACAGTCCTAATCGAGTAAAGAGTAAATGTTACTCCCGAAATTCACTGAGAAAGTACGGACAATCCAAAACCATCAAGGGTAACGTTACACCTAAAAACATGTTTGTAAAGATCGACATGTGGAATCACATGCATCTCACATGTGTGAAAGTTCGAACAGTGCAAAATAGATTCCCGCAAGTTTGGACAATCCGAAGTGGGCTTTTCAGCAATATTCAAAACTTTACGTGTGAACCCTTGCTTTTATTTAAATGGCCAATGTATTCAGCACACATATATCTCCTTATTTCCCCCTTGATGAATGCATTGGCAGCATCACTTAGAATCCGAACATTGGCTCATTCACATGAAAAGTTTTGAAAACAATTTTGTCCCCCTTTTGAAAATAAAATATTCTCCCCGTGAGAAGAATGTGTAAAAAATTGTGAATGTGCAACAATGTGTGACATATTTCTCCCCCTTTAACAATGTATTCAACAAGGTTCAAAAGAAAAATCTTAATTGTTATGAGCATATTATAACATATACATAAAAACAAAGCTCATCCAAGTCATACTATCAAGTAACTTACACTATCACATCAATGAGATACATAAAGTAGTGTAAGCCATGCTCAAGTGTAATTTTCCAATTTAAGAAAGTCATGATCTCACAAACATAACTATTTCAAGATCTGAAAGCATGACACATGGTGCTGCATTTTTATTATTTTTCAAAGCAGAAATTCAGATCATATGATATTTGCAAGAGATTATATGCTGCATCGGCCTTATTCTAACCAACCAAGCCAAGCATATGTCATTTGACAATAATAAGCTTAAGGACATGATTTTAGTCATACACAACTTCTTCCAAGTTCATATCTTGGTGCAATGATAAGCCATCTCAAAAGAAGAAGTGTGATGCATGCATATTCTCTTGATGTTTTTTGTATTTGATCATAAAAGCTCAACATGTGGATAGTTGATTGATTACTTTTTCATTATTAAAAGCACTTGTGAGCATGCAACAAGTTCAAAACAGCAAGAAAGTTTTCGATCATGACCGAATTTAGTGTAAGTAATTATTCTAATTACTGGTCATGGCAAAAACTACAAAATGTATACCACGAGTAATGTAATAAGTGTTTTTAGCATGTAAAAGGAATCACAAAGTCATATATGTATAAACCACTTATGCTCATATTATTTTAATTTCAGATTCACACATATACTTCCCAAGTTTCAAAAACCCCCCTCAGTTTAAGCCATGAGGATGCATAACCCTATTTCACTACGAATGAAACAAAAACGAGTGAAATCGAAAGGTTTTTAAAAATGTCAGCCAATTGTTGTTCGGTATCTATATGGTGAAGCACAATGTTTCCTTTTTCAACATTATCACGGAGAAAGTGATACCTAATGTCAATGTGCTTTGCTCTAGAATGTTGCATGGGGTTTTTAGCAAAGCAAAAGGCACTAGCGTTTTCACAAAATAGTGGGACACTATCTAGATCAACCCCATATTCCTTAAGTGTTTGAACAATCCTAAATTTTTTTGAGCAAGCGTTAGCAGTTGCTACATATTCAGATTTAGCCGTGGATTGTGCAACTGAACTTTATTTTCTCGAGGCCCAAACAAGTGAATTACCAAGAAAATGACAATCAATCGAAGCACTTTTCCTATCAATCCTACGACCCAAAAATCAGCATCCGAAAAAGCTTTCAAAGTAACGATTGAGGAAGAAGGAAGAAAAATGCTAAATTCTTGAGTTCCATGTAAGTACCTGAGAATTTTTTTGACGCTTTGATGATGCGAAGCACGTGGGGAAGCTTGAAATTGTGCACAAAGACATACGCTGAATTGTATGTCTGGTCTTGATGCCGTGAGGTACAAATGTGACTCGATCATGCTTCTATATTATTTTTGATCCACGGGTTCACCATTTTTATCAAGTTCAAGTGCCATTGCTGTTTCCATTGGTGTTAGAGGAGGCTTGCTTTTGTCCATGTTGAAGAGCTTAAGAAGGTATTTTGTATACTTTGTTTGATGCACAAAAGTACCCTCCTTGGTTTGCTTGATTTGCAGCCCCAAAAAGTACGTGAGTTCTCCCATCATACTCATCTCAAATTTTGAACTCATCATAGATGAAAACTTGGACACATGATCATGAGAAGCACAACCAAAGATAATATCATCCACATACACTTGAAAGAATAGTGAATCATTGCCATGCTCAATCACAAAAACAGTTTTATCAACCTTGCCCATGGTAAACTTCTTTTCAAGTAAGAATTTTTTTAACCTATCACACCATGCTCTAGGGGCTTGTTTGAGACCGTACAAGGCTTTGGACAGTTTGTGGACATGATTAGGAAAATCTGGATTTTCGAAAGCCGATGGTTGCTTGACATAAACCTCCTCATCTATGTAGCCATTAAGAAAAGCACTTTTAACATCAATGTGATATAACTTGAAACTTTAGATGCAGAAAATACTAACAAAATTCTAATGGCTACTAATATAGCAAAGGGAGCAAAAGTTTTATCAAAATCTAGACCTTCAACTTGTTTGAAACCTTGAGCAACCAACCTAGCCTTATTCCTAATCACAACCCCATCCTCACTTTGTTTATTTTTAAACACCCATTTAGTTCCAATTAAAGTGTGACCTTGAGGTGGAGGTACAAGTTTCAAACATTATTTCTTTAAAAATTTTGTAACCCCTCTTGCATGACAATAATCCAAGATTCATTAGTGAGTGTGTGTGATATATCTTTGGGTTCAAAAGAAGCAACAAAAGGAGAATGAGCATGAGAATTTGGATCGCAAAACCTTGACCGTGTGACTCGTTCGTGCAAGCTTCCATTGATTTGTTGTGGAGGATGACTTTTGAGAATGCGGAGGGGAGTAAATACTTCACAAGCTCCTCCTCCTTCATGTTCATCACAGATCGAAGAACTTGTGGCTTGAGGACAATCTGTACCAGCTGCAGTAGTTGTTGGTGCTGGTTGTGGTGCAAAATAAGCAGCGTGATCAACATCATTTGCTTCTGGATTTTTGGGCAGCAGCACTACTTCTTCGTCTTCTTTGATGAAAATACCCTCTCCCTAAAAATATGGATCTGAACCTGCAATATCAGAGCTAGTACCTGGGCTAGCTTCATCAAAAGAAACCTCACAAGTTTGCACAATTTTGTTAGTGTCAAGTAAAAGCACACGATTTCTTAACCAAGAAACATGCCATCAACAGATCTAGGTTCAAATTTATCAAGATTACCATGTTTCTTAACAAAGCATTTGCAACCAAAGACCCTAAAGTGTGTGACACTAGGCCTATGTCCAAACATAAGCTCATATGGTGTTTTTCCTAGCTTAGAACGCAAGAAAACACGATTTGAGACATAACAAGCAGTTGCAAATGTATCAGCCCAAAATTTCCTAGGAGTTTGATATTCATCAAGCATAGTACTAGCCATCTCAACTAAGGTTATGTTCTTTCTCTCTACTACATCATTTTTTTTAGGTACATAGGGTGAAGAAAATTGATGATCTATTCCATTTTCAGCACAAAAGTGATCAAATGATTTATTTTTAAATTCGGTTCTGTTATCACTTCTAATTGTTTTTAAAGATCCTGGGTGATCAATTGATAATATAAGAAATAAAGTTCTAAAGTGACTAAAAACTTCATTCTTAGATGCCGTAAAGTAAACATAAGAGTATCTAGAATAATCATCAACAGTCACAAGAACATGTCATTTACCTCCAAAAGATTGAACACATTAAGGATCTGTGGTGTCAAGGTTCAAAAGTTGTCCCGGTTCAGTTGTCATGGCCATTGTGAGAGGAGCATGTGAACCTCCAACCATCTTAGCATGTCTACAAGAAGAGCACACAATTTCTTTGTCCCCTTTATGTTTATGCAGCCCATGTATGCAATCAAAAGCACTAACACGCGTGAGATGATCAAAGCCTACGTGACCAACTCTAAGATACCAAAACTATAAGTCTTTTGAATCATTAGCAACTAGACACCTATGCTTAGAGGATGACATATCAAAATAAGCTTTAAAAGCTCTTCCAAATCGAGACATGTTAAAAATAAGCTCACTATTTGAATCTACAACCTTGGAGCAATTTTTAGTGAAGTTAACTTCTAGATTTTAATCTAGTAATTGTGAAACGAAAAGAAAGTTGTATTACAAATTTTTTACAAGTGCCACATATTCCAAAGTGTAGTAATTATTTACTCCAACCATTACTCTTAGCAATTATAGTATTTGAAGAATTATCAGCAAAACTAACATTCTCTACACGTGACACAAAGGAGAGAGAGGAGAACTATTCTTTATTACCGGTCATGTGGTGTGAGCAACCTGAATCCACAATCCACATGTTCTCCTTCCTCAAGTGTGTAACCTACATAGAAGCACAATACGTTGATGACTCAATACTTGGGTTAGTCAGAGGGCATGTAAGAATCTAGTATTGAGTCACACGACGTCCAGCAGGAATAACATTTGAAAGCTGAGATAAAGCAGGAGGTTATGAGCCAAAATTTGAGAATTCTTGTACCTAACTACTGACCTACGATGTGTTACATGTGCAACATGTAAAACAGTAGGTTTGGGAGTAAACTTTGCATGTTTTGACTCATTACAGCAGGTTGCATGTTCCTAACATTTGATTCAGCATGTGCAGCAAATTTTCATAAGAGTTATGAGATCTAGATTGCATTCTTTCCTTTTTCTGTTGTTTAGCTAGTCTACAACAAAAATCTATGACATGAACATCTTTACCACAATACGTACAATGAAATTTAACTTTGTGTTCATGTCTAGATGAGTAAGCAACATGTTTATTAGAAACCGAATGAGACAACACTCCTGCAGATTTGAAAACCACTTCTCTTTGTTTAGGAACTGTTTGAATCAAACCATTTTCTAATGACTTCACAATCTTAGAAGGATGTGCTTTAGTATGAGCATGAGAATTAAAATCTAAACTAGTTTTATCATTGCAAGACTTGGAAGAATTCAACAGCAAGTTCAGTTTCTTATTTGCATTACAAAATCGATCTAGTGTCCTATGCATGTCATCAAGTTTTATGGACAGATCAAGGCAATTCTCACATGAAGTTTTTACTTTTAATTTACAATTAGAACAATATTGAACTTCATGACAACCTAAATAATTGTTCAAAATAGAAAACTCATTCATAGCATCATGTAGTTTCTTATCAAGATTATCACAAGTATAACAATGCAAATCAATTGTAGAACAACTAGCATCTTTCATGTTTTTATCATTAAGCGCAACAATCTTTTTGGTCTTTTCAATTTCAAGTTCAAGTTTATGAAGTGTGGAGGTGTGCGCACTTCTTAAGGAGGACAATTGTTCATATATTAATTCACATGAGGAACAAGAATCATCACTAGGAATCAATATTTTAATGGATTAATTTCAGATTCTAGTGATTCAATTAACAACATTGTCCCTAAGTTTTTTGTCCTTTTTTCTTAAGTATGACAGTGGCATGAGAAATAGCATCACACATTTCTTTGCAAGTGGGACATACCTCTTCATCATCCCTATTGTGTTATGCCTTCTCCATAATTGATCTTGAGTTACCTGCCATGAAGAACATATTTGCCAAATTCTCTTCATCTTTGTACTTTCGATGTCCACATCGCTCCAACCAAGTTCTTGAAGCGCGGAGACAAAACTGTTTACCAATTGGCAACCTGTAAAACCCTTCTTATTGTGTGCATAGGAGTGTTTCGTACTTGTTTGCTTTTCATCATAGGAAGTAGGACCTCAAAGATTAGGGCAATCCATACGAAAATGTCCTGTCTTACTACATTCGAAACATTGTTGAAAACAGGCACTTTCTTGTCCTTCTAGTTCTCACATTTTGCAATGCTTTTGAGAACCGACAGGAAATAAGTGCAAGTTCCTCCTCTGGAAACTCTTCAGTCTGTTCAAGGGTTAGCGCTACGTAAGAAACTCAAATAGGAGACAAAGATCAGCAACAAGCGCAAAGGCGGCCATCACTGATATGGGTAAACGAGACGAACCCGCTTCAGCGAGGATGCTAGTTCATGAGAAGATAGGAGCGAATGAGTGTAAAAGGAGACACACTAATATATGGCTTGTCTCATTTAAGAAAATATCCGAGATGCGCCCACACCTCTGACAAACAGAGACGACCTTCTGTTAAAGCTCGTCTCTTATTGACGAAAGGAAATGAGACGGGTTTTACCGAAAGCTTGTCGCGCCGGTCCTCTGCCAAAAGGGAGACGTGCTTAACAACAAAGCTCGTCTCCCGTTCTCAATGTCTCCTTTGGCTTCGTGATTTTCTCCATATTTTTACTTCGGTTCACTTGATATCGCACAAACATGAACACATCACTGAACTTAGTGCACATTCACTTGATAACTAAATCATTCCAATGTAGAGCACCTTCACTATAGTCCGATTTAAATAAAAAAATATGAAATCCGTACTTATTTACGAATTGTCATTCCTGAGGAACACGACAAACACACCACACATTCATTCATTCACACAGTTGAACATGCAAGATAATATTCATTCACACAGATGAACACAGATAAATTTCATTCATTAACACGATGTCGCGCGAGTGGCAAAAGGGAGACGAGCAAATGATATATGGGCATTATAAAGGACCATCGCCAATTTTTGACCTCTGGGAAAAGGGAGATGAGCGAATGAGAGACAGGCATTATAAAGGCCCATCTCCGATTTTTTTTACCTAGATATTTTTAGCTCTCGCGTGCTCTCTCCCAAAAATTGGTGAAAATTTTCGCGCTCGACCTAAGGGAGACGAGCAAATGAGAGACGGGACCTATACATGCTCGTCTCAGAGTTTTTCTATTTTTAGCCCTCGCATTCTCTCTCCCAACACTTGGAAAATTTTTTTGCGCAAAACATACTCGTGCTCTCTCGACCTAGAAACCGCTGCTTCAACACCTCAGCCATCTCGTCCCCGGAGCAAGCCGCCGCCTGATCGTCCCGTCCCCGGAGCACCCTGCTGCCTGATCGTCCCATCCCATGAGCACACCGCCGTCTTCTCTCTTCCTCAACTCCCTCTTCATCATTGTCGTGCTACCGCCGTACATCGAACCCTGACCCTGCCGTCGACTCCAACCTTTCTCATCAGAGAGTTGAGGAACCGCTGCTCCGGTGCCTCCGCCAGCTCGTCCCGAGAGCACGCCGCGGCCTTGTCCCCTTTCCCCAGAGCACGCCGCGACCTCGACCCTACCCTCAGAGCGTGCTGCCGCCATTGACCCCGACCTTAGTAATCGGTATGAATCAAGCCCTAACCAACACATTTCCAAATTTGCTCAAACAGTGGTACTAAAATTTTCAAATTTTTGGCAACCACGACACCCCCAACATCGTTGGTGTCGGTACCCTAGATACCAGGTACCACCTGATACTGTGGATAAATTCATGGGGTTCCACCCTCCAATCTTGAAGACTTCCGAAGGCAACACATGTCCTGCAGCACTAGGCACGCCTCCCTCATTTGGGTAGCTCTGGAGCTACCACGTGTCCTGCAGGGCTGGACCTACCTCCCTTTACTGGGAAGCTCTGGTGCTGCCACTTGTCCAATAGCTCTGGGCTTAACCCCCAGTAGAGGGAAGCTCCGATGCTGCCACGTGTCAAGTAGCTCCGGACCTGCCTACCCACAGAGAGAAGCTCCAGAGCTGCCATGTATCAGACCTCCAGAACTAAGCCTGCAACAGGAAGACAGTTGGACCCCCAATGGCAAGAACTTTCAAGAGGCTATTAAACAATCGTTACAAGACCTGGTTATCGCATCATTAATGCAATATTAATGACGCACGATCAAAGGGCTATCAAGACTGATAACACCGCCATTAAAGCAAGTGATCACACTATTAATCACCCATAACACTAGTAGATCGTGTATAGGGTGTTTATGACAGCTGAGGCCACTTGTCAGGCCAGGCATACACTGTAACGGGTAGTCCTTAGCATATAAAAGGTTGCGCCATACGGTAGTGAGGTGGAGAGGGGAGACGCATATAGGCAATTTCATAGACTCGCTACGCATACACACTCATACAATCAACAACCACCCCGTGGAGTGGAGTATTTCGCTCAGGCAGCCCGAACCACTTAAAAACCCTTGGTGTTCAGCTCTTGTTCTTGATCTTATGCGTGCCCCGCCTAAACATGAACCTCTGCGGACTACGGTTTAGTAGTACTAGGGAAAGTGTCGTTGCTACACTTCGACAGTTGGCCTGCTGTCATCACAGAGTTAAGGAACCGCCACTCTGGTGCCTCCGCCAGCTCGTCCACTGAGCACACGGCCGCTTCATCCCCTATCCCCAGAGCATGTCACCCCTCGACCCTGCCCTCAGAGCATGCATTTCAGTTATTTTATTAAATTTGAGGATGTCTAATGAAGCCTCATCGTTAATGAAGTCACTAATGCAAAGGGAGAATTTTCATTACGGTATACCTTCATCTTCCTTGTTTATGTCCAATGCAGAAGTAAATTATTTATTTTGACTATCATGTATATTATCAATTCCGATTCAGAAACCCTTGAAACTGCAGGAACTATGGTTGACACTAGCATTTGCCATCCTAGTGAGTTTGATTTTTACCTCTACAGTCCTACTGGAATCAAGGTACCTATGCGATAATTGGTGTTGCTCTTACGAGTTTTTGATATCAAGCAATTAATGCATGAGTGGAATGTAAATGTTTGTTTTTTTAGAGCAAGCAGACCAGCTCACTACCATGTCCTTTATGATGAGAACCATTTTTCTGTTGATGCTTTGCAGATACTCACCAACTGTCTGTGCTACATGTAAGCTCGGTTCTCCATTCACTAATTGTTCATGTGTTTGTTATGATTGTATACCAATTTGTTCCTAAGCCTTCAGCTATTTGCTCCCTTATGTGACTGTTTGAGAGAATCTCATGGCAATTTGATAATGTTTTATATGATTTCAGTGATTTTATTGATCGTTTGCTAATTCTCATTTTATCGGGTGGCGGGACTACGAAACCGCCTTCAAGAGCGCATTAGAGAGATGCTATGAAGGCTCATCGTTAATGAAGTCATTGATCCAAAGGGAGAATTTTCATTATGGTATACATGATTAGATGATGATAGTTATGATGTTTGAAATTAGTTACTTAGTAATCAGGATGAACAGGGGGCATTATTTGTGTAATTAGTTACTTGCTAACCATGATCGGCACTTTGTTAATATTTGATTGGTCAATATAATTTAAGGTGTAATTTCTATTTGGCTATACATATGTTCATGTATGTATATGTTGCTGACACTGGCTATGCGGCTGCCAAATCCTGGCTAGCTCCAAGATGCAGCCAGCAAGCAAGGTAAACAGGGGGTGGGGGGCATCTAATAGGAGACGGGCATTCAACATGGTACGTCTCCTCTTAGTGCCACAATGTAACAGCAAGTAGATACATCGGCGACAAGCTAAGAAGAAATATCGTCTCAGATTGCTTAAAGAAAGGAGACGAGCTTCCTTAAGATTGTCTGGTATTATTCAGAAAAAAGGAAATGGGCATTCTTAGAGCTTGTCTCGAATGTAAGCTGATTGGTGACACGCCCACCGCTTGTCTCCGATGACTCCGTAATGTTGACGGCTACTAACGTCACAGATCATTTCTAGTAAGAGATGAGGTCCGCAAGCGCACGGAAACTGTCGTGTAGCATTTCACCAAGAGTATTCCCAAGAGTATCGTATTTCTCCCAAAAGAAGGCAATGGATGAAAGTAAACACTACTCTTGTGATCAAGTTATGGCATACTAATCAATTATCAAGATAGGGGTAAGTTGATAATATATGGGTAGTATGACACAGACCTAAGCAATCTATTCTAAAGGGTAGATGAGTCCTAATGGAGATTAGACTAAGAGTTAGAGAGTTGCTCCTACAATGCTTCTAATATACAAATACATAGCCTAGGTTAGATACTAATGATCATGTCAATGGTGAATACTTATGCTAAGTTGTTCAACAAATTGGGCATGGGTTTACCCCTAGCAATACTAGGACGACTCCCGCCAAGAGCCTGTGGCATAGCTGAACGTGGAGGATTACAAAGTACAGATAGGGTTGTCACCACCTACTGTCTACCTCTTCATTCCATGGGTCTACGAGACATCCAACGCTACTTAACTACCCTAGCACCATGCTAGCATATTAAGTAAATACCTAAGGAGCCATGACACAAGCCATCCTAAGGCAATGAACTAAATCACCGTTGAACCAATGTAGATACATAAGTTATTCATATTAACATGATCATATCATAACTAATTAGACTGTAGTGGGGGTTTGTAGTGTTTATGATGATAGATTAAGAGTGATATGGTATAATTATAAAGACTAGTCCTACCACATACATGGAATCCACATTCAAACAAGAAATGCTTCATCCATGTATATGCATAAAAGAAGACTAAAGATAATATCTTTATTATGCATAAAGTCACAAATATAAGAAAAGATACATGAGCCATACCTTTCCCAACTTGGACTTGGGACTAGAGGCTTTCCTGTCTATAGCCTACTCCACTAAGGACTAAGAGAACTAGTGTATACAATAGAATGATGCTCAAGTGGTGTGTGTTGAAGTGAGGGGTGAGGAGTCCTATTTATAGCTTGGAGAAGGGTCGGTTCCCACCACCAAAAGTGTGTGAATCAGTCACCCATGACCTCTTCATGCCGGGAGGAGCCAACAAGTGGCATTTGACCGCGTTTGGCGCCAGGACCTGGTCTTGGCTCTTTTTGCGGTGTGCTTCCTCCAGGTCTCTGCCAGGTGGGTCCCATTGACTAATATTGGTGCTACACTGTTGGATGGCCTCATATACTTCTATTTGTGGGCCATTTCATCCATGTGGTGCCACATGTCATCGCTTGATTGGTTGGAATGATATTTTATAGGATCCATCCCCTTGTTTCACATCAATTCTTCATAAAATCCCTGCATACACTACTTTCTCCAAAGACAAGTGGAAATAGGTTAAATAGAAAGGTAATGTGTGCAAGAAATAATATTTCCTTCACATAATTGAGTTATAGTGACGGGTGAAATTGGTATATAACAACCGTCAACAAACACTCCCAAGCTTATCCTTTGCTCGTCATGAGCAAAGTCAGAACTTTAGGTTGATGATGAGAAGTTGCTACTATGTTCTATTTTTCAAAAGTACCATGTGCACAACAAAATATTCTACCAAGTACTGCAAAAATTGGCATGGTACTTCACCCATCTTAGGTCATTATGAGGCTTATTCCATCTCCTATTCATGGGTGGTTGAAAGATAGAACAGCAAATGGAGCACACATACCCTATAAATCAAGTTCCACTCAAATTCCGAAGAGTTCAATTTAGATTTTAAGTATCTCAATTTGATTCTCTCGGTCTCTCATTTATGTGTAGTGGAAATATATCCTCACCAAGACATTGTGCCTAAATTCATCCTACCTCTACATAAGGCTTGTATTTGGAGCTTGGTAGGGAATATAGTAGGCATATTTGAACCACATAATATTGCTAAGTCAAAAAAGCAAGCCTTAGGAGAAATCAATTCAAAACAATTTGATTCAAGACTTGTGCATGTGTGATGGAATGGAGGTGGATGTGGATATTTGAGATGACTCCTTTTTTGGTGGACTCTCTTATTTTGCAGGGATGAAACATGGATACTTTTATTTTTCTTTCTTTCTCATTTTTTTCTCTTTTTTTCACATGCTTATGATGTAAGCATGCATTTTTTTTGTAGCCATGTCTTCTACTCCATTTTTATGCAATAAATTTGCAGAGAGTACTAAGCATGAATGGTATGCAGTTTCACTTTTTATTGTGGAATAGTGGTATGATGGGAATTTGCTTACTTCTAGTGTAGAAGTATAGCATGTGCAAGTGGAGTCTTGAATTCAAAAAGAAATGAATGAAATATCACATAGGTCTATACTAGTTTGACAAAGCTCAATGTGAAGACAAATAGCATATGCATATTGTTTATCAATGTAATGTCTTTGGTTGGTATTTCTAATCAAATGAGAGTATCTTAAATATTTTTAGAAATTCTCCGAAAATCTAAGTTTCACTTTCTAACTAGGAATAGCAGCCCTATCACTATATCATATCTCACAACAACTTAGAATTGGATTAAGCTTTTGCTACCCACAATTTCTAAATGAAGGCAAAAGTAATTCTAGCCAATGAAAGCAATATTTTTGAGAGTGGTAAGTTGTAAACTACGTACTTAGGAAAACTAAAACAGAGCAACTATTCATCATTTCATCTATGTGAATTCCAAACCATTCTTACCGCACATCTTTTATTTTATTAATCTAACCTATACTATATTATTATTAATCTCTTTTTTTTATATGCAAATGTAGGGGAAAGAAATAAATAAAATAATGGGATGCAAATCGGATGTGATACAAGTTACCGCAAGTGGGGTTCCTCCCCCAAGCTTGTTCTTGTTCAAGGTCCACACTAGAGGCTAAAACACTAACGACGGATGTAGGCCATGAGGTTGGCCTAACCTTGTTGCAGTATGGCTTTGACATTGGAGGGGTTGAGTGTCGATGTTGGGTTGCCTTCCATGGATTCCACGAGTGTGGTCGAGGAGACTGTTGTTGATGTTGCTCCTACACACTTTAAGGTTTCCATAGGTTGGCTATACTTTGTTATTCCTTGGCTAAGGTAATGATAACCCTTATCTACAAAGGAATGATGTGCACTCAACATGGTTGAGTGTGTTCCGTCATTCTTTGGCTGAGTTGTATCATACCTTGTTGCCATAAAGAAATAACTTGTACCTCTCATGCATTGGGTGTGATCCGTCACTCCTTGGCTAAGTTAAGGATAACCTTTAGCCACAGAGGAGTGACATGTACCAACCATTGCTGAGTACGATCCTTTATTCCTTGGCTAAAGTACAACATACCTATAACCACAAAGGGATGACATGCACTCAACATGGGTTGAGTGTATTCCGTTGTTCCTTGACTAAGGTATAAAATACCTTCTAGCCACATAGGAACAACTTGCACCCAATATACATTGGATGTGATCTTGTCATTCCTTGTTAAGGTACATCATACCTTTTAGCCACAAAGGAATAACTTACACCCAATGATGGTGGCTATTCCCTTGAGCTTGAATGAGTGCTTAGAATAGTCGAGAGAATAATGCTCTCACATATTAGTAGCAGCACATTGGTTGCTCATGGAGAGTTTCCATATCAAATATCCGGTCTCGTATAGTTATGGTTGACCTTCGGGCTTAATTTCTGATAGGTAGTAACCATCCTAATTTACTGCTTGGCCAAGAGATATTGAAATGGAATCCTCTTAGGGTTTCCAACAATCGGATCTTTGAATGCCTGCATAGTTATTTTACTCCTACAAAGTTCCTCTCTATGATAGAGAGGGATGGTTAGCTCCCGATACTTGTACAAATGAATCTTCAGGTTAGGTAATCAAATATTTGTTTGTACGCACGGAGAAGAACAAGACCAAAGATGAATTGGGTCCAAATTCAAATATATCCACGAACAATGTGTTATTCATTGATAAGAGTGGGGCTTTATGGGTAAACAATTTGCATATTTTCTAAAGCTCCTACTCATAAAAATGCAAGTGATATAAATACACTATATGGATCCCTTCACCTTGTAAATTTTCTAACCATCATAGTTTTTTTACACAAGAGCAAATGTTATCATTTTGATCATGGCAAACAATATTCTCAATTTTATCCTCCTGAACATTTTTAATTTCTTGCCTAGGAATTCGAATTTTAGTGATCTATGCATGAATGATTTTCAAATAATAATTATGGACATCACTACTAATAGGTTGCTAGATAACAATTCAACCATTAAGTAATTTCATAAGCATTACCTAGGCAGAAAATGTCTAAGTCAATTTTAGCAATGCTTATGAAATTCTAGGTACTTGTTTAAATTTATTCCCAAGTAAGGTGATATTCTTTTTTGAAGAACAAAAAGAGTAATGTCAACACTTACTCTCATGAGAATGCATAAGAATTGAATGATGAGAATGTGTAAACCTTTCTTATCAATGTAAGCAAAAATCATTCAATCCTAATATAATTCCAATGACGGAAAATTTTAAACTTGTACCTCAATTGAAGAGCAGTCCGGGTTGAAGGTTGTTATGTGAGAAACTAATGACCATGGATTTTGGTGTAGCCTTTATGTTCAATGTCTCTTGCCAAGTTGAGGTTGGAGTTGAATGAGTTTCATCTTGCTCCTCCATTGGGCCACCGTCTTGAGCATTCCTCCATCATGAACTCAAAATGAGATTGATGGAGGGATATGCATTTGATGGGGCCTTCCAACCTCTTTACAAAATTTGCCCTAGCTGCACTAAATCAAGAACAAACAAAACAACTTGAAACGGGTTACTTTAGCTAGAAAGCATGTTGTACCTTTGTCAAATTGTTTTTCCCAACTTGAAACAACTTGCAAATGCAACAAATATTTAAGGGAAATGTTTTTGATTTGAATTAGGAAGATGAGTTCAAGTGGTTGCACCCAAGGTTCATTTACAAATAAATTTATTTCCTAATTCAAAATTTTAGTTTCATGATGGTTGGAAATTTTTACTCTCCATCATGCAAGTGTGGAAATTCAAACATGCTAAATGCAAATGCAAAGATTTGATGGGAAATTCAAATATGAAATTGGGAAATCAAATATGAGATAAATACCAATTAACCTATTGGCAAGTACTCACCAAATCTTTGAAGTCCGATGAGTGGACTTACCTCCGTCCTATTTAGTGCGATTATCGGTACCCTGCGTACTGGGTACCCCATGATACCGCAAGAAATGCAAGGGAGTTCCACCTATCAAAGTTGAAGACCTCTGTAGGCCCCACGTGTCAAATGGCACTAGACCCACCTCCTACATAGGGGAGCTCCAACACTGCCACGTGTAACACAAGCCCGGAGCCAAACCCTCTACGTAGGAGAACTCCGCAATGTACAATGACCCCATATCTAACCCCCAGAAGAAGGAAGCTCTGATGCCTCCACGTGTATAGCAGCTTCAGACCTACCTTCTCGCAAGGAAATCTCCAGAGCCGCCCCGTGTCAAGCCTCTGGACCTACTCCATGTTGACGGCTCCTAAGATATACTAACAAATCATCCCCGACAACGGCGCTAGAAATGCTTGTTGGTATTTCTTATGCACCATTAACTAAACATCTCCAACTGATGTGTCAGAAATGCTTGTTAATGGTTCTATTGGGTCACAAAGTGAGTTCCGCAAGCGCACGGAGATATCATTGTAGCATTTCCCCTTAAGAGTTTTCCCAAGGGTGTCATTTATTTGATCCTAAAGGAAGGCAGGGAAGAGATATAAAAATCATCGAGTGGAAAGGGTAGAAAAGTCTAGGTAAGAATCTAGTAAGGATGGATAAAATAATAATGGATGTAGTGCGACACACACAAAAGCTTTCAAGTCTAAGGGGGATAAGAGGATCCTAGTGGTTAGTTAAGGTTGAGAGTTATGGAGGTACTCCTACTATGCTCTATTGTACATATACATAGTCTAAGCTAATTATTCATAAGATAGATCAATAGTGAATACTTATAAACACATCGGGCACGGGCTTACCCCAAGCAATACTAGGGCGACTCTCGCCAAGAGCCTGTGGCACAGCCGAACGTGGAGGATTACAAAGGACAGATGGGGCTGTCACCACCTACTGCCTACCTGTTCAATCCGTGGGTCTATGAGACATCCAATGCTACTTAGCTATCCTAGCACCATGCTAGCATATTAAGTAATTGGGCACAATCCATCCTAAGTCAATAAATTGAATCATCATTGAACCAATGTTGATACACAACATAATTATCCATACTAACCTAGTTATGTTATAATTAACTAGATTATAGTGGGGGTCTATTGGTTCTATGATAATGAGATATGTTCATGATGAAATAGTCATACAAGCTATACCTTCCACATACATGGACTCCACAATCAAACAAGAAATGCTTTGCCCAAGTATATGTATAAATAGAGACTAAAGATACTATCTTTATTATGCATAAAGTCACAAATACAAGAAAGAATACATGAGTCATACCTTTCCCAATGTAGGATTGGGAAGAGAGAGATTCCTTGCTCCTTTCCCAATTTGGACTTGGGACTAGAGACTCTCCTCTCTACAACCTAACTCCTCTAAGACTATGGATGATAGAGTATACAATAGAGATGAAGCTCAAGTTGTGTGTTTTGAAGTGAGGGGTAGGGGGGTTCTGTTTATACTAGTGTTGAGGTCGGTTCCCACCACCAAAAGCGCGCGAATCAGTCACCATTGACTCCTTCAAGCCAGGAGGAGGCAACACATGTCGTTTGACCGCGTTTGGCGCCAGGAAGGGGTCGGTCGAACTCCTGGTTTGGCCGACCTGGTCAACACTCCAAACGTGGAGTGCTTCCTCCAGGTGGCTGCCAGGTGGGACCCCTTGATGTATCTGGGTGATACACCGTTGGATATCCTCAGATACTTCTGTTTGTGGGCCATTTTATCCATGGGATGCCACGTGCCGTCGCCTAATTGACTGGGATGATATTTTATAGGATTGGTCCCTCTACATTTCTTCATTTCCTGCATAAAATGCTGCATACACATATTTCTCCAAGTCCAAGTAGAATTGGGTTAGATAGAAAGGTGATGTGTGCAAGAAATGACAAATTCTTCACATAATTGAGTTAAATTGACGGATGAAATTGGTATATAACAGCCGTCAACAAACTCCCCCAAGCTTATCCTTTGCTCGTCCCGAGCAAAGTCAAGACTTTAGGTTGATGATCAGGAGTTGCTACAATGTCTTATTTTCAAAAGTATCTAATGCACAACAAGATACTCTACCTAGTATTGCAGGAATTGTCTATGATACTCTACCTTTCTTAAGTTATCATGGGGTTTATGCTTTTTCATATTCATGAGTAGTTGAAAGGTAGAATAGCAAAGGGAGCAAACATAGCCTAGAAATCATGTTCCACTTAAATCCCGGAGAATTTAATTTAGATATTAAGTACCTCAATTTGATTCTCTCAATCACTCCTTTGTGGATAGTGGAAAAATTTCCTCACCAAAGCATTGTGCCTCTACTATTCCTACACATTGAATATGGCTTGTATGTGGAGCTTGGAAAGGAAAGTAAGTAGGCATATTTGCATCACATATATTGCTAAGTCAAAAGAGTAAGCCTTAGGAGAATTCAAATCAAAACATTTTGATCAAAGACTAGTGCATGTGTGATGGAGTGGAAGTGGATGTGGATACTTGAGATAACTCCTTTTTGGTATATTCTCTCTTTCTTTTGCAGGGATGAAACATGGCTACTTTTGTTTTCTCTCTTTTTTTCTCATGCTTATGATGTAAGCATGCCTTTTTTATTTTCTTTTTGTAGCCATGTCTTCTACTCCCTTTCTTTGTAATGAATTTTGAAGAGAGTGCTAAACATGAATAACATGGATTTTCTCTTTTTGTTGTGGTATGGTGGATATGATGGACGTTTTGCTTACTTCTAGTGTAGAAGTATAGCATGTGCAAGTGAAGTCTTGAATTCAAAAAGAGTTGAATGATTTCTCACATTGGTTTATACTAGTTTCACTAGGCTTAATGTGAATGAAAATAGCATATGCATAAGGTTTTGTCTATGTATGAATCATATGACTTTGGTAGGTATTTCCAATCAATTGAGGGAAACTTAAATCTTTTTAGAATTTCTCCGGAAATCTAAGTTTTACTTTCAAACTAGGACTAGCAGCCCTATTACTAATTCTAATCTTGCAACAACCTAGAATTAGATTAAGCTTTTGCTACCCACAACTTCCAAATTTAAGGTAAAAGTATTTCTAACCAATGAAAGCAATATTCAGAGAGTAGCAAGTTGTAAACTAGAGACTTAGGAAAATAAAACAGAGCAACTATTCATCATTTCATCTATGTGAATTCTAAATCATTCTTACCGCACATCTTTATTTGATGAAAGCAAATCTAACCTTTATATATATATATATATATATATATATATATATATATATATATATATATATATATATATATATAAGGTGATGATGGATGGATGGAAAATAAATATGCAAGGAATGTGATACATGTTAAAGTGGGGGTCCTCCCCCAAGCTTGTTCTTCAACTATCTCCGTGATAAGGGTTGAACCCTTGATGACGGAAGTATGCTGCAAGATCGGCTTGTTGTTGTTGTAGCGCCGTGTTGAAGTTGGTGAATTGAGCATCCATGTGTTGTTGTCAATCCTGGGTACCTTGAACATGCTCCTGGAGTGTGCTGTAGATGTCACCCGTTCTCACTTCAAGTTCTCCCATACGTCTAGTGAGGTCCGTCATTCCTTGGCTATAGTCATGATGACTTCTAGTCAAAAAGGAACAACGTCCCCTCATGGACGTTGGGGGCAAGCTGCTAGAGCTTGAAGTGGATAAGGGTGGATCCCTTTGCCATTCTTTCCAAGATGATCCCCCAGTCTCATATGTCGGAGGTTGAGTCCATCCGGGCACATAACCCGTTGGGTTCTCTTCCTCTTGGTATTCATGGACCGGAGAGATTATCGGTGGCATGCTTGTGGCTGCAGCCCTCGCACGATTCCTTGTTACCCTGCCAGAGACATTACTTCTTCTTGCTTCCCCAAGGGGAAGAAGATTAATGGTTAGCCTCCGGCATTTATACAAATGAAAATCCGGGTTAGGTAACCGAATTTCATTGACAAAGCCGGGATAGAAAAATATCAAGGAGCCATCATGATCATGCTTATGGGTATGTCCTTGCACTAAATAGTCTTCATCAATTAATTCTCTTTCAGTTTTAATATATTCAAATGAAGAGTATTTAATTGCTCCTACCCTATCAGCAATATGAGTAATTAGTGAAGTGCATTCAATTGGTCCTGATTTTGAAATGTAATCTAACCATTGTGTCATCATGGCTTTGACTGGAGCAACTTTTATCTTTTTAGTCATGGCAAAAAAAAATTTCAATTCATCATCTCGCACAACCCTAACATCTCCCCTAGGGAACATAGTCATAGCCACCCATCTATGCATGAAGCGTAAGGTAGGGTTTTGGATGTGGCTATTCCTAGGAGCCCTACATGTGACCTCATTAGTTAGCTCATGCCAAAAACTTTGTTTGTTAAACTTAGGCAAATTGTCTCAATCTAGCAAGCACCGTTTATGGAAGCCTAGGATGCTACCTAATTCTTTCCATAGGAGGTTTTATTCTTTTTGAAATAATCTAAAAGTAATACCATCAAATCCTGTTCTTAACGTGTAAAGGAATTGGATAGTGAGAAGGCGTGAACCTTTCTCCTCTATGTGAGCGAAGTCTTCAAATCCAATTGCATGTCAAATGGAAAGAAATTCGGAGTCCATACCTATTTTGGAGATCAAATGTGGATCGTAAGCCTTGGTGTGGCGGAACTCACGATCTTGGAGAAGCCTACGTGCTTGATCTTCAACTTCGCTTCGTATATTGAGGTCGTTGTCATGAAGAAGTTGGTGTGGGTTGCTTCTCTCTTCCATGGGAGTGTCCTCACACACACTTCTCCTCCTTGGTCTTGTACCCATGGAAGAGAGGCGTGCACTAGAACCTTCACCATGGCTTGAGCTTGCATCCCCCTTCCTCTTTTCGAACAACCTCTTCATGTCTTTTTGAGTTCAACAAGCAAGAACAAAACAAGGCAAGAAAAATCCGAAAAGAAGCGATGTTTGGAAAACAAAACTCCCAACAAATTTTCTCCTCTTGAAAGCTTGAGTGTAAAATGCAAATGCAAACAAAAGAAAATCTTTTTGGGGATGGATTTGAGCAAGAGTGTTGCAATGAAGAGCAAGAAAAAAAAGGCGAACTAGTGTGACTTGGTGAGGTGTAAAATGATGTGGTGTGTGAAGAGAAGTGCTCCTCACGGCCACAATTTATAGGGTGCACCCTCCAATGTCACTTGGGGTTCAAAATATAGTCGTTGGAGGAAGGGGAGCCAATTTGGCTCCACTCCCTGTTTGGCCGACCAGGGGGTTCGGCCGACCTGACAGGTGGCCCCCTTGGTTCCCCTTTTGGCAAGTGGCTCCCCAATGGCTATAAAGTTAGCACGTTGGTGAAATGCCATATGTGAAGCTAAAAAAATTGTTTTTTAAATAAAAACCTTTTTTCAAATCCAATAAAAAATTTTCTTTTGAAAAGAAAGAAAGAAAAATGATAGTTGAGAATATAAGATTCTCAACTTGCTAGGAAAAATCAAATATGCAATAGGAAAAATCCAAATGGGGTGGAAACAGAAAAATAAAGTGGGATAACTACCAATTTAACCTATTGGCGTAGGTCTCACCACCGTCTGATGAGATGGACATTCCTCTATCTTCATTTCACATCCGGGCCCGGAGGGATGGGCTCGGACGGCTAGTCTTGCTTCTTCCGCCATTCCTTCTTTGGCGGCTTGGTGGACTTGGGCCTTCGGGAAGGTCCAGATGATTTCATCGCCTTTGGATATCGGCATGGTTGAAACGATGGATTCTCCTTGTAGATTAATCTTCTCATGAATGCAATGAGTGAGTCTACCTTTGGAGGTGTGACGTCGACCTCTCTGATGTGTTTATCATTCGGCCCATACTTGATTAGAATCATGGAGCATTGCTCTAATCTTGGCTGAATGTTAAATTTTTCCTCCTTGCCATTGATATGGAAGTGGATTTCTCCAGCTCCCACATCTATGCGAGCTTTTGCAGTGCTTAGTAATGGACACCCAAGAATGAGTGGTGTATCTTTCTCAGTGTCCATGTCTAGCACCACAAAATTCACGAGTATGAAGCAGTTCCGGATCTTCACCGGGACGTCTTCATCAATACCTGCTGGATAATGGACTGAAGAGTCAGCCAGTTGTAGCTGCATTGGTGTTGGAGTCAGTTCTGTGAAGTTCAGCTGGTTGAACACAACCTTGGGCATCACACTAACACTTGCTCCCAGATCACAAAGTGCCTTATCAAAGTGGTGAGCCCCAATTGAGCATGAAATGGTAGGACATCCGGGGTCCTTTTGCCAGTTGCTCATGTTGACATTTTCCGTCGGGGGTTCTGGCTGGCCTGGCATCTTGCCATTTTCCATCGGAGGAATAGCAGCTGCCAGCTGAGACAACTGAGTCTTGAGCATCTTGTTGAAGCTCAGTTGATTCTTGAAGTCTAAGGATAGTCCTTCCATCTTTGCATTGATATTCTCTAGGGTCTTTTCATTAGCTGACAGCTTCTTGGATAGGGCATCGTTGATCCTGAGCTGGCTAATGGCAAGTTCTCTCAAGTTGGGCTGATTTCCAGGGTTGCCATTGTTGTTGTACACCCTCCCTGAAAGAATGGGCGTTGTTGACCCCACCCTTGACCTCCTGGACGATAGCCATTGTTGTTGTTGAATTTCCATTATCGGCGAGGTATAGGGCATCCTCACGAGTTTCTGGGCAATCATTGCCCATATGACCCGTGTTGCCATAGACTTCACACGTGGTGTGAGAGTCTAGGGTATAGGCATTGCCAGACACTTCACCACTGACTTGTCCATCAATTTTCTTCATTAGGAGGTCCAATTTTGCAGCGATCATGTCCACCTCCTTCAAGGTGTGCATGCCTCGATGTCGGGTATGGAGACACTCATCGTTCCATCCCATGTTGGACACCATCTTCTCAATAAGATCTTTAGCTTTTGGCACCATTAATGAGAAGAAGGCTCCTCCAGCAGCAGCATCCAAATGGTCACGAGCTGATGGGATCAGCCCGTTATAGAAATTCTGAATAAGGAGCCAGTCATCCATCCCATGGTGGGGATAGGCTAGAATGTACTCCTAAAGCCTTTCCCATGCCTCGGGAATAGATTCCTTGAGCTCTTGTTGAAAGCTGGAAATCCTTCCACGTAGGGCATTGGTTTTGCCCAATGGGAAGAATTTGGCGAGGAATGCCGTAGAACACTTCTCCCAAGTGTCTACATCACTTCGGTTCACATAGAACCACTGTTTCGCTCTCCCAAGGAGAGAGAACGGGAACAGTCTCAGATGGACCGCATTTGGAGACACGTCCTTGATCTTAAAAGTGCTGCAGATCTCGAGGAATTGTTGCAGGTGAGCACTTGCATCCTCGTTAGCCTTCCCATAGAATGGGTTGGCTTGCACCATAGTGATAAGGCCACTTTTGATCTCGAAGTTCACATCTCCCATGTTAACAGTGGGCCCAATAGGCACATTGTTAGCAGAGGGAGCTGAGAACTCACGAAGGGTCTTCTGAGCCATTGGCGTTTAGAATATTGGTGCAGAAATGCTGGCTTGCTTTGCCGCTCGAATCTTCTAAGGAGTAACGAAATGGGATCGGTCTCTCAGAAGAGATTCAGGATCTTCAACAAAGTTTACCGGCGGGCAGAAACCAGACATACACTACCTTGTTTTCACATTTAAAATAAATGCGAAAACAAAGAATGGTTATCCTACTAAAATCCTACCCAGGGTTCTATCCTATTCACTTAGTCATGTTATATATCTATTTGCCTTCCCCGGCAACGGCGCCAGAAATGCTTGTTGATAGATCATAAGATATACTAACAAATCATCCCCAGCAACGGCGCCATAAATGCTTATTGGTATTTCTTATGCACCATTAACTAAACATCTCCAACTGATGTGTCAAAAATGCTTGTTAATGGTTCTATTGGGTCACAGAGTGAGTTCTGCAAGCGCACGGAGATATCATTGTAGCATTTCCCCTTAAGAGTATTCCCAAGGGTGTCATTTATTTGATCCTAAAGGAAGGTAGGGAAGAGATATAACAATCATCGAGTGGAAAGGGTGGAAAGGTCTAGGTAAGAATCTAGTAAGGATGGATAAAATAATAATGGAGGTAGTGCGACACACACAAAAACTTTCAAGTCTAAGGGGGATAAGAGGATCCAAGAGGTTAGTTAAGGTTGAGAGTTATGGAGGTACTCCTACTATGCTCTATTGTACATATACATAGTCTAAGCTAATTATTCATAAGATAGATCAATAGTGAATACTTATGCTATGTGGCTCAACACATCGGGCACGGGCTTACCCCTAGCAATACTAGGGCGACTCCGGCCAAGAGCATGTGGCATAGCCGGACATGGAGGGTTATAAAGGATAGATAGGGCTGTCACCACCTACTGTCTACCTCTTCAATCCGTGGGTCTACGAGACATCCAATGCTACTTAGCTATCGTAGCACCATGCGAGCATATTAAGTAATTACCTTAAGAGCCTAGGCACAAATCCATCCTAAGGCAATGAATTGAATCATCATTGAACCAATGTTGATACACAACATAATTATCCATACTAACCTAGTTATGTTATAATTAACTAGGCTATAGTGGGGGTCTATAGGTTCTATGATAATGAGATATGTTCATGATGAAATAGTCATAGAAGCTACACCTTCCACATACATGGACTCCACAATCAAACAAGAAACGCTTTGCCCAAGTATATGTATAAATAGAGACTAAAGATACTATCTTTATTATGCATAAAGTCACAAATACAAGAAAGAATACATGAGTCATACCTTTCCCAATGTAGGATTGGGAAGAGAGAGACTCCTTACTCCTTTCCCAATTTGGACTTGGGACTAGAGACTCTCCTCTCTACAACCTAACTCCTCTAAGACTATGGATGATAGTGTATACAATAGAGATGAAGCTCAAGTGGTGTGTGTTAAAGTGACGGGTAGGGGGTCCTATTTATACTAGTGTTGAGGTCGGTTCCAGCCACCAAAAGTGCGCGAATCAGTCACCATTGACTCCTTCAAGCCAGGAGGAGGCAACACACTTTGTTTGACCGCGTTTGGCGCCAGGAAGGGGTCGGCCGAACCCCTGGTACGGCCGACCTGGTCAGCACCCCAAACGTGGAGTGCTTCCTCCAGGTGGCTGCTAGGTGGGCCCCCTTGATGTATCTTGGTGATACACCATTGGATCTCCTCGGATACTTCTGTTTGTGGGCCATTTGATCCATGGGATGCCACGTGTCGTCGCTTGATTGGCTGGGATGATATTTATAGGATTGGTCCCTCTACATTTCCTCATTTCCTGCATAAAATGTTGCATACACATATTCCTCCAAGTCCAAGTGGAATTGGGTTATTTAGAATGGTGATGTGTGCAAGAAATGACAAATCTTTCACATAATTGAGTTAAATTGATGGATGAAATTGGTATGTAACAGCCGTCAACACTCAACCAACGGGAATACATACGGATCTCCAACGGCATAAGTATTCAAAGGATTCTTATTGCTATAATTACAAGGCCTGATTATGTTCCATTAATAACCTATTAATGGCGCACGAACAGAAGACCCTTAATACTGGTAATGCCACCATTAAGGCGCGTTATCACGTTATTAGCGTTCTTAAACACACTTAATTGTGTGTTAGGCAAGAATAACTGCCGGGGCCACATGTCGGGTCAGGCAACCCATGTAACAGTCATCCCTTGGTCTATAAAATGGATGTGCTGCACGGTACAAAACGACCAAGCTTAGACACACAAGCACGATCAAATTCCTAATACAACAACACACATCCCGTGGAGTAGGGTATTATGCCTAGGCGGCCCGAACCACGTAAAATCCCTTGTGTCATCATCTTGTTCATAATCTCACTCGCGCCCAAACCGATACAAGAACCTCCGCAGGCTACAATTCAGTGGTACTAGGGGAAGTGTCATTCGTACGCTTCGACATTTGGCACGCCGGGTAGGGGGGCCTGAGATTACAAGATGGTGAACTCTATCGCAGGATTATCCAACGGCAACAACGCTGTGCAACCTGTTGGATGGAATCCTTCCAACATGCAGCAACCAGCGGGCGCCGTTGTCCCGGTAGGTGTCGCACCACCACCACCACAATCTGCTCCGACAAACAATGCTGGACAGCAGGATGGGGTACTCGCGTTGGTCACAACACCAGCAAATAATAACACTGAGAACGCGCTGATTGCTGCACGTACTCTGCTGGAATGCCCACCAGCGCCTGGAGCACCTCAGGGAGCGATGGAATAGTGGTGTACTTATTTACAACATCTAGTTGCAGCCGCAGCAGATGCCATCAGTAACCAGGGTCCTCCCCCATCGGGGCAGGCCCCAACTCAACGTAGGACCTTCTTTGGAAGACTTGGTCCTCACGTATCACAGCACCGGAGGCGTGCTATATCTCAACAGGTGACATCGCTGCCTTCCGGAGCACGACACACCCACACCATATCGAGGCTATCGACACACGATTTGCGGTCAGAGCTTGACCACCGCTACCGATAGCTGGACGGCCACGTCCATATTGAGCGTGCTCGCGAAAGGCGAGAGGCTCGGGACAACCCTGCTCCAGTGGGAGTAGGAGGAGGTTGTTCTGCCTTAGACATGCACCTACGCATGGTCCGCTGGCCACACAAGTTCCAACCTCATCCGCCAGAGAAATTAAACAGGACCGTTAACCCCGCCGAATTCCTTCAAATCTACTTCACTGCTATACTTGCAGCAGGAGGTAATGAGGTTGTCATGGCCAACTACTTCCTTGTGGATCTAACTGGGACTGCCAGGTCTAGTTCATGAGTCTTCCACCCGATTCCATCAACAGTTGGGCGGAGCTATGTCAACAGTTCACTGCCAATTTCGGGAGCTCTTACACCCGACCAGGCACTGAACTTGACCAGTTTGCTGTGAAGCAAACGACGGGGGAATCGTTGCGATCCTTTATCCAGCGGTTCTCTCAGGTACACAATACCATCCCCTCTATCTCGAACTCTTCTGTTATTATCGCATTCAGACAGGGCGTCCGAGACAAGAATATGTTGGAGAAGCTGGCAATGAAAGAAGTCACTAGCGTCATGGAGTTGTTCAGCGTGGCTGACAAGTGCGCTCGGGCCGCAGAGGGCCGGGAAATGCACTCAAAGCCAGCTCCAGAGGCTAACAAAAAGTCCTCCAAAGCTGAAGCCACTACCTCTGGAGTTGGCAAAAAGAAGAAGAAGTCCAACAACAAGAAGAAGTCGTCGGCCAGCGTGCCTACTGCTACAATTGATGCAGCTCCGGGTGGCCAGAGGCAGCGCCCTGAAAAATGACCTCGACCTTCGTCTAAAGACGACGACAGTTCCAAGATGTGGTGTCCAATCCACAAGACGAACAAGCACAATTTGGAGGACTGCTGAGAAGTCCAAAATCTTGTCGATCGCTACAACAAGCGCCGAGAAGAAGCTCCTTTCCGTCAGTGGGAAGGAAAGCAAAAGGTTGACGAAGCTCTGGCTGAAATGAAGCTAGGCTTCCAGGACCCCAAGAAGGTCCTAAAGGTTGTGTACAACACAGTCGATGATGACTCTGACGTCTCTGATAACGAGCGTCGGAAGACCCTCAATACCATCTACGGAGGGTCCTGGGACATTACCTCTCACCATGTCCTCAAGACAATGCGGCGCGAAATGGCTGTCGTAGCTTCTGCTGCCAGGGCGGAACCACATCAGAAGTGGATGGATATACCCATTACTTTTGATGCATCATACTGCACCAGGAACATGGTCGGAGCTGGCCAACATCCATTGATGGTGTCTTCGACCATCAACAACGTTTATGAATGTGGGCCTAGAGGGGGGTGAATAGGCCTTCTTGAATTTTCTCGGTTCCTGTAGCACTTCAACAACAAGGTCAAAACCAGATATATCGGACTAGTCCGGTAAAGTGCGGACTAGTCCGGATTTCACGGACTAGGTTGATCAAGTTAGGTCAATTTGATTGTTTCGTTGACGTTTGCAGCGGAAATATAAACTTCAATAACAGTTCAATGATTGTATGTCAAGTTCTATTGCAAGTATGATTCTTGTTCAACTAGTTAACTTAAATTCAACAAGATGAATCAAACCCTAGATGATGTTGATCAACTAGAATGATGAACACAAACGAACAAGACACAAGATTTATCCCGTGGTTCGGTTACCACGAAGGCAACCTACGTCCACGTTGAGGAGCCCACAAAAGGACCGGGTCTTCACCAACCCTTCCCTCGTCGGATCGCCACGAAGGCCAATCCTCTTCCACTAAACACACAGGGGTAAATCACCAAGTTGAAGGGGCGATCTCACAGGTTGAGAGCTCCCTTGATTACAAGTTTCAATACCACCAATAACACACTTCGAAATATACAAATTGAGATGCAAGAGTGTGTTAGAGATTCAAACCAAGAGCTCAATCGTGAGCCAAGTGCCTCTCCAATGATCTACAAGTGATCTTCAATGAATTGATTGATTTTGCACTTAATTTCGTAGAGAGAGATGGTTTTTGAGTCTCTTGGGAGGTGTGACGGCGCTAGGGTTCGAGAGTGGGTGAAAGTGGGCCGTGCACCTCTATTTATATGGGGTTTCTAGAAGTTACCGTTAGGGTTCAGAAAGATCGGACTAGTCCGAGGTGGTGACCGGACTAGTCCGGTGTGCTGCGTGAAGCAAACCCTAAGTGTCCAGGAATCTCGGACTAGTCCGGTTCAAAACGGACTTGTCCGATTTTGCTACTGGAAAGCTTCGGACTAGTCCGATTGTCATCGGACTTGTCCGGACACATGAAACCCTAAGTGTTTAGGATGACAAGTCCGCACTTGGAGGACTTGTCCGATTTAGATCAGGGTGTATATCGGACTAGTCCGTGTAAACACCGGACTTGTCCGAAGTGGATCAGAAAGTATATCGGACTAGTCCGGGTCACAACGGACTTGTCCGATTTTGTGAGACTTGTGCATTGTTTTGAGGACTAGTCCGCACTGGGGAGGACTAGTCCGAAGTGGAATAGAAAGATATCGGACTAGTCCGATGATGATCGGACTTGCCCGATCTGGTGCAGAATGGGATATCGGACTAGTCCGGCTGATATCGGACTAGTCCGGTCCTGTATAGCTTTGTGCATTGTGTGTGTGTGATTAAATGAGATTGAGCTCTTGGGTGTTTTTCCTTAACACACTCCATGCATACTAAACTACTAATTTCTTCTCCTTGAGCTCAAATTCATTTTCCTTCTCAATTTCCCTCTTTTTGGTACTTTGCTCATTTTTCATCATTTTCCTGCATTCATCTCAACAAAAGGATTAGGATCCCAATTGCTTGTCATAAATCATCCAAAACCCACAAGGGAGTCCTAGATGCACTTTCAATCTCCCCCTTTTTGGTGATTGATGACAACCAATTGAGATTTCACAAAATGAGGTATAAAATGAGATTCTCATAAAGTATGCACATATGACTCAAAAATTCATCAAGCAACAAGATAATTATTCATATGTGCATTCTTTATGGTAGGATGCATACTAACAGCATGAATGCATTAAGAATGACAGAATTTGCATTGATCAACTAATATCAAGTGAATATGGCATTTCAGGGACAAAAATTCAGATTTCATCACACACTTGCAAATTAATTGAGCAATTCATAACAGGACCAAACATGATATGAAAATAGAGTTAAGCAAATGCAATCACAATTAAAAAAAAAGAGAGCTCTCTCCTCGCATCCTATGCAGCTAAAGCTACGACTAGAGACTCCCCCTCAATCTCTCCCCCTTTGGCATCAAGACACCAAAAAGAGAGAGAGGAAGGTCCTAGGGCTTCACTCTTCGCTGTCAGTCCTCTCGTCGTCTTCATCGTCTTCCTCGCTTTCCGCTTGACGAGGTTGAGAGGTAGGAGGAGGAGCGGAGCTGCTCGAGCCCCCAATGCCAAAATAGGCAAGCTCAGAGGGAGTCAAGGGGCTGAGCTCGGTGATGTCCGGATCAGAATCTTCAGAAAGTACTGGAGATCCAATTGGGTTGATCTCCAGCTTCTCACTCAGCTGCTTCACATTGGCTTTTATGTATCTCATGTTCTCCTTCCTCTTCTGATTTAGCTTGTGAAGCTTCACTTCAGTTTTCTTGCATGAGGAGAAAATTGCAGCCAAGTACTTGAGGATCCCACTGGCGGATCCTTTCTTAGGGGCTTCCCTGGAGGGGGGAGTAGCCCTAGCAGCTTCTTCTTGCCTTGCCGGTGCCTCGGGGCTTGAGGCCGGCGATGGAGCAGCCTGGACACTCACTGACTGAGGCTTCTGAGGCCTCAGTGGAGTGTGCTCCACATCCTTCACAAACTCGATTCCTGTGACTTTCTCAATCATGAACATCAAGTAAGGGGCATAGCCACAGGATCGGTTGGGGGTACTTGAGATATTGACCATATCATTCCAAATATAGTCTGCAACATCGAATTGCCTTTTCTTGCTAATGACCCTCATCAGGGTCCGGAGGTAGCCTTGCACACTCCCTGCATCCCCATCCTTGGGGGCAATCGTCTTCCTGAGGACTCTGTTGAGGACCACAAAGAAAGGCTTCATATTCTTTGTGGAGGGAGGGACATACTTGGAGGTGGGCTCATACATGAACTTCATTCCATCCCTCTCAATGACCCCAATGTTGTGGATAATGAGTTGGTCATGTCCTTCAGAGTCAAGGTGCAGCAGGCGGGCAAACTCTTCCTGAGTAATAGAATACTTGGATCCATGAGTCATCCAAGTCACACTTTCTTCGTCTTCACTTGAGAAGTGGCACGTTGCATAGAATTGTGCAATCACTTCATCATTCCAATTATATCTGAAGGCAAACAGATCTTTCAGCCCATGTCTCTCTGCAGCTGCTATCACTTCATCAAAAGCTGCACATTTCTTCTTCTCAAGGTGAGCCCAGTCAATCCATTGACTGCGTACCACCGGGGTCTTCATCGGCAAATAGACCAGCTTGTAGAAATCAGCATGGAAATTTGACCAAAACCTGCCATCAGCTGCTTGCTTGGGCCTTGCATAGCAATCAACACTTCTCAACTTCATAGCCACATCGCTGCCCTTGCCATTGAATCTTTCCTCATTGGGGTCCCGGACCCCTTCTCTGGGTGTATGCAGCTTTAGGGGCCCAACAGGCCCTGTGGCAACCCCCTTGCCCTTCCCTTTAGCTTGGCGAGGGCCACTTGAAGGAGGAGCAGCCTTCGAGGCGGGCTTCTTTACACACACCTTCCTCCGAACCTGGGGAGGAGAGGGAGCAGGCTCGGAGGGTCTCTCTTGGCGTTTCTTGCCAAGACCCACCGAGGACCGAGGTGCCACCTCGTGGTCCAACTCGGCCTCGAAATCGGAGATTTCGTTGTCGGAGCTCGACATGATCTGAGAATGAGTGATCAAGAGAAAGGACAAGTCATACAAGGTATTGGTGAGGTAAGATGGCAATGGAATGCATTAGGGAATTAAAGAATTAGGTTTTGGTTCAGAAACAACGGACTTGTCCGATGCACAGGCACAGACTAGTCCGGGGGACCGGACTTGTCCGTACCTGGACCGGACTAGTCCGGTGTTCATCCGCAAAAACCTAACAGACTGGACAAAAATTGATCCCTAAGGTAAAACTAGTCTAGCATACACATAGTACATCAACTAGACATGTAACTAGTGAAGAATGCTAGGCCAAACGATAAGCAATAGAGAAATTTGTGATTTCTTAGGGTTTTGAAGAGTATTTACCAAGAAATCAAAGGAGGCTTGAGATTTTGGGGGTTGGAGGCCGGACTTGTCCGCTAACTTCAATCCCCGAGTCTTCAAGCTTGATCTCCGCCCAAGATTGAGGCTTTTCGACGGAGGAATCAAGGATTCACCTTGGGAGCTCGAGCGCAAGAGAGAGAAAGCTTGGGGGCGAGTGTGGGGTGAAGGGATTAGGGTTTAGTGGCGGCTAGGGTTATGGACACGAAAAATCGGACAAGTCCGGACATGACCGGACTAGTCCGAAGACCTCCAGAGACCTAAGTCGGACTAGTCCGTGGTCTGTCGGACTAGTCCGGCCTAACCGGCACACTGCGGACTAGTCTGCAATGGCGGACTAGTCCGGGTAACCACGGACTTGTCCGTGGTCACTAGGAGAGAATTGCATAGCCCATTCATATATATTTGAAGGTCCAATAATTGAGAGTAGAGAGGCAAAACAATTCAAATAATCTTGATGAATTTGACCAGGAAGCAAACAACAATCATACTATGATCAAAAATTCATCAAGATCTAATAATTGACATAGTTTTTCGAGAGAAAAATGGGGAGGGTTAATTTTCACAATTCAATCAATATTTTGAAGCAATCATACAGGTATGCAACTTTTCAAGCCACACTCCGAGAATCAAGAATGTTTAGCTCATTTCGGAGTTCGCAAAAACGTTTTTCATCAAGTGGCTTGGTGAATATGTCGGCCAATTGTTTTTGGGTGTTGACATGAGAGATGTATATGTCTCCTTTCATGGAATGGTCTCTCAAGAAATGGTGTCTTATGTCAATGTGTTTAGTTCTAGAGTGCTCAACTGGATTGTGGGCTCTTTTAATGGCACTCTCATTATCACAAAGAAGAGGAATACGGTTCATATTGTAACCGTAATCCCTTAGAGTTTGTCGCATCCAAAGGAGTTGTGCACAACAACTCCCGGCTGCAACATACTCCGCTTCGGCTGTGGATAATGCAATGGAATTCTGTTTCTTGGATGACCAAGAAACTAAAGATCTTCCTAGGAATTGGCAAGTGCCGGAAGTGCTTTTTCTATCAACTTTGCACCCGGCATAATCTGCATCGGAATACCCAATGAGATTGAATTTTGAGCCTTTTGGGTACCAAAGACCAAGATTGGGTGTATGAACTAAATATCTTAGGATTCTCTTTACGGCTGTCAAATGACATTCCTTAGGGTTGGCTTGAAATCTTGCACACAAACATACACTCAACATAATATCTGGCCTAGATGCACATAAGTAAAGTAAAGATCCAATCATGGAGCGATATACCTTTTGGTCGACGCTCGGTCCATCTTCATTGAGATCCAAGTGACCATTCGTTGCCATGGGAGTCTTTATGGGCTTTGCCTTGTCCATGCCAAACTTCTTGAGGATGTCCTGTGTGTACTTGGTTTGGCTTATGAATGTTCCTTCCCTTTGTTGCCGCACTTGGAATCCCAAGAAGTACTTCAATTCTCCCATCATTGACATTTCAAATCTGTCTGTCATAATTTTACTAAACTCTTCACAGAAAGATTGGTTAGTTGATCCAAAAATTATATCATCAACATAGATTTGGCAAATAAAAAGATCATTATCCAGATTTTTCGTGAATAGTGTATAATCTACTTTGCCAATTTGAAAGCCATTATCAATTAAAAAATCTCTAAGACACTCATACCAAGCTCTAGGAGCTTGTTTGAGGCTATAGAGAGCCTTACGCAGTTTATACACGTGGTCGGGGAACTCTTCGTCTTCAAATCCGGGTGGTTGCTCCACGTACACCTCTTCCTTGATCGGTCCGTTGAGGAAGGCGCTTTTCACGTCCATTTGATACAGCTTGAAATCATGGTGAGTAGCATATGCAAGTAATATTCTAATTGATTCAAGCCTAGTTACTGGAGCAAAGGTTTCATCGAAATCCAAACCTTCGACTTGTGAGTAACCTTTGGCCACAAGTCGTGCCTTGTTTCTTGTCACCACTCCGTGTTCGTCTTGCTTGTTGCGGAAGACCCACTTGGTGCCCACAATATTTGCATTGGGTCTTTCCACAAGTTCCCAAACCTTGTTTCTCTTGAAATTGTTCAACTCTTCTTGCATTGCCACCACCCAGTCCGGATCCTTCAATGCATCCTCAGTCCTGCGGGGTTCCAAAAAGGAGACAAACGAGTAATGTTCACAAAAATTTGCTATACGAGATCTAGTGGTTACTCCCTTTTGAATGTCGCCGATTATGTTGTCGATTGGATGATCCCTTTGAATGCATTGGTGTACTCTTGGGTGTGGCACTTGGGGGGTCGTATGTTGGTGATCATCTTCTTCTCCCCCTGAGTTGTTGTCCTCGTTGATTTGTTGATCATGTTCATATTCCTGTGATTTGTCTTGTATCGAGGCTCCCCCTGAATTGTTGATCTCCTCTTGTGGTTCACTTTCCTCTTGTATTTGTGACGATGACTCTTGTGGTCGTACTTCGCCTAGAGCCATCCTCTTCAATGCTTGATAGGGAGCTTCCTCTTTTCCTAATTCACATTGATCAACTTGCTCCTTTTGGGAGCCATTAGTTTCATCAAACACTACATCACGTGCCACTTCAACAAGTCCGGAGGCCTTGTTGAAAACACGATAGGCGTAAGTGTTCGAATCATAACCAAGCAAGAAACCTTCATCGGACTTCAAAGCGAACTTTGAAGTCCTGGGCTTCTTGTTCAAAATATAGCAAGGAGAACCGAAAACTCGAAAATATGAAATGTTCGGTTTGTTACCGGTGAGTAGCTCATAGGGAGTCTTCTTTAGTAGTCGATGAAGGTAGAGTCGATTTGTGGCATGGCAAGCGGTGTTGATTGCTTCTGCCCAAAATCGATCCGAAGTCTTGTATTCATCGAGCATTGTTCTTGCCATCTCTATGAGCGTTCGGTTCTTCCTTTCGGCAACTCCGTTTTGTTGTGGAGAGTATGGTGCTGAGAATTCATGCTTGATTCCTTCCTCATCAAGGTATTCATCCACTTGTATGTTCTTGAACTCCGTGCCGTTGTCGCTCCGAATACTCTTGATTGATAGTGAGAACTTGTTTTGCGCTCGCTTGAAGAATTTCTTGAGTGTTCCTTGTGTTTCGGTACCGAGGACCCTTCCTTGACTGTTATCCCCAAAGTAGATGCCTTCGTTTGGGTCCTGGTTCACTTCATACTCCACAAACATCCTCCTTTCTCCGGTCATGTGATTGGTGCATCCACTGTCTAGCACCCATTTGGATCCACCGGAGGAGTAGGCCTGCAAAAACAAATTACGCCTTGGTTTTAGGTACCCAAGCTTGCTTGGGTCCTTGGAGGTTAGTAACAATACATTTGGGCACCCACACATGGGATTTTGTGTTCCCATGGCGTGGCCCAGCATAATAAGCATACACTTTACCAACATTATTTTTCATTGATACATAAGAAGCAGCAAAGGTTTTAAACAAGAGTTGCTGTTGATTATGGGTCGGACTAGTCTGTGTGACCGGACTTGTCCGGATGACCGGACTTGTCCGGACCACAACCGGACTAGTCCGGTTTTCATGGGAGTTCAGATTTTTAGTTTTTGAGTTACCAGGTTGTGAGGGTCCTCCCTTCACAAAGGTAATCCTCCCTTGTTATTTTTATGATTTCCAGCTCTTTGCTTTCCATCATAAGAGTAACCAATGCCGTACTTGACATTTGGAGGTCTTTGGACCAAATATGCACTACGTGCATAGTTGATCCTCTCCTTGTCAAATATCACACATTGGGTAGGATTTTTGTCCTTTGTGGAGGTAGAATTTTCCTTCAACCTGGTGTTAGTTTTATCACATTTGCAAATATGAGCGATATTAGTTGAAGTGGGTTGAGAAGGTAGGGTTGAAGAGGAGGAAGGTTCACTAAGCTTGAGTGACTCAACCTGCACTTCAAGGATCTTGTTAACCTTGATTAAGTCATCAAGTTGATCCTTGATTGCAACGTTTGAGTTGGTTAACTCCAAGCAAGTTTTCTTGCTTGAAGCTAGCTTAAGCTCTAGTGAGTGGTTTCTCTCCTTTTCAAGAGCTAGTAGATTGTCAAGTTCGACATGCTTCTCCTTTTGGGAGATAATCATGTCTTCTTGACGATCAATTAGTTCTTCCTTCTCAACAAGTTGGTTAAGTAAGAATTTCATTTTAGCAGCAGTTTTTCTATCTAAACCAATTAGCATATCTTCATTATCACTATCTAGATCATCATCACTCGAGTAAGAATTCAAGGAAGGAGTTTTGATGTTTACCTTGCGTTTACCTTCCTTAGCCATGAGGCAAGTTCCACTTGCTTTCTTTGCAACGAGCGTGGGGAAGAGTGTGGGTTTCTTGGACATGCTTTCAATGGCTATGCTAGCCATTTCTTCTTCATCGGACGATGAGGACTCATCGTTTGAGTCCCACTCCTTTCCGATGTGTGCTTGTTCAACTTGTTTTTTCTTCTTGAAGAATTTCTTCGGTTGAGGCTTGGACTCTTTACTCTTCTTCTTGTTGTCCTCATATGGGCAATCAACTATAAAGTGATTGTACTCACCACAATTATAGCATGCCCGCCTCATCTTCGGCTTTGTCTTCTCCTTGTATTTTCCTTCACTCGATTTTGTTCCTTGTCTTTTCTTCATAATTCTTTTGAACTTGTTCATGAGCAAAATCATATCTTCTTCGTCCAGCTCGCTGCTTTCATCATCGCTGTCCTCCTCAAGCTGTGCTTCTTTTGCTTCTTTGGATAGAGGCTTGAGTGAGGACTTTAAGGCAACTCCCTTCTTCTTGGCCGATGTGAGGTCGGCTATTTCTTTGACGTGCTTGGCTTGCTTCTCCATCATCTCAAAGTTGATGATTTTGCCAAGCAGTTCATCCGGAGTCATTTTCTTGTACCCGGGACTTTCTCGGATCATAGAGCAAAGTGTGACGTTGCGAGGCATAAAGGCTCTAAGGATGAGCTTTACAACCTCGTGGTCATTCCACTTTTTGCTACCATATGATCGAACCTTGTTCACAAGAGTCTTCAGTCTGTTGTACATGTCCTGGGGAGACTCATCTTCCTCAATCGCGAACCTTCCCAGTTCGCCTTCAATCATCTCAATCTTTGCCTCCCGCACATGCCTGTCTCCTTCATGTGCTGTCTGTAGTGTGTCCCAGATTTCTTTGGCAATCTCCAATCCGTCCACCTTTGTGAATTCATCTCTACTTAGAGATGAGGTGATAACGGCTGCGGCTTGGGCATTCCTGTGGATGGCTTGCTCTTGACTTGGTGTGAGTTCTTCATCGTCATCAGGGATGTTTATTCCTGTGCACACAATATGCCATAAACTTGGGTTAAGGGAAATCAAGTGCATCTTCATATTTTGCCTCCACATGGAGTAATCACTCCCATCGAAGTGTGGGGCTTTTCCGAGAGGAATAGATAGATAATGACTGCTGTTAGAATTTAAACGGTCATAATTAAAAGGATATCGGGAGTAGTCGGTGTGACTACTCCCCTTCTTCTTTTCTTCAACTTTAGCTTTCCCTTTGGAAAGTGCTTTCTTTCGGAGCAGTGCTTTCAGCTCCAATGTCTCCTCATCATCATCATCGAAGTCTTGAATGGCTTCGAGATACTTTTCAAGCTTTCGGTGCTTGTCATTGTTCATTCCTTCCTGGTTGTTGATTTTCTGGACTTCCTTCATGTCCGACATGATCTCTTCGAGTGGTTGCACTCTTTCCTGAAGAACCTGCTTTGATACCAATTGAATGTGGGCCTAGAGGGGGGTTAATAGGCCTTCTTGAATTTTCTCGGTTCCTGTAGCACTTCAACAACAAGGTCAAAACCAGATATATCGGACTAGTCCGGTAAAGTGCGGACTAGTCCGGATTTCACGGACTAGGTTGATCAAGTTAGGTCAATTTGATTGTTTCGTTGACGTTTGCAGCGGAAATATAAACTTCAATAACAGTTCAATGATTGTATGTCAAGTTCTATTGCAAGTATGATTCTTGTTCAACTAGTTAACTTAAATTCAACAAGATGAATCAAACCCTAGATGATGTTGATCAACTAGAATGATGAACACAAACGAACAAGACACAAGATTTATCCTGTGGTTCGGTTACCACGAAGGCAACCTACGTCCACGTTGAGGAGCCCACAAAAGGACCGGGTCTTCACCAACCCTTCCCTCGTCGGATCGCCACGAAGGCCAATCCTCTTCCACTAAACACACAGGGGTAAATCACCAAGTTGAAGGGGCGATCTCACAGGTTGAGAGCTCCCTTGATTACAAGTTTCAAGACCACCAATAACACACTTCGAAATATACAAATTGAGATGCAAGAGTGTGTTAGAGATTCAAACCAAGAGCTCAATCGTGTGCCAAGTGCCTCTCCAATGATCTACAAGTGATCTTCAATGAATTGATTGATTTTGCACTTAATTTCGTGGAGAGAGATGGTTTTTGAGTCTCTTGGGAGGTGTGACGGCGCTAGGGTTCGAGAGTGGGTGAAAGTGGGCCGTGCACCTCTATTTATATGGGGTTTCTAGAAGTTACCGTTAGGGTTCAGAAAGATCGGACTAGTCCGAGGTGGTGACCGGACTAGTCCGGTGTGCTGCGTGAAGCAAACCCTAAGTGTCCAGGAATCTCGGACTAGTCCGGTTCAAAACGGACTTGTCCGATTTTGCTACTGGAAAGCTTCGGACTAGTCCGATTGTCATCGGACTTGTCCGGACACATGAAACCCTAAGTGTTTAGGATGACAAGTCCGCACTTGGAGGACTTGTCCGATTTAGATCAGGGTGTATATCGGACTAGTCCGTGTAAACACCGGACTTGTCCAAAGTGGATCAGAAAGTATATCGGACTAGTCCGGGTCACAACGGACTTGTCCGATTTTGTGAGACTTGTGCATTGTTTTGAGGACTAGTCCGCACTGGGGAGGACTAGTCCGAAGTGGAACAGAAAGATATTGGACTAGTCCGGTGATGATCGGACTTGTCCGATCTGGTGCAGAATGGGATATCGGACTAGTCCGGCTGATATCGGACTAGTCCGATCCTGTATAGCTTTGTGCATTGTGTGTGTGTGATTAAATGAGATTGAGCTCTTGGGTGTGTTTCCTTAACACACCATGCATACTAAACTACTAATTTCTTCTCCTTGAGCTCAAATTCATTTTCCTTCTCAATTTCCCTCTTTTTGGTACTTTGCTCATTTTTCATCATTTTCCTGCATTCATCTCAACAAAAGGATTAGGATCCCAATTGCTTGTCATAAATCATCCAAAACCCACAAGGGAGTCCTAGATGCACTTTCAGTTTAGCTCTACCATGTTCTGGTAGACAGAGGCGCAGTGCTCAATCTCTTGAGCTTTGAAGCGTTCATGAAGATTCAGCTATAACTCTCGAACCTTCGCCCCTCGAGACCTTTCTATGGGGTAGGTCCGGGGGCCATCAGCCCCCTCGAATCCATCACTCTCCTGGTGACCTTCAGGACATGGGAGAAATACAGGACTGAGAAGCTAGTCTTTGATGTCGCTCACATCAGTCAGCCCTTCAACGCCATACTGGGCAGGCCTGCCTTGTACAAGTTCATGCCCGAAGCTCACTACGGCTATCTGGTGTTGAAGATGCCGACACCTTTAGGCGTCCTATGGGTCCGTGGAGACCGCACTGCCAGAGTCACCGCGCTAGAGGAACTCCATGAGCTTGCCACGGCGCAAGAAGGAACCTCTAGCAAAGAGATCATTGCTCAACCACCGAGCATTCGTCATCGGGGCTCAACCTCTGCACCACGCGTGCAACCAAGCGGCGACATCGATGTTCCCATCAAAGTCATCCAAATCGGTTCTGATGCTGTTTAGACCACCCGTGTATCGGGAGGTTTGAACAACAAATAGGAACTCGAGCTCATCAGTTTCCTCCGGGCTAATGTTGACGTGTTTGCCTAGCAACCATCACAAATGTCTGAGATCCCTAGGGAGGTGATTGAGCACAATCTAAAGATTTATCCCGACGCACGACCCATACACCAGAAGCCCCAGAAACAATCAGTCGAGCGGCAAAACTTCATCCGGCAAGAGATCAAGAAGTTGCTCGAAGCTAGTTTTATCCATGAGGTTTATCATCAAAAATGGCTGTCAAACCCAGCCGTTGTACAGAAGGCTAGCGGGAAGCTTTGGATGTGTATCGACTATACCACACTAAATAAGGCATGTCCAAAAGATCCATTTCCACTATCAAGGATAGATCAGATAGTGGACTCCACCTACGGGTGTGAGCTATTGTGTTTCCTAGATGCATACTCCAGATATCATCAAATTCAAATGTCTAGGGAAGATGAAGAGCATATTGCCTTCATAACAGTAGATGGACTATATTGTTATACTGCCATGCCCTTTGGTCTCAAAAATGTTGCTTCAACCTTTGCGCGAGCTATGTACAAAACATTTGGAGAGCTAATTAGAGACTTGGTGGAGGTGTATGTCGATGACATCGTTGTGAAGATCAAGAACAAGGAGTCACTCCTTGACAACTTGAATGTCGTGTTTGACAAGTTGCGCATCACGCGCAACAAGTTGAACCCAGACAAGTGCATCTTCGGGGTTAGCTCCGGGAAACTCTTTGGTTTCTTGGTGACTCACCGGAGAATTGAAGCAAACTTGGCAAAGATCAAGGTAGAAGACATGCAGCCTCCAGCCCGCATCAAGGACGTCTAGAAGCTAACTAGATGTCTAGCTGCGCTCAGCCAGTTCATTTCAAGGTTGGCAGAGCGGGCACTTCCATTCTTCAAGTTATTGAGGAAGACCAGACCGTTCCATTGGTCCGAAGAAGCAGAAAAGGCATTTCAAGAGCTGAAGCAGCTCCTCACCATCCTACCAATCTTGGTAGCTCCGAACTCCGGTGAGCCTTTATTGCTTTACATTTCTGCAACTACAGAAGTTGTAAGCATGGTCCCAGTCGCAGAAAGACCGGAGCCACATCCAGTTCAGGAGCCTAGACCCCTTCGGGAGGGTCCAGAGCTACCTGAAGGCGAGTCGGGGTCCCAGCCCCCAAGCACAGATCTTCAAGGTGGACTGCTAGAAGATCAACCTCTCTCATCTGAGGTTGTTTCCATAGCTGCTCAAGAAGATCCGGACCCCTCAGGGAGGGACTGGATTGAACAAGAAAAAGATTCGGACCCCTCCGAGAGGCTCCGGGAAGCTCAACAAGAAGGTATGGACCCCTCCAGGAGGGTCTGAGTTGATGGAGAGGAAGCCCCGGGCCCCTCCAAGAGGGTCCGGACTATCCAACATCCAGTGTATTTCATCAGTGAAGTACTCCATGATGCCAAGACCAGATACATCGAGGTGCATAAGCTGCTTTAAGCAGTTCTTATTGCCTCAAGGAAGCTTCGACATTATTTTCAAGCCCACAAGATATTAGTGGTAACTTCTTATCCACTGCGTGCTATATTGCATAACCCTAAGTCTACTAGGAACATCGCCAAGTGGGCAGCAAAGCTGGACGAGTTAGATCTTGAATTCGTGTCGTGACAAGCAATCAAAAGTCAGGCTTTGGCTGACTTCGTGACGGAGTGGACCCCCTCTCCATCAAATCCTAGGGGCCCCAGTGAGCATAAGCTGGAACCCAAGGTCCCGGTCTTCACCAAACCTCATTGGACTCTCTACTTCGACGGTTCCGTGCAGAAGCAGGGGGCCAGAGCTAGAGTCCTTCTCCTCGCTCCGACCGGGGAGAAGGTCAAATACATGGTTCGCCTTGACTATAAGGCAACCAACAACATGACGGAGTATGAAGCTCTCATCTACGGGCTCAAGGTGGCACTATCCTATGGTGTCAAACAGCTTTTGGTGAAGGGTGATTCGCTGCTCATCATAAAACAAGTCAAAGGTGAACGTTGTTGCAAAGACCCCCAACTAGCTGCATATCTCCTTGAAGTCCAGAGGCTTCAGAAAGACTTTGAAGTCTTGGATCTCCACCATGTCCAGTGTCTCCATAACGCTGAAGCCGAAGAACTCTCGACAAAGGCTTTAACCGGAGCTACGACTCTTGACTGAATCTTCGCCTGAAGGTTGGCAAGACCAACAGCTCAGTCTGCCAAACTGAGCAAAGGGGGCGAGACCAGCACCTCGAAGCTGGCAGTCCCGGTGGCCCTGTTACCATGGCGTCCACCAAGGGTCGTAGGTGCTGTCGAAAACTCCGAGCAACCCAACACGCAAGACTCAGAAGCTCAAGTTAGCTCTAATGCATGGATCTCGGAGATCCGGAGCTACTTGAAGATAACATCCGTCCTGAAGATGGTGTATCCGCTGACCGGTTCGTCAGACTGGCTAAAAGATACACGCGGTAGAAGAGGATCTCTACCGGTGCGGTGCCAACGGCGTCCTAATGCGGTGCATTGTAAGGGAGAAGGCCATGAGCTCCTCGTGGAAATCCATGGAGGCGAGTGTGGGAACCACGCGTCTTCCCGCACGTTGGTCGGCAAAGCCTTTTGGCATGGCTTCTACTAGCCTACAACACTCCAGGATGCAGTGGAGCTGGTGAAAAAGTATGAAGCATGTCAGTTCCATGCAAAACAAATTCACACACCGGCTCAGTCACTACAAATGATTCCTCCTACATGGCCATTCGCTGTGTGGGGTATGGACATTTTGGGACCTTTCCCAAAAGCTGTCGGAGGTTACAGGTTCCTGTATGTTGCCATCGACAAGTTCACCAAGTGGCTAGAAACTACTCCAGTTGTGACTATAAAAAAGCAATCAGCAATCAAATTCTTGAGGTACATAATATGCAAATTTGGAGTTCCGAACAAAGTCATAACTGGCAATGGAACCCAATTTACAAGTGTTGCATTTCAAGAATATTGCGAAGACCTCGGCATTCAAGTCAGCTACGCATCAGTAGCTCACCCAGCAAGCAATGGTCAAGCCGGGAGAGAAAATGCAAAAATTTTAAAAGGACTCAAGACGCGCACATATGAGCACCTGAAAAAGCATGGAGCCAACTAGATCGAACAACTTCCGTCCGCGCTGTGGGCAAGCAGGAGTAGACCTAACCGATCAACTGGAGAGACACCCTTCTTCTTGGTGTACGGAGCTGAAGCAGTCCTTCCTCTGGAGATCACCAAGGGGTCGCTCCGGGTCTGGACCTTCGACGAAGCCACGCAGGATCAGCTCCGGCGTGAAGAACTTGACCTCATCGACGAGGGAAGGTGGCAAGCATCTGTTCAGAATGCACGCTATCGCCAAGCGCTCCGGCGCGATCATCAAACGCATGTGCACAATCGACGGCTTGAGGAAGGCGATCTGGTGCTGTGGAAAATACTAACACGTGAAGAAATGAAAAAACTTTCCCACAGCTGGGAAGGTCCCTTCCGAGTGATCAAAGTATCCTATCCCGTATGCGTTCGCTTGGCAACTGAGGATGGGACTCCGCTTCCTAATCCTTGGAACATTGAGCACCTCCGTAAGTTTTATGCTTAGAATCATGGATGTGAGTCTGTAGTTACACACAATGTATGTTATAGAGTAAATATACAGAGATGGGTAGGTCTCCGGGAAAACATCCGGACCCCTTTGGGAGGGTCCGGGAAGTTCAAGCAACACTTGACATAGTCACGGCACTAAAAGTGTAGTTGTCTACCTGGGCTAGTACAAGATGTATAGCACACTTAGCCTGGTCATATACCCTAAGTGTTTGTGTGTATTCCCTGTAATCCGGACCTATAATGAAAGACATAGCTGTGTGAAAACAGACTGCACGTGCATTTATTTTTGCACAAGGCTCAGTCTTTTGAATTATTATTTTTATCTTTCTTGTCTATAATGAAGTGGTGCAATTATTTTTAAGTTTTAGTCCAAGTTATTTATATGTGTTACAAGTTATATTGTTGGTCTCTTTGGATCTTAACATTGATACATAGTCTACTTGCCTGAACGCCAAGCCAACATAGGTCCGGAGTCTGCTACCGACTTAGCCTGGTCCTGCACCCAAAGTACGCCACTCTACCTACATCCCAACAGGCCTGAGTAGGGTGAGTACTAAAGAAGCATGCGAATTTGGAGAGATTACATCAATGTGCTTGTTATCATATCGAATTTCTTCAGATCTAAAACTCCAATAAGAACAATAAGTCACAAACAATTTATAGACAAGAGGACGAATTTTACTCTTTTTCTTGTCTTTAATGTACAGGAAAAACAAAAAACCCAGCGATGGTGGACGATGCCGGAGCTATGAAGCTCCGACAACCTACAAGGGGGCCCACCATCAATGTTTTTAGACATTGAAAGTGGGTGCCACCAGAGCTAACAAGATTCGGTAACTTCCATGAGGGTCGGACGTTGACATAAAGTATAGTTCAAGTGAAGATGGCATAACCACCCAAGGGGATCTCCGTCAACGTTCTACACATTGATAGTGGGCGCCGTCGGACCTACGAAGCTCCTACAACCCCAGGGGCCTACCGTCGACGTTCTATGCATTGACAGTGGGCGCCGTCAGACCTACCAAGCTCTGACAACCCCAGGGGGTCCACCGTCGATATTCTACGCGTTGCTAGTGGATGCCGTCGGACCTATCAAGCTCCAACAACCCTAGGGGGCCCGCCGTCGATGTTCTACGCATTGATAGTGGGTGCCGTCAGACCTATGAAGCTCCGACAACCCGAGGGGGCCCACCGTCGATGTTCTACGCATTGATAGTGGGTGCCGTCAGACCTATCAAGCTCCAACAACCCTAGGGGTCTGCTGTCGATGTTACGAAAGCTCCCTGGAGAAGTCGGAAATAAACATCGTACCTAAAAGCTATAAGTTCGAAGTGTCCAAGTCATCAACACATCGTCAACTCCTTTTGGTACATGTTCGCAATCAAATTTTGTACATCTACCAAGGGGCAAAAAAGATAAAGGACAATGTATTGAAGACAAGGATAACAAAATGGAATTCATTGTAGAAACAATGGATTTCATTCATTCAAAGTACTAGATTACAAAATTAGGGTTATAGCAAAAGACAAAAGGAAAAGGTCCGAGCTACTGGAGGATCTAAGTCCTACAAAAAAATGAAGCAACCTTCTCAGTAGCCTCTTGGACACTAGCTTTGGCGGCATCCTCCTCTTTGGCAATGAGTCCTTTAAAGACCGGATAGAGAGAAACTGAGGATCTCAGCTTTTGTAACACGCCAAGAAATACTTGGCGACATTTTTGGCCAGATATTTCCCCTCTGTCTCCAACTGATGAGTGATGATGTCACCCATTGCGTCGAGTTTGCTACCAGCAGAGCCAAGCGCCACCAGCGTCTGGTCCAGCTCCTGCGCTGGGTCCTCCGGGCGTATTGGACTGAAGCCAAGAGGCACAAGGGATCTGTCTGCATGTCCCAAGAAATCCCATACCATGAAGGATTCGGTTGCCCTCAAGCTCAGCGGCTCCTCCAGTGACCTCCGGGCGGCTGCTAGCTCCGAACTTTCCCGAGCGAGGTGGTCAACCACTTTGGCATGTTGCTGCATATTCTCAGCTACATGCTTTTCACAGTCGGCTAGCTCCGTCTCCTGGAGAAGGATGCGGTTCCACCGTTCCACCAGGTCCTTCTCCCTGCCCCTTACTTTCCCTTCTCTGGTGGCAACATTAACTTCTCTTTTCGAGAGCTCTTGCCCCAGTTTCCAGTACTTTTCCTCCTCCTCCTTCTTAGAGCAATCTGCCAAATTTTTCTCAGCTAGAGTCAACTTCTGACTGAGCTCTTCTTCCCTTTTCAAACATCCTCCTGCTGGTCCAGGAGCTTCTCTTCTCTTGCATCAAGGTATGCTCGATGCTTCACGAGAACCTCATTTAATTGAGGTTTTCGTGACACTCGTCAGCAGCATCACTCATTTCCTTGGCATGCTTGAGAATCTCCCGAGAATAAGCGTTAAGCGCCCTGATGGTGGCTTCCTTCTCCTCCAGCAGTTTTCCCCAGTATTACATTCAGGCAGTTTCCCTCTTCACCCACTCCTTCTGATCAGCAAGTCTCGTCTGTGCAAGCTTGGTCTTGAAGTGGAGCCTGTTGCGCGAACGCCTCAAGGTATGGCGCTCCTATTCAAGGACCTTACTTTCGTGATTGAAGGCGAGTTGAACTTGTCGGTGGCTTGAGCAGGCATTGTCTATGCACAATGCCAAGGGAATAGGCTCTAGACCTACCGTGGTCACCTCCGCTAGTTCCAAGGGGTCTTCAAGAACAAAAATAGGATCCCACGCCACAAGTGTGGTTCCCTAAGTTTCTACGGCAATGGGGCCACACTCCGGGAGCTCTTCGGCAGCAGAGGAAGAACCCACTAGGGGAACTTCTACCTCCGGAGCCGACACCGAAGGTCATGATGCGGGAACTTCAATTGCTGGCTCTGTGGGTGAAGAGTCTGCCTCCGCCTCTTCACGGTGTTCTGCCTCGTGCATGGGAACCTCCGGACCAGTTACTTCCGGGTCGGTCGTTGGAGCTTCACCCAAAGCCATTTCCATCGCCGACTCGGGCACCGGTACATCAGCTACCTCCGGCTCAACTGCCAGAGCTTCAACAACTTCCGTCTCAACGGCTGGAGCTTCAAGTACCACTGACTCAGTTGCCAGGGCATCAACAACTTCCGGATCAAGAGCCGGAGCTTCTGGCACCACCAGTTCATCTACCAGCTCAGCAGCAACTTCTGGCACAGCGACCGGAGCCTCAATTACCTTCGCCCCGTTGCCGGAGCTTCCACCATCTTCGCGTCTTGTGTCGGAGCTTCACTCGCGGTGATGCTGCTACTGGAGCGTCTTCATGCATGTCTCCCCTGTGGTCCGGCACTACCACAGGAGTCTCTGGCGATGACTCTGAATCTAGATCCACGACAGCTGGCGTTGGAGCTGTCGTGACCTCAGCCACCACTTGAGGAGGCACAAGTGTTGAAGCTGGAGTTTCCATCCGCACTGTTTTGGTCGTTGCTGTAACACCCTAAATTTTCGCATCATGCATACATGATCATGCATTAAACATTAGTAGGATAAAAGAAAAATAATAAAGAGATAAAACATACATATATATGGTGTAGCAAAAAGAAGAAATAGAAAATTATAATTTTAGCCTAAAACTTGTAATAGGGAATAAGTATTATAATAATAATAATAATAAAATATATATATATATAATATATATAATAATATATTTATAAAAATAAAATATAAATAATAATAAAAATAAATAAGTAATATATAAAAAAATAGTAATATATTTATAAAAAAAAAAGAAAAAAAACAAAACCAACCTCCCGCCGGCCAGGCCGTACCGGCCCAGCCAGCCCCGCACCGGCGCCCCGCTCGCCCGCTGGCCACGCCCGCTCGACACGCCACCCCGCCGCCTGGCCCCCCCCCCCCCACCTCGCACCCCGTGCCGCGCCCCGCCCGCCGCCGAATCCTGCCCTCCCGCGCCGAAACGCGGGATTCCCGCCAACTCCCGCCGAACCGCGCGCGTGCGCCGCTCCCGCGTCGCCCCGGGCCCCACCCACCTGCAGCGCCCTGGCGCGCCGCCCGCACCCCAGCATCGCGCCGACGCCGCGCGACTCGCGCGCCTGGGCCCCTCCAGTGCCCCGCACGCGCTCGCCCACGCGCCTTACCCGCCTGCCTCGCCTGTCGCCCTAGCGCCCTAGCCGCAGGCTATAAAAGCCGTAGGGCTTCGCATCGCCGCCAGAAGAAACGCCCAGAAAGCCACGCCGCCAGGAAAAAAAGGACCAGAGACAGAGCCGCCGCCAGGGGAGGAAAAGGAAGAAAAAGGAGGGGAAGGAGAGGAAGAAAAAGAGGAGGGCCCCACCGTTCGCCAGAGATCGTCGTCGCCGTCGTCGTGCCGCCGGAGGACCTTGCGCCGTCTACTTCGTCTACGCGTTGAATCGTTCCGCGATCATCAAGCCGTCACATCTACGGTAGGATTCGTTCCCGATGCGAATTTTAGCGACCGTATTGAATCTAATAGACGTGAATTGATTTTTGTTGCATCGCCTTTTTATTTTCAGAAGCATTAATCCACTCTAAAACCCCCGTAAACTCATATGAACACGTATGAACTAGCTGCATCTAATTAATAAACAACCGTAGTTAATTAATAATTGATCTTTGCATGCATGCATATCATCGCATGTTGATTAATGTGTGTGCATCATGTTGAATTGTATGTATTTTCTTGTATGTGTGATCGCGAGTAGAGGGAAGTGCTCAAGAAGTCGTGTACGAGGATTTCGAGAATCAAGATTTCGAAGCACTTGAGCAACCCTATCCGCCGGAGCAGGGCAAGTGTCCTTGAAGCATATTGATCCTTTTTTTTAATAAATGTTTTGTTTGCAAACTGCATGCTGTGTCAATTTGATGGGAATCCTATGGTAGGAAGTTTACTAGAATTGTTAAACCACCCTTGTCACCTGGAATACATGATACAAAGTCGGGAAGGATTTTTACCTTTTGCTTCGCTTAATCAACTGGGATGGGAATAACTATACCACTCAATTTAATTATGCATGGATGAGATTATGGTTAACATGAACTGGTTAAATATAGTATGATAATGGATGATCTAAGCAAGCCTGGTATGTGGATGGGTTGGAGGTTATGGTGGTTTGCTTGCTTTAGATCTAAGGACCGGTTCATGCGAGAATAGGCCAGGACTACAATGCCACCACGAGGCCAAGTATGGGTGCGGCGTAGCTGATTAATTAGGGCTTTGCTAGTGCTGTTTGGACCATTGTGGATGCTCGGGGAAGGGGTAGTCGGATTGGGTTTGTTGATGATTGGTGGGACTACCCTGGGATCCGAATGGCTCAAGAGGGGGCCCTTGGTTGAAGATGTGCTCAGTTGGAGGCATCGCCACCGATGAAACCTCAGTGGGGTCTGAATAGGCTAGTAATCCCTTTGTAAAAGCTATTTTGTGATCTCTTGGCCATACACCAAAGGAAGTATAATTGGCATAAGGGAGGTTCTTTAGTCGCCGACGGGTGATGAAATCACAAAACGTGGGTAAACTGGTACAAACTCTGCAGAGTTAATTAAAACTATCATGATAGCCGTGCTCCCGGTTATGAGCGCCTGGATGACCTACATGATTAGAGGGAAATTGGGATTTGGGATGGTTATGGTTATGGTTGATATTATGATTATGGTTATGGTTATGGGATGGAATTATGGTTTTTGACATTGATTATGGTTATTGGTAATGGTGAATTATGGACTGGTATTATTATGGTTACATGGTTTATGATGGGATTACTTCACATAAATATGATACATTGCTTTTCAAATGGTTTTACTGTACTTTTCAGCACTTAGCCATTAGTATTGTCGTCATTTGAATCAGCCACATGTCATACTTTCCACACTTGCTGAGTACGACATGTACTCACTCTTGCAATCCCCCCCAACAGTTGCAGGTCAGGATTGTGAGTTTAATGGCGATAATGTGGAGATCTAGGCCGTGTCTACCGTCAGCTTTGCATGTGGTGTTGCATGGAGCTGCGCTATCCCTTTTTCTTAGTTTGCTTAGTTGCTTAATTAGTTTATTTCCGCTGCATTAGTTGAACTTGTCATTAATATCCATTAGAACTTGTATTCGAGGATATAATGAATTATGTAATAAGAGTACTTATTTAATAATTTGAGCTGTGGTAATTATCTGTTTATCATTTGTGAATCACTCGTGTATGTGTGTTGAACATCCTGGGCACACATATGCGTTAGCTTGGTTCATTTTCGGAACCGGGCGTCACAGATTGGTATCAGAGCCAGGTTGACCGTAGGACGCAGCCTAGATAGAATGGACACTTTAGAGCACATAGGAGCACTCTGGAATCGATTTGATTTTGTTGGTGTGCTATTCACTATATATATATTGTTTGCTTGTGTGCTTAATAGAGGATTTTGGGATGCTTTAGCATTGCCATGTCCACCTAGGCTAGTATAGCTAGTCGGTTAGCTTCATATCCCTTGATGCATATAGTTGGGACGTTTCTTTCCAAATTCTAAATTCTTCTGTCTCCACCCTTCTTTGGCCAACAGATGGTGAGAACTCGTAACCAGAGGGATGCCAACGATGAGGAGGAGCGCAATGAAGTACCTCAGAACAACGAGGGACATGCTCATGGAGCTATCAATATTGAACAATTGTTAGCTATGCAGAACCAGCTCATGCAGACCATGATACAGACAATGGGACAGCTGCAAGCTGGCAACAACAATCAGCGTCATATACCGCCACCGCCACCCCCACCTCCTCATAACCGATTGGGAGAGTTTATGAGGACTAGGCCGCCAAATTTTGCACAAGCCATAGACCCAATGGATGCGGATGATTGGCTCAAGTCCGTAGAGAAGAAGCTAGCCATTGTCCAATGCAGTGACCGAGAGAAGGTCCTATTTGCTTCTCATCAACTCGTTGGAGCAGCTGCAGATTGGTGGGATGCTTATTGCAATGCTCATGAGAACCAAGAAAGAATCACTTGGGCCGAATTCAACGAGAGTTTCCGTTCTCATTATGTGCCGGAAGGTGTTATGATCTTGAAGAGACAAGAATTCGAGAACTTACGGCAAGGAAGATCAAGCGTGAGTGAATATCTCAATAAGTTCACTCAACTCTCAAGGTATGCACCTGAGGATGTTAGTCGGGACAGCCGGAAGCAATATTTGTTCATGAGAGGCTTGAACAATGAGATCCAAGTGCAATTGCTCAATTGTGACTATGCCAACTTCCAGAAGCTTGTGGACAAAGCAATTGCGGTGGAGAACAAGATTCGTGAGATGGAACAAGACAACAAGAGAAAGGCGCCATATCAAGGACAACAACAAGGAAGTAATGTGCGCCCTCGCCTTGCACAACCCAATGCACCCTATTACAGCTCCTCTATTCCTGCTCAGCGCCCTGGTTATGCACTGCGCCCAACTCAGTTTGAGCAGCAACGCCCTGTCATGCAAGCACCTAGGCCTCCAATGCCTTATGCACCTCGTGCTGATTTTCTTGGAGCCAATGCTCAAAACCAAGCTCGTCCCAATAATTCTGGTGTAGTTAAGAAGTGTTATACTTGTGGAGAAGCTGGACACTTTGCGCATCAATGTCCTAAGTCGGGCCTTGGTCAAGGAAGCAATGCACCGAGGCAAAACTCAAGACCCAATGGAGGACAACCACAAGGGAACCGTAGACAGCAGAATTTTGCTCGCGGCAACGTGAACCATGTCTCTATGGAGGATGCTCAACAAGAGGATGACGTGGTCATTGGTATGTTTCTCGCCAACTCCAACCCCGCGACTATGTTATTTGATTCTGGAGCATCACATTCATTCATTGCATCGAAGTATGTTGCCAAGTATAGTTTGCCTATCTCTCATATGAAGTTTACTCTATTGGTTAAGTCTCCTGGAGGCGAGATGAGGACAAATATAGTATGTCCAAAAGTAAGCCTCAGAATAAGGGGGGTAGACTTCTCCGCCAACCTCATTGTTTTGGATTCTCAAGGATTGGATATTATACTTGGTATGGACTGGTTGAGGAAGCACAATGGAGTTATTGAGTGTGCCACAAAGACGGTGAAGTTGACTAATGAGGAAGGGATCACCGTAGAATTTGAAGCATCTCAAACCGCACCAAAGAAATTGGAGCTGAATCATATGGACGGTGCCGCAATTGAGGAGATTCCGGTAGTGTGTGAATTTTTGGATGTGTTTCCAGAGGAGTTGTCAGGTATGCCACCCGATCGAGATATTGAGTTCGTTATTGATTTAATACCTGGAACTGCACCTATAGCTAAGAGGCCGTATAGGATGCCTCCTATGGAATTAGCGGAGCTCAAGAAGCAGATTCAAGAACAACTAGAGAAGGGTTTTATTCGCCCTAGCTCTTCACCTTGGGGAGCGCCCGTTCTATTTGTGGACAAGAAGGATGGAACCCAGAGGATGTGTGTGGACTATAGGTCTCTCAACGAGGTGACCATCAAGAACAAGTACACCTTGCCCCGTATAGAGGATTTGTTTGATCAGATGAAAGGTGCTTGTGTATTTTCCAAGATTGATTTGAGGTCAGGATACTTTCAAATGAATATTAGACCGTCGGACATACCCAAGACAGCTTTTAGAACACGATATGGATCTTATGAGTACAACGTGATGTCTTTTGGATTGACAAATGTGCCCGCCTACTTTATGTACCTCATGAATAAAGTCTTCATGGAGTACATGGACAAGTTTGTTGTGGTGTTTATTGATGATATTATGATCTACTCGAAGGATGAGAAGGAACACGAGGAACACTTGAGGCTTACGCTGCAAAAATTGAGGGAGCATCAATTGTATGCCATGTTCAGTAAATGTCAATTCTGGTTACGAGAAGTTTCTTTCTTAGGCCATATTATTTCCGGTGGAGGAGTATCAGTTGACCTAGGGAAGGTGAGAGATGTGCTTAAGTGGGAACCGCCACAGAATGTTAAGGAAATTCGCAGTTTCCTTGGAATGGCTGGATATTACCGCCGATTCATCAAGGATTTCTCCAAAATAGCCAAGCCTATGACCGAATTACTCATGAAAGGGAAGGCATTCCGATGGACTCAAGCTTGTCAGGATAGCTTTGAGGAGTTAAAGAAAAGGTTAACAACAGCCCCAGTTTTGGTATTACCGGACGTGAGCAAGAGTTTTGATATATACTGTGATGCATCAAGACAAGGACTCGGATGCGTGCTTATGCAAGAAGGTCAAGTGGTCGCCTATGCATCAAGACAATTGAAGAAACATGAGCAGAATTACCCCACGCATGATTTAGAACTTGCAGCCGTGGTACATGCATTGAAGATTTGGAGACACTATATTCTTGGACATAGGTGTGAATTTATACGGATCACAAGAGTCTTAAGTATATTTTCACACAGACAGATCTGAATTTGAGGCAACGAAGATGGTTGGAGCTCATCAAGGATTATGATGTGGGGATCAACTATCATCCGGGAAAAGCTAATGTAGTGGTCGATGCCTTGAGTCGGAAAGGAGTAAGTCATCGACTCATAGTTCGAGAGTTACCATCCGAGTTAGGCAAGGAGTTTGAATGGTTGAACCTCGGATTTGTAAATGAGATGGAGATGATGGAGTTAAACCCAACCTTGGAGCAAGAAATTCGAGAAGCACAAACCACGGATGAGGATATCAAGGAAATCAAGGAAAGGATCGAGGAAGGGAGAGAATTCAGATTTGATGAAGACGAACATGGTACCTTATGGCTTGGAAAGAGGATCGTTGTGCCTAATGTAAAGCATATTCGGGAGACATTATTAAAGGAGGCACAAGACTTGCCTTGCTCAATTCACCCTGGTTGTACAAAGACTTGAAGACTTGCTATTGGTGGGATAGCATGAAGAAGGACATAGCTGAATACATAACACTGTGTGATGTGTGCCAACGAGTCAAGGCGGAACATCAAAGGCCAGCCGGATTATTGCAACCACTGAAGATTCCGGAATGGAAGTGGGAAGAAATTGGAATGGACTTCATAGTTGGGTTACCCCGTACTCAGTCCGGGTATGACTCAATTTGGGTAATTGTGGATCGCTTAACCAAGTCGGCTCATTTTGTCCCTGTAAAGACCAAATATACAGCTACACGATTGGCCGAAATATACATGGAGCATATTGTGTGTCGACATGGAGTCTCTAAGAAGATAGTCTCGGATAGAGGTTCTCAATTTACCTCCAGATTTTGGCAAAAATTGCATGAAGCTTTGGGAACGAGGTTGAATTTTAGTTCAGCATATCATCCTCAAACGGATGGACAAACTGAGAGGACCAATCGGATTTTGGAGGACATGTTAAGAGCTTGTGCATTAAAGCATGGGTAAAGTTGGGATAAAAGCTTGCCATACGCAGAATTTTCATACAACAATAGTTACCAAGCAAGCTTGAAAATGTCACCATATGAAGCACTTTATGGGAGGAAGTGTAGGACACCTTTATTCTGGAATGAGGCAGGAGAAACTCAAGTGTTTGGTCCGGATGTGTTGCAAGAAGCCGAAAAGCAAGTCCAGATAATTCGTGAAAACTTGAGGGCTGCTCAATCAAGACAAAAACGCTATGCGGACAGTAGGAGAAGGAAATTAGCCTTTGAAATAGGAGATTTTGTTTACCTCAAGGTGTCAGCAATGAGAGGTCATAAGAGGTTTAACATAAGAGGCAAGCTCGCACCTCGTTATATCGGGCCATTTAAAATTCTGGACAAGCGAGGAGAGGTAGCTTATTGACTTGAGCTGCCGACGTATCTCTCCGATGTACACGACGTATTTCACGTCTCTCAACTCAAGAAGTGTCTCAGGGTACCGGAAGAACAAATGCCGATGGACGAGTTAGAACTTCAGGAGGATTTGTCCTATGTCGAGCAACCTATCAAAATCTTGGACGTAAAGGAAAGGGTCATGAGAAATAAGAGGATCCGTTGGTGCAAAGTGCAATGGAAACACCATTCAGAAGCCGAAGCTACGTGGGAACGTGAAGAAGACCTGAAGGCAGAATTCCCGCACCTTTTCTCCACGCTATCGAATCTCGAGGGCGAGATTCACTTTAAGGGGGGTAGGTTTGTAACACCCTAAATTTTTGCATCATGCATACATGATCATGCATTAAACATTAGTAGGATAAAAGAAAAATAATAAAGAGATAAAACATACATATATATGGTGTAGCAAAAAGAAGAAATAGAAAATAATAATTTTAGCCTAAAACTTGTAATAGGGAATAAGTATAATAATAATAATAATAATAATAATAATATATATATATATAATATATATAATAATATATATATAAATAAAATATAAATAATAATAAAATAAATAAGCAATATATAAAACAATAGTAATATATTTATAAAAAAAAGAAAAGAAAAAAAACAAAACCAACCTCCCGCCGGCCAGGCCGTACCGGCCCAACCAGCCCCGCACCGGTGCCCCGCTCGCCCGCTGGCCACGCCCGCCCGACACGCCACCCCGCCGCCTGGCCCCCCCACCTCGCACCCCGTGCCGCGCCCCGCCCGCCGCCGAATCCCGCCCTCCCGCGCCAAAACGCGGGATTCCCGCCAACTCCCGCAGAACCGCGCACGCGCGCCGCTCCCGCGTCGCCCCGGGCCCCACCTGCGTGCAGCGCCCTGGCGCGCCGCCCGCACCCCAGTATCGCGCCGACGCCGCGCGACTCGCGCGCCTGGGCCCCTCCAGTGCCCCGCACGCGCTCGCCCACATGCCTTACCCGCCTGCCGCTCCTGTCGCCCTAGCACCCTAGCCGCAGGCTATAAAAGCCGTAGGGCTTCGCAGCGCCGCCAGAAGAAACGCCCAGAAAGCCACGCTGCCAGGAAAAAAAGGACCAGAGAACAGAGCCGCCGCCAGGGGAAGAAAAGGAATAAAAAGGAGGGGAAGGAGAGGAAGAAAAAGAGGAGGGCCCCACCGTTCGCCAGAGATCGTTGTCGCCGTCGTCGTGCCGCCGGAGGACCTTGCGCCGTCTACTTCGTCTACGCGTTGCATCGTTCCGCGATCGTCAAGCCGTCACATCTACGGTAGGATTCGTCCCCGATGCGAATTTTAGCGACCGTATTGAATCTAATAGACGTGAATTGATTTTTGTTGCATCGCCTTTTTATTTTCAGCAGCATTAATCCACTCTAAAACCCCCGTAAACTCATATGAACACGTATGAACTAGTTGCATCTAATTAATAAACAACCGTAGTTAATTAATAATTGATCTTTGCATGCATGCATATCATCGCATGTTGATTAATGTGTGTGCATCATGTTGAATTGTATGTATTTTCTTGTATGTGTGATCGTGAGTAGAGGGAAGTGCTCAAGAAGTCGTGTACGAGGATTTCGAGAATCAAGATTTCAAAGCACTTGAGCAACCCTATCCGCTGGAGCAAGGCAAGTGTCCTTGAAGCATATTGATCCTTTTTTTTTAAATAAATGTTTTGTTTGCAAACTGCATGCTGTGTCAATTTGATGGGAATCCTATGGTAGGAAGTTTACTAGAATTGTTAAACCACCCTTGTCACCTGGAATACATGGTACAAAGTCGGGAAGGATTTTTACCTTTTGCTTCGCTTAATCAACTGGGATGGGAATAACTATACCACTCAATTTAATTATGCATGGATGAGATTATGGTTAACATGAACTGGTTAAATATAGTATGATAATGGATGATCTAAGAAAGCCTGGTATGTGGATGGGTTGGATGTTATGGTGGTTTGCTTGCTTTAGATCTAAGGACCGGTTCATGCGAGAATAGGCCAGGACTTACAGTGCCACCACGAGGCCAAGTATGGGTGCGGCGTAGCTGATTAATTAGGGCTTTGCTAGTGCTGTTTGGACCATTGTGGATGCTCGGGGAAGGGGCAGTCGGATTGAGTTTGTTGATGATTGGTGGGACTACCCTGGGATCCGAATGGCTCAAGAGGGGGCCCTTGGTTGAAGATGTGCTCAGTTGGAGGCATCGCCACCGATGAAACCTCAGTGGGGTATGAATAGGCTAGTAATCCCTTTGTAAAGGCTATTTTGTGATCTCTTGGCCATACACCAAAGGAAGTGTAATTGGCATAAGGGAGGTTCTTTAGTCGCCGACGGGTGATGAAATCACAAACACGTGGGTAAAGTGGTACAAACTCTGCAGAGTTAATTAAAACTATCATGATAGCCGTGCTCCCGGTTATGAGCGCCTGGATGACCTACATGATTAGAGGGAAATTGGGATTTGGGATGGTTATGGTTTGGTAATGGTTATGGTTGATATTATGATTATGGTTATGGTTATGGGATGGAATTATGGTTTTTGACATTGATTATGGTTATTGGTAATGGTAAATTATGGACTGGTATTACTATGGTTACATGGTTTATGATGGGATTACTTCACATAAATATGATACATTGCTTTTCAAATGGTTTTACTGTACTTTTCAGCACTTAGCCATTATTATTGTCGTCATTTGAATCAGCCACATGTCATACTTTCCACACTTGCTGAGTACGACATGTACTCACTTTTGCAATCCCCCCCAACAGTTGCAGGTCAGGATTGTGAGTTTAATGGCGATAATGTGGAGATCTAGGCCGTGTCTACCGTCAGCTTTGCCTGTGGTGTTGCATGGAGCTGCGCTATCCCTTTTGCTTAGTTTGCTTAGTTGCTTAATTAGTTTATTTCCGCTGCATTAGTTGAACTTGTCATTAATATCCATTAGAACTTGTATTCGAGGATATAATGAATTATGTAATAAGAGTACTTATTTAATAATTTGAGTTGTGGTAATTATCTGTTTATCATTTGTGAATCACTCGTGTATGTGTGTTGAACATCCTGGGCACACATATGCGTTAGCTTGGTTCATTTTCGGAACCGGGCGTCACAGTTGCAACAGAAGTGGGAGCTTTAGACCCCGTCTTTGATGCCCTGCATCCAAAAAATTGTAAGATTCTAAACATGATAAAGATAAGAGTGGCAAATCAAGGTGAAAAAGCAAATCTTACCTTGGGAAGCTACCACTCCAATCAGCGCGGAACTTCTTCACCGGAGGCTCAAAACTGGAACTTGTTATGGTTGGCACGGAGGGAGCTCCAGAATGTTGCCTGAAGCCTGTCATCGTCGTTGGTTTTGACCCAGTAAGGTCTTCCTTGGTTGGGAAAGACTACCGTACCTGGAGCCCGTAGCTGGCACCAAAACCAGAGTCAACTATACAGAGCTGGCGCCTCTCGTGGGAGCTTGCACTGGAGGAGGTGTCGCCGCAGAAGATCTCCCTCGCCAGGGAGAAGGGGCAGTTGTAGATGGAGCAGATCTGACAGAGCTCCCAACAGTATGCTTCAGCTTTCTCTTTCGGCTAGAAGATTCAGCTGGCTCCTTGCCCTTGCCCTTGTCGACGTCATCAACTTTTCGGCTCGGCGTAGGGGCAACCACCTCCTTGGAAGCTCCAGGTATTACAACTTTGGAGACCCTACGCTTCTCCACCTCACCGAGGTCATCTAGCGCCGGCATCTTCCTCCAGAGCTCCCTGCTGATCTCTGGAATCATGTTTAGAGGCACGAAAACAGCCAGCGGAGCTAAGGCATCATCAGCAATAGATCCATGCTAAAATTTCTTGAGATGGAGCTTCAAAGCTTCATCATCCAAGTTGGATTTCAAACTGGTTTCAATCCAGTCGTCATCCATCACACTGTTGAAAGCTCAAACGAGCTTCTCCCTCCTCCTCAGCAGAGCCCACCTGTTCACTAAGAAATTTCTGAAGACCATCTGGGGGGTCACTCCACCCTCCACACATTCTCGAATCCTAGTCGGACAGGGTTAAATGCATCTAACAATTTCGGAACTACATTCCAGGCATTGGTGTCGACGTTGGGGAGTCTTTGGGGCAGCTCCAACCTGTCGTGCTCATCCACTGCAATAACGATCCAATCCTTCTTCCAGTCGTCCCATTTGCCAGAGGAGAATGACTTCAAACCCTTGAAGGGACCGTTCTTGTGCTTCACGAAGTAGTACAAGCCAAGCAACTTTGTCCCCTTCTAGTGGTATGAGCCGTGAAGAAGGTCTGGAACAGTTCAACGTAGGGAGGCACGCCAACCCACATCTCGAAGAAGTGGACAAAAGTCACCACTAGCAAGAGAGAGTGCGGGCCAAGGTGATGCAGTTGGAGGCCGTAGAAGTCCAGCAGCATCAAGATGAAACTTGAAAAAGGTGGGATCAGCCCCACCATGGCGTACGCCGAAAAGTACACCATCTCGCTGCAGCGCTCCTTCTTGAAGGGGAGCTTGCCGGCACGGACCAAGTGGTTGAAGGAGTCACTGGACCATCCTATGAAGGTCCGGACCTTCATCAGATTGTCCTTGTTCTAGATGCGTCTCTTGGGAAGACCTAACTCCATTGTGGAAAAGTGGAGTGAAAGAGGAGAAAGCTAGGCAAAGTTTCGGAGGCTCTAAGCGCGAGTTTGATCGAAAGCATAAAGAGTCCTCAAACCGTGCAGACTTTCCTTCTTAAGTAAGCCTCCACGATGCTTGAATGGAAACCGCAACAAGATCAAGTCCACATTACAAAGAACCTACCCCGTGAATGACGAATGGGCCCAGAGCCACCCCGACGAAGAAGTCGGGGTTATTACCCTAGGCGAACCATTGTCATGATGGGCGGCGGGAAGCCCGAGGGCGGCAGTCTGACAAGGCGCTTGGAACTGATATGGTTTTTGTATTGGTAACTGGCGACCTTCAATTGCGTGAGATCCGCACTCAAAGATCCCATCTGCCACATTCAGAACAAGCCACGTGGCGATGGTTCAACCCTGAACCATCGCCCCAACGATACATCGGAAGACCTATGAAGTTGCCGAGCGGGAATCAAGGATGGTCCCACCTCCGGTAGAATAACTTAACTCAAAGGATTTCTCTCAGAGGTGGGCCCGGGGACCACTGTGGGTACCCTGCATACCGGGCACCCCATGATACTACAAGAAATGCAAGGGAGTTCCACCTATCATAGTTGAAGACCTCCGTAGGCCCCACATGTCAAACGACACTGGACCCACCTCCTACATTGGGGAGCTCCAACACTACCATGTGTAACACAAGACCGGAGCCATACCCTCTACATAGGGGAGCTCCACACTTGACATGTGTACAGTGACCCTGGACCTAACCTCTAGTAGAAGTAAGCTCTGGTGCCTCCACGTGTATAGCAGCTTCGGACCTACCTTCCCGCAAGGGAAACCTCCAGAGCCGCCACGTGTCAAGCCTTCAGACCAACTCCACCAACGGGAATACAGACGATCCCCAATGGCATAAGTCTTCAAAGGACTCTTATTGATACAATTACAAGGTCCGATTATGTGCCATTAATGCCCTATTAATGGTGCACGATCAGAAGACCCTTAATACTGGTAACGCCACCATTTAAGGCGTGTTATCACGTTACTAGGGTTCTTAAATGAAAGTGCATCTAGGCATCCCTTGTGGGTTTTGGTTGGTTTATGACAAACAAGTGAGATCCTAACCAAATTGTTCAGATGAGCGCAGGTCTTAGAAGAAATTATGAATAAAGCGCAAAAAAAGGAGAATGAGGATCTATATGGATAAGAGCTCGAGAGCTGAATAGATTAGATCATTTTGTATGGAGTGTGTTGGATAAACACAACCCAAGAGCTCAATCACAAGAAAACTCCATCACTCCACTGATTTATACAAGTCTGCACTAGTCCGATAATATCTGGACTAGTCCGATAACCCCTCTGTTCAAAATCGTACAACTCCCCCCAGTGTGGACTTGTTTGCAAAGTCCAGGTTTACACAGACCGGACTAGTCCGATATCACCAAGGACTAGTCTGATATCTTTCTGACTAAAATCGGACTAGTCCTCCCCAGTGCGGACTAGTCCTCTACACTTCACAGATTTGCATGAAATCGGACAAATCTGAAATCACCACGGACTAGTCCGATAACCTCTCTGACTAAAATCAGACAAGTCCTCTAAATGCAGACTTGTCCCAATTCACTAAGGAGATCACCACAGTCAGACTTGTCCAAAAATAATCGAACTAGTCGGAACTTTTCCAGAACCTAAATTGGACTAGTCCGCCCTGAGCCGGGCAAGTCCAATCTTCCTGAGAACTTAGGGTTTCCTACATGCTGCACACCGGACTAGTCCGGACTCCACCACGGACTAGTCTGGACCCTCGAAACCCTAACAGTAACTTTTGGAAACACCCTACAAATAGATGTGCACGGCCCTAATTTCATAAATCTTGACTCCTAGTGCTGTCACACCTTCCAAGAGCATAGAAAACACATCTCTCCATGCAATCCAATGCAAGAAAGATCAAATTCTTGAGGATTCATCTTGGATCAAAGGAGAGACATGATTCACACGTTTGAGCTCTTGGGTTTGATCTCTAACACACTCCTCTTGTTTCATTGTTGATCTTAAGAGTGTGTTCTTGGTGGTGTTTGATTTGTAATCTTGGGGAGCCCTCAACTTGTGAGAAGGCCCCTTGAACTTGGTGATTTAGCCTTGATTGGCCTTCGTGGTGATTCGACAAGGTTAGGGTCAGTGAAGACCCGGTCATTTCGTGGGCTCTTCAACATGGACGTAGGTTGCCTTTGTGGGAACCAAACCACGGGATAAAAATCTTGTGTCTTAACTTTGTGCATTTTGTTCTTATTTTTCATTGATACTTAGGGTTTCACTTAATCTTATTCATATTTCGTTAAAACATTAAATATAAGGTTAACTTGTGCGACATCTAGTTTCATAGAAGCATTAAACTCTAATTACAAGTATATTTCCGCTGTATAGAGTTAAGGATCGAGAAATTTGATCAAACTTGACGATCTAGTCCGCACGCACCGGACTAGTCCGCACTATACCGGGCTAGTCTGATTTTCTGGTATTTGATCAAGTTGCTAAGTGTTGCAGGTTTCGAATAAAATTCAAAAAGGCCTATTCACCCCCACTCTAGGCCACATTCAATAGGTATCAGAACAGGTTTCTTCGCAAGAGGCTAATCGCTCGAAGAGAACATGTCGAACGTGAAGGACGTGCACAAGAGTCTCAACCAAGAGAAGGTTGAAGATGAAAAAGCTCAAAAATTGGAGAAGCTCCTCGATGCCATTCAAGACTTCGAGGATGATGATGAGGAGACACTTGAACTCAAGGCGCTCCTAAGGAAGAAAGCTCTCTCCAAAGGGAAGTGAAGATCGAGGACAAGAAGAAGGGAAGTAGTCACACCGACTACTCCCGATATCCTTTCAACAATGATCGTTTAAATTCTAACAATAACCATTATCTGTCTATTCCTTTAGGAAAAGCCCCACACTTTGACGGGAATGACTACTCAGTGTGGTGGAAAATCATGAAAATGCACTTAATTTCACTCAATCCCAGTCTATGGCACATTGTGTGTACAGGAATAGATATCCCGGACGACGATGAAGAGCTTGCACCAAGCCAAGAGCAAGCAATTCATCGGAATGCTAAAGCTGCGGCGGTCATCACATCTTCACTAAGTCGGGACGAGTTCACCAAGGTGGATGGACTCAAGATCGCAAAAGAAATCTGGGACACATTGCAAACTGCACATGAAGGTGATCGTCATCTGCAAGAGGTGAAGATCGAAATGATCGAAGGCAAATTGGGAAGATTCGCCATAGAAGAAGATGAGTCACCACAGGACATGTACAACCGGTTAAAGACGCTCATCAACAAGATTCGAGCATACGGAAGCAAGAAGTGTAACGATCACGAGGTGGTGAAGCCCATCCTTAGAGCCTTCATGCCTCGCAACGTCACCTTGTGCTCGATAATTATAGAAAGTCGCGGGTACAAGATAATGACCCCAGATGAGCTGCTTGGGAAAATCATCAACTTCGAGATGATGGAAAATCAAGCAAAGCATGTCAAGGAGATTGCCGACCTCACCTTGGCAAAGAAGAAAGGGGTCGCTTTGAAGTCCACTTGCAAACCCTTGTCAAAAGAAGCTCGAGAAGCTCAACAAGAAGAGGACAACGCTGATGAGAGCAGCGACATAGATGAGGAAGACATGATCCTATTTATGAAGAGATTCAAGAGAATGATGAAGAGAAGACAAGGGGGTAAATCGAGTGAAGGAAAACACAAAGAAAAATCAAGACTGAAGTTGAGGAGGGTGTGCTATAACTGTGGTGAATATGACCATTTTATAGTTGATTGCCCATATGAAGAAAACAAGAAGAAAACCAAGGAAACCAAGCCTCAACCCAAGAAATTCTTCAATAATAAGAAGCAAGCTGGACAAGCACATCTAGGAAAGGAGTGGGACTCAAATGATGAGTCCTCACCCGAAGAGAAAGAGGAAATGGCTAGCATAGCCATCAAGAAGACATCCGAGAAGTCCACCCTCTTCCCAACTCTCGGTGCATGGAAGGGCAACGACACATTCCTCATGGCAAAGGAAGGTAAACAAAAGGTAACAACCAAATCCTCGTCCTTGCATTCCTATTCTAGTGATAGTGAAGTCGCTAGTGATAATGAAACATGCTTGTTGGCTTAGATAAGAAAACAGCTGCGAGAATGAAATTTCTACTTGATCAGCTTGTTGAGAAGGAGAAGTTGATCAACCATAAAGAAGATATGATTATCTCCCAAAAGAAGGAATATCTTGAACTTGACAAGCTTCTCGAACATGAAAAGGACCGAGGCAAGTCACTGGAGCTTGAGTTAGCTTCAAGCAAGGAAGATCGCTTGAAGTTAAGCGACTCAAATGCTACCATCAAGGACAAACTTGCTAACCTATCCAAGGTTAACAAGATCCTTGAGGTACAAGTTGAGTCACTCAAGCAAAGTGACCCCTGTTGATGGCTGTTATATACCAATTTCATCCGTCAATTTAACTCAATTATGTGAAGGATCAATCATTTCTTGCACACATCACCTCTCTATCTAACCCAATTCCACTTGGACTTGGAGAAATATGTGTATGCAGCATTTTATGCAGGAAATGAGGAAATGTAGAGGGACCAATCCTATAAAATATCATCCCAGCCAATCAGGCGACAACACGTGGCATCCCATGGATCAAATGGCCCACAAACAGAAGTATTCGAGGAGATCCAATGGTGTATCACCCATATACATCAATGGGACCCACCTGGCAGCCACCTGGAGAAAGCACACGAGAAACGGTGAAATGACCAGGTCGGCCGAACCAGGGGGTCGGCCGACCTGGTCTTTGCACCAAACTCGGTCAGCCTCCACGTGTTGGCTCCTCCCGGCTCCCTAGAGTCAATGGTGATTGATTCGCGCACTTTTGGTGGCGGGAACCGACCTCAACACTAGTATAAATAGGACCCCCTACCCCTCACTTCAACACACAACACTTGGGCATCATTCTATTGTATACACTATCTTCCATAGTCCTTAGAGGAGTTAGGATTCAGAGAGGAGAGCCTCTAGTCCCAAGTCCAAATTGGGAAAGGAGTAGATGGAGTCTCTCTTCCCAATTCCACATTGGGAAAGGTATGGCTTATATATTCCTTCTTGTATTTGTGACTTTGTGCTCAATAAAGATATTATCTTTAGTCTTCTTTTATATGTATACTTGGACAAAGAATTTCTTGTTTGATTGTGGAGTCCATGTATGTGGAAAGTATAGTCTTTATGATTTCACTCTCATGATCACATCTTATGGTCATAAACACTAGAGACCCCCACTACAGTCTATGTAGTTATGATATGATTATGTTAATATGAATGACTTATGCTATGCTTCAACATTGGTTCAACGATGTTTAGGTTAGTCATTGCCTTAGGATGGCTTGTGCCATGGCTCCTAAGGTATTTGCTTAGTATGCTAGCATGGTGCTAGGGTATTTAAGTAGCGTTGGATGTCTCGTAGACCCACGGATTGAAGAGGTAGGCAGTAGGTGGTGACAGCCCTATCTGTCCTTTGTAATCCTCCATGTTCGGCTATGCCACAGGCTCTTGGCGGGAGTCGCCCTAGTATTGCTAGGGGTAAGCCCGTGCCTGATGTGTTGAATAGCATTGCATAGGAATTCATCATTGACATGACCATTAGTATCTACCTTAGGCTATGTATATGTATTAGGAGCATTGTAGGAGCAACTCTCTAACTCTCAATCCAATCTCCCTCTAGGACCCATTTACCCTTTAGAATAGATTGCCTAGGTGTGTGTCAAACTACCCCTATTATCAACTTACCACTGTCCGGATAATGGATTAGTATCCCATAGCTTGACCATAAGAGTAGTATATACTTTACTCCATTTCCTTCCTTTGAGATAAATACAATACCCTTGGGAGTACTCATGGGTGAAATGCTACAAAGGTATCTTCCGTGCGCTTGCGGATCTCATCTCTTTACCGGAGATGATCTGTGGTGTTAAGAAATACCAACAAGCATTTCTGGCACTGTTGCAGGGGATGAGTTGTTACTATATCTTAGGAGCCGTCAACAAGCATTTATGGCGCTGTTGCCGGGGAAGGCAAAGGAAGTGAAGGATAGCTATCACTTGTGATTAAGCTATAGGTACTAATAGTTATTAGACAGGATTACCCTTGTTTGTTTTCTCCTTTGTGTGAAAATAGGGTAGTGTTGGCCAACCCATTGTATGGGATGGCCAACGAGGACGCAAGTGCTAAACTGCAAGATGATTCAAGGTGTACCTCAACATATATCCGCTAGGCAACACCATTGCCTATTGCGGAAGAATTTCAGCTTTCAGTAGGAGCCAAAGTCATCCATACCCAAGCTTGGGGGAGGCTCCAAGAGTTCTTCTTGGTTTTCCTCCACCATGGGGTGGATAGTTGGCTCTTCATCCAACACTCATTTCATGGGTTGGTTCCACCAATCCATGACCACATACGTGCTGGAGCTAAAGGAGCCCTATTCTCACCCATCATGGATGAGAAGAAGGTCTCCACTCAAGGGGTGAATTGAAGAATGCTCGAGTTCCCATAGCTTCTCATGCACACCATTTCACAAGGTGGACATGCTAGTTATGGAACTACACCTCCCATTGAAGTATCATGAATACCAAGTCAATGCAGATTCGTTTGGATAATCCAAGTCATGGATATTCACATGATTTTTGAAAATCCATGTCAACATGGGACGTCTGGGAATTGTTTCCCTAAGACCCATGAGGACCTTTTTCAAACAACAACTCCAATGGCTACCATTCACAAGGAGGTCAAGGGTGGAATTAACATTACCCTTGTATTCAAGGATGCTATGGCTTTCCATGGGATTTAAGTTCAACTAGCCTACCTTGAAGTATCTTGGCCAAGCAGAAGTCAAGACAACATTCACATGAAGATCTTGGCCAAGGACAAGAACTTAAGGAGCATTCAAAGTCCAAGATATCCCACGTCACTTGTTGGGATTCCCACACTTCGACCAAACCATTCAACCTAGGGCAAGTGACATTGTGGATGAAGTGTTTCTTGTTTGATTGTGGAGTCCACATGTCATCATGCCCAAGGAAGCCTTTGATCCTTGATCAAGGTATGGATCAATTCAATGAAATATCAATATGGTCAGAGTGGCACCCCTAAGAAGGACAAAGCCTCACCATGCTCATGAAGGAATACATTCAAGAGGGAGAACCCATTGCTACAACAGCATGTCTATATCAATACAACGGGAGAGGCTAGGGCCACCAGGTGGCCCACATGTCCAAATGACAGCCAAATGAGTTTGGCATGTCAAAACAGAAGAAATCGTCCACACCTTCAACTCTGGGATTGGACAACAAATCATCGCGTTGAACAGAACGGAGGTAAGTCCTACTCATCGGACTTCAAAAATTCGGTGAGTCCTTGCCAATAGGTTAATTGGTAGTTATCTCATATTTGTTTTCCAAATTGCATCAACCCTTGCATTTACATATTTGAAATTCCACACTTGCATGTTGGAAAGTAAAATTTCCAACCATTATAAAACTAAAAATTTGAATTAGGGGAGAAATTTAATTGGATATGAACTGCGTGCATGACCACTTGAATTTATCTTCCTAGTTCAAACCAAAAAGATTTGCTTTGACCCTCATTGCATTTATAAGTTATTTCAAGCTGGGCAAGACAATTTGAAAATTGGGTTCAATTTGCTTTTGGCTAACGTAACCCATTTTCGAGTTGTTTTGTGTGTTCTTGATTAAAGTGCAGCTTGGTCAAAATTTTGAAGAGGTGGTATGGCAAGAAAGTGGAAGGTTTCATCAAGCTCAAGTCACCATTGGGAGGATTTGAGAACACTTCTATCCTTCAAACTCATTTTGAGTTTGAGGAAGAGAAATGTTCAAGATGATGACCCAATGGAGGAGCCAGAACCAAATACATTGCCAAATCCATTCTCAACTTGGCATTTGACATCAACCATCAAGCCTACGCCGAAAATCAAGGTTGTGAGTTTCTCAAACAAAGACCTCCGTCACCAACTGCTCTTCAAATGAGGTATGAGTTTAGAATTTTTCATTATTTTGTTTGCCATAGAATTGAATGTATTTGCTTGCATTTATGAGGAAGGTTGACACTTCCTCATCATTTAATTCTCATGCATCCTCACAAGAGTAAGTGTGGGTATTGACTTTTGGATCTCCAAAAGGAAATCCCACCTTACTTGGAAAAATCTGAAACATGTACCTAGAATCCTTTAAGTATTGTTTTGTAGACTTAGTCATTTTTGTCGATGATTAGAAAACAAAACTTTTGAACATGACTTAATTGGTGAATTGGCATATAGAAACTTGGGCATAGTGACAGCCATAATTTTTAATTGAGCTTCATGCATATATGGTGTCACTAGATTTCAAACTCCTAGGAATAAGTGATATCCTTGCTCTGAAATTGAATTGCATTTTTAGGAGGAGTCACTAAATTTCAAATTCCTAGTGAGGTTCATGAGGATAAAATTGATAATCTTGTTTGTCATGGTCTAAATGATAAAAATTTGCTCTTGAAAGCTAAGATGGTTAGAAACTTTAAAAGGTGTAGGGATACATATAGTTTATTTCTATCACATGCATTGCTATGAGTAGGAGCTTTAGAAAACATGCAACATGAATTATCCATAAAGCTCCACTCTTATCAATGAATAACACATTGATCATGGATACACTTCACATTGGAACCAATGCATCTTTGATTTTGTTCTTCCCCGTATGTACAAATGAAAGTTCGGTTACCTAACCTGAACGTTCATTTGTACAATATCGGGAGCTAACCAACCCTCTCTATTCAAGAGAGGAAGTTTGCAGGAGTAATATTACTATGCAGGCACTCAAGAAGCTAATTGTTGGGATCCCCAGATGATCCCAATTCAACATCTCTTGGAGAATGAGTAAATGAGGATGGTTGCTACCTATCGGAAATTATGCCCGAAGGTCAATCATAACTATACGAGGCTAGAGATTTGAAATGGGAACCCTCCATGAGTAACCAATGGGCTGCCACGAATGGGTGAGAGCATTATGCTCTCAACTATTCTAAGCACCCATTCAAGCTCAAGGTATTTGCCACCATCATTGGGTGCAAGTTGTTCCTATGTGGCTAGAAGCCAAGGAATGACAAATCACACCCAACACATGGAGACCCTGATGTGCGGACGATCAACATCGAAAACACTCTATTCAACCACACTCATGGTTTCCATGGGAGGCAACACAACAATCAACACTCAACCCTCCATTTTCAAAGCCACGCTGCAACAAGGATAGGCCAACTCATGGCCTACCTCCGTCGTTAGGGTTTCAACCCCTATCACGGACCTTGATCAAGAATAAGCTTGGGGGAGGACCCCCACTTGAGGTAACTTTTATCACACCCACTACATCTTTATTTCAAATCATCCATTGCATATTTTCCATCCATCCATAATCCACCTTGCATAAAAAATATAAAATTAGGTTAGATTTGCTTTCATCAAATAAAGATGTGCGGTAAGAATGATTTAAAATTCGCATAGATGTAATGATGAATAGTTGCTCTGTTTTATTTTCCTAAGTCTCTAGTTTACAACTTGCTACAATCTGAATATTGCTTTCATTGGTTTGAAATACTTTTACCTTAATTTGGAAGTTGTTGGTAGTAAAAGCTTAATCTAATTCTAGGTTGTTGCAAGACTAGAATTGGTAACAGGGCTGCTAGTCCTAGTTTGAAAGTAACACTTAGATTTCCAGAGAAATTCTAAAAAGATTTAAGTTTCCCTCAATTGATTGGAAATACCTACCAAAGCCATATGATATTCATACATAGACAAAACCTTATGCATATGCTATTTGGTTTCACATTGATCCTAGTCAAACTAGTATAGACCTATGTGAGAAATCATTCAACTCTTTTTGAATTCAAGACTTCACTTGCACATGCTATACTCCTACACTAGAAGTAAGCAAAATGTCCATCATATCCACCATACCACAACAAAAAGAGAAACTCCGTGTTTTTCATGTTTAGCACTCTCTTCAAAATTCATTGCAAAGAAAGGGAGTAGAAGACATGGCTACAAAAAGAAAATAAAAAAAGGCATGCTTACATCATAAGCATGAGAAAAAATAGAGAGAAAAGAAAAGTAGCCATGTTTCATCCCTGCAAAAGAAAGAGAGAATATACCAAAAAGGAGTTATCTAAAGTATCCACATCCACTTCCACTCCATCACACATGGACTAGTCTTGAATCAAAAGTTTTGATTTGAATTCTCCTAAGGCTTACTCTTTTGACTTAGCAATATATGTGATGCAAATATGCCTACTTACTTTCCTTACCAATCTCCACATACAAGCCATATTCAATGAGTAGGAATAGTAGAGGCACAATGCTTTGGTGAGAAAATATTCCCACTATCCACAAAGGAGTAATTGAGAGAATCAAATTGAGGTACTTAATATCTAAATTGAATTCTCCGGGATTTAAGTGGAACTTGAGTTCTAGGCTATGTTTGCTCCATTTGCTATTCTACCTTTCAGCTACTCATGAATATGAAAAAGCATAAGCGCCATGATAACTTAAGAAAGGTAGGGTATCATAGCCAATTTCTGCAATACTAGGTAGAGTATCTTGTTGTGCATTAGATACTTTTGAAAATAAGATATTGTAGTGTAACACCCTCATTTTCATGCATCATGCCCTACATACACTCATATACATGTTTAACATTAACCCACATAAGGAGGAACAAGTTTAAAATTGATTTGGAGCATTTAAAATTGATTTGGAACAAAACTGCACTTAAAATGCAGGAAAGTGCGGACTAGTCCGATTTTACTGAGGACTAGTCCGATTTCTCTCTGACTAAAAACGAACTTGTCTATTTTCGCTGCGGACTAGTCCGATTTTGCCTCTGGAAACCTTCGGACTTGTACGATTTTGTGTGGACTAGTCCGATATTCCAAAAATCCTTGAAAAATTGCTAAGTCCTTGGACTTTTCCGGACTAGTCCAGTGTTCCAGCGGACTTGTCCGATTACCTCTCTGTTTAAGTCGGACTTGTCCGATTCTAGGCCAGACTTGTCCGATTTTCTCTCTGGACGACTTCAGACTAGTCCGGTCCTGTCCGGACTTGTCCGATATTTCGCGACTCCGAGTTGATCTTTTGTTTTACGACTTGTTTCTTGGGTTTCACGTTAAGTGGGCCTAGGGACGTCGTGCCTAACTCTTTTAGAGCCCATGTGGGACTCTAAACGGGCCTCTACTCCTCTCAAACTTGAAATCCATCTAACCCTAGCCTCCACCTCTATATAAACAACCCCACCCCTTGGATTGACACCTATTTGCCACTTTTCCACCCCACCCAAACCCTAGTTCGTGGAGAGCCACCATCAAGGAGGGAGGAGAAGATCCCAAGAAGAAGAAGAGGAGGAAATGAAAGAGGATCAAGATCTCCACCAAGTTTCGTTCTTCATCACCAATTCATCTCCAAGTTCGTCCCCAACCCTATATCATCAAGATCCAAGTGTTACCTCCAAGTTTCTTGATTCATTGGAGTCCTAAACACCTGGTATACCTTCTATTCTCTTTCCCCTACATGAATTCAACCCCTAATCTCCAAATTTACGTCGATCTAGAAAACCCTAATCTGCTGATCTCGCAGAGTGCGGACTTGTCCGGTCCCTAGCAGACTAGTCCGATCTTCCTGGTTAAATGTGTTGAATTAATTCTAAAGTTTGATCTAATCACATCCAAACCTGTATAAACTTGTTAAAAGCTATTAGAAATAGTTAGTTATCATTAAAAGCAATCTAGTAACAAGTTCTATCTTGCATCTGCATCAATCATGCATGTCATGTCATATTGAGTAATATTTGTGCACTCTTTGATTGTGTTTCTTGTCTTGTATGTTTATTGTGCGGATTAGACGGATTTGCGCTAGAGAGTGCCGCGGAGGATCTTCAGCACCAAGGGTTTGAAGGCTTTGACCCTAATCAACTGCAAGAGCAAGGCAAGTGTCCTTGAAGCATATTGATCCTGTTTTAAAATAAATGTTTGTTTGCAAAACTGCATGCTTGTGTCAATTTGATGGGAAATCCTATGGTAGGAAGTTTACTAGAATTGTTAAACCACCCTTGTCACCTGGAATATATGGTAGAGAGTCGGGAAGGGCTTTTACCTTTTGCTTCGCCTAATCAACTGGGATGGGAAACAACTATACGACTCAATTTAATTATGCATGGATGAGATTATGATTAACATGAACTGGTTAAATATGATACAGTAATGGGTGATCTAAGCAAGCCTGGTATGTGGATGGGTTGGATGTTATGGTGGTTTGCTTGCTTTAGATCGAAGGACCAGTTCATGCGAGAATAAGCCAGTGCCACCACCAGGCCAAGTATGGGTGCGGCATAGCTGATTAATTAGGGTTTTGCCAGTGCTATTTGGACCATTATGGATGCTCGGGGAAGGGGTAGTCGGATTGTGTTTGTTGATGATTGGTGGGACTACCCTGGGATCCAAATGGCTCAAGAGGGGGCCCTTGGTTGAAGATGTGCTCTGTAGGAGACATCGCCACCGGTGAAACCTCAGTGGGGTCTAAATAGGCTAGTAATCCCTTTGTAAAGGCTATTTTGTGATCTCTTGGCCACACACCTACGAAAGTGTGAGACGGCATAATTGAGATTCTATAGTCATCGAAAGGTGATGAAATCACAAACACGTGGGTAAAGAGGTACAAACTCTGCAGAGTGTGTCTACAACTATCATGATAGCCATGCTCCCGGTTATGAGCACCTGGACAACTTCCATGATTAGAGGGAACTCGGTATTGGGATGGTATTTGGGATGGTTATGGTTTGGTAATGGTTATGGATGGTTATGAATTAATTTCTGGTATTGAATATGGTTATTGGCATATGGTGAAATCTGGAATTATTGATGATGGTAGTGAATTCAGACTGGTATTATGATATTACTAATGATTATGATGGGTTTACTTCACATACATATAATATATTGCTTTTCAAATGTTTTAATGTACTTTTCAGCACTTTGCCATTATTATTGTCGTCATTTGAATGAGCCACATGTCATACTTTCCACACTTGCTAAGTACGACATGTACTCACTCTTGCAACCCCCCCCCCCAACAGTTGCAGGTCAGGATTGGGAGTTTAATGGTGATAATGCGGAGTTCTAGGTCGTGTCTACTGTCAGCTTGACTGTGGTGTTGATTGGAGCTGCGCTATCCCTTATGCTTAGTTTGCTTAGTCGCTTAATTAGTTTATTTCCATTGCATTAGTTGAACTTGTCATAAATATTCATTAGGGTTTGTATTTGAGGAAAATATGGTTTGTTTAATAAAATTTGGTTAATTAATCTTGTTCTGTGGTAATTTTCTGTATACTCTTTTGTGAATGCACTCGTGTATGTGTGTTGAACATCCTGGGCACACATATGCGTTAGCTTGGTTTATTTTTCGGAACCGTGTGTCACAGATTGGTATCAGAGCCACAGGTTGACCGTAGGATGCAGCCTAGATAGAATGGACACTTTAGAGCACATAGGAGCACTCAGGAATCAATGTATTTTGGTTGGTGTGCTGTTTGCTATATATATTGGTTTCTTGTGTGCTTAATAGAGGATTTTGGGATACTTTAGCATTTCCATGTCCACCTAGGCTAGTGTAGCTAGTTGTTTAGTTTCATATCCCTTGATGCATATAGTTGGGGACATTTTCTAATTCTTACCTATTGCTTTTCTTCAGATGGTGAGGACTCGCAACCAGAGGGATGGCAATGATGAGAAGGAGAACCATGGAGTACCTCAGAACAACATTGGACAAGAATCTACTCAGGGAGCTATTAATATTGAGCAGCTATTGGCTATGCAAAACCAGCTCATGTAAACCATGATACAGACTATGGGACAGCTGCAGGCTGGCAACATCAATAATCAGCCCCACATGCCTCTGCCGCCACCCCCACCTCCTCATAACCGGCTGGGAGAGTTTATGAGGACTAGGCCACCGACCTTTGCTCAAGCCGCTAACCCTATGGATGCGGATGATTGAATCAAGTTTGTGGAGAAGAAGTTAGCTATTGTCCAATGCAATGACCGGGAGAAGGTTCTATTTGCTTCTCATCAATTCGTTGGAGCAGCTGCGGATTGGTGGGATGCTTATTGCAATGCTCATGAGAATCAAGAGAGGATCACTTGGGCGGAATTCAAGGAGAGTTTCCGTTCTCATTATGTGCCAGAAGGAGTTATGATTTGAAAAGGCAAGAATTTGGGAACATAAGGCAAGGAAGATCGAGCGTGAGTGAATATCTCAATAAGTTCACTCAACTCTCAAGGTATGCACCCGAGGATGTTAGTCGGGACAGCCGGAAGCAATATTTGTTCATAAGAGGCTTGAACAATGAAATCCAAGTGCAATTGCTCAATTGTGATTATGCAAATTTTTAGAAGCTTGTGGACAAAGAAATTGTGGTTGAGAACAAGATTCGTGAGATGGAGCAAGACAATAATAGAAAGGCGCCATATCAAGGACAGCAACAAGGAAGTAATGTGCGCCCTCGTATTGCGCCGCCCAAGGCGCCTCATTTCAGCTCTTCTACTCCTGCTCAACGTCCTGGATTTGCACCACGCCCAACTCAATATGTGCAGCAGTGCCCTGTCATGCAAGCACCTAGGCCTCTAATGCCTTATGCACCTCGTGCTAATTTTCCTGCTGCAAGTGTTCAAAACCAAGCTCATCCCAATAATTTTGGTGGAGTTAAGAAGTGTTATACTTGTGGAGAAGTTGGACACTTTGCGCATCAATGTCCTAAGTCAGGCCTTGGTCAAGGAAGCAATGCGCCGAGGCAAAACCCAAGACCCAATGGAGGACAGCCACAAGGAAGCCGTGGATAGCAGAATTTTGCTCATGGCAACGTGAACCATGTCTCAACGGAGGATTCTCAACAAGCGGATGACGTGGTCATTGGTATGTTTCTCGCCAACTCCAACCCCGCGACTATGTTATTTGATTTTGGAGCATTGCATTCATTCATTGCATCGAAGTATATTGCCAAATATAGTTTGCCTATCTCTCATATGAAGTTTACTCTATTGGTTAAGTCTCCTGGAGGAGAGATGAGGACAAATATAGTATGTCCAAAAGTAAGCCTTAGAATAAGGGGGGTAGACTTCTCTGCCAACCTCATTGTTTTGGATTCTCAAGGATTGGACATTATACTTGGTATGGACTGGTTGAGGAAGCACAATGGAGTTATTGAGTGTGTCATGAAGACGGTGAAGTTGACTAATGAAGAAGGGATCACCGTTGAATTTGAAGCATCTCAAACCACACTGAAGCAATTGGAGCTGAATCATATGGACGGTGCCGCAATTGAGGAGATTTCGGTGGTGTGTGAATTTTTGGATGTTTTTTCGGACGAGTTGCCAGGTATGCCACCTGATCGAGACATTGAGTTTGTTATTGATTTAATACCTGGAACTACACCTATAGCTAAGAGGCTGTATAGGATGCCTCCTATGAAATTAGCGGAGCTCAAGAAGCAAATTCAAGAGCAACTAGAGAGGGGTTTTATTCGCCCTAGCTCTTCACCTTGGGGAGTGCCCGTTCTATTCGTGGACAAGAAGGATAGATCCCAAAGGATGTGCGTAGATTACCGAGCTCTCAACGAGATAACAATCAAGAACATGTACACCTTGCCACGCATAGAAGACTTGTTTGATCAGATGAAGGGTGCTTGTGTCTTCTCTAAGATTTATTTGAGGTCGGGATACTTTCAAATGAAGATTAGACCATCGGACATACCCAAGACAGCGTTTAGGACGCGGTATGGATCTTATGAGTACACCGTGATGTCCTTTAGATTGACAAATGTGCCTGCCTACTTTATGTACTGCATGAATAAGGTCTTCATGGAGTACTTGGATAAGTTCGTTGTGATGTTTATTGATGATATTATGATCTACTCGAAGGATGAGAAGGAACATGAGGAACACTTGAGGCTTACATTGCAGAAATTGAGGGAGCATCAACTGTATGCCAAGTTCAACAAGTGTCAGTTTTGGTTGAGAGAGGTGTCGTTTTTGGGTCATATAATCTTAGGAGGAGGAGTATCGGTTGACCCCGGAAAACTGAGAGATGTGTTGAAGTGGGAGCCCCCGCAAAATGTAAAGGAGATCAGGAGTTTTCTTGGAATGGCTGGATATTATCGTAGATTTATCAAGGAATTTTCCAAGATAGCCAAGCCTATGACGGAGTTGCTAATGAAGGGAAAGGCTTTCCAATGGACCCAAGCTTGTCAAAACAGTTTTGAGGAGTTAAAGAAGAGGTTGAAAACAGCCCTAGTTTTGGTATTGCCGGATGTGAGCAAGAGTTTTGATATTTATTGTGATGCATCGAGACAAGGACTCGGATGTGTGCTTATGCAAGAAGGTCAAGTGTTTGCATATGCATCAAGACAACTGAAGAAACATGAGCAGATTTACCCAACACACGATTTGGAACTCGCGGCCGTGGTACACGCATTGAAGATTTGGAGGCACTATATCCTTGGACATCAATGTGAAATTTATACGGATCACAAGAGTCTTAAGTATATTTTCACACAAACGGATCTGAATTTGAGGCAACGGAGATGGGTGGAGCTCATCAAAGATTATGATTTGGGAATCAACTATCATCCGGGAGAAGCCAATGTAGTGGCCGATGCTTTGAGTAGAAAAGGAGTAAGTCATCAACTCACTGTTCGAGAGTTACCATCCTAGTTATGTAAGGAGTTCGAACGGTTGAACCTCGGGTTTGTAAATGATATGTAGATGATGGAGTTAAATCCAACCTTGGAGCAAGAAATTTGAGAAGCACAAACCACAGATGAGGAGATCAAGGAAATCAAGGTAAGGACCGGGGCAGGGAGAGAATTCAGATTTTATGAGGATGAACATGGTACCTTATGGCTTGGAAAGAGAATCGTTGTGCCTAATGTAAAGCACATACGGGAGACAATATTAAAGGAGGCACATGACTCGCCATATTTGATTCATCCTGGTTGTACGAAGATGTACAAAGACTTGAAGACTTGCTATTGGTGGGATAGCATGAAGAAGGACATAGCTGAATATGTGGCATTGTGTGATGTGTGTCAACGAGTCAAGACGGAACATCAAAGGCCAGCTGGATTATTACAACCATTGAAGATCCCGGAATGGAAGTGGGAAGAAATCGATATGGACTTCATAGTTGGGTTACCACGTACTCAGTCCGGGTATGACTCAATGTGGGTAATTGTGGATCGCTTAACCAAGTCAGCTCATTTTGTCCCTGTGAAGACCAAATATACAGCTGCACAATTGGCTGAAATATACATGGAGCATATTGTGTGTCGACATAGAGTCCCGAAGAAGATAGTATCGGATAGAGGTTCTCAATTCACTTCCAGGTTTTGGCAAAAATTGCATGAAGCTTTGGGAACGAGGTTGAATTTTAGTTCAGCATATCACCCTCAAATAGATGGACAAACCGAGAGGACCAATCAAATTTTGGAGGACATGTTGAGAGCTTGTGCTTTAAAGCATGGGAAGAGTTGGGACAAAAGCTTGCCATATGCAGAATTTTCATACAACAATAGTTACCAAGCAAGTTTGAAGATGTCACCATATGAAGCGCTTTGTGGGAGGAAGTGTAGGACACCTTTATTCTGGAATGAGGTAGGAGAAACTCAAGTATTTGGTCTGGATGTGTTGCAAGAAGCCGAAAAGCAAGTCCAAATAATTCGTGAAAACTTGAGGGCTGCCCAATCAAGACAAAAAGGCTATGCGGACAATAGGAGAAGGAAATTAGCCTTTGAAATAGGAGATTTTGTTTACCTCAAGGTGTCACAAATGAGAGGTCATAAGAGGTTTAACATAAGGGGCAAGCTCGCGCCTCGTTATATTGCACCATTCAAGATTTTGGACGAAAGAGGAGAAGTAGCGTATAAGTTGGAGATGCTAGCTCATCTTTCGGATGTCCATGATGTCTTTCATGTTTCCCAGCTCAAGAAGTGTTTGAGAGTACCGGAAGAACAAGTGCCAATGGAAGGATTGGAACTAGAAGAAGATTTGACTTACGCCAAGCAACCAGTCAAAGTCTTGGAAACTAAGGAGAGGGTCACAAGGAACAAGGTTATTAGATGGTGTAAAGTTCAATGGAAGCACCACACCAAAAAAAAAGCAACGTGGGAATTGGAGGATGATCTCAAGAAGGAATTTCCCTATCTCTTCTCTTCTGCGTCGAATCTCGAAGGTGAGATTCATTTAAGGGGGGTAGATTTGTAACACCCTCATTTTCATGCATCATACAATACATACACTCATATACATGTTTAACATTAACCCACATAAAGAGGAACAAGTTTAAAATTTATTTGGAGCATCTAAAATTGATTTGGAACAAAACCACACTTAAAATCTAGGAAAGTGCGGACTAGTCCGATTTTACTGAGGACTAGTCTGATTTCTCTCTGACTAAAAATGGACTTGTCCGTTTTCGCTGCGGACTAGTCTGATTTTGCCTCTGGAAACCTTCGTACTTGTACGATTTTGTGCGAACTAGTCCGATATTCCAAGAATCCTTGAAAAATTGCTAAGTCCTTGGACTTTTCCAGACTAGTCCGGTATTCCAGCGGACTTGTCCGATTTCCTCTCTGTTTAAGTCGGACTTGTCCGATTTTAGGCCAGACTTGTCCGATTTTCTCTCTAGACGACTTCGGACTAGTCCGGTCCTTTCCGGACTTGTCCGATATTTCGCGACTCTGAGTTGATCTTTTGTTTTACGACTTGTTTCTTGGGTTTCACGTTAAGTGGGCCTAGGGACGTCGTGCCTAACTCTTTTAGAGCCCATGGGGCACTCTAAACCGGCCTCTACTCCTCTCAAACTTGAAATCCATCTAACCCTAGCCTCCACCTCTATATAAACAACCCCACCCCTTGGATTGACACCTATTTGCCACTTTTCCACCCCACCCAAACTCTAGTTCGTGGAGAGCCACCATCATGGAGGGAGGAGAAGATCCCAAGCAAGAAGAAGAAGAGGAGGAAACGAAAGAGGATCAAGATCTCCACCAAGTTTCGTTCTTCATCACCAATTCATCTCCAAGTTCATCCCCAACCCTAGATCATCAAGATCCAAGTATTACCTCCAAGTTTCTTTATTCATTGGAGTCCTAAACACCTGGTATACCTTCTATTCCCTTTCCCCTATGTGAATTCAACCCCTAATCTCCAAATTTACGTCGATCTAGAGAACCCTAATCTGCTGATCTCGCAGAGTGCAGACTTGTCCGGTCCCTAGCGGACTAGTCCGATCTTCCTGGTTAAATTGTGTTGAATTAATTCTAAAGTTTGATCTAATCACATCCAAACCTGTATAAACTTGTTAAAAGCTATTAGAAATAGTTAGTTATCATTAAAAGCAATCTAGTAACAAGTTCTATCTTGCATCTGCATCAATCATGCATGTCATGTCATATTGAGTAATATTTGTGCACTCTTTGATTGTGTTTCTTGTCTTGTATGTTTATTGTGTGGATTAGACGGATTTGCGCTAGAGAGTGTTGCGGAGGATCTTCAGCACCAAGAGTTTGAAGGCTTTGACCCTAATCAACCGCAAGAGCAAGACAAGTGTCCTTGAAGCATATTGATCTTGTTTTAAAATAAATGTTTGTTTGCAAAACTGCATGCTTGTGTCAATTTGATGGGAAATCCTATGGTAGGAAGTTTACTAGAATTGTTAAATCACCCTTGTCACCTGGAATATATGGTAGGGAGTCGGGAAGGGCTTTTACCTTTTTGCTTTGCCTAATCAACTGGGATGGGAAACAACTATACGAGTCAATTTAATTATGCATGGATGAGATTATGATGAACATGAACTGGTTAAATATGATATGGTAATGGATGATCTAAGCAAGCCTGGTATGTGGATGGGTTCGATGTTATGGTGGTTTGCTTGCTTTAGATCTAAGGACCGATTCATGTGAGAATAAGCCAGGACTACAGTGCCACCACCAGGCCAAGTATGGGTGTGGCATAGCTGATTAATTAGGGCTTTGCCAGTGCTATTTGGACCATTATGGATGCTCGGGGAAGGGGTAGTCGGATTGGGTTTGTTGATGATTGGTGGGACTACCCTGGGATCCGAATGGCTCAAGAGGGGGCCCTTGGTTGAAGATGTGCTCTGTAGGAGACATCGCCACAAATGAAACCTCAGTGGGGTCTAAATAGGCTAGTAATCCCTTTGTAAAGGCTATTTTGTGATCTCTTGGCCACACACCTACGGAAGGGTGAGACAGCATAATTGAGATTCTATTGTCATCGAAAGGAGATGAAATCACAAACACTTGGGTAAAGAGGTACAAACTCTGCAGAGTGTGTCTAAAACTATCATGATAGTCGTGCTCCCGGTTATGAGCACTTGGACAACTTCCATGATTAGAGGGAACTCGGTATTGGGATGGTATTTGGGATGGTTATGGTTTGGTAATGGTTATGGATGGTTATGAATTAATTTCTGGTATTGAATATGGTTATTGGCAAATAGTGAAATCTGGAATTATTGATGATGGTAGTGAATTCAGTTTGGTATTATGATATTACTTATGATTATGATGGGTTTACTTCACATACATATAATATATTGCTTTTCAAATGTTTTAATGTACTTTTCAGCACTTTGCCATTATTATTGTCGTCATTTGAATCAGCCACATGTCATACTTTCCACACTTGCTGAGTACGACATGTACTCACTCTTGCAAACCCCCCCCCCCAACAGTTGCAGGTCAGGATTGGGAGTTTAATGGTGATAATGCGGAGTTCTAGGCCGTGTCTACCGTCAGCTTGCCTATGGTGTTGATTGGAGTTGCGCTATCCCTTATGCTTAGTTTTCTTAGTCGCTTAATTAGTTTATTTCCGCTGCATTGGTTGAATTTGTCATAAATATTTATTAGGGTTTGTATTTGAGGAAAATATGGTTTGTTTAATAAAATTTGGTTAATTAATCTTGTTCTGTGGTAATTTTCTGTATACTCTTTTGTGAATGCACTCGTGTACGTGTGTTGAACATCCTGGGCACACGTATGCGTTAGCTTGGTTTATTTTTTGGAACCGGGCGTCACATGTAGCAACTCCAGATCATCAACCTAAAGTCTTGACTTTGCACGGGACAAGCAAAGGATAAGCTTGGCGGAGTTTGTTGACGGCTGTTATATACCAATTTCATCCGTCAATTTAACTCAATTATGTGAAGCACTACAGGAATCCCGACGATTTGCGATGGCCATGGCCGTCGCAAATAAGCCAAATGCCGTCGCAAATAAGCGATTTGCGATGGCTTTCTTTATTTGCGACGGTGTTCTGCCGTCACAAATAAATCGTCGCAATTAAGCTTATTTGCGACAGCCACCATCGCAAATAAGCTTAATTGCGACGGCTAGGAAGGGCCGTCGCAAGTTATTGCCGCGGGCTGGTGGGCCCCGCAACCTTATTTGCTACGCCGGTGCCGTCGCAATTAAAGCTTATTTGCGACGGCCGGGCCGTCGCAATTAAGTGCCTCTATTTGCAACGGCCCGACCGTCGCAAATAAGTCCAGTGAGCAGGGCCCACAGGTCCTCCTTCGGGACCCACACAGCTATTTGAGACGGCCGGGCCGTCGCAATTAAACCTTATTTGCGACGGCCTGGCCGTCGCAAATAGCAGTGGCCTAATTGCGACGGCCTGGTACCTTATTTGCGACGGTACTATATAAAAAGCCGTCGCAAATAAGGTTTTTTATTTTTTTTTTAAACAGAAAAAACTACTCGGCTCGATGGCTAGAATCACAAAACAGATTCAATACACACAGTATATACACAAAGCAAAGATCATCATCACAGAGCAAACATCATCACAATCATAAACTAATAAATTCCAATACATCTCACATCGTCATCAACAAAGCAAACAAAAGGGATCACTCGCCCATCTGACCTCCAGCCACCTCCGAAGTCGAAGTCGTCATCGCGCCTCATTCCAGGCAGTGGTAGCGACGGCGATGGCGTTTGTGCAGCCGTCGCGGATCCCTGCAATTAATGAAATTTAGAGTTAGAATATAAATGCATCAACATATCTCTCCCTCCCTTCCTCTCCCTCTATCTTCATCTAGATCCCCTCTCTTCATCTCTCTTTTCATTTCTCTCTTTGTCTCTCACTCTATCTTTCTCTCTCACTCTGTCTCTCTATTGCTATCCTTTTCCCTCTATCTTCCTCCCTCTATCTCCATCTACATCTCCCTCCCTCTATCTTCCCCTCTCTCTATCTCCATCTACATCTTACTCTCTCTCTTCATTCCTATCCTACTCTATCTATCTTTCACTCTTTCTTCTGTCTCTCTTTCTTCTATCTCTATCATTCTTCTATCTCAATCATTTTCTTCTATCTAACTATCTCTCTCTTTCATCTATCTCAATCTTATTACGCTGGAGAAGAAGGATTACATAGAAACTTACCTGACCCGCTGAAGAAGGATCGCCTGGAAGGACCGGTGGTAGTACCGGTAGCTGGATTCCCAGACCTTGCGCCCGAGCCATAGCCTGTCATTGCAAACATTAAATGCTACCTATTAGTAAGTCATTTACGCTGAATTAATAAGAATTTTAGTTTTTATTTTGTTACCTCCATTGCTTCTCGCATCTGCGCCAACGCTGCTGTCTGGGTTTGGATCGTGGCCTCCATCGCGATCCTTTGGCGTTCTGCCTCCCTCCTTTCCTCCTCATGTCGCCTTTTGTTTTCTTCTACAGTTTCTTGGAGGGACTGCATCTCAATGTCCCTCTGCGATACGCGGCGACCTCCCGTGCCCACCGACGAAGCCTGCGAGGAGCTGCCTCTCGCAGGTCTCCCCGCCCTCGAGTCGACAACTCCGTCGAATATGGCGAGCCTATAAAAAAGAGAGTCAGTAATATGAAATTGAAATATCTTGAATACTTTGAATTGAAAACGATAAAATGACTTGTAAACTCACCTTCCGTGTGCTTTTCCACCACCGGTTGCATACGCGGCTTGAGGATCGATCGGTTGACGTTCCCAATCGAAATCCTCGTCGTGTATCTTCCTAGCCTCCTCCCCGTACTTAGCCTGCAAAACAAGAAAACCGTGTAAGTTCAACAATCTATATAGTTATATTTAATATGAATGATTTCTAAACTTACCAACCGCTCGGCTGCAGCCTAACTGCACCCCGTCGGCTGAGAAGGGTCCCTATGACCTCTCTTCCAGACCTCAGCAGGGGTGGGCGGCACCCCCGTCTCGCGCTCCTGTCAATACGTGTTAGTACGAACAATATATTATTAATATATAAACATAAGTTACACACACATACCATGCGTTTAGCTAAACGCAAGTGGTTATCTTGCCCGTGCCTGCTCTTCCCCTCGACCCCTCTGCAGTCTCGAGCCTTCTCAGACTTAGCTTTAAACTCATCGCTAGCCCAGTAGTGACAAAGGGCCCGAAATGCATCGGTCCGACCCTGCAACCAGCTCACGTGGCCTTGCACATAGTTGGAAGTCGTTAAAAATACCATCGAGGCGATTATCAGAAAAAAATACTTACTACACTCCACGTACCTGCGCGTACTCCTCCTCCGTCAGGTGCCTCTTGCCGGAAGTGTAACACGTGATGCTGGTTCGCCTTCAAGTGCTCATTAATAATTTGAACACGAGCGTTCAACAAAGCTTGTCGAAGCGCCTTGGCAGCGTTGAAGTGAAACACTCGCCTCACATCCTCAAACAGGTGACGGTCGTTCGGGTCCTCTAAAGTATATCTGGCATGCGATAAAGAATATATTGAAGAGATGTTCACTAAAAGAGTTTAAGAGTTGTAACTTAGAAACTTTTTTAACATACTTACCATAAAATCGGCCCATACGGCCTCCTGAAGGTTGCCGTGCTCCTGGTGATGGACGCGTGCGTAGTCCTCCCACGAAAGAGCGGGCACCCCGTCGATGACCCCGGGATAGTGCAAACGCACTAAGGACCCGAGGACACCGTTCATCGGTCTGTGGTGTCTCTCACCGATGAAAGACGTGTCATCCCAAGCCCTGTAAGATATTTATTCATTCATTACTTAAGTAAACAAAAGAAACTAAAATTGAACACGATAATTTTTATTAGATGTCTCCGACTGGACGAATCACGATCCTCTGTGAACTCTGTGAAGGGACCGCGGGAGGACTGACAAAGTGAGTCCTCCTCGTCCTCCGCGTCTGCTGGGGCGCCACGTCAGGTGACCCAGACGGCTCCTCACCAGCCGAGTCAAAGGCCTCAGGAACAAACTCATCGCCAGCCGAGGGCTGGCTGGCCGATCCAAAAATTTATCTAACTTTATAAACCACTCATCGGAGTGACCACCAGTTCTGCTCTTCCAGCTAGTATACATCCAACTGCGGTCTTCACCCATGTTTGACTCTGTAGTTTAACGCAAAAGAAATTGTCGTTAATGTATTGTTGTGTTATGTCACGGCCCTACAACCTAGGCAGATATATCATAAACCCACCCAAGAGTGACCAAGCGGAGCGTGCTCATGACGAGACGCGTGATCCGGATTTGAACGAAATTTCGGCAGCATAACCCCGCTGTTCTCCACTGCACGCCCAAAAATGGTGCAGCAGAGAACAACAGGGTTACGCCACCGAAATCTCGTCCAAATCCGGACCCACGTCTCGTCACAAGCCACGCCCCCTCGGTCACTCTGAGGCTGTCCAAAAAGGGACAATTCCGAACCTGCACGTCTCACATGCCAATGGCATGTGAGACGTGCCGATCCGAAACGGGTAATACATTGCTATAGGTTACGTTGTTCATTTTCATTTTCAGGTCATTTAAGAGAGGGAAAAGAACTAGAGAAAGAGTGAGAGGAAAGTTGGTCTTAGATGACAATTCCACATCCATTTCCACCGTCCACGCAATCGCGGGTCATTGACGTCCTTACCAACCCGTTCGCTTCCATGTCGACTTGATGCATACGGTACCGCTACAATGGTCTACACGGCACGATCACACTTATTACGTGTCGTGCCCTTTAGGGTTGGTCCGAGCTGACCCAAAACCCCTTTATTTATATATATTAAGTAGTCACTCAAAAACATTATATGAATGCACTGAAGTCCAAAGATACACTAAACAGAATAGAAATTCAGAATGACAGACCAAGCTACGGACAAAAATATATAAAGCATATAAAGCATATACAAAATCTAATTATGCATTTACTACAAAATCTAAACAAAAAACATATTAGCCACAATGGACAAGTGTGAAATCACAAGTGTAATACAAGACAACATATAAAGCATATTAGTCAATTATGCAAGACAAAAAACATATTAGCCAAAAAGATAGCCTAAAATCCAATCCATTTTTTGGATAGTGGACTAACTGAACCCGGCCAGGATCTGGACTAAACCCAAACTCAATCCATTTTTTCTGTATCAATCAACCCGACCCAACCCGGCCTGTAAAATAAACATACAAAACCAAACCAACCCAACCCACACCTACTTTTGAGCCCAACCCAAACCGATCTGTTTTCAATAACCACGGTTTGGAACCGGTTCCAACCCACAAGCTCGGCCCAGTAGCCAGACGAGGAGGTTCTTCCTCCTCCATTGCCCCTCCCCTGAGACGCCATGCGCCATGTCTGGCAAGGTGACCTGCCCCATAGATGCATTCCCCTCAACCCACCCTCCCCGCGGTCTCTTGGGCCCCATCCCAACTGATATCGCCGCCCAACAGCGGCGCGCGAGGCCCCCAGATTGCCACCGTTGCGCCCCCACGGTGTCACCCCCCCCCCCCCGCGAGGCCAGGCTCTTGCAGCTCCCAGCACGGCGACGAGCAGCTGCGCCTCCCGGCCATGGCGACGATGTTCGCCGCGCAGGCACCCCCCAACCGGCAGTTCCGCCTCCCTGCCATGGCGACAATATTTGCCCTTGCATGCCCCCCGCCACGATGCCACCGGCGGGTGCACGGGCACACGACGACGATGCCCGGCAACACGCTTCCCACCGAAGAGATGCCCGACTCACCCGATCCCCAACGCACGTCGGTGCCGGCGGTGGGCCCCGATTCCTGTGCTAATGCTGCTGCTGCTCCTCCTATTCTTTTTTTTCCTCCTCCTCCCCCACAAGGGTCTGTCTGTGTTGCATATTTGCATTGCATTCCTAGAAACGATCCCATATGCAAAATTGATCCTAATTGATCCCGTATGCAAAATGAGAATTAGATGCTAATAACTAATCATTGTGAACTTCATATTACCATCAACGGCAAGCTATACATGCATTATCAACGGCAAACAATTGTGAAGTTCATATTACCATCCGGGCAGCTATACATACATTATCAACGGCAAGCAATCAACTAGCAATGAACTACCTTGGGAAATATTCACAAAATATTTAGAAAATTCATCCATCCATATTCATCCTATACATGACTTCATCTCTCTATCCATCCATCATACGTCCTTGGGAATCTCTACGGCAAGTAATGAACTAGCAACAGAGAAGAAAGAAAATATCATACGTCGGGCGTCGGAGGAGTCTGCCGGTGAGGTGTCGGAGGAGCCCAGCGGCGTCGGACGGCGCGTCTAGGGCGACAGGCGTCTGTAGGCACGGCGGGGCCGATGCGGTGGTTGGTGCGGCGGGGTCGGCGGTGAGTGCGGCGGGGGAGGCGGTGGGGGCGCAGCGGAGTCGGCGTCGGGGTCGGCGGCGGGGCTGCGGCTGACGCGGTGGCGCGGCAACTGGCGCGGGAGGTTGGGGGCGCGGCGGCGGGCGCGGGAGTTTGGGGGCACGGCAGGGGAGGCGGTGGGGGTGCAGCAGAGTCGGCGTTGGGGTCGGTGGCTAGCGCGGTGGGGCGGCGGCTGGCGCGGTGGTTGGGGGCATGGCGGCGGGCGCGGGAGTTTGGGGCACGGTGGTGTGGAATGAGCTACCGGGCCCGATGGGGCAGATATTAGCCCTTATTTGCAACGGCCAGTTTAATTGCGACGGCCATAGGTTAAGGCCGTCGCAATTAAACTTATTTGCGACGGCAAGTTCTGAAGCCGTCGCAAATAAGTCTTTTAATAGCGATGGTACTTTAATTTGCAATGGCACTAGGGTTGGCCATCGCAAATAAAACTTATTTGCGACGGCCCCGACGGCAGCCGTCGCAAATAAGCTGTTATTTGCGACGGCCATTTTATTTGCGACGGCCAGAGGCGAGCTGTCGCAATTTAATCTATTTGCGACGGCTGGCCGTTGCAAATAATTACAGCCGTCGCAAATGGTCGCGTTTTCTGTAGTGAAGGATCAATCATTTCTTGCACGCATCACCTCTCTATCTAAGCAAATTCCACTTGGACTTGGAGAAATATGTGTATGCAGCATTTTATGCAGGAAATGAGGAAATGTAGAGGGACCATTCCTATAAAATATCATCCCAGCCAATCAAGCGACGACACGTGACATCCCATGGATCAAATGGTCCACAAACAGAAGTATCCGAGGAGATCCAACGGTGTATCACCCATATACATCAATGGGACCCACCTGGCAGCCACCTGGAGAAAGCACACGATAAACGGTGCAATGACCAGGTCGGCTGAACCAGGGGATCGGCCGACCTAGTATTTGCACCAAACTCGGTCAGCCTCCACGTATTGGCTCCTCCCGGCTCCCTGGAGTCAATGGTGACTGATTCGCGCGCTTTTGGTGGCGGGAACCGACCTCAACACTAGTATAAATAGGACCCCCTACCCCTCACTTCAACACACACCACTTGGGCATCTTTCTATTGTATACACTATCTTCCATAGTCCTTAGAGGAGTTAGGATGTAGAGAGGAGAGCCTCTAGTCCCAAGTCCAAATTGGTAAAGGAGTAGAAGGAGTCTCTCTTCCCAATTCCACATTGGGAAAGGTATGGCTTATGTATTCCTTCTTGTATTTGTGACTTTGTGCTCAATAAAGATATTATCTTTAGTCTTCTTTTATACGTATACTTGGACAAAGCGTTTCTTGTTTGATTGTGGAGTCCATGTATGTGGAAAGTATAGTCTTTATGATTTCACTCTTATGATCACATCTTATGGTCATAAACACTATAGACCCCCACTATAGTCTATGTAGTTATGATATGATTATGTTAATATGAATGACTTATGCTATGCTTCAACATTGGTTCAACGATGTTTAAGTTAGTCATTGCTTTAGGATGGCTTGTGCCATGGCTCCTAAGGTATTTGCTTAGTATGCTAGCATGGTGCTAGGGTACTTAAGTAGCATTGGATGTCTCGTAGACCCAAGGATTGAAGAGGTAGGCAGTAGGTGGTGATAGCCCTATCTGTCCTTTGTAATCCTCCACGTTCGGCTATGCCACAGGCTCTTGGTGGGAGTCGCCCTAGTATTGCTAGGGGTAAGCCTGTGCCCGATGTGTTAAATAGCATTGCATAGGAATTCATCATTGACATGACCATTAGTATCTACCTTAGGCTATGTATATGTATTAGGAGCATTGTAGGAGCAACTCTCTAACTCTCAATCCAATCTCCCTCTGGGACCCATTTACCCTTTAGAATAGATTGTATAGGTGTGTGTCACACTACCCCTATTATCAACTTACCACTGTCCGTATAATGGATTAGTATCCCATAGCTTGACCATAAGAGTATTATATACTTTACTTCATTGCCTTCCTTTGGGATAAATATGATACCCTTGGGAATACTCATGGGTGAAATTCTACAACAGTATCTTTCGTGCACTTGCGGATCTCATCTCTTTACCGGAGACGATCTGTGGTGTTAAGAAATATCAACAAGCATTTCTGGCGCCGTTGTCGGGGATAAGTTGTTAGTATATCTTAGGAGCCGTCAACAACCCCTCATCCTCTTCAAGCTCACCTTCTCAACCCCTTAAAACTGAAGCTACTATTACTTGTTCATGTGCTAAAATTGATACTAGCTTGAAAGACAAGTCAACCTCTACCAAGGACAAGCATGCTTCCCAAAGTGGCATATTTGACAAGGAGAAGACCAAATATGCACGTAGTGCATACTTGGCCACAAGACCTCCTAATGTCAAATATGGCATTGGGTGTTCTTATGGTGAAAAGCAATATGATAGAAGCCATAAAAATAACGAGGAGAGCATTGCCTTCGTGAAGGGAAACTCCTCTCAAGCTAGAAAGCCTAAAGTCAACACATATGAGCACCGGACTAGTCCGATATCCGCACGGACAAGTCCGGTTTCCTAGATTAGTTCTATTCATAAACAACAACAACAACTATTATTTAGGACTTTCGATGCATCCTATGTTCTAATGAGAAGTAATTTTGGTTAAGTTTATGCGCATTATGTTGGGCCACGTCATGGGAACACTAAGTCTCATGTGTGGGTGCCCAGATCTCTTGTAACTAACCTCGGAGGACCCGAGCAAGTTTGAGTACCTAAAACCAAGACATGATTTGTTTTGCAGACCTATTCCTCCGGTGGATCGAAATGGGTGCTAGACAGTGGTTGAACCAACCATATGACCGGAGAAAGAAGGATGTTCGTTGAGTATGAAGAAAATGAGGATCCAAGCGAGGTCATCTATTTTGGAGACAATAGTGAAGGAAAGGTGCTCGGTACCGGTAAAATTGCTATATCAACTCAACATACTCTTTCTCATGTGTTACATGTCGATTCCTTATATTATAACCTGTTGTCCATATCTCAATTATGGGACAAAGGTTATAATTGCTTGTTCACTAATGAGGGTGTGACCGTCTCTAGAAGGGGTGATGGTTCCATTGCATTCAAGGGTGTGTTAAAGGGAAAGCTTTACCTTGTTGGCTTCAACAAAGATAAAGCCGAACTTGAAACATGCTTGATTGCAAAGAAAAACATGGGTTGGTTGTGGCATAGACGGTTAGCGCATGTTGGTATGAGGAATATTCAAAAACTCCTCAAGGGTGATCACATCCGAGGTTTGAAGGATGTTGTTTTTGAGAAAGACAGACCTTGTAGCGCATGCCAAGCCGGTAAGCAAGTTCGATCACCTCATCCCGCGAAGAACATCATGACTACAACAAGACCGCTTGAGCTACTTCACATGGACATTTTCGGTCCAATTGCTTATATAAGCATCGACGGTAACAAATATGGCTTAGTAATTGTTGATGACTTTTCGTGCTTCACTTGGGTTTTCTTTTTGCATGATAAGTCAGAGACTCAAGCATCCTTGAAGAAGTTCTTCAAGCGTGCTCAAAATGAGTTCTCATTGAAGATCAAGAACATTCGAAGCGACAATGGCATGGAGTTCAAGAACACTCAAGTTGAAGAGTACCTAGACGAAGAAGGGATAAAGCATGAGTATTCAACACATTATTCCCCTCAACAAAATGGAGTTGCTGAAAGGAAGAACTGAACCCTCATAAAGATGGCAAGAACAATGTTCGATGAATACAAGACCTCAGATCGGTTTTGGGCGGAAGCGGTTAACACCGCTTGCCACGCCATAAATTGACTCTATCTACATCGACTACTCAAGAATACATCATATGAGCTACTTACCGGTAACAATCTAAATATTTCTTATTTTCGGGTTTTTGGTTATAAGTGCTATATTTTGAACAAGAAGCCTAGGACTTCAAAGTTCACTTCAAAGTCCGATGAAGGTTTCTTGCTTGGTTATGATTCGAACTCTTACGCCTACCGTGTCTTCAACAAGACCTCCAGACTTGTTGAAGTAGCACGTGACGTAGTGTTCGATGAAACTAACGGCTCTCAAGAAGAGCAAGTTGATCCATGTGTGCTAGATAGAGAAGAAGCTCCATGTCAAGCATTAAGAAGAATGGCATTGAGCCGATATTCGACCACAAGCATTGTCTCCAAATGCAAATGAAGAAGATGAATCACAAGTGGAGGTAAACGATCAAGGGGGAGCTTCCACACAAGATCAACATCAAGAAGACGAAGATGATCAACATCAAGAAGACGAAGATGATCAACAAGTCAATGAGGGCAACCATCTAAGGGGAGTAGAAGATGATCATGAAGACTCAAGACAACAAGTTCCACACCCAAGAGTACACCAATGCGTCCAAATAGATCATCCCATCAACAACTTAATTGGGGACATTCAAAAGGGAGTAACTACTAGATCTCGAATTGCTAATTTTTGTGAACATTACTCTTTTGTATCCTTTTTAGAACCGCACAGGATTGAGGATGCATTGAAGGATCCAGATTGGGTGGTGGCGATGCAAGAAGAACTTAACAACTTCAAGCAGAACAAAGTGTGGGAACTCGTCGAAAGACCCATGTTCAACGTCGTCGGCACCAAAGGGGTCTTTCGCAACAAACAAGATGAACACGGGGTGGTGACAAGGAACAAGGTGCGACTTGTGGCCAAAGGGTATTCACAAGTCGAAGGTTTGGATTTTGATGAAACCTTTGCTCCCGTAGCTAGGCTTGAATCTATCAAAATATACTTGCATATGCTACTCACCATTATTTCAAGCTCTATCAAATGGATGTGAAAAGTGCCTTCCTCAACGGACCAATCAAGGAGGAGGTGTATGTGGAGCAGCCTCCCGGATTTGAAGATTAAGAGTTCCCCGACCACGTCATTAAATTGCGTAAGGCTCTCTACGGCCTCAAACAAGCTCCTAGAGCTTTGTATGAGTGTCTTAGAGATTTCTTAATTAAAAATGGTTTTAAGATTGAGAAAGATGATTATACGTTATTCACAAAGCACTTTGACAATGATCTTTTTACTTGTCAAATTTATGTTGATGACATTATCTTTGGTTCAACTAACAAATCCTTTGTGAAGAATTTAGTAAGATTATGACAGATAGGTTCGAGATGTCTATGATGGGGGAGCTGAAATACTTCTTGGGATTTCAAGTGAGGCGACAAAAGGAAGGGATATTCATAAGCCAAACTAAGTATACTCAAGACATACTCAAGAAGTTTGGAATGGACAAGGCGAAGCCTATAAAGACTCCCATGGCAACAAATGGACACTTGGATCTCAATGAAGATGGACCAAACGTTGATCAAAAGGTATATCGCTACATGATTGGATCTCTACTTTACTTATGTGCATCTAGGCCAGACATTATGTTGAGTGTATGTTTGTGTGCAAGGTTTCAAGGCAACCCAAAAGAGTGTCGTTTGACAGCCATAGAAAGAATCTTGCGGTATTTAGTTCATACACCCAACCTAGGCCTTTCGTATCCTAAAGGTTCCAAGTTCAACCTCACTGGATACTCTGATGCAGATTATTCTGGATGCAAAGTAGATAGAAAAAGTACCTCCAGTACATGCCAATTTCTAGGTAGATCCCTAGTTTCTTGGTCCTCCAAGAAACAAAACTCCATTGCCTTATCCACGGCCGAAGCGGAGTATGTTGCAGCCGGGAGTTGTTGTGCACAACTCCTTTGGATGCGACAAACTCTAAGGGATTACGGCTACAATATGAGCCGTATTCCACTCCTTTGTGATAATGAGAGTGCTATAAAGATTGCCCATAACCCAGTTGAGCACTCTAGGACCAAACATATAGACTTCCGGCACCACTTTTTGAGAGACCACTCAACGAAAGGAGACATAGCTATTTCCCATGTCAACACCGAAAAACAACTAGCCGATATATTCACCAAGCCACTTGATGAAAAACATTTTTACAAGCTCCGAAATGAACTCAATATCCTTGATGCTCGGAATGTGGCTTGAAAACTTGCATACCTGTATGGACTCTTCAAAATATATTGTTTAAGTTGCAAAAATCATCTCTCTCAATTTTCTCCGAAAACTATTTCAACTACTTGATCTTGATGAATTATGGTCATTGCTTCATTGTTGTATGCTTACTGATCATATTCTTCAAGATTACTTGATTGTTTTGGCCCCTAGTTTTCTTTATAAGAACCTTCGAATATATACAAATGGGCTATACTAATTCTGTTCTGGTGACAACGGACTAGTCCGTGGTTATCCGGACTAGTCCGCACACTGCAGACTAGTCTGCAGAGTGTCCGGTAGTCCGGACTAGTCCGGCTAACCACGGACTAGTCCGATTTTTCGACTCCATAACCCTGGCCACCACCAAAACCTAATCTTCTTCATCCTCACAACTTGCCCCATGCTCTCTCTCCTTGCTCGAGTGCTCCCAAGGCGATTTCCTCCGTTCTCCATCATATCCCTCCAAGTTTGGGTGGAAAACGATCTACATTGCATAGGGATTGAAGACCACAGACTTGTCTGCACCTTCAATCTCTCCATCTCCAAGAATCGAGGAATTTCAGTAAAAATTCCTCCCAAACCCTAGAAATCGTGATTTTCTTCATTGTTGACCAAATAGCCTAGTTCCTTTCGGTTAATACATGTCTCCTTGCTGTATTACATTTACCTTGAACTAGTTTTGCATTGGGAATCACCAGTTGTTGTCTAGTTAGGGCTTGAGGTCATGAACACCGGACTAGTCCCGTCCTTGTACAGACAAGTCCAAACCCCTAGACTAGTCCGTACTTGTACACCGGACAAGTCCGATCTTTACTGAACTCAACCCTAATTTCTCATTCCTCAATGCACTTCCTTGCCATCAATTTTTATCCATACATTGTGCAATGCTCTCTCAGGACAATGTCGAATGAGAACATCTCCGACTTTGAAGATGAGATGGAACAAGACTTGTTGCCGTGCGCTTCAAAGTCTCGCGCTCAAAAGAGGCAAGAGCGTCCCTCCGAGCCTGCACCTTCCCCTTCTCAGGTGCGTTGCAAGGTGCTCCCCAAGAAGCCTGCGTCCAAGGCCAAGGACGCAGCTGGCTCTAGCTCGGCGGCTCTTCGCCAAGTGAAGGGCAAAGGAAAGGGGATTGCTTTGGCCCCAGTCGGCCCTCTCAAGACGCATGCTCCGAGGCAGGGAAACAGGGATCCCTCCGAGGAGAAGTTCAATGGCAAGGGAAGCGACACTGCTTCCAAACTCAGATTTGTTGATTGCTACAGCCATTCTAAGAAGGCTGCTGATGCTAGGTTTTGGAGCAATTTTCATGCAGACTTCTACAGCTCAGTTTACCTTACCATGAAGACTACGATGGTTCGCAGCCAGTGGATTGACTGGAATCACTTTGAGAAGAAGAGTTGTTCAGCATTTGATGAGGTTATAAATGCAGTGGAGAGGCATGGACTGAAGGAGCTTTTTGCCTTCAGATTTAACTGGAATGATGAGATCATTGCTCAGCTATATGCCAATTGTTTCTTTGCCAGCGATGAAGAGAAAAGGGTGACTTGGATGACTCATGGATCCAAGTACACCATCACTTATGACGATTTTGCAAGACTCCTTCACCTAGAAGACACCAATGACAATGAGTTGACTATCCACAACATCGGTGTCTTAGGAAACACACAAGATGGACTTCCTTTATGATACTACTCTGAAGTTCAACCCTCCATCAACCAAGAACATGAAGCCCTTCTTCATGGTTCTTAACAGGGTGCTGAGGAAGACAATAGCACCAAAAGATGGTGTGACGCCCGGTTCCGAAAATTGAACCAAGCTAACGCATATGTGTGCCCAGGATGTTCAACACACATACACGAGTGATTCATAATTGATAAACAGATAATTACCACAGCTCAAATTATTAAATAAGTACTCCTATTACATAATTCATTAAATCCTCGAATACAAGCTCTAATGAATGTTTGATAAGTTCAACTAATGCAGCGGAAATAAACTCATTAAGCAACTAAGCAAACTAAGCAAAAGGGAATAGCGCAGCTCCATGCGACACCACAGGCAAAGCTGACGGTAGACACGGCCTAGATCTCCGCATTATCGCCATTAAACTCACAATTCTGACCTGCAACTGTTGGGGTGGGGGATTGCAAGAGTGAGTACATGTCGTACTCAGCAAGTGCGGAAAGTATGACATGTGGCTGATTCAAAAGACGACAATAATAATGGCTAAGTGCTGAAAAGTACAGTAAAACATTTGAAAAGCATTATGCTATGTCTATGTGAAACATTCCCATTATAACCATCATATTAACATAATATAAACCATATCCAATTATTGCCAACATCATCATTATTCATGTCCAATTACCATAACTCAAATTCATACTCATGACCATAATCCATAAACCATTACCATTACCAACCCATAACCATAAACCAACCACAACCATCCCAAATCCCAATTCCAACTCTAATCATGTAGGTCATCCAGGCGCTCATAACCGGGAGCACGGCTATCATGATAGTTTTAATACTCTGCAGAGTTTGTACCACTTTACCCACGTGTTTGTGATTTCATCACCCGTCGGCGACTAAAGAACCTCCTTATTGCCAATTACACTTCCTTTGGTGTATGGCCAAGAGATCACAAAATAGCCTTTACAAAGGGATTACTAGCCTATTCAGACCCCACTGAGGTTTCACCGGTGGCGATGCCTCCAGCTGAGCACATCTTCAACCAAGGGCCCCCTCTTGAGCCATTCGGATCCCAGGGTAGTCCCACCAATCATCAACAAACCCAATCCGACTACCCCTTCCCCGAGCATCCACAATGGTCCAAACAGCACTAGCAAAGCCCTAATTAATCAGCTACGCCGCACCCATACTTGGCCTCGTGGTGGCACTGTAGTCCTGGCTTATTCTCGCATGAACCGGTCCTTAGATCTAAAGCAAGCAAACCACCATAACATCCAACCCATCCACATACCAGGCTTGCTTAGATCACCCATCGTATTGACCAATTCACATTAACCAGAATATCATTGATGCATAATTAAATGTGTAGTGTTGTTTGCCATCCCAATTAATTAAGCGAAGCAAAAAGGTAAAAACCCTTCCCGACTCTCTACCATAAATTCCAGGTGACAAGGGTGGTTTAACAAGTCTAGTAAACTTCCTACCATAGGATTCCCATCAAATTGACACAGCATGCAGTTTTGCAAACAAAACATTTATTTTAAAACAGGATCAATATGCTTCAAGGACACTTGCCTTGCTCCGGCGGATGGGGTTGCTCAAGCGCTTCAAAGTCTTGATTTTGGAAATCCTCGTATGCGGCCTCTTGAGCACGTTCCTCTACGCGTGATCATACATACAAGAAAACATATACAATTCAACATAATGCACAAAATAATCAACATGCAATGACATGTATGCATGCACAATTTAATAATTAATTTACTACGGTCATTTATTAATTAGATGCGACTAGTTCATACGTGTTCATAAGGGTTTACGGGGATTTTAGGGTGGATTAATGCTGCTGAAAATAAAATCATGGTGCAACTAAAATAAATTTACGTCTATTAGATCTAATACGGTCGCTAAAATTCGCATTGGGAACGAATCCTACCGTAGATCTGACGGTTTGACGGTCGCGGAACAAATGCGACGCGTAGACGAAGTGGATGGCGCAGCAGTCTTCGGCGGCACGACGACGGCGACGATCTCCGGTGGACGGTGGTGCCCTCCTCTTTTTCTTCCTCTTCTTCCCCTCTTTTTTTCTTCCTTTTCTTCTCCTGGCGGCGCAGCCTCTGGTGCCTTTTTTTTCCTGGCGGCGTGGTTCTCTGTGCGGCGGTGTTTTTGGGATCGGCGGAAACCCCTAGGGACCTACGGTCCTTTTTATAGGCGCGTGGGGGGGTCTCGATCGGGGCCCTGAGTTGGTTCCGGACGCGCGGGCACGATGGGAATCCCGCGGAATTCGGCGTCAGGCGCGGGGGCCAGGGGAATCGGGCGAGCGGGCGTGCAGGGATCGGGAGCCTGGGCGTGGGACCCAGGGGCGGGGCGGGATTCGCGTTTCGCCGCGGAAATCGGGAGGCGGAAAAAAAAAATCGGGCGGCGGGGAAAACCGGGGCGGGGCGTTACCGCACGGGAGGCGGGACAGGCGGCGGGGCAGGCGACGGGGCCCAGCGCGCGGGCGGGTGCGCTGCGCGCGCATTCGGCGTGGGGGCAGGGCCGGGGCGTCGGCCGCTAGCGGGGTGGGGCCGGGTGCGGCGCGGGTCAGCGGGGGGGGGGGGGGGGGGCGATCGAGGCGGCGTGGGAGCGGGAGGGCGGCGGGGCCAGCGCCCTCGGTCGGCGCGGGAGCCAAGGCGCGGGGTGGGGTCCGGGGCAGCGTCGCGTCAGGGGGGGAGAGGGGACCGGGGCGGGGCGCGTGCGCCTCGGGCGGCACGCGGCCGGGGGGCAGGCGGCGGGTGGGGCCCCCGGGCGGGCTGCGCTGCGCGTGAGCGCTGCCGGCTGGGCCGGTCGGCGGCCTGGCCGGCGGGGGGGGGGGGTTTCTTTTTTTTCTTTTTTTTTATAATAATATATTTTTTTTACTTATTATTTTTTTATACCCTTTTTTTTATTATGTTATTTATTATATATATTTCATATATAAATATTATTCATGTTATATATTTATTGTATATTATTAATATTTTATCTATTGTTATATATTATTTACATATATTCTTATATATATTTTTATTATTATTTTCATACTTATTCCTTATTACAGGTTTTAGGATATAATTATTATTTTTTTTTTCTTCTTTTGCTACATACATTTGTATATTTTATCATTTTTCTTTTATCCTACTAATGTTTAATGCATGATCATGTATGCAATGCAAGATGCGAAAATTTAGGGTGTTACAATTCTACCCCCCTTAAAATGAATCTCGCCCTCGAGATTCGATAGCGTGGAGAAAAGGTGAGGGAATTCTGCCTTCAGGTCTTCTTCACGTTCCCATATAGCTTCGGTTTCCGTATGGTGTTTCCATTGCGCTTTGCACCAACGGATCCTCTTACTTCTTGTGAATGCAAAACAATGAGGTTGGCGGAGAAGTCTACCCCCCTTATTTTAAGGCTTACTTTTGGACATATTATATTTGTCCTCATCTCTCCTCCAGGAGACTTAACCAATAGAGTAGACTTCATATGAGAGGTAGGCAAACTATAATTGGCAACATACTTTGATGCAATGAATCAATGCGATGCTTCAGAATCAGATAACATAATCGCGGAGTTGGAGTTAACAAGAAACATACCAATGACCACGTCATCCGCTTGTTGAACATCCTCCGTAGAGACATGGTTCACGTTGCCGCGAGCAAAATTCTGCTGTCCACGGCTTCCTTGTGGCTGTCCTCCATTCGGTCTTGGGTTTTGCCTCGGCGCATTGCTTCTTTGACCAAGGCCTGACTTAGGACATTGATTCGCAAAGTGTCCAGCTTCTCCACAAGTATAGCACCTCTTGACTCCACCAGAATTATTAGGACAAGCTTGGTTTTGAGTATTGGTTCCAGGAAAATCAGCACGAGGTGCATAAGGCATTGCTTGCATATCAGGACGCTGCTGCACAAACTGAGTTGGATGTGGTGCATAACCAGGGCGCTGAGCAGGAATAGGGGAGCTGTAATGGGGTGCATTGGGTGGTGCAAGGCGAGGGCGCACATTACTTCCTTGTTGTTGTCCTTGGTATGGCACCTTCCGCTTGATTTCTTGCTCCATCTCACGGATCTTGTTCTCAACCACAATTGCTTTGTCCACAAGCTTCTGGAAATTGGCATAATCGCAGTTGAGTAGTTGCACTTGGATCTCATTGTTCAAGCCTCTCATGAACAAATATTGCTTCCGGCTGTCCCGACTAACATCCTCAGGCGCATACCTTGAGAGTTGGGTGAATTTATTGAGATATTCACTCACGCTTGATCTTTCTTGCCTCAAGTTCTCGAATTCTTGCCTCTTCAAGAGCATAACACCTTCTGGCACGTAATGAGAACGAAAGTTCTCCTTGAATTCCGCCCAGGTGATCCTTTCTTGATTCTCATGAGCATTGCAATAAGCATCCCACCAATCCGCAGCTGCTCCAACGAGTTGATGAGAAGCAAATAGGACCTTCTCCCGGTCACTACATTGGACAATAGCAAGTTTCTTCTCCACGGACTTGAGCCAATCATCAGCGTCCATAGGGTCAGCAGCTTGAGCAAAGGTTGGCGGCCTAGTCCTCATAAACTCTCCCAATCGGTCATGAGGAGGTGGGGGTGGCGGTGGAGGCATGTGGGGCTGATTGTTGATATTGCGAGCCTGTAGCTGTCCCATGGTCTGTATCATGGTCTGCATGAGCTGGTTTTGCATAGCCAATAGTTGCTCAATGTTAATAGCTCCATGAGCAGGTCCTTGTCCGTTGTTGTTCTGAGGTACTCCATTGTTCTCCTCCTCATCATTGGCATCCCTCTGGTTGCGAGTCCTCACCATCTAGAGAAAAGCAATAGGTAAGAATTTAGAAACGTCCCCAACTATATGCATCAAGGGATATGAAGCTAACCAACTAGCTACACTAGCCTAGGTGGACATGGCAATGCTAAGGCATCCCAAAATCCTCTATTAAGCACACAAGCAAACAATATATAGCAAACAGCACACCAAGTAAAAACACATCGATTCCTGAGTGCTCCTATGTGCTTTAAAGTGTCCATTCTATCTAGGCTGCGTCCTACGGTCAACCTGTGGCTCTGATACCAATCTGTGACGCCCGGTTCCGAAAATTGAACCAAGCTAACGCATATGTGTGCCCAGGATGTTCAACACACATACACGAGTGATTCACAATTGATAAACAGATAATTACCACAGCTCAAATTATTAAATAAGTACTCCTATTACATAATTCATTAAATCCTCGAATACACGCTCTAATGAATGTTTGATAAGTTCAACTAATGCAGCGGAAATAAACTCATTAAGCAACTAAGCAAACTAAGCAAAAGGGAATAGCGCAGCTCCATGCGACACCACAGGCAAAGCTGACGGTAGACACGGCCTAGATCTCCGCATTATCGCCATTAAACTCACAATTCTGACCTGCAACTGTTGGTGTGGGGGATTGCAAGAGTGAGTACATGTCGTACTCAGCAAGTGCGGAAAGTATGACATGTGGCTGATTCAAAAGACGACAATAATAATGGCTAAGTGCTGAAAAGTACAGTAAAACATTTGAAAAGCATTATGCTATGTCTATGTGAAACATTCCCATTATAACCATCATATTAACATAATATAAACCATATCCAATTATTGCCAACATCATCATTATTCATGTCCAATTACCATAACTCAAATTCATACTCATGACCATAATCCATAAACCATTACCATTACCAACCCATAACCATAAACCAACCACAACCATCCCAAATCCCAATTCCAACTCTAATCATGTAGCTCATCCAGGCGCTCATAACCGGGAGCACGGCTATCATGATAGTTTTAATACTCTGCAGAGTTTGTACCACTTTACCCACGTGTTTGTGATTTCATCACCCGTCGGCGACTAAAGAACCTCCTTATTGCCAATTACACTTCCTTTGGTGTATGGCCAAGAGATCACAAAATAGCCTTTACAAAGGGATTACTAGCCTATTCAGACCCCACTGAGGTTTCACCGGTGGCGATGCCTCCAGCTGAGCACATCTTCAACCAAGGGCCCCCTCTTGAGCCATTCGGATCCCAGGGTAGTCCCACCAATCATCAACAAACCCAATCCGACTACCCCTTCCCCGAGCATCCACAATGGTCCAAACAGCACTAGCAAAGCCCTAATTAATCAGCTACGCCGCACCCATACTTGGCCTCGTGGTGGCACTGTAGTCCTGGCTTATTCTCGCATGAACCGGTCCTTAGATCTAAAGCAAGCAAACCACCATAACATCCAACCCATCCACATACCAGGCTTGCTTAGATCACCCATCGTATTGACCAATTCACATTAACCAGAATATCATTGATGCATAATTAAATGTGTAGTGTTGTTTGCCATCCCAATTAATTAAGCGAAGCAAAAAGGTAAAAACCCTTCCCGACTCTCTACCATAAATTCCAGGTGACAAGGGTGGTTTAACAAGTCTAGTAAACTTCCTACCATAGGATTCCCATCAAATTGACACAGCATGCAGTTTTGCAAACAAAACATTTATTTTAAAACAGGATCAATATGCTTCAAGGACACTTGCCTTGCTCCGGCGGATGGGGTTGCTCAAGCGCTTCAAAGTCTTGATTTTGGAAATCCTCGTATGCGGCCTCTTGAGCACGTTCCTCTACGCGTGATCATACATACAAGAAAACATATACAATTCAACATAATGCACAAAATAATCAACATGCAATGACATGTATGCATGCACAATTTAATAATTAATTTACTACGGTCATTTATTAATTAGATGCGACTAGTTCATACGTGTTCATAAGGGTTTACGGGGATTTTAGGGTGGATTAATGCTGCTGAAAATAAAATCATGGTGCAACTAAAATAAATTTACGTCTATTAGATCTAATACGGTCGCTAAAATTCGCATTGGGAATGAATCCTACCGTAGATCTGACGGTTTGACGGTCGCGGAACAAATGCGACGCGTAGACGAAGTGGATGGCGCAGCAGTCTTCGGCGGCACGACGACGGCGACGATCTCCGGTGGACGGTGGTGCCCTCCTCTTTTTCTTCCTCTTCTTCCCCTCTTTTTTTCTTCCTTTTCTTCTCCTGGCGGCGCAGCCTCTGGTGCCTTTTTTTTCTGGCGACGTGGTTCTCTGTGCGGCGGTGTTTTTGGGATCGGCGGAAACCCCTAGGGACCTACGGTCCTTTTTATAGGCGCGTGGGGGGGGGGGTCTCGATCGGGGCCCTGAGTTGGTTCCGGACGCGCGGGCACGACGGGAATCCCGCGGAATTCGGCGTCAGGCGCGGGGGCCAGGGGAATCGGGCGAGCGGGCGTGCAGGGATCGGGAGCCTGGGCGTGGGACCCAGGGGCGGGGCGGGATTCGCGTTTCGCCGCGGAAATCGGGAGGCGGAAAAAAAAAATCGGGCGGCGGGGAAAATCGGGGCGGGGCGTTACCGCGCGGGAGGCGGGACAGGCGGCGGGGCAGGCGACAGGGCCCAGCGCGCGGGCGGGTGCGCTGCGCGCGCATTCGCCGTGGGGGCGGGGCCGGGGCGTCGGCCGCTAGCGGGGTGGGGCCGGGTGCGGCGCGGGTCAGCGGGGGGGGGGGGGGGGGGGCGATCGAGGCGGCGTGGGAGCGGGAGGGCGGCGGGGCCAGCGCCCTCGGTCGGCGCGGGAGCCAAGGCGCGGGGTGGGGTCCGGGGCAGCGTCGCGTCAGGGGGGGGGGGGGGGGGAGAGGGGACCGGGGCGGGGCGCGTGCGCCTCGGGCGGCACGCGGCCGGGGGGCAGGCGGCGGGTGGGGCCCCCGGGCGGGCTGCGCTGCGCGTGAGCGCTGCCGGCTGGGCCGGTCGGCGGCCTGGCCGGCGGGGGGGGGGGGGGGTTCTTTTTTTTTCTTTTTTTTTATAATAATATATTTTTTTACTTATTATTTTTTATACCCTTTTTTTTATTATGTTATTTATTATATATATTTCATATATAAATATTATTCATGTTATATATTTATTGTATATTATTAATATTTTATCTATTGTTATATATTATTTACATATATTCTTATATATATTTTTATTATTATTTTCATACTTATTCTTTATTACAGGTTTTAGGATATAATTATTATTATTTTTTTTTCTTCTTTTGCTACATACATTTGTATATTTTATCATTTTTCTTTTATCCTACTAATGTTTAATGCATGATCATGTATGCAATGCAAGATGCGAAAATTTAGGGTGTTACAGATGGGGATGCAGGAAGTGTCCAAGGTTACTTGAGAACCTTGATGAAAGTGATAAGCAAGAATATGAAGTTTGACATCTTTGACTATATCTGAAATGATACGGTCAACATCTCATGCACGCCGAACAGATCTCGTGGCTATGCCCCCTACTTGATGTTCATGATTGAGAAGGTCATAGGGATCGAGTTCGTGGAGGACGTGGAGCACACCTCCTTGAGGCCCCAGAAGCCTCCCCAAGCCAATGTCCAAGCTGCTCCATCTCCAGTGTCGAGTTAAGAGGCTCCAAGGAGAGCTAGAGGAGATGAGATGTTGGGTGATCTCTAACACACTCTTGTTGTTTCATTGCTGATCTTAAGAGTGTGTTCTTGGTGGTGTTTGATTTGTAATCTTGGGTAGCCCTAAACTTGTGAGAAGGCCCCTTGAACTTGATGATTTACCCTTGTGATGGTGGAAGAGAATTGGTCTTCATGGCAATTCGACAAGGCTAGGGTCAGTGAATACCCGGTCCTTTCGTGGGCTCCTCAACGTGGACGTAGGTTGCCTTTGTGGGAACCAAACCACGGGATAAATATCTTGTGTCTTCACTTTGTGCATTTTGTTCTTATTTTTCATTGATATCTAGGGTTTCACTTAATCTTATTCATGTTACGTTAAAACATTGAATATAAGGTTAACTTGTGCAACATCCAGTTTCATAGAAGCATTAAACTCTAATTACAAGTATATTTCCGCTGCATAGAGTTAAGGATCAAGACAATCAATCAAACTTGATCGATCTAGTCGGCACGCACCGGACTAGTCCGCACTCTACCGGACTAGTCCAATTTTTTGGTATTTGATCAAGTTGCTAAGTGTTGCAGGTTCCGACTAAAATTCAAAAAGGCCTATTCACCCCCTCTAGGCCACATTCATTAAACACACTTAATTGTGTATTAGGCAAGAATAACCGCCAGGGCCACATGTCGGGCCAGGCAACCCATGTAACAACCATCCCTAGGTCTATAAAAGGGATGTGCTGCACGGTACAAAACGACCAAGCTCAGACTCACACAAGCACGATCAAATTCCTAATACAAAAACACACATCCCGTGGAGTAGGGTATTATGCTCAGGTGGCCCTAACCACATAAAATCTCTTGTGTCATCATCTTGTTCATAATCTCACTCGCGCCCAAACCGATACAAGAACCTCCGCGGACTACAATTCAGTAGTACCATGGGAAGTGTCGTTCATACGCTTCGACAATGATGATTTGTCGTCCAATCCCGGAGTTGAAGATGTGGACAACTTATCTTGATTGCCATGCCAAATCTCCTTTGGCATGTCAGTTGGACAAGTGGACCACATGGTGGCCCTAGCCTCTCTGTCGTCTTGATGAAGACTTGTTGATGTAGTGACGGCTTTCTCCCTCTTGAAGATATTCTCTTTGAGCATGGTGAGGCTTGTCCTTCTTTAGGGGTGTCACTTCGACCATCTTGATATCCCTTAAGGTTAACCCATACTTTGATCATGTATCAAAAGTTTCCTTGGCCATGGTGATATGTGGACTCCACAATCAAACAAGAAACGCTTCATCCACAATGTTACTTGCCCTAGTTTGCATGGGCTTGGTCGAAGGGTAGGAATCCCAACAAGTGATTTTGGGATATCTTGGATCTTGAATGCTCTTTAAGTTTATTATATTTGGCCAAGAGCTTCATATAAATGTTGTGTTGATTTCTTGCTTGGCCATGGACAAGATACTTCAAGGTAGCCTAGTTGAACTTCAATCCCTTGAAATCCTCATAGCCTCCTTGATTACAAGGGTGATATTGATTCCACCCTTGACCTCTTTGTAGGTGATAACAATTGGAGTTGTGTTTGGAAGGAAGAATCCCCATAGGTCTTAGGGAAATGATTTCCCAAGTGGATCATGTTGACATGGATTTTCACAAATCATGTGAATATCCATGACTTGGATAATTCCAAACACTTCTCTGCTGACTTGATCTATCATGATACTTAAATGGGAGATGTAGTTCCATAGCTAGCATGTCCACCTTGTTATGTGGTGTGCATACCAAGCTAAGGGAACTACAGAATTTTTCAATCCACCCCTTGAGTGGAGACCATATTCTTATCTATGATGAATGAGAATAGGACTCCTTCAGCTCCACCACAAAGGTGGTCATGGATTGATGGGGGAACCCACAACATGAGCGTTGGATGAAGAGCCAACAACCCATCCCATGGTGGAGGCAAACCAAGAAGAACTCTTGGAGCTTCCCCCAAGCTTGGGGGTGGATGACTTTGTGTAGGATCGAAGAGCACGTGAAAAGCTACCAGAGGGGGATGAATGGTAGATTTAAACTTTTTTGGTGGAAGCAAAAAAACCTCTCGGTAGAAAAACAACATGTTAAAGAAAACGTGTGTGCGACTAATCTAAACGTGTTCAACCATGACAAAAGTAGTAGATATTGTAGATAATCAAGTCACTAAAACACAACAACAAAAATCACAGAAATCCAGAAATCCGTCGAGAAAAACTCAAGTTACAATCGAAAGATCAAACAAAGGTCAATCTGTTCTACCGAGTAAAAAACAGTTTTGCAATACAGCAAAGAAACTCGTGTATATCCAAAACCACAAATCCAATGACCGTCAAATTTTAACAAATGATAGATAATCAAGTTGTGAGGATAACCCAAAAAGAATCACGTCAATTAGATTTGTAAAACTCGAGTTATGATAAAGCCACCGAAGAAAGGTAGTGTTGTATAGAATCTCGATGAGAAAACTAGTCCGAAACAAGTCAGACGAACAAGGCACAAAAGTTCCTTCAAACTACGAATTTTATTGATCAAAACACAAGAGGAACAGCCCCAAGGTTTTGTATCACGAGCTCTGGCCTCCCTTGCTTATATAACCAGCCCGTAAGCCAACTCAACTCTAACTAGGACTCTAATCCTACTCTGATCATGAATTGCAACTAACCATAACTGCTCAAGATCTTCCTATTCGCAGATAGAAACAATCTCAAGACTTCCTAACAAACTTAGGAACGTATTCCATCCTAACTTCGTGTCCCACACGAAAACTATCATAACCAACTCGATACTTTCCATATCTGATCCATAACCGACTCCGCCGCAGCTGAAGTCATTATCAGATACGATCTAATACTTCCAACCAGATCTTTACTTCCATAATCCTGTCTTTAGAACCATGTTGCCACGTCATGCATTGCATGCATACGTGCGAACACCTTCTTTCAACATCCAGTTTCCTTCATATGCATCGACCTTGATTCAATCACCCTGCGTGACATCTTGATCAGCTCAACCACAGTTCCTCCCGAACTTGATTGTTGGAACTTCATCATCTTCCTGAGACTAGTCCAATGGATTCCGTCACAACCGTATCTTGAACTCAAGCAACAGCTGCACATGAACAAACAACCGATACTTCCGAGCACAAGTCCTCAACTTGACTCTCATTAGTTCCGAAATCACAACACCTTACGTGAGCACCTCACATAAGCATGTTGCAAACCACAGTAAAAAAGTGGACATTTTTATAACAGCCAAAACACAACAAAAACTTAGTAAATGAGTTCTAAGCAACATTTCAGAATGTAAAACAAATTCAGAACAATTTAGAGAAACAGTAAAATTAAGTTTCGAAACTTGCAAAAACTAACAGGAGCCAAAACAAAGTCCATCGAAATATAGCCAATAGGAGCTTTCTAAAGTTAGCAGAACTAGCATCCGCCGGAGCTTACCAAAACTAGTTAGAACTAGTCAACCCAAAAGTTGGAGCTAGAAAAAGCAAGTCGGATCTTAACAAAGACATGTCGGAGCTATCAAAGATATGTCAGAGCTAAAGACAAAACTCACTGGAGCTACCCAAAAACATATCGGACCTAAACAAACCAAGTCGGACCTTACGTCGGTCCTTGCTGGAGCTCGGACCTATTGTCGGACCTTGTTAAAAAGGTATTTCGGTAGTATTCAAAACTTTTACCGTCAAAGCCAATGTATTCAGCACACATAGGTCTCACAATCTCTCCCTTGATGAATGCATTGGCAACACCACTTAAAATCCGTACATTGGCTTATTCACATGAAAAGTTTTGAAAACAATTTCTCCCCCTTTGTAAATCAGAAATAAAATTAGAAAAAAATTCTCCCTCTAAGAAGAATCGTGCCAAAACACTTGTAAAAGTGTGTAATGTGTGATCAATTTCTCCCCCTTTGACAATGTATTCAGCAAGGTACAAAAAAAATTAATAGTTATGAGCATATTAAAACATATACATATAAAACAAATCTCATCCAAGTCATACTATCAAGTAACTTACACTATCACTTTGATGAGATACATAAAGTAGTGCAAGCCATGCTAGAGATCAAGTGTAATTTTCAATTTAAGCAAGTCATGATCTCACAAACTTAACTATTTCAAAACCTGAAAGCATGACACTTGTTGCTGTATTTTATTATTTTTCGAAGCACAAATTTAGATCATATGATATTTGCAAGAGATCATATGCGCATCTGCCTTATTCTAACCAACCAATCCAAGCTTATGTCATTTGACAATCAGAAGCTTAAGGACATGGTTTTAGTCATACATAACTTCTTCCAAGTTCATATCTAAGTACAATGATAAGCCATCTCAAAAGAAGAAGTGTGATGCATGTATATTCTCTTGATATTTTCTCAATTTATATTTGACCATAAAAGCTCAACATGTGAGTTGGTTACTTGATTAATTCTTTATGGTTAAAAGCACTTGTGAGCATGCAATAAGTTCAAAGCAGCAAGAAAGTTTGATCATGACCAGATTTAGTGTAAGTAATTATTCCAATTACTAGTCATGGCAAAAACTACAAAATGTATAACACGAGTAATGTAATAAGAACACCAGCATGTAAAAGGAATCACAAAGTCATATTTGTATGAAATACTATACTCATAATATTCTAATTTCAGATTCACACAAATACTCCACAAGTTTCAAAATTCCCCCTCAATTTAAGCCATGTGGATGCATAACCCCTATTTCACTACGAATGAAACAAAAATGAGTGAAATCCAAAGGTTTTGTAAAAATGTCAACCAATTGTTGTTCGGTATCTACATGGTGAAGCACAATGTTTCCTTTTTCAACATTATCACGAAGAAAGTGATACCTAATGCCAATGTGCTTTGTTCTCAAATGTTGCATGGGGTTCTTAGCAATGCAAATGGCACTAGTGTTATCACAAAACAATGGAACACTATCTAGATCAACCCCATAGTCCTTAAGTGTTTGAACAATCCAAAGAATTTGTGAACAAGCGCTAGCAGCAGCTAGATATTCAGATTTGGCTGTGGATTTTGCAACTAAACTTTGTTTTCTAGAGAACCAAGCAACAAGTGAATTACCAAGAAAATGACAAGCACCTGAAATACTTTTCCAATCAATCCTACAACCCCCAAATCAGCATCGGAAAAAGCTCTCAATGAAACGGTTGAGGAAGACGGAAGAAAAATGCCAAATTCTTGAGTTCCATGTAAGTACCTGAGAATCCTTTTGACAGCTTGACGATGTGAAGCACGTGGGGAAGCTTGAAATTGTGCACAAAGACATGCGCTGAATTGTATGTCCGGTCTTGATGTCATGAGGTACAAAAGTGATTCGATCATGCTTCTATATTCCTTTTGATCCACGGGTTCACCGTCTTCATCAAGTTCAATTGTCATTGCTGTACCCATTGGTGTCTGAAGAGGCTTGCTTTTGTCCATGTTAAAGCGCTTAAGAAGGTCCCTTGTACACTTCCTTTGATGTACAAAAGTATCTTCCTAGGTTTGCTTGATTTGCAGCCACAAGAAGTAAGTGAGTTCACCCATCATACTCATTTCAAATTTTGAACTCATCATTGCTGAAAACTTGGACACAAGATCATGAGAAGCACAAACAAAGATAATATCATCCACATACACTTGAACGAATAGTGAGTCATTGCCAAGCCTAAGTACAGAAAGAGTTTTATCTACCTTGCCCATGGTAAAACCATTTTCAATTAAGAAAGTTTTTAACCTATCTTACCGTGCTCTAGGAGCTTGTTTTAGACCATACAGGGCTTTAGTTAGTTTGAAAACATGATTAGGTAATTCTGGGTTTTCAAAACAAGGTGGTTTCTTAACATAAACCTCCTCATCTATGTAGCCATTAAGAAAAGCACTTCTTACATCGATTTGATATAACTTGAAACCTTTTGATGCGGCAAAGGCTAATAAAATTCTTATGGCTTCTAATCTAGCAATAGGAGCAAAGGTTTCTTCGAAATCTAAGCCTTCAATTTGTGTGAAACCTTGAGCAACCAATCTAGCTTTATTCCTAATTACTACACCATCCTCACTTTGTTTGTTTTTAAACATCCATTTAGTTTTGATTAAGGTGTGGTTATCAGGTGGAGGTACAATTTTCAAAACATTATTTCTTTCAAAGATTTCTAACTCTTCTTGCATAGCAATAATCCAAGATTCATTAGTGAGTGTTGTGTGATATATCATTGGGTTCAAAAGCAGCAACAAAAGCATAATGAGCATGAGAATTGGGGTCGGAAAACCTGGATCTTGTAACTCGTTCATGCAAGCTTCCAATTATCTATTGCGGGGGATGATTCTTGTAAATCCGTAGGGGAACAGATGCATCACAAGCTTCTTTTTCATCAGGTTCATCACAGATTGATGAGCTTGTGGCTTGTGGACGATCAGGACCAGCAGAGGTGGTAGTCGGAGCTTGTTCAAAGTTCAGAGTTGGACACGTGTCAGCTTCAGAACTATCAGGCAGTATCACCGACTCTACTTCTTGTTCGAAAATACCCTCCCCCGGATGATATGTATCTGATCCTGCAGTACCAGTGCTAGTACCTGGTCATTTACCTCCAAAGGATTGTACTCGTGTCGGACCAACGGTGTCGAGGTGCAAAAGTTGAGCAGACTCAGTTGTCATAGTCATCGTGAGAGGAGCATGTGAACCTGCAACCATCTTAGCATGTCTACACGAAGAGCATACAATATCTTTGTCTCCTTTGAGTTTAGGCAAACCACGTATGTGATCAAGAGTACTAACACCAGTGAGGTGATCAAAGCCTGCGTGACCAAGTTTGCGATGCCAGAAAAATAAATCTTTTGAATCATTGGCAACTAGACACCTATGCTCAGAAGTTGACATATCAAAATCAGCTTCAAAAACTCTTCCAAAACGAGACATGTTAAACAAAAGCTCACTATTTGAATCTACAACTTTGCAACAATTTTTAGAAAAAATTATTTCCAAATTTTCATCAAGCAATTGAGAAACAGAGAGCAAGTTGTATTTCAAATTTTTAACAAGTGCCACGTCTTTTAAAGTGTAGTGATTATTACTCTAACCGATCCTTTAGTAATAATAGGAGTCGAAGAATTATCGGCGAAAGTAACATTTTCTACACGTGACACAAAAGAGAGGAGGAGAACCATTCTCTGTTACTGGTCATGTGGCGTGAGCATCCTGAATCCACAATCCATATGTTCTCCTTCCTCAAGTGTGAAACCTACACAGGAGGACAATACGTCTATCGGTACCCTGCATATCGGATACCCCTTGGAACTGCAAAAAGTGCAAAGGAACTCCACCTATCAGAGTTGAAGACCTCCGAAGGCCCCACGTGTCACACAGAACCGGGCCTGCCTCCCTTCTATGGTTAGTCCTAGTGCCGCCATGTGTATCATAAAATCGGAGCTACATTCCATACATGGGTAAGCTCCATAGTAGATACCTGTGTGGCATCCCCGGACCTAACCCTCGACAGAGGAAAGCTCTGGTACCGACACCTATACAACAGCACCAGACCTACTCGTCCAAGACTTTAAGCTTCGGAGCTGCCACGCGTCCAACCGCCGGACCTTCAAGCTCAACAGGCAGACTAGTGGACCTCCAACGGCTCGGACCTTCAAGGAACAATTAAAGCTTCAAGACCCGATTATGTGTCATTAATGCTATCTTAATGACACACGATCGGAGGACCCCTAATACCAGTAACGGTGCCATCAAGACGCGTTACGATGCTGTTAAGGGGAATTAAGCACATTAATTGTGTATTAAGCATCAGTAACTGCCAGGGCCACATGTCAGGCCAGGCTGATGATGTAACGGCCAGTCCTTGTACTATAAAGGGACTGACCGGGCGATACACGAGGGGACTTGGACACTCTTGTCTAACTCACAGGCACTACACACGTACGCCCAATACAACAACACACACCCGTAGAGTAGGGTATTACGCTCAGGTGGCCCGAACCACGTAAATTCTCGTGTCAACCCATCATCTTGTTCTGAATCTCTGCGCACCCCAACTGAACTACAATGTCCGCGGGCTACCAACGGTAGTACCGTGAGAATTGTCAGAATCACACTCCGACAGTTGGCGCGCCAGGTAGGGGCGTGCCCGAGATTTAAAGATGGTGAATTCTGCTGCTGGATCATCCAACGGTAACCATGCTGTGCAACCTGCTGGAGGCAATCCCTCCAACATGCAGCACCCAGCAGGTGACGTGGCTCCAGCAGGAGTCATGCCACTGCCGCCACCATCCGCTCCGGCGAATCAAGCTGGACGTTGAGATGGGGCGTCCGCGTCGGTCACTGCATCGGCGAACCACAACCCTGAACACGTGATTAATGCTGCGTGTGCTCTTCTCCAACGTCCACTGCCTCCAGGAGCACTCCATGGTGCGATGGAGCACTGGAGAGCTGATGTGGAACACCTGGTTGCAGCAGCAGCCGATGGCATCAGCAATGAAGGTCCTCCCCCTTGGGGCGGGCCCCATCTCAGCATCGGACCTTGTCGGGTAGACTTGGTCCGCACGCTTCGCAACACAGGAGGCGTGCTACGTCTCAACAGGCGACGTCGCTGCCTTCCGGGGCGCGACATACTCAAACGATAACAAGGCTTTCAACTCATGACCTCCGGGCGGAGCTCGATCGTCATTATCGTCAACAGAACGACCGCGTGCACATCGAGCGTGCTCGCGAGAGGCGAGAGGCTCGGGACAGTCCTGCTCCTGAGGGAGTAGGAGGAGGTTGTTCTGCTTTGGCCATGCACCTACACATGGTCAGATAGCCACAGAAGTTACGACCTCATCTGCCGGAGAAATTTGACGGGACTGTCAACCCGCCGAATTTCTTCAAATCTACTCCACCGCTATCCTTGCGGCTGGGGGAAATGAGGTCGTGATGGCCAATTATTTCGCTGTGGCTTTAACTGGGACCGCCAGGTCTTGGTTCATGAGCCGACCGCCTGACTCCATCAAAAGTTGGGCTGAGTTGTGCCAAAAGTTCACCGCCAACTTCGGGAGCTCATACACCCGACCAGGCACGGAACTGGACCTTTTTGCTGTCAAGCAAAAAGGGGGAGAGTCCTTGCGATCTTTCATCTAGAGGTTCTCCCAGGTACGAAATACCATTCCTTCTATCTCAAGCGCTTCTGTTATTGTGGCATTCAGACAGGGCGTTCGAGACAAGAAGATGCTGGAGAAGCTGGCGACCAAGGAAGTCACCAGCGTCACAGAACTCTTCAGCTTGGCAGACAAGTGTGCCAAAGCTGCGGAGGGCCGTGAAATGCACTCCCAACCACCTCCGGAGGCCAACAAAAAATCCTCCAAGGGTGAAGCCATTACCTTCAGGAGTGGCAAGAAGAAGAAAAAATCCAACGACAAGAAGAAGCCATCGGCCGGTACACCTACTGCCGCTGCTGCAGCAGCTCCGGGTGGCCGGGGGCCATGCCCAGAGAAATGACCTCGACCGTCGTCTGAAGACGGTGGTAGCTCCAAGATGTGGTGTCCCATAGACAACACGGACAGCCACAACTTGGAAAACTGCTGAGAGGTCCAGAACCTCGCCGGGCGCTATAACAAGCACCGGGAAGAAGCTCCTTTCTATCAAAGGGAAGGAAAACAAAAAGTCGACGAAGCTCCGGCTGAAGAGGAGTTAGGCTTTCAAGACCCTAAAAAGGTCTTGAAGGATGTTTACACCTGCGTTGATGACGACTCTGACGTCTCCGACAATGAGCGCCGGAAGACCATGAACACCATCTTTGGTGGTTCGTGGGACATCACTTCCCACCATGTCCTCAAGACAATGCAGCGGGACATGGCCTTTGTAGCTCCCACTGCCAGGGCGGAGCCTTATCGGAAGTGGATGGATACTTCCATAACCTTCGATGCTTCGGATTGCCCTCAGAACATGGTTGGAGCTGGCCAACTCCCACTGATGGTATCTTCGACCATATACAACATCAAGCTCCACCACGTAATGGTGGACGGGGGTTCGGGGCTGAACCTCATAAGCTTCGAAGCCTTCGTCAAGCTTCAGCTCTGACCTTTGGATCTTTGCCCCTCCCGACTTTTCTCCGGAGTAGGTCCAGGGGCCATAACTCCACTCGGTGCCATTACTCTCCCGGTGACCTTCGGAACCCGGAGAATTATAAGACCGAGAAGTTGGTCTTCGACGTGGCATAGATCAACTTACCATTCAACGCCATCTTGGGCAGGCCAGCTTTGTACAAATTCATGGCTGTGCTCATTATGGCTACTTGGTGTTGAAGATGCCAACACCCTCAGGCGTTCTCCGGATCCGCAGAGATCGTACCGCCGGAGTTACTGCTCTAGAAGAACTCCACGCACTTGCTACAGCGCAGGAGGAAGAATCCGGAAAGGAGCAAGCTCCAAAGCCCCCGAGCATTCGTCATCGAGGCTCAACCTCTGCACCTCGTGTGCAACCAAGCGGTGACACCGACATTCCCATCAAAGTTGTCCAAATTGGTTCCAACGCTGCTTAGACTACCCGTATATCGGGAGGTCTGAACGACAAATAGGAACTTGTGCTCATCACTTTTCTCTGGGCTAATGTCGATGTGTTTGCTTGGCAACCGTCACAAATGTCTGGGATCCTTAGGGAAGTGATTGAGCACAATCTGAAGGTTTATCCCATTGCTCGGCCTGTACATCAGAAGCCTCGGAAGCAATCAGTAGAGCGACAGAACTTCATACGTCAAGAAGTGAAGAAGTTGCTCAAAGCTGGATTCATCCGGGAATTCTTCCACCCAAAATGGCTGGCAAACCCAGTCATTATACCCAAGGCCGGCGGGAAGCTTCGGATGTGCATCGACTACACAACACTAAATAAGGCATGCCCAAAGGATCCATTTCCACTACCTAGAATAGACCAGATAGTGGATTCCACCTCCGGGTGTGAATTACTGTGTTTCCCAGACGCATATTCTGGGTATCATCAAATCAGAATGTCTAGGGAAGATGAAGAGCATACCGCCTTCATCATAGTAGATGGATTATACTGTTACACTGCCATGCCATTCGGTCTCAAAAATGTTGCTTCAACGTTTGTGCGAGCTATGTACAAAACTTTTGGAGAGCTCATTAGAAATGTAGTGGAAGTGTACGTCGATGACATCGTTGTCAAGATCAAGAACAAGGAGTCATTTCTTGACACCTTGCAAGCTGTCTTCGACAAGTTGCGAATCACACGCACAAAGCTAAACCCAGACAAGTGTGTATTCAGGGTTAGCTCTGGGAAGCTTCTTGGATTCTTGGTGAACCACCGAGGAATAGAGGCAAATCCGGCGAAGATTAAAGCTATTGAAGACATGCGACCACCAGCTCGCATCAAGGATGTCCAGAAGCTGACTGGATGTCTAGCTGCCCTCAGTAGATTCATCTCAAGACTGGTGGAACGGACACTACCCTTCTTCAAATTATTGAGGAAGTCCAGACCATTCCAATGGTCTGAAGAAGCAGAAAAAGGCATTCCAAGAGCTGAAGCAGCTTCTCACCACTCTACCAACATTGGTAGCTCCAAACCCTGGTGAGCTGCTTCTGCTTTACATTTCAGCAACTGACGAGGTTGTTAGCATGGTTCTGGTTGCGGAAAGACCAGAACCATCTCCAGTTCAGGAATCCAGACCCCTCCGGGAAGGTCCGGAGCTACCTGAAGGCGAGTGTGGGTCCCAGCCCCCAGACCCGGATCCTCAAGGCAAGACGCCAGAGGATCAACCTCCTACAAATGAAGGAGTTGTTGTTGCTGAACAAAAAGATTCGGACCCTTCCAGGAAGGTCCGGGTCACTTCAGAAGAAGCTCTGGGTTCCTCTAGCAAGAACCTAAAGGTCCCCAAAGAAGGTCCAGATCCCTCCGGGAGGGTCCGGGTTGATGAGGAGGAAGCTCCGGGCCCCTTCGGGAGGGTCCGGACAGCCCAGCGCCCAGTGTACTTCATCAGCAAAGTACTCCATGATGCCAAGACTCGGTACCTAGAGGTGCATACGCAGTTCTTATTGCCTCTAGGAAGCTTCGTCACTACTTCCATGCTCACAAGATTTCAGTGGTAACCTCTTATCCAATACGAGCAACCTTGCATAACCCTAACTCTACTGGGAACATTGCAATGTGGGTAGCGGAATTGGCCGAGTTCGATCTTGAATTCGTCCCAAGACAAGCAATCAAGAGTCAAGCATTGGAAGACTTTGTGGCGGAATGGACCCCCTCTCCATCAAATCCTGGGGGGGGGGGGGGGCCAGTGAGCAGAAACCAGAACCTAAGGCTCTGGTCTTCACTGAGCCTCACTGGACTCTCTACTTCGACGGCTCCATGCAAAAGCAGGGGGCCGGAGCTGGAATCCTTCTCCTCGCTACGACCGGGGAGAAGGTCAAATACATGGTTCACCTTGACTTCAAGGTGACCAACAACATGGCAGAGTATGAAGCACTAATTTATGGGCTCAAGGTGACGATATCATATGGTGTCAAGCAGCTGTTGGTAAAGGGTGATTCGCAGCTAATAATAAAAAAAGTCAAGGGTGAATGTTGTTGCAACAACCCTCAACTAGCTGCATATCTACTTGAAGTCCAGAAGCTTCAGAAGGATTTCGATGTCCTGGATCTTTGCCATGTCCCGCGTCTCAACAACGCTGAAGTTGATGAACTCTCCAAGAAAGATTCAACCGGAGCTCCGGTTCCCAACGTAACCTTCATCCGGAGATTGTCAAGACCAATAGCTCAGCCTGCCGAACTGAGGGAAGGGGGCAAGACCAGCACCTCAAAGCTGGCGGTCCCGATGGCCCTGTTACCATGGCGTCCATCAAGGGTCGTAGGTGCTGCAGGAAGCTCCGAGCAACCCAACACACAAGACTCAGAAGCTCAAGTTAGCTCCGATGCATGGATCTCGGAGATACGGAGCTACTTGAAAGATAACATCCTTCCTAAAGATAATGTATCTGCTGACCAGATAGTTAGATTAGCTAAAAGATACACACTAGTAGAAGGGGATCTCTACCAGCATGGTGCCAACGGCGTCCTAATGCGGTGCATTACAAGGGAAGAAGGCCACGAGCTCCTTGCGGAAATCCATGGAGGCGAGTGTGGGAACCACGCGTCTTCCCGCACGTTGGTCGGTAAACCCTTCTGACATGGTTTTTACTGGCCTACAGCACTGCAGGATGCAACCGAGCTAGTGAAGAAATGTGAAGCATGCCAGTTTCATGCAAAGCAAATTCACACACTAGCTCAACCACTACAGATGATACCTTCGACATGGCCATTCGCCGTGTGGGGTATGGATATCTTGGGACCTTTCCCAAGAGCCGTCGGAGGTTACAAGTTCTTGTATGTCGCCATCGACAAGTTCACTAAGTGGTCGGAAGAAACTCCAGTTGTGACAATAAACATGCAATCAGCTATCAATTTCTTGCAGTCCATAGTGTGCAGATTTGGAGTCCCAAATAAGATCATAACTAACAACGGGACCCAATTCACAAGCTCTGCATTCCAAGGATATTGTGAAGACCTCGTCATTCAAGTTAGCTACGCTTCCGTAGCTCACCCAGCAAGCAATGGCCAAGCTGAGAGAGCAAATGCAAAAATCCTAAAAGGACTCAAGAAGCGCACATATGAGCGCCTGAAAAAACATGGAGCCAACTGGATTGAAGAGCTTCCGCCCACCTTGTGGGCAAACAGGACAACTCCAAACCGGTCAACTGGAGAGACACCCTTCTTCCTGGTGTACGGAGCTGAAGCAGTCCTTCCTACGGAAATCACCTTAGGGTTGCTCTGTGTGACGCCCGGTTTCGAAAATTGAACCAAGCTAACGCATATGTGTGCCCAGGATGTTCAACACACATACACGAGTGATTCACAAATGATATACAGAAAATTACCACAGCTCAAATTATTAAATAAGTACTCTTATTACATAATTCATTATATCCTCAAATACAAGCTCTAATGAATATTAATGACAGGTTCAACTATGCAGTGGAAATAAACTAACTAAGCAACTAAGCAAAAGGGATAGCGCAGCTCCATGCAACACCACAGGCAAAACTGACGGTAGACACGGCCTAGATCTCCACATTATCGCCAATAAACTCACAATCCTGACTTGCAACTGTTGGGGGGGGGGGGGGGTTGCAAGAGTGAGTACATGTCATACTCAGCAAATGTGGAAAGTATGACATGTGGCTTATTCAAATGACGAATGTAATAATGGCTAATGCTGAAAAGTACAGAAAAAGATTTGAAAAGCAATATATTATATGTATGTGAAGTAAACCCATCATAAGCTATGTAACCATACCAGTCCATAATTTACCATTATCAATAACCATAATCAATGTCATAAACAATAATCCCATCCATAACCATAACCATAATCATAACCATAACCATAATCATAACCATAACCATAATCATAACCATAACCATAACCATTACCAACCCATAACCATAAACCAACCATAACCATTACCAGACCATAACCATCCATAACCATCCCAAATCCCAATTCCAACTCTAATCATGTAGGTCATCCAGGCGCTCATAACCGGGAGCACGGCTATCTTGATAGTTTTTAAACACTCTGCAGAGGTTGTACCACTTTACCCACATGTTTGTGATTTCATCACCTTTCGATGACTAAGAAACCTCCATTATGCCATCTCACACTTCCGTAGGTGTGTGGCCAAGAGATCACAAAATAGCCTTTCAAAAGGGACTACTAGTATGTACGGGCCCACTAAGGTTTCACCGGCAGGCTTGAATCTCCATTCTCCCACCCACGGGCCCCCTCGTGTGCCATGCGGATCCCAGGGCAGTCCTCCTCGACTCCCATTCCCCACGCCATCCAATGGTCCATACAATACTAGCAGCGCTCCTAATTAATCAGCTACGCCGCACCCATACTTGGCCTTGTGGTGGCACTGTTGACCTGGCATATTCTCGCATGAACCGGTCCTTAGATCTAAGGCAAGCAAACCACCATAACATCCAACCCATCCACAAAACCATGCTTGCTTAGATCACCCATCGTATTGACCAGTTCACATTAACCAGAATATCATTGATGCATAATTAAATGTGTAGTGTTGTTTGCCATCCCAATTAATTAAGCGAAGCAAAAAGGTAAAAACCCTTCCCGACTCTCTACCATAAATTCCAGGTGACAAGGGTGGTCAAACAAAACTAGTAAACTTCCTACCATAGGACTTCCCATCAATTTGACACAAGCATGCAAGTTCGCAAACAAAACATTTAATTTAAAATAGGATCAATATGCTTCAAGGACACTTGCCTTGCTTCGGCGGATGGGGTTGCTCAAGCGCTTCGAAGTCTTGGTTCTGGAAATCCTCGTACACGATCTCTTGAGCACTTCCCTCTACTCGTTATCACACATACAAGAAAATACATACAATTCAACATGATGCACACACATTAATCAACATGCGATGATATGCATGCAAGGTGCAATAATTAATTAACTACGGTTGTCTATTAATTAGATGCAACTAGTTCATACGTGTTCATATGAGTTTACGGGGGTTTTAAGGTGGATTAATGCTGCTGAAAATAAAATTACGGTGCAACTAAAATCAATTTATGTCTATTAGATCTAATGCATCGCTAAAATTCGCATCGGGAACATGGCCTACCGTAGATCTGACGGCTTGACGGTCGCGGAACGAATGCGACGCGTAGACGAAGTGGATGGCGCAGCAGTCCCTCGGCGGCACGACGACAGCGGCGCGATGTCGACGTCGATCTCCGGCGAACGGTGGCGCCCTCCTCTTTTTCTCCCTCTTCTTCCTTTTTGCTTCTGTACTGGCGGCTAGGATCTTTCCTGGGCGTTTTGGCGGCTGGGATCGTGGGGCTTTGGTGCTTCTTTTATAGGCACGGCGAGACAGGATCGGGAATCGGTTCCGGAAAATCGGGGGCGGGTGCGTACGGCGCGGGAGCGGGATCCGCGCGTACGCGGGAGGGAGTCCGTGGCGGAGGGGCATTACGGTGTCGGGGTGGGGAGTCGGGGCGGGACGGGAGGCCGAGCCGGGCGGGATCGCGCGTAGGGGTGGGGAGTCGGGGAGGGACGGGAGCCCGAGCCGGGCGGGGTCGGACGCGCGGCTCGCACGCGGGCGCGCTGGCGGGGTCGCGGGGCTGGCGCGAGCGTCGGGACTTGGGGCGGGCGGCCGAGGCTGGTGCGGAGCGGGGCGCTCGGTCGGCTGGGCCGCTGGCCTGGCCGCCGGGTTGGCCCTCTTTTTTTTTCTTTTTTCTTCTTTTTTTAGTATTATTATTATTTTATATTTTATATTTTATTTATTTTACTTTTTTTATACTCTTTTTTTATTATATAATTTATTATATATATATATATTTATATATATATATATTATTCATATTATATATTTATTATTTATTATTTTTATAACATATATTCTTAATATTAATATTTTATCTATTTTTATATATTGTTATATGTATTATTTATATATATACTTATATATATTTTTATTATTATTTTTATACTTATTCCTTATTACAAGTTTTAGGCTATAATTATTATTTTCTATTTCTTCTTTTGCTACATACATTTGTATATATATGCTCCATCTTTTATGTTTTATTATTTTTCTTTTATCCTACTAATGGTTAATGCATGATCATGTATGCAATGCACGATGCGAAAATTTAGGGTGTTACAAACCTACCCCCCTTAAAGTGAATCTCGCCCTCGAGATTCGATAGCGTGGAGAAAAGATGAGGGAATTTTGCCTTCAGGTCTTCTTCACGTTCCCATGTAGCCTCAGCTTTTGTATGGTGGTCCCATTGCACTTGACACCAACGAATTCTCTTATTCCTTGTGAATCCAAAACAATGGGGTTGGTGGAGAAGTCTACCCCCCTTATTCTAAGGCTTATTTTTGGACATACTATATTTGTTCTCATCTCTCCTCCAGGAGACTTAACCAATAGAGTAAACTTCATATGAGAGATAGGCAAACTATACTTGGCAACATACTTCGATACAATGAATGAATGCGATGCTCCAGAATCAAATAACATAGTCGCGGGATTGGAGTTAGCGACAAACATACCAATGACCACGTCATCCGCTTGTTGAGCATCCTCCGTAGAGACATGGTTCACGTTGCCACGAGCAAAATTCTGCTGTCCACGGCTTCTTTGTGGCTGTCCTTCATTAGGTCTTGGGTTTTGCCTCGGCGCATTGCTTCTTTGACCAAGGCCTGACTTAGGACATTGATTCGCAAAGTGTCCAGCTTCTCCACAAGTATAGCACCTCTTAACTCTAGCGGAATTATTGGGACGAGCTTGGTTTTGAGCATTGGCTCCAGGAAAATCAGCACGAGGCGCATAAGGCATTGCTTGCATATCAGGGCGCTGCTGCATAAACTGAGTTGGGTGCGGTGCATAACCAGGGCGCTGAGCAGGAATAGAGGAGCTGTAATGAGGTGCATTGGGTGGCGCAAAGCGAGGGCGCACATTACTTCCTTGTTGCTGTCCTTGATATGGCGCCTTCCTCTTGATTTCTTGCTCCATCTCACGGATCTTGTTCTCAACCACAATTGCTTTGTCCACAAGTTTCTGGAAATTTGCATAGTCACAATTGAGCAATTGTACTTGGATTCCATTGTTGAGACCCCTCATAAACAGATACTGCTTCCTACTATCAGTTTTGATGTCTTCTGGAGCATATCTTGATAATTGAGTGAATTTGTTGAGATACTCACTCACACTCATCCTTCCTTGCCTGAGATTTTCAAAATCTTGTCTTCTCAGTATCATAACTCCTTCCGGCACATAATGAGAATGGAAACTCTCCTTGAATTCGGCCCAAGTCATCCTCTCTTGATTCTCATGAGCATTGCAATAAGCATCCCACCAATCGGCAGCTGCTCCAATGAGTTGATGAGAAGCAAACAAGACCTTCTCCCGGTCACTACTTTAGACAATAGCTAGCTTCTTCTCCACGGACTTGAGCCAATCATCAGCATCCATAGGGTCAGTAGCTTGAGCAAAGGTTGGCGTCCTAGTCCTCATAAACTCTCCCAAACGGTTATGAGGAGGCGGGGGTGGCGGTGGAGGCATGTGTGGCTGATTGTTGATATTGCCAGCCTGCAGCTGTCCCATGGTCTGTATCATGGTCTGCATTAGCTGGTTTTGCATAGCTAGTAGCTGCTCAATATTGATGGCTCCATGAGCAGGTCCTTGTCCGTTGTTGTTCTGAGGCACTCCATTGTTCTCCTCCTCATCATTGGCATCCCTCTGGTTACGAGTCCTCACCATCTAGAGCAAAGCAATAGGTAAGAACTAAGAAACGTCCCCAACTATATGCATCAAGGGATATGAAACTAAACAGCTAGCTACACTAGCCTAGGTGGACATGGTAATGCTAAGGCATCCCAAAATCCTCTATTAAGCACACAAGCAAACAATATATATATATATAGCAAATAGCACACCAAGCAAACACATCGATTCCTGAGTGCTCCTATGTGCTCTAAAGTGTCCATTCTATCTAGGCTGCGTCCTACGGTCAACCTGTGGCTCTGATACCAATTTGTGACGCCCGGTTCCGAAAATTGAACCAAGCTAACGCATATGTGTGCCCAGGATGTTCAACACACATACACGAGTGATTCACAAACGATATACAGAAAATTACCACAGCTCAAATTATTAAATAAGTACTCTTATTACATAATTCATTATATCCTTGAATACAAGCTCTAATGAATATTAATGATAGGTTCAACTAATGCAGTGGAAATAAACTAATTAAGCAACTAAGCAAACTAAGCAAAAGGGATAGCGCAGCTCCATGCAACACCACAGGCAAAGCTGACGGTAGACACGGCCTAGATCTCCACATTATCGCCAATAAACTCACAATCCTGACCTGCAACTGTTGGGGGGGATTGCAAGAGTGAGTACATATCGTACTCAGCAAGTGTGGAAAGTATGATATGTGGCTTATTCAAATGACGAATGTAATAATGGCTAAGTGCTGAAAAGTACCGAAAAACATTTGAAAAGCAATATATTATATGTATGTGAAGTAAACCCATCATAAGCTATGTAACCATACCAGTCCATAATTTACCATTATCAATAACCATAATCAATGTCATAAACAATAATCCCATCCATAACCATAACCATAATCATAACCATAATCATAACCATAACCATAATCATAACCATAACCATAACCATTACCAACCCATAACCATAAACCAACCATAACCGTTACCAGACCATAACCATCCATAACCATCCCAAATCCCAATTCCAACTCTAATCATGTAGGTCATCCAGGCGCTCATAACCGGGAGCACAGCTATCATGATAGTTTTTAAACACTCTGCAGAGGTTGTACCACTATACCCACATGTTTGTGATTTCATCACCTTTCGATGACTAAGAAACCTCCATTATGCCATCTCACACTTCCGTAGGTGTGTGGCCAAGAGATCACAAAATAGCCTTTCAAAAGGGACTACTAGTATGTACGGGCCCACTAAGGTTTCACCGGCAGGCTTGAATCTCCATTCTCCCACCCACGGGCCCCCTCGTGTGCCATGCGGATCCCAGGGCAGTCCTCCTCGACTCCCATTCCCCGCGCCATCCAATGGTCCATACAATACTAGCAGCGCTCCTAATTAATCAGCTACGCCGCACCCATACTTGGCCTTGTGTTGGCACTGTTGACCTGGCATATTCTCGCATGAACCGGTCCTTAGATCTAAGGCAAGCAAACCACCATAACATCCAACCCATCCACAAAACCATGCTTGCTTAGATCACCCATCGTATTGACCAGTTCACATTAACCAGAATATCATTGATGCATAATTAAATGTGTAGTGTTGTTTACCATCCCAATTAATTAAGCGAAGCAAAAAGGTAAAAAACCTTCCCGACTCTCTACCATAAATTCCAGGTGACAAGGGTGGTCAAACAAAACTAGTAAACTTCCTACCATAGGACTTCCCATCAATTTGACACAAGCATGCAAGTTCGCAAACAAAACATTTAATTTAAAATAGGATCAATATGCTTCAAGGACACTTGCCTTGCTTCGGCGGATGGGGTTGCTCAAGCGCTTCGAAGTCTTGGTTCTGGAAATCCTCGTACACGATCTCTTGAGCACTTCCCTCTACTCGTGATCACACATACAAGAAAATACATACAATTCAACATGATGCACACACATTAATCAACATGCGATGATATGCATGCATGCAAGGTGCAATAATTAATTAACTACGGTTGTCTATTAATTAGATGCAACTAGTTCATACGTGTTCATATGAGTTTACGGGGGTTTTAAGGTGGATTAATGCTGCTGAAAATAAAATTACGGTGCTACTAAAATCAATTTATGTCTATTAGATCTAATGCGTCGCTAAAATTCGCATCGGGAACATGGCCTACCGTAGATCTGACGGCTTGACGGTCGCGGAACGAATGCGACGCGTAGACGAAGTGGATGGCGCAGCAGTCCCTCGGCGACACGACGACGGCGGCGCGATGTCGACGTCGATCTCCGGCGTACGGTGGCGCCCTCCTCTTTTTCTCCCTCTTCTTCCCCTTCTTTTTCTCCTTTTTTCTTCCCTGGGCGCAGCTCTCTGGACTCCCTTTTTGCTTCTGTACCGGCGGCTAGGATCTTTCCTGGGCGTTTTGGCGGCTGGGATCGTGGGGCTTCGGTGCTTCTTTTATAGGCGCGGCAGGACAGGATCGGGAATCAGTTCCGAAAAATCGGGGGCGGGTGCGTACAGCGCGGGAGCAGGATCCGCACGTACGCGGGAGGGAGTCCGTGGCGAGGGGCGTTACGGCGTCGGGGTGGGGAGTCGGGGCGGGACGGGAGGCCGAGCCGGGCGGGATCGCGCGTCGGGGTGGGGAGTCGGGGCGGGACGGGAGGCCGAGCCGGGCGGGGTCGGACGCGCGGCTCGCGCGCGGGCGCGCTGGCGGGGTCGCGGGGCTGGCGCGAGCGTCGGGACTCGGGGCGGGCGGCCGAGGCTGGCGCGGAGCGGGGCGCTCGGTCGGCTAGGCCGCTGGCCTGGCCGCCGGGTTGGCCCTCTTTTTTTTTCTTTTTTCTTCTTTTTTTTATTTAGTATTATTATTATTTTATAATTTATATTTATTTATTTTACTTTTTTATACTCTTTTTTTATTATATAATTTATTATATATATATATATATATTTATATATATATATATTATTCATATTATATATTTATTATTTATTATTTTTATAACATATATTATTAATATTAATATTTTATCTATTTTTTATATATTGTTATATATATTATTTATATATATACTTATATATATTTTTATTATTATTTTTATACTTATTCCTTATTACAAGTTTTAGGCTATAATTATTATTTTCTATTTCTTCTTTTGCTACATACATTTGTATATATATGCTCCATCTTTTATGTTTTATTATTTTTCTTTTATCCAACTAATGGTTAATGCATGATCATGTATGCAATGCACGATGCGAAAATTTAGGGTGTTACACTCTGGGTCCGGACCTTTGACGAAGCCACGCAGGACTAGCTCCGGCGTGAAGACCTTGACCTCGTTGAAGAGGGAAGGTGTCGAGCAGCTATTTGAAACGCACGATATCGCCAAGAGCTCTGGCGCTATCACCAAAGATATGTGCATAACCAATAGCTCGAGGAAGGCGATCTGGTGCTACGGAGAATACAAACTCGAGAAGGGTTAAACAAACTCTCCCCCAGCTGGGAAGGACCCTTCTGAGTGATCAAAGTATCCCGTCCCGGATGCGTTCGCTTGGCAACCGAGGATGGGACACTGCTCCTTAATCCTTAGAACATTGAGCACCTCTGTAAGTTCTATGCTTAATATCACAGAGGTGAGTCTGTAATTACATATGATGTATGTTATAGCATCATTGTACAGAGTCGGGTAGTTCCTCCGGGAGAACAGTCGGACCTTTCCTGGAAGGTCCGCAAACTTCAAGCAACACTTGACAACAGTCTCAGAACTAAAAGTGTAGCGAGCTACCCTGGGTCAAACAAGAAATGTAACACACTTAGCCTGGTTCCATACCCTAAGAGTGTACTTGTTTCCCCTGTACCCCGGACCTATAATGAAAGGCATCATTATGTGAAAATAGATTCCACGTGCATTTATTTTGTATAGGCTCATTCTTTTTTATTTTTCTCTTTCTTGTCTATAACAAAGTTGTGCAATTCTTAAGAAAATTTAGCTCGAACAATTCATGTATAATTCAAGTTGCATTGTTAATATTTTCGGGTCTTAACATTGTTGAATGGCCTACTCGCTTGAACGCCAAGCCAATCTTGGTCCAGAGTGTGCTATCGCCTTAGCCTGGTCCTGCACCCTAAGTATGCCACTCTACCTACACCCTGGCAGGCCTGAGTAAGGTGAGTCCAGGAAACGATCAAACCTAGAGAAAATAAACAAATGCACTAGATTGTATATAGAATTGTTGTCGACCTAAAAATTTCTTCCGGGAATAGTAAGCCGCAAATGAGTTATAGATAAGAAACGGATTTTACTGTTTTTCTTGACTTCGGTGTGCAGGAAAAATAAAAATCTAATGATGATGGTGGATGATGCCGGAGCTATCAAAGCCTCGACATCCCCTAAGTTGGCCTGCCATCGGTATTTTAAACATTGATAGTAGGTGTCGACGAAGCTATCAAGTTCCTGCAAATCCTGGGGGCCAGCCGTCAACGTGAAGAAAGGATGGTAGAAGGACACCCCAATGGGGTCTGCTGTCGATGCTCTACGTGTTGACAGTGGTCGCTGCAGGAGCTACTAAGCTCTGACAACCCCAGAGGACCAACTGTCAACTCTCTACGTGTTGACAAGGGTTATTGTCAGAGCTACTAAGCTCCGACAACCTCAGGGGATCCCTGCTATCGCCGACTTTGGACCTATATTCGACAAGTTCGAAGCACTCAAGTCTTCAACAAAATGCTACATCCTTTTGGTACATGTTTGCAATCAAATTGTGTACATCTACCAGGGGGCCAAGTGAGACAATGGTTAAAGACAAAACATGAAATTCATAAAATTCTTGGATTTCATTCATCTGGGGACAATGGATTACAAAATTGAGGAAAAGAAGATAAGATACAAGTGGGAACTACAAGGACAAAGTCCTAAGTCCTATGGAAGAACGAGGCAACCTTCTGGGCAACCTCCAACATGCTGGTCTTGGCGGCATCTCCCTCTCCATCGACGGGACCTTCAAGCACCGGATCTAGCGGAAATGAGGTTCCCGGCTTGTGTAGCACGTTAGCATGTATTCTGCGATATTCTGCGCAAGGGATTTTCCTTCTGTTTCCAACTTGTCCGCGATGACATCTCCCATCTTGTTAAGCTTGTTGCCTGCCGAGCTCAACGCCTTCAACGTCTGGTCCAGCTCCGGCTCCACATCGTCCGGGCGCATGGGACTAAAGCCCAACGGTGTTAGCGCGTCATTGGCTTTGCCCAAGAAGCCCCATACTTGTTGGGACTCCGCAGCCCTTGAGCCTCGCATCTCTTCCAAGGACCTCTTGGTCGCCGTAAGCTCCGAACCCTCCCGGGCAAGGCGCTCGACCTCTTTGGCGTGCTGCTGAATCCTTTCAGCAACTTGCCTTTCGAGGTTGGCAAGCTCCCCTTACCGGACGTGGATCTTGTTCTGGCGGTCAACCAGGTCTCTCTCCCGGCCCCGCACCTTCTTCTCCCTGGCAGCGACTTCGTTCTCCCTTTTGGTGACGTCATGTCCCCGCTGCCAGGCCTTCTTCTCCTCACTCTGGCAGAGCTCTTCCAGCTTCTTGGTGTGCTCTGCGAGGCTCTTGTCTCCCAGAGCCAGCCTCTGGGCAGGCTCCGCCTCCCTCTTCACGAGGTCATCCTGCAGCTCCAGGAGTTTTTGCTCTTCATCTTCAAGCTTTTTCTCCCGCTCCTCAAGAGCCCCTCAACGCTTGACGAGGCTGTCGTGGATGGCGCTGAGCTTCTCCTGGCGATCATTCGCTACTTCATTAGCAGCCATAGCTTGCTCGTGGATAGCCCGGGACTGATTATCGAGGGATCGCACCATGCTTTCCCTCTCGTCCAGCAGCTGGCCCCAGTACTTCATCCGAGACTTCTCCCTCTTGACCCACTCCTTGTCGTTGGCCGGTCTTGCCTGTGCCAGCATGGTCTCGAATTGGAGCCGGTTGCGCCACCTCCTAAGGGTTTGGCGCTCCTCCTCGAGGGCCTTGCTGTCGTGATAAAAGGACAGTTGGACCTGACGAAGGATGGAGCAGGCGTTGTCAATGGATAACGGCAGGGGGATCGGCTCCGGACCTACCGGGGTCTTCTCCGCTGGTTCCAGCGGGTTCTCCATAACAAAAATTGGGTCCCACTCTACAAGAGTGGTCCCCTGAGCTTCCACGGCACTGGGGCCGCCCTCCGGGATAGCCTCGGTCATCGCTGAGAAATGTCCTGCAACCGAAGTTTCTACCTCCGGAGTTGGCTCCGAAGGTCCCGCCGCCACATCGTCAGCAACTAGTCCCTCGGGCGAAGGACCGGTCACTTCGTCTTGGCACCCTGGCTCGGACATGGGTACCTCCGGAACCACCACCTCTGGGGCAGGCGTTGAAGATTTGGGCAGAGCTAAGGCCACTTCCGACTCCAACGATGGTGCCTCCTCCACCGCTGGTTCAGGCGCCGGTGCTTCAACCTCCACCGGTTCTGGTGTCCGCACCTCCGCAACAATCGGCTCAGGCGCCGGAACTTCATCAACCACCGGCTCCGCCGCTGGGGCTTCAGTAACATCTGGCTCTAAGGCCAGAACTGCATCTACCTCCGGCTCTAAGGCTGGAGCGTCCGTCATCACAACATCCAAAACCGGAGCTTCAACCTTCGGAGCTGGTGTCGCTGGTACATCTTCATTCATGTGGTCCGGCGCTACCACGGGTGCATCGGAAGATGAGTTGAGGTCAAGAACCATTACATTTGGCACCAGGGTTGTCGCGACCTCAGCCACCACCTAGGGCGGCGCTGAGATTGGAGCCGGAGCCTCAGCATGCACAGCATGAGCCGCTGTTGCAGGAACCGGAGCTTCAGCCCCTTTTTTGGAGACCCTGTGGATGAAGGATGAAGAAACTCAAAATATGATAACAACAAAAATAACCAACTGAGGTAAAAAAGAAAATTTACCTTGGGAGACTTTCGCTCCAGCTAGCGTGGAACCTCTTCACCAGGCGCTCAGAACTCGACCTAGTCGTAACTAGAGTAGTAGCTCCAGAAGGCTCTTCGGAGCTTGCCGCCACCGTCGACGACGTTTTGGTTGAGGCCCCCCTCGACTGGAAAGGACCCTCAGACCTAGAGCCCCTAGCTGGCCCTAGTGTCGGAGTCGCCCAGTCGGAGCTAGCGTCCCAAGAAGACGTCGATGCTGGAGCTGGTGTCGTTGTTGAAGACCTCCCCTGCCGGGGAGAAGGAGTTGTTGTGGAAGGAGCAGGTCTGATGGACCCCCCCGTCAGAGTGCTTCAACATCCTCTTTCGGCTGGAGGGCTCAACCAACTCTTTGTCCTTCCCTACAACTTCAGCTCTCTATCTTGGAGCACGAGCAGGGCCACCCTCGGAAGCTCCGGGGATCACCAATCTGGTGGTCGAATGCCTCTCTACTTCACCAAAGTCGTCAAGCACCGGTATCTTCCATCGGAGCTCCCTGCTGAACTCCGCCTCCATATTCAAAGGGAGGAAAGCCGCTGGCGGTGTTAAGTCATCACCCTCGGCGTCGATGCCATGCTGGAACTTCTTCGGATGAAGCTCCAAAGCAGCGCCTTCCAAATTGGACTTCAGGCCGGTTTCAATCTGGTCATCGTCCATCACACTGTTGAGGGCCCAGGCGAGCATCTCCCTCTTCTTCAGCAGAGCCCACCTGTTGACCAAGAAGTTACAGAAGATCGTCTGGGGGGTCACCCCTCGTTCCATACACTGGCAGATCCTGGTCAAGGCAGAGTTGAAGGCCTCCACAGCACTGGGACCTCACTCCATGCTTCCGTGTCAACATTGGGAAGACCCTCAGGCAGCTCCAGCCTCTCATGCTCCTCTGCCGTGATGATAATCCAATCCTTCTTCCAGTTGTCCCACTTGCCGAAAGGAAATGACCTCAAGTACTTGTGGGGGCACTTCTTGCGCTTCACAAAATAGTAGAAGCCAAGGTACTCATCACTCTTGTCGGTAGTGTGGATGGTGAAGAAGGTGCGGAAAAGCTCAACGCAGGGGGGAATACCCACCCACATCTTGTAGAAGTGGACAAATGTGGACACAAGAAGAAGGGAGTGAGGACCAAGGTGGTACAACTGCAGACCATAGAAGTCTAACAGCATCAAGAGAAAAGTGGAGAAAGGTGGGATCAGTCCCACCATGGCGTACGCAAAAATGTATACCATGTCACCAGTGCGCTTTTTCTTGAACGGAAGCTTGCCGGCATGGACCAGGTAGTTGAAGGAGTCGCTGGACCACCCCATGTAGGTCCGGACCTTCTTCAAATCATTGTCGATCGTGAGACGGCTCTTGCGGAGACCCAACTCCATCGCAACACGGCGGGGTGAGAGGGGAAAAGCAAGCGAAAGTTTGGAGGATTCGAGTGCAAGTTCATATGAAGGCGTAAAGAATCCCCAAACAATGCAAGCTTTCCTTCTTAAGTAAGCCCCCACAACGCTTGGGTGGAAACCGCAGAGGGGCCAAAGATACAGTTCAAAAATTTCACCCTGCCAATGACAAGGGGGCCCGGGGCCACCCAGACGATCAAGTTGAGGTCCTTACCCTAGCGAACCGTTGTCATGATGAGAGGCGGGAAACCAGAGGGCGGCGGCCTAACAGGGCGTGCGGAACTGATACGGTTTTCGTATTGAGAACCGACGACCTTCAATTGCGTGAGATCCGCAAACGCAGATCTCACTGCCGCATCCTGGGGATGCCACGTGGCGATAGTTTAACTGTGAACCACCACCTCAACGGCACATCCAAAAACCCTTGAAGACACGGTGCAGAAATTGAAAGATAGACCCACCACCTGCATAATGACTTAATCCAAAAGGTCTCTCCCAGAGGTGGGTCCAGGGGGCCACTGTCGGTACCCTGCATACCGGATACCCCTTGGAACTGCGAAGAGTGCAAAGGAACTCCACCTATCAGAGTTGAAGACCTCCGAAGGCCCCACGTGTCACACAGAACCGGACCTGCCTCCCTTCTATGGTTAGTCCTAATGCCGCCACGTGTATCATAAAACTGGGCCTACATTCCATAAATGGGAAAGCTCTGGACTAGATACATGTGTGGCACCCCCGGACCTAAACCCCGACAGAGGGAAGCTCCAGTATCGACATGTGTACAACAGCATCGAACCTACTCGGCCAAGACTGTAAGCTCCGGAGCTGCCACGCGTCCAACCGCCGTACCTTCAAGCTCAACAGGCAGACTAGTGGACCTCCAACGGCTCAGACCTTCAAGGAACAATTAAAGCTTCAAGACCCGATTATGTGTCATTAATTCTATCTTAATGACACACGATCAGAGGACCCTTAATACTAGTAACGCTGCCATCAAGATGAGTTACCACACTGTTAAGGGGAATTAAGCACATAAACTATGTATTAAGCATCAGTAACCGCTAGGGCCACATGTCGGGCCAGGCTGATGATGTAACGGCCAATCCTTGTACTATAAAAGGACTGATCGAGCGATACATGGGGGGACTTGGACACTCTGGTCTGACTCATAGGCGCTACACATGTACGCCCAATACAACAACACACACCCGTGGAGTAGGGTATTTTACGCTCAGGCAGCCTGAACCACGTAAATTCTCGTGTCAACCCATCATCTTGTTCTGAATCTCTGTGTGCCCCAACCGAACTACAAACTCCGCGGGCTACCAACGGTAGTACCGGCAGAATTGCCAGAATCACACTCCGATAACGTCGTTGACTCAATACTGGGGTTAGTAAATAAGCATTTGGGAATCTAGTACTGAGCCATGCGACGTCCAGTAGGAACAACATGCGAAGGCTGTGACAAAACAACATATTTATGAGTCAAGGGTTGAGGTTTCCTGTTCTTAACTATTGATTTAAAAGGGTTTACTCGTTTAGCATGAAAATCAGTAGCTCCGGAGTTAAGAGCAGTAGTTCCAAAGGAGAAAGTTGAAGCTCCAGATGCAAAGACTGAAAATCTGAAGGGAACAACAGAAGGTCCGGGAGCTCTCGGAGCTTATCGGAACTACCGAAGCTGCCTTTGCAGATTTCTTACCAGAAGGTCCGGAAGCTACTTTTTCAAATTTCTGACTCACTAAAGAAGGTTGCATGTTTCTAATCTTAGGTTTAGCATACATAGAAGATTTAGCATGATTGTTATGAGATCTAACAGACACTTTATCCTTTTTAATTTGTTTAGCTAGCCTATAACAGAAATCTATCACATTACCATCTTTATCACGATAAGTACAATGAAATTTTATTTTGTAATCATGTCTAGATGAGCATCCAATATTAGAAATAGAATTAGAAAGCACTCCTGCAGATTCAAAAAACACATCCTTTTGTTTAGGGACAATTTTGATTAAACCTCTTCCAAATGATCTTACAACGTGAGGTGGATGTGTTTTAGAATAAGCATGGGAATCAAAACCTAAACCAGTTTTATCATTGCAGGGTGTAGAAGAATTTAACAGCAAGTTTAGATTCTTGTTGCCATTGTAAAACTGCTCTAGTATCTTATTTTTATTGTCAAGTTCTTTAGATAAAACTAGGTAGTTTTGACATGAAGTTTTTCCTTTTAGTTTGCAATTGGAACAATATTTAACTTCATGAGAACGTAAAGCGTTGTTCATAATGGAAATTTCATTCATTGCATCTTTTAATTTATTATCAAGATTGTCACATACAGAACAATGCAGATCATTTGTAGAACAAGAAGCATCTTTTAAGTTTTTAACATTAAAATCAGATAGCTTTTTGTTCTTTTCAATTTCTTCATCAAGTCTATCCAGAGTGGAGGAGTGTGCACTTCTTAATATGGACAATTGTTCATAGATTAAGTCACATGAGGGACATGCATCATCACTAGGAACCAAAGTTTTTAAACGGTTGATTCTCGATTCTAGTGATTCAATTTTAGCAGCATTATCCCTAAGTTTTTTTCCTTTTTCTTGAAAATAATAGTTGCACGAGAAATTGCATCACACATTTCATTACAGGTAGAACATACCTCATCGTCGTCACTGTTGTGTTTTGCATCCTCCTGACTTGATCTTGATCTTGTTTTGCCTGCCATGAAGCATAAGTTGGCCAGATCATCATCATCTTCATCACTTCCAATGTCTACATCACTTGAACTAAGCTCTTGAAGTGCGGTGATGAAGTTGTTTATCATTTTGCGTCCTATGGAACCCTTCTTTTTCTTGTTGGAGTTTCCAGAGGTGGTCTTGACCATGTTCTGTTTCTCTTCACGGGTATTAGGACCTGAAAGGTTAGGGCATTCTATACGAAAGTGACTTGTATTACCACATTCAAAGCATCATTGAGGTCCAGAGCTTCCTCTCCTTCTAGTTCTCACATTTTGCAATGCTTTTGAGAATCGAGTAGAGATGAATGATACTCCTCTTCTAGAAATTCTTCACTCTGTTCTAGGGTTAGTGAAGACAACAAAGCAAGAGTGTTGCAAGATGATGATTGGCCAGAGCTAGGCATATCACGTTGTGAAACATATGCAATAGACTTATTTGGATTCTTTCATGATAAAATGTCAATTTCATGAGTTTTTAGTTTAGAGTAAAGCACATCTAAAGTAAGAGTACTCATGATAGTTGATTCGCGAATGGATGTTACTTTCATTTATAGGTGGCCAAACGGGCCGGTCCAAACGGGCCAGCCCGAAGCACGAACAAAATGGCCCGACACGAGCATGGCATGACCCGAAAAATTTGGGCCCGGGTCGGCCCAAAGCACGATACGAGCCGTGCCCAGGCCTTGATGTCCTGCCCGTTTAGGCCCGAATGGTGATTTTTATGCTGTTTTATTGTACCTTTTAACAAAAATGAGTCACGGCCCGACACGCTTAAAATGGGTTTGGGCCGTGCCCAGGCCTGGACCCCCAGCCCGGCACGATTTTTTTCCGGGCCGTGCTGTGCCGAGGCTTTTAAGGCACGAGCCCAGTCGGGCTCGGGCCGAGCCGGCCCAGCACGGCCCATTGGCCACCTATACTTTCATCTGCCATATTGTCATGTATAATGCACTAAGGAGTTCCCTAGCATTCTCAGCATCAGAAAAGTTTACGTTGACACTATGTAGATTAGTGAGAATTTTATTAAATTGCGCAATAAGTTGATCGATGGACTCACTAGGTTGCATCTCGAAGCGCATGTATTCCTTTTTGAACATATCTTATTTTACTGTGGGTACCGGGGTCCACACATTCCAAGAATCGCAGAGGGTGGTGTCGTGCGATGCGGCACTCAATAGCGCACACTAAAAGAATATGACACAATACAAAGTTTTATTTATATAAACAGCGGAAGTCTTTTACAATACTTAATATACAGCGGAAGATAATATTCATAGCTAATCTCTCAGCCTAGCGATGCAAAAGTGCAACCGTCTAGCCCGCGGATGCTACACACTAGCCACACACAATTTACTACAGCATGTAGGGATCCCATTTGGCGGTATAGCCTGACGGGGGCATCGCCTCATCCTCGGGCCCTTCCTCATATGTCTCACCTGCAAACAACTTAATATAGCAACCGTGAGCACGAAGGCTCGGCAAGACTTAACCGTCTCACCTAAACATGGAACTCTATATGAAGGGATACTTAACATAGGAATAGATATAGAAGTAAATGACTCACTTATATGTTGATCATCATTTTTACAAGTTAATAGCAGCAGCTTAAATGTTCAATAACAGTAACTTTAGTGAGCCTAATCTATAGCAATCATAGTTGCAAAGCAATTATATTTATATACATCGTATTCTCCTGACTTTTTAGTATTTACTACGTCATAGCACAGTGAACCAGCGGTACTCAAATAACCACGAGGGACGGTGATTGCAATCAGTACACACCTAAATAACACGTCACGTACACCCGTTCTTAAGGAGTGTGCCATGCTCCTCACCATGTCATACGCAGCCACCTTTCATAAGAGAACTCAAACGCTGAATCGGTCCCACCATCGTGGGCATAAGGTTCCCACACGGAGCATGTATGTGCCCGCCGGCGAATTTACACCTTACTACCCTCAGCCCACCCCTATCGACAAGTGGATATGCCTCAGCATCCAAGTTATCAAGTTACATCGGTTTCCTGGGTTCCATATGCCCAGTATGCATCCGGTACTGTTCAAACTTGTCCAGCAAGGCCGCACACGGATCGGTCCTCAATCGACACAAGCAGGGCTACGCACGTGATACCACGTCTCGTTACATCCTACCTTCTGCTCGGTCTCAATTTCAAAATTCTATACCATTCTTTGAATCAATTCATCCCGTGTGATAAAATCCTATATCGCGAGTAGATTCCAACTACTCGACTTCTATCAGATTCCTATAAACATTAGCATGGCAGTGTCTACTCGTCAAGTTCTAGACCTACCCAATACTCCATGGGATTTGTGGGTCATGCATGTGGAGTAACAAGCACCTTAGCCCTAATGCATAAAATTCATCCTAGACATAAGTGATACAAATAGAAAATTTGAAATAGCACTTAAATGCAAACTTTGTCTGGCTGTGAGTCAGAGGGGAAGTTAGCTTCTGGAAGTAGAGTCTCCAAGGGCTCCGGGTCCTCCTCGATCTCAGTCACTATATGATTTGCAATATATAAAGTACGTGAGTGATATAGAAACTATAGAAGAGATTTTATAAATACTGATCATGTATGTAAATGATTTTAATTGGCTTTGTTATTTTTACAGTGGACACTAGGATCTATGAGAAAGATCTGGACCACAAATTGGAGATGTTCAAGGAAGCTTGTTGTCTCTAAAATTCCAACAAGAAAAAGTCTTCTCTGAATTTTGGTACTTAATACGTAGCTTTGTCATGGCTACCAGTAGGTGATTATGGTATATAAGGTTCCACTGGTTCTATGAAAATTTGTTTCATAATTTTCTAAGCTTTCTACAGGGAGAAATTGATTTTACAAGTTCGTAAGAAATTCTGAAATAGTTACTGTACTTTCCCAATTTTACACTACGTAGAGATTTGGAACACTGATCAACCATGAAAATTAAGTACAATGAACTTCAAATTTTTACTGGAGATCAAGTGTATTATTAAGAGTATTCTGACCAAAATTGGGATTTTCCAATGAACAGAACAGTGGTAATTAATTTCTCAAGCAGTTATCTCAAAGGAATTAATTATGAAAATTCTGGGAGTTTCATGTCCAACGAATTGCATCACTGCAAATTTGAGAATAATATGAGTCTACCATAATTTATTTGGAATCATTTGAGCAAGTATGCTAGGAGTAATCAATTTTCAAAGTTTGCTCAAAATCTGGAATTAATTTACAATGGAAAAGTTCAAATAATTCAGCCGGCCCCACCGCGTTTAAATGGGCCAATCGCCTCTGGGCCACACCGGGGGCTACTTATTTAACCGCGCAGCCGCAGTCGATACGGTGGCACAGCTGATCCGCGCGGGGAATACGTCGCTGACAAACGGGGCCCAGGGGTCTTCGTTTACCTCCCGACGCGCCGCTCGGCCGCAGCGGTGCAGCGCCGGCGAGCTTGCCGGGATGGTTGTGTTGACCTCCTTCCAGCCTAGCCTTGACCGCCTAACTCTAAAATCGGATGCACAACACGAGGGTGGAGTCCAATCGTGGCGACGACGACCGGAGACGGTGGCGCGACGATGGCGGCGGCGGCTAGGGTTTCGGCTATGTCGAACTTGCTCGGGAATGGCGCAAGAAGCTCGGGAAAAGGCGGGAAAGATTCCTGGGAGCATGAGGATGACAATTTGGAGCTGCAAACGGGGTGGAATAGTCGGCAAAGTTGCCTTCGATGGTGAACAGCGGTGCTTTTCAACGACGGTGGGGGGAAACTCAAATAGCTCGGCCTCTACTCAATTATTCCCACTGATTCTTGGCATATGGGTGCGCTAGGAGATGGTGAGTCTACTACCTCACTGGATTAAGGTCCGGTTCTACCTAGAAACCGAATCGAAGTGGAGACCTAGTTTCAAAGTTATGATCATGCTGTCAGGGAAACTGGAAATACGAAATCGATAAAGAACGAAACGACAAACGGTTTTCACCGTAGTCTAACATGGGTGCAGGCGCACCTTTTTGTAGTTGATGGTGAAGCTTGAAACAGCCTAGAACCTTGGCTCCACGGTGATGCAGAGAAGGTCCAACGGCGGCACCACGACGATGTCCGCGGAACTTCAAAATACCGGCAAAACAGTGAGCAAAAAGACGAGCTAAGGGGTGGAGATGATAGAGCATAGACTTGGCGCCATCTTTGCTGTTTGCATCGAAGAGGAAAGAGGCAGGATCGAGGTGCTCACCCAGGAGGGAAAGAAGGCGGCGGTGCTCTGTTTTTCCAGGGAAGAAAGAACGACGAGCGGCGCCGGCTCTGGTCGATGGCGTGGGAGAATGAGTTTGGGGAGGGGATGAGGACGCCTTAAATCCATCTTGCCACCGAGATGCTTCCCTGGGTGCTTGGAAATCGCGGTGTCGAGCTCTACTGACATTGAAGCGCGGGGAGAGCAGAGAGGAGGCGGTGCACGCATTTGAGACACTGGACAGTGGGTCCCACAGCCCCTTCATCTCAATCCTGTCTGTTCTTTCAATTCACCCACCAATACTTGTCCAAATTTGTAGATTTTTGTGGAGAGGCCAATTTAAATATGGAGATTCAGATTCTGAAATTGGATTTTAAATTTCGACAGGTTTCATGTGAAATTCAAATTCAAATTTGAATTTGACTAGAATTCAATGTACCCATTGAATTAAAGAGAATTAGTGCTCAGAATATTATGAAAATTTGCAGGGGTTCTATTTGGAATATTTGGAAGCTAATGGTAAGCTCAGATTTTTATTTTGGCAAAGTTTGAACAGGAGCTAAATTTGAATTTTTGAATCCCTTCTATTGAAGCTTGAATGGGTTTAATTCCTCCCTTGCCATTTGATTTCTTTTACCTATCCAAATTTAAATTCTCCTATATGAACTGTTTACCTTGAATTTAGGGCCTTTACATTCCTCCCCCTTAAAAGAATCTTGTCCCAGGATTACGAATAAAAGAGACGGAGGTAAAAAGATTACCGGATATGAGATGATAATAAATCCGGATAGTTTGATCGGAGATAGTCCTCGCTTTCCCATGTCACTTCCTCAGTGTTATGGTTGCTCCATAAGACTTTGTAGAAGTACAAAGTTCGGTTTCTAGTGGTGCGAGTATTTTCATCGGTAATCCGGATCGGATACTCAGAATAAGTGAGATCCGGTTGGAGATTCTCGATGTCTTCGGTGCAGATTTCAGCTGCGTATTTAGGACATTTCCGCAGCTGAGGAATGTGTAATACATTGTGAACTCCAGAGAGTGACGCTGGTAACGCCAAACGATAGGCCACGGGTCTGAATTTTTCAATGACGGCGAACAGACCGATGAATCGTGGAGCAAGCTTTCCCTTCACTCCGAAACGATAAATCCCTTTCATCGAAGAGACACGGAGATAAACATGGTCTCCGATGTCGAAGTGGAGAGGTCGACGTCTTTTATCCGCATAGCTTTTCTGACGAGGTTGAGCAGCCTTGAGATTGGCTTGGATCACCCGTACTCGTTCTTTGGCTTCTTTTACAAGATCAATTCCGTACATAACTCGGTCGCCGGATTCACACCAGTTGAGTGGCGTATGACATTTCTGGCCGTAGAGAGCTTCATACGGCACCATCTTGATGCTAGTTTCATAGCCATTGTTATATGAGAACTCCGCCAACGGTAAATGATCATCCCAATTTTTACCGTGGTGGATAGCTCAAGCGCGTAGCATATCTTTCAAAACTTGATTCACCCGTTCAGTTTGACCATCAGTTTGTGGGTGATATGCGGAGCTTCGGATCAGTTTCGTCCCCAATGATGTGTGCAGCTGCTCCCAGAAACGAGCAATGAACAGCGCACCACAATCGGAAATAATCGTTTGGTGAACTCCGTGCAAGCACATGACTCTTGCAATATACAACTCCACATACTTCTTGGTGATGTAGTCTGTATTTACAGGGATGAAATGAGCAGATTTGGTTAGTCGATCGAATATCACCCAAATTGAATCATGCTTGTCGAAGGTGAGAGCTAATCCGACAATAAAATCCGTAATAATGTCCTCCCATTTCCACGGCGGAAGTTTCAATGGTTGCAGCTGTCCAGCCTTTCTCATGTGGTCGGCTTTCACCCGCTGACACGTATCACACTCCGATACGTACTTTGCAATTTCTCTCTTCATCCGTGTCCACCAAAATCTGGTTTTCAAATCTTGGTACATCTTGTTGCTGCCCGGATGAATAGAGTACTTGGATAAGTGAGCTTCACCCATGATTTTCTTCCGAAGTGTTGTGTCACGGGGTACCACAATACGGTCCTTGAACAACAGGGTACCATGTTCAACACTTCGGAAGCACATCATTTCCCCATTCTTCATTCTCCTCCGAATGTGCGACATACCCACGTCTTTCTTTTGAGCCTCCATAATCTCCTCTCGTATGATAGGGATGAGAGTAAGATTATATAGCGCTCCATATGGAACCAAGTATAAACTCGGCTCGTCCTCTTCCATTTGAGTGATGGACAGATTATTAACGTGAGACTTGCGGCTCAATGCATCGGCAACCACATTTGCCTTGCCGGGATGGTAGTGAATTTCAAACTCATAATCTTTGATCAGTTCTAACCATCTTCACTGTCGCATATTCAGTTCCTTCTGGGTGAAGATATATTTCAGACTCTTGTGATCGGTGTAGAGGTGCACTAAATTTCAGAGAAAATAATGCCTCCACATTTGCAAAGCGAGTACCACGGCAGCGAGCTCAAGTTTATGAGTTGCATAATGTTGCTCATGATTTCGGAGCTGCCATAAGCCATATGCGATCACGCGGCCGTCTTGCATTAATACGCAGCCGAGACCAACACCGGATGCATCATAATAAACGTCGAAAGATTTGGACGTATCTGGCTGAGCAAACAGTGGGGCTGTTGTGAGATGTTTCCACCAGTGCTTGGAATGCCTCCTCACATGCCTTGCTCCAAATATATTTAGTCCCCTTTTTCAGCAGCTCCATCATTGGTTTAGCGATTTTCGAGAAGCTCGGAATGAACCTCCTATAATATCCCGCCAACCCGAGGAAACTGCGAACATCGTGGACGGACGTTGGAGACTTCCATTTCAGCACTTGTACAATTGTGCTTGGATCTACAGCGATGCCCTCTGCAGAAATAATGTGACCAAGAAATGGTACTTGTTTGATCCAAAACTCACACTTGCTGAATTTTGCATAAAGCTTGTGATCTCGCAATCGTTGGAGCACGATATGCAAGTGTCTTCTTCTGATTTTGAATAAACCAGAATATCATTGATGAAGACCACGACAAACTTGTCCAACTCCGGTATGAAAACAGAATTCATGAGTTACATGAAGTAAGCCGGCGCGTTGGTAAGTACGAACAACATGACGAGATATTCGTAGAGCCCGTATCTCGTTGAGAATGCCGTCTTTGGTATATCCTCCGGTCTGATTTTTATTTGATGATATCCGGACCGAAGATCCATCTTCGAGAATACTTTAGCACCCACTAATTGATCGACTAAAATATTGATGCGTGGTAGTGGATACTTGTTCTTGATCGTCACGGTGTTGAGCGGACGATAGTCCACACATAGATGTAATGTTTTGTACTTCTTCTTTACAAATAATGCGGAGCAGCTCCAAGGTGATTAACTTGGGCGTATGATACCTTTGTCCAGCAGGTCCTTCAAATGCTCCCTTAATTCCGCCAACTCATTGGGTGCCATCTTGTATGGCCTTCGCGAAATAGGCGTGGTTCCCGGAATAAGTTCGAACTTGAACACGATGTCCCTATCCGGTGGCATACCCGGAAGGTCGTCGAGAAACACGTCCGGATATTCACGGACCACAGGAATGTCCTCAAGCTTTGTGGCTTCCGTGTTGTAGGTGGCTGGAATTTCTTAGATAAGGCGGTCTAGAATGAGAGCGTGTAGTTCATATAGTGGAGAGTTCAAATGGACCACACGTGGAACAATGTCGAGAACAGAACCATGACGGTGCAGCCATGACATCCCTAAAATGGCGTCAAGCTTTTGACCCTCTAATGTAATTAGAGAAGTCGGATAGATATTCCCACCCAGCTTAAGTTGTGCTTTATGGACTTTCATGTCCGCTGCTATTTTCCCACCCGTAGAGAAAATCATATGGACTTTCTATGGGAGTGATAGATAATTTATGCTTGACAACATAAGATTGGCTAATGAAATTATGGGTGGCACCGGAGTCAAATAATATGACTACGGGATTTTGGAGTACAGAAAACGTACCCGTGGGAATGGGTTCGCCTTCCAGCACGTCTTCGAGATCTAAGTGGTGGATGTTGCCAGGTTTTGGTGCTGGTTTTTTGGGCTGGTTGCGGGGTTCAATGGCACCCCAATATGGTGCTTGCCCGCTGCTTTGACGCTGCTCGGGGAAGTCCCTTGCAAAATGCCCAGCACGGCCACACGTATAGCACGTGTACTGTGTCGGGTTCCCTCCAATCTGCGGACGGAATCCCGCTGCACGTGGTGGAGGTGGATATGCACGCGGGACCATCCTTTTCTGCTGCTTATGTTTTGGAGATGGCGGTTGAAAACGCGGCGCGTTGAAAGATCGACCGCAAAATTGCTGCGGTCGCGCCAGTGGCTGCCATCGCTGACTGGATGGTGAGTGATACACCACACGGTACTTCTGTGGACCACCCTCCCTGCTGCTCGATGGAGCGCTCCGTTTCCTCTTATCAGAAATGAGCTCGCGCTGAGCATCTTCCTATACAATCGCGGCATTCACGATGTCGTTGAAGGTGCCACGGTTGCATTGTGCAAGTTGGACCTTCATCTTTGGATTTGGGCCCCGGAAGAATATGTCTCTCTTATTATCTTCCGTCCCCACATATTCGGGCGCATACTGCGCCAAATGATTGAATGCGCGGGAGTATTCGTGGGCACTCCTCCCGCCTTGCTTCAGCTCTAGAAACTCCTGAAGCTTCCTCTTCATTATACCGGGAGGTATATGATGGGCGCGGAATGCCTCCTGGAATTCGGTCCAGGTGACCGCATGACCGGCCGGCAGTGAGATGATGAAGTTCGCCCACCAAGCACCGGCGGATCCCTGGAGTTGTTGCGCTGCGAACAGCGCCTTCTGCTGTTCGATGCATTGCAGCAAACCGAACTTTGCCTCAAGCGTGCAAATAAAGTTGTCTGCTTTCAGAGGCTCCTTGGCCTCCATAAAGACAGGTGGATGCGTCGCCAAGAAATCCTAATACAAGCTTTGTTGGGGCTGGCGTTGCCCATTGTCTTGTCGACCCCCTTGACGGGACGAATTTTGAACCAACATCTGTAGTAACTCGGTTTGCTCGTCGCGCGAGCCGAGTACTGTGGCCAGAATCTCCGTGAGCGTCCTCGGAGGTTCAGGTGGTGGTGGTAGAGGTACTTGTTGCTGGGGTGTCGCGGTTTGCTCCCGGGTCGGAGATTTATCATCATGACCCCGACTAGATCCTCCCATATCGGGCATAGAGATTTCTTGTTGTGTCGGAGTTTCTCTGTACGAATTTGAGTGATTCTTGTTGTGTCGTCCTCATGACTTGATTCTTTCTGATATCTATCAATTTTGTCACGGTGAAATACATTTAGATTAGTATCACACACGATTTCTCTAACAGATCGTTTTACTGCCGAAGGGGTTGGGATTTAATTGTTTTAGCTGCGTAAGATTTTTTTAATCTACCATTCACCCCCCCTGGTAGCTTTTCATGTGCTCTTTGATCCTACAATTGGTATCAGAGCCAGGTTGCTCTAATATTTGTGATTTGCACGTGTTTTGACTAATCATCATGGAGAAATACTCTGCAAAACCTTGTGTCTTTAGTGGTATTGATTTTCATGTTTGGAAGGCATGTATGGAAGCCTTCATCCTGGCTCAAGGCTTCGCAATATGGGAGAAGGTATACAAGCGTTACGAAGTGCCGTCAAACGATCAAGTTACAGCTACAAATATGAGAGATGTTGACAACAACAACAAGGCTTGGAACTTGATCATACAAGGATTAACTCAAAGCGACTTCGACCGTGTTGCACACCTCCGATCTGCATACGATGTGTGGAAAGCACTTTGTGACTACCACGAAGGATCTAACACGATCAATGAGGTAAGGCAAGACATTTTCAAAAAGGAATACATGTGTTTCAAGATGCAACCCGGTGATTCCATTGATGACCTTTTTGCTCGCTTTAATAAAATTCTCAGCAACTTGCGTAGTGTCAATGTTAATTTTTCAAATGCTGAAAATGCTAGGCAATTGTTAAGTGCATTAGATATGTCAGTTTGGGAGATGAAAGTCACATCTATTCGTGAATCTACTGTCATGAGTACACTTACTTTAGATTTGTTATATTCCAAGTTAAAAACTCATGAAATTGACATAATATCATGTAAGAACCCCAATAAGTCTATTGCTTTTGTTTCTCAACGTGACATGCCTAGCTCCAGCCAATCTTCATCATGTGTACACTTGCTTTGTTGTCCTCTCTAACCCTTGAACAGATTGAGGAGTTTCTAGAGGAGGAGCTAGTACTTCTCTCTACTAGGTTCTCAAAAGCATTGCAAAATGTGAGGAATAGAAGGAGACGAAGCTCCGGACCTCAACGATGTTTTGAATGTGGTAAGACAGGACATTTTCGTTCAGATTGCCCTAACCTTTCAGGTCCTACTTCCCAGGATGAAAAGCAAACAAGGACGAAGCACTCATCTACAAAAGATACGAAGAAAAATAAGGGTTTTACAGGACGTCAATTGGTGAGCAGTTTTATCTCCGCACTTCAAGAACTTGGCTCAAGCGATGTGGACATTGGAAGTGATGAAGATGAAGATGATTTGGCAAACTTGTGCTTCATGGCGGGCAAATCAAGATCAAGTATGGAGGATGCAGAACACAACAGCGACAATGAAGAGGTATGTCCTACTTGCGATGAAATGTGTGATGCTATTTCTCATGCCACTATTATAGTTAAGAAAAAGGAAAAAAAGCTTAGGGATAGTGCTTATAAAATTGAATCACTAGAATCTGAAATCAACCGTTTAAAAACTTTGATTCCTAGTGATGATGCATGTCCCTCATGTGATTTAATATATGAACAATTGTCCTCATTAAGAAGTGCGCACACCTCCACACTTGATAAACTTGAGTTAGAAATTGAAAAGAATACAGAGCTTGCTGCACTTAATGATAAAAACTTGAAAGATGCTAGTTGTTCTACAATTGATTTGCATTGTTCTACTTGTGATTATCTTGATAAGAAACTACAAGATGCTATGAATGAAATTTCTATATTGAACAATGCTTTACGTTCTCATGAAGTTAAATAGTGTTCCAATTGCCAATTAAAAGGAAAAATTTCATGTGAAAATTGCCTTGATCTGTCCAATAAACTTGATAACATGCATAGGACATTAGATCAGTTTTGTAATGGGAATAAGAACCTAAACTTGCTGTTGAATTCTTCCAAGTCTTGCAATGATAAAACTGGTTTAGTTTTTTATTCTCATGCTCATGCTAAGACACATCCACCTAAAATTGTACAGTCATTAGGAAGTAGTTTGATTCAAACAGTTTCTAAACAAAAAGAAGTGGTTTTCAAATCTGCAGGAGTGTTGTCTCATTCGGTTTCAAATAAAAATGTTGCTTGCTCATCTAGACATGAACACAAAGTTAAATTTCATTGTACCTACTGTGGTAGAGATGGTCATGTCATAGATTTTTGTTATAGACTAGCTAAACAACAGAAAAAGAAAATAATGATTGCTAGATCTCATAACTTTCATGCAAAATTTGCTACACTTGCTAAACCGAATGATAGGAACATGCAATCTGCTGTAATGAGTCAAAAACATGCAAAGGTTGCTCCCAAAACTACTGTTTTTTTGTGCTACACATGTAACATCTCGTAGGACAGTAGTTGGGTACAAAAAACCTCAAGCTTTGGCTCATAAACCTGCTATTTTATCTCAACTTTCGTGTGTTATTCCTGCTGGACGTCGTGTGACTCAGTACTGGATTCCTAAATGACTTTTGACTAACCCCAGTATTGAGTCATCGATGTATTGTGCTTCTATGTAGGTTACACGTTTGACGAAGGAGAACATTTGGATTGTGGATTCAGGTTGCTTACACCACATGACCGGTAACAAAGAATGGTTCTCCTCCCTCTCTTTTGTGTCACGTGTAGAGAATGTTACTTTTGCCGATAATTCTTCAACTCCTATAATTGCTAAGGGTTCAGTTAGAGTAAATAATCACTACACTTTGAAGGATGTGGAACTTGTTAAAATTTTGAAATACAACTTGCTTTCTATTTCACAACTACTAGAAGAAAATCTGGAAATTATTTTCACTAAAAATTGCTGCAAAGTTATAAATTCAAACAGTGAGCTTATTTTAACATGTCACGGTTCGGAAGAGATTTTAAAGCTGATTTTTATACGTCTTCCTCTAAGCATAGGTGTCTAGTTGCTAATGATTCTAAGGACTTATATTTTTGGCATCGTAGACTTGGTCACATAGGCTTTGATCATCTAACATGTGTTAGTGCTCTTGATCGCATACATGGGCTGCCTAAGTTTAAAGGGGACAAAGAAATTGTGTGCTCTTCTTGTAGACATGCTAAGATGGTTGTAGGTTCACATACTTCTCTCATAATGATCATGACAACTGAACCGAGTCAACTTTTGGACCTTGACACCGTAGGACCTTCACGTGTTCAATCCTTCGGAGGTAAATGGTATGTTCTTGTTATTCTAGATACTCTTGGGTTTACTTTATTGCATCTAAGAATGAAGCTTTTAGTCACTTTAGAACTTTATTTCTTATATTATCAATTGATCATTCAGGATCTTTAAAAGCAATTAGAAGTGATAACGGAACTGAATTTAAAAATCAATCTTTTGATCACTTTTGTGCTGAAAATGGAATAGATCATCAATTTTCTTCACCATATGTACCTCAACAAAACGGTGTTGTAGAAAGAAAGAACAGAACCTTAGTTGAGATGGCTAGGACTATGCTTGATGAATATCAAACTCCTAGAAATTTTGGGCTGATGCGATTGCAACCGCCTGTTATGTCTCAAATTGTGTTTTCTTGCGCGCTAAGCTAGGTAAAACACCATATGAGCTCCGGTTTGGACATAGGCCTAGTGTTACACACTTTCGGGTCTTTGGTTGCAAATGCTTTGTTAAGAAACATGGTGATCTTGATAAATTTGAATCTAGATCCATTGATGGCATATTTCTTGGTTATCCATCTCATACTAGAGGCTACTGTGTGCTTTTACTTGACACTAACAAAATTGTGGAGACTTGTGAGGTGTATTTTGATGAATCTAACACAGGTCCGGATCCATATCCGCGGGGGGGGGGGGGGGGGGGGGGAGCATTTTCATTGAAGATGAGGAAGAAGTGGTGCTGCTACCCGAAAATTCAGCAGCTAATGACATTGTTCCAACTCCTGATTTTGATTCACAACCAGAACCGACGACCACCATTGCTGGTCCAGATCCTCCTCAAGTCACAAGCTTATCAATTTGTGATGAACATGAAGAAGAAGAAGAAGCTTGGAGTGTCCACTCCCCTCCGGGTTCTCAAAAGTCATCCTCCACAACAAATTATTGGAAGTTTGCACGAACAAGTCACACGGTCCAGGTTTTGCAATCCAAACTCTCATTCTCATTCTGCTTTTATTGCTTCTTTTGAACCCAAAGATATATCACACGCACTCACTAATGAATCTTGTATTATTGTCATGCAAGAAGAGTTAGAAAATTTTGAAAGAAATAATGTTTGGAAACTTGTACCTCCACCTCAAGGTCACACTTTAATTGGAACTAAATGGGTATTTAAAAATAAACAAAGTGAGGATGGGGTTGTGGTAAGGAATAAGGCTAGGTTGGTTGCTCAAGGTTTCACTCAAGTTAAAGGTCTAGATTTTGATGAAATTTTGCTCCCATTACTAAATTAGAAGCCATAAGAATTTTGTTAGCTTTTGCTGCATCTAAAGGTTTTAAGCTATATCAAATGGATGTTAAAAGTGCTTTTCTTAATGAATACATAGATGAGGAGGTTTATGTCAAACAACCACCGGGTTTTGAAAATCCAGATTTTCCTAATCATGTTTATAAACTGTCCAAAGCATTGTATGGTCTCAAACAATCCCCTAGAGCATGGTATGATAGGTTAAAAACATTCTTACTTGAAAAGGGGATTACCATGGGCAAGGTTGATAAAACTCTTTTTGTGCTTAAGCATGGAAATGACTCATTATTCGTTCAAGTGTATGTGGATGATATTATCTTTGGTTGTGCTTCTCATGATATTGTGTCCAAGTTTTCAGCTATGATGAGTTCAGAATTTGAGATGAGTATGATGAGAGAACTCACATACTTTTTGGGGCTGCAAATCAAGCAAACCAAGGAGGGTACCTTTGTGCATCAAATGAAGTATACAAAAGACCTCCTAAGGCGCTTCAACATGGACAAAAGCAAGCCTCTTCGGACACCAATGGGAACAGCAACAACACTTGAACTTGATGAAGATGGTGAACCTGTGGATCAAAAAGAATATAGAAACATGATCGGATCACTTTTGTACCTCACGGCATCAAGACCGGACATACAATTCAGCGTATGTCTTTGTGCACGGTTTCAAGCCTCCCCATGCACTTCACATCGTCAAGCCGTCAAAAGAATTCTCAGGTACTTACATGGAACTCAAGAATTTGGCATTTTTCTTCCTTCTTCCCCAACCGTTACTTTGAAAGCTTTTTCCGATGCTGATTTTGGGGGTTAAAGGATTGATAGGAAAAGTACTTCGGGTGCTTGTCATTTTCTTGGTAATTCACTTATTGCTTGGTCCTCTAGAAAACAAAGTTCAGTTGCACAATCCACCGCCAAATCTGAATATGTAGTTGCTGCTAGCACTTGTTCACAAATTTTTTGGATTGTTCATACACTTAAGGACTATGGGGTTGATATAGATAGTGTTCCACTTTTTTGTGATAACACTAGTGTCATTTGTATTGCTAAAAACCCCATGCAACATTCTAGAACTAAGCACATTGACATTAGGTATCACTTTCTCCGTGATAATGTTGAAAAAGGAAACATTGTACTTCACCATGTAGATACCGAACAACAATTGGCTGATATTTTTACAAAACCTTTGGATTTCACTTGTTTTTGTTTCATTCGTAGTGAAATAGGGGTTATGCATCCTCATGGCTTAAATTGAGGGGGAGTTTTCAAACTTAAGAAGTCTATGTGTGAATCTGAAATTAAAATAATATGAGCATAGTATTTCATCGTATATGACTTTGTGATTCCTTTTACATGCTAAAAGTTCTTACAACATTACTCGTGTTATACATTTTGTAGTTTTTGCCATGTCTAGTAATTGGAATAATTACTTACACTAAATCTGGTCATGGTCGAACTTTCTTGCTGTTGTGAACTTGTTGCATGCTCACAAGTGCTTTTAATCATAAAGAATTAATCAAGTAATCAACTCACATGTTGAGTTTTTATGAACAAATATAAATTAAGAAAAGATCAAGAGAATATGCATGCATCACACTTCTTCTTTTGAGATGGCTTATCATTGCATTTAGATATGAACTTGGAATAAGTTGTGTATGACTAAAACTATGTCCTTAAGCTTCTGATTGTCAAATGACATAGGCTTGGCTTGGTTGGTTAGAATAAGGCAGATGCGGCATATAATCTCTTGCAAATGTCATATGTTAAAAGTTTGTGCTTTAAATAATAAAATACAGCAATAAGTGTCATGCTTTCAGGTTTTGAAATAGTTAAGTTTGTAAGATCATGACTTGTTTAAATTGAAAATTACATTTGATCTCTAACATGGCTTACACTACTTTATGTATCTCATTGATGTGACAGTGTAAGTTACTTGATAGTATGACTTGGATGAGCTTTGTTTATATGTATATGTTATAATATGCTCATAACATTTGAAATTTCTCTTTTGAACCTTGTTGAATACATTGTCAAAGGGGGAGAGATAGTATGTGAATTTTTAAATATAAGTATGCAAGGGGGAGAAACTATTTACACATCGCATATTCACAATTGTTTTGGCACGATTCTTTTCAGGGGGAGAATTTCTTTTTCTCATTTTATTTCTATCTCATTTGATTTTCAAAAAGGGGGAGAAATTGTTTTCAAAACTTTTCATGCAAATATTCGGATCTTAAGTGGTGTTTCAAATGCATTTATCAAGGGGGAGATTGTGAGACCTATGTGTGCTGAATACATTGGCTTTGACGATAAAAGTTTTGAATATTACCAAAACATCTTTTTATCAAGATTCGACGATAGGTCCGGCATGTTTTGGTTAGCTTTGGCAAGGTTCGGAGCTTGATTGCAATTGTTCTGCTTTTATCTTGCAATGTTTCGAACTTGCTTTACATTGATGGAAATATTGCTTAGTATTCATTTGCTAAGTTTTTGGTGTGTTTTGGTGGTTATGGTTGATATCATTTTTCTATGTTTTGCAACATGCTTATGTGAGGTGCTCACGTAAGATGTTGTAGTTTTGGAACTAACGTGAGTCAAGTCGAGGACTTGTGCTCGAAAGTATTGGTTGTTTGTTCATGTGCAGGTGTTGCTTGAGTTCAAGACATGGCTGGTGACGGGATCCATTGAACTAGTCTTATGGAGAAGATGAGGTTCAACAACCAAGTTCAGGAGGAATTGTGGTTGAGTTGATCGGGAGGTCGCGCAGCATGTATGAATCAAGAACAATGCATATGAAGGCATCATGGACGTCATTGGAAGATGTTTGCACGTGTGCAAGGAGTGCATGGACGTGGCTACATGGTTCTGAGGCGTGATGAAGAGATGTGGACGTAAAGAATTGGTCGGAAAGGTCCAACCGACTAGGTTATAGACTCAAGTTGTGCCTGAGTCGTGTTTGACTCAAATATGGAAAGATTTGAGTTGATTATGATAGGATTTTGTGTGGGTCACGAATTTGAGTTGTTTTAGGAATGTGGGATATGTTCCTAAGGTGTTTGGAAGTCTTAAGATTGCTTCTATCTGCGTATAGAAGAGTCCTAAGCAGTTATGGAAAGTTTTGAATTGTGATTTGAGTATGATTAGAGTCCTAGTTGAGATTGGGTTGGCTTAAGGGCTGGTTATATAAGCAAAGGAGGCCAGAGCTCGTGGGAGATGACTTTGGGGTTGTTCCTCTTGTGTTCTATTAAATAAAGATCATAATTTAAAGGAACTTTTGTGCCTTGTTCGTCCGACTTGTTCCAGACAAGTTTTTCTCGTCGAGTTTTCTACACAGCACTATCTTTCTTTGGTGGTTTTATCATAACTCGAGTTTTACAGATCCAATCGATGTGATTATTTTTGAGTTGTCTTCACAACTTGATTATATATCATCTGTCAAAATTTCACGGTCATTGGATTTGTGGTTTCTGATCTACACGAGTTTCTTTGCAGCGTTCCAGAACTGTTTTGCTCGGGTAGGACAGATTGACCTTTGTTCGATCTTTCAATCGTAACTGGAGTTTCTCTCGACGAATTTGAGTGTTCTTGTTGTGTCGTCCTAGTGACTTGATTCTCTCTGATATCTATCACTTTTGTCATGGTGAAATACATTTAGATTAGTCTCACACATGATTTCTTTAACAGATCGTTTTACTGCCGAAGGGTTGGGATTTAATTGTTTCCGCTGCATAAGATTTTTTTAATCTACCATTCACCCACCCCCCTCTGGTAGCTTTTCACGTGCTCTTCGATGCTACAAGCTCGCAAAGCTTCATAAGCGCTTCGCCCGCTGCAAAGTCCCACGTGTCCTTCAAATGAGCTCCCTGGATCGTGACCGAAAAAGGAGCCCATCCATAGAAACGCGGACTTGCCGGGATATCGACCAGGACGGTACATGACAGTACGCCTCTGTAAACCGTCTCTTGACCCCAATAGCATGGCATCTCGATGAAGCCAAACTGTTGGAGCACCTCCTGCAGCATGCTCGGGAAGCCCGGACGGTTGGCGCACGTGGAAAATACTCATTCATCCGGTAATAGCATCACATCCATCATCTATAAAAGAAGTACTTGAAGGAGTCAAATACTCAAATTCAACAAACTTTGTTGATAAACAGATCATGGATGTGAAAATTGAATTATGAAAGTGAATTCAAATTCAAATGCCAAATGGAACATAACACTGGAATTCTGTCTCAGTTTCTGTTCATTCAGACCAGTCTGGAGAAATTCGAAATTTTCATCCAGTTAGAATCACATTCAGGACTTGAGTTAAACTCCAAAATTGTAGTAAACTCAAGTATATTTCCATAATGTATTTATTTGCCTTCAGATCATTTCTGTATAAGGAGATATAATTTTTGCAAGTTGACAGTGTTTCTGGAAAAATTTTGACAGCACCTCCTCTGTTTAAGGCTGATTCTGTCCACATTTTTCCAGATGCAAAACATCAATATGTGCAAAATTCATAAATTACAACATTGTTGTATACGTCCTCAGTATTACATAAATGCATTATATGAAGTCATCGTTGATCCTACAAGGAGATATGATGGAAACAATAACAGGGTACAGAAACTGTCCAGTCTTTGTCCAGATTTAACAGAGTTTGGAAATTTGAATTTTTCAATAGTTTACAGGGGGATTCTGATTTGGAGTTGGAACATAAGAGTTTTAGAGGTCTCTAAACTTTCCAACCATGTGTGGTAGCCTTCAGGGGTAAAATATACAGGAAGTTATGCTGTTCCAAACTTAGTCAATTTTCTGTCCATTTCACAGTTTGAACCAGGAACTGGTTAATTTAAGTTCAAATGAAGTTTTAAATTTTTAAATCTTGAAATCTGCCTTGGAGCTGAAAATGAAACTTGTGGAGGACTTCCTCAAGTTCCCAAATCACAGGCCAGCATACCACAGTGACCCCATGATTAATTTTAAATCTGACCAGCACCCTCCAAAACAGAGTTTACAAATTCAACCTTAGTCCTAAGTTGGGAATTTTTACTTGTTGTTGAGTCACACCACCCGCACGGATATCGTTGTTGACATGCCTGATGAAACACGAATGCAATGCCGGTACTACGCCCTCACCAAAGAAAATCCTAGGACGGTATTCCGGCATACGTCTTAACGGTGGCAGTAATGATGTTCACTTCGCAAACGTTTTCTACTCAAGTTACTTAAACGTGGTTAGTGTACTGCATCTACACACAAATGAAAGATTAAACATATGGTGTTGTACGGCACAGCTCACACGGGCGAACAGTTCACAATAATATATTTGAAAGTAAAACATTCGCCCCGTATCATTCCATACGGCCCACCCCGAGTTAAGCCACGTCTTGAGGTACATGACCGAGTTTTCTACCACCCGACGGGGTCCCATGTCTTTGCATAGTGATGCACCAGTAGGGGGTGCATCGGGTTATGTTTAACCCAACGGGGGCTCCCACTAATTTTGTAGCATGCTGGGGTGCCGCGTGTCATATGTTCTCAGAAACATGGAAAGTTTCAGAGACTCATATTAATATTTCCGTGCCAAGCCACGGAAACAATCACATGCTACCTCTCGCATGGTGAGCTTACCACAATTGATCCACTTGCGGTGGCGTACCTTACCTCTTACCTAACGTTAGAGCGTTGTTACAGAATTTAATAACACATAAGTTAGCTGCCACCTTAAGTAAATAATACTAAAATAGACCTTATGTGGGCATAGTACTAATCCTCACTCGACTACTCTTAAGTTTTCAAAATAAGCTCATTTCGAGCGTGCAATTCCCAATGCAGCTCTGATACCAGGGTGTGGGGAACCGGGTCCACACATTCCAGGCATCGCAGAATGTGGTGTCGTGCGATGTGGCACCCAACAGCACAGACGAAAAGAATACGACAAAATACAAAGTTTTATTTATATAAACAGCGGAAGTCTTTTACGATACTTAATATACAGCGGAGGATAATATTCATAGCTAAATCTCAGCCTAGCTATGCAAAAGTGCAGCTGTCCAGCCCGCGGACGCTACACACTAGCCACACGCAATTTACTGCGGCGTGCAGGGCTCCCATTCGGCAGTATACCCCGACGGGGGAATCGCCTCATCCTCGGGCCCTTCCTCATATGTCTCAATTGCAAACAACTTAATATAGCAACCGTGAGCATGAAGACTCAGCAAGACTTAACCGTCTCACCTAAACATGGAACTCTATATGCAGGGATACTTAACATAGGAATAGATATAGCAGTAAATGACTCGCTTATATGTTGATCATCATTTTTACAAGTTAATAGCAGCAGCTTAAATGTTTAATAACAGTAAATTTAGTGAGCCTAATCTATAGCAATCATAGTTGCAAAGCAATTATATTTCCATACATCATATTCTCCTGACTTTTTCAGTATTTACTACGTCACGACACAGTGAACAAGCAGTACTCAAATAACCGCGAGGGACGGTGATTGCAATCAGGACACACCCGAATAACACGTCACGTACACCCGTGCCTAAGGAGCGTGTCGTGCTCCTCACCACGTCATACGCAGCCACCTTTCACAAGACAACTCAAACGTTGAACCAGTCCCACCATCGCGGGCATAAGGTTCCCGCACAGAGCGTGTTTGTGCCCTCCAGCAAATTTACACCTTACTACCCTCAGCCCACCCCTATCGACAATGGGCTATGCCTCGACATCCAAGTTATCAAGTTACATCGGTTTCCTGGGTTCCATATGCTCAGTATGCATCCGGTACTGTTCAATCTTGTCCAGGATGGCCGCAAACGGATCGGTCCTCAATCAACACAAGCAGGGCTACATACGTGAGACCATGTATCGCTGCATCCTACCCGCTGCTTAGTCTCAATTTCACAATTCTAAACCATTCCTTGAATCAATTCACCCCGTGTGATAAAATCCTATCTCGCGAGTAGATTTTAATTACTCGACTTCTACCAGATTCCTATAAACATTACGATGGCAGTGTCTACTCGTCAAGCTCTAGACCTACCCAATACTCCATGGGATTTGTGGGTCATGCAAGTGGAGTAACAAGCACCTTAGCCCTAATGCATAAAATTCATCCTAGACATAAGTGATACAAATAGAAAATTTGAAATAGCACTTAAATGCAAACCGGGGCTTGTCTGGCTGTGAGTCAGAGGGGAAGTTAGCTTCTGGAAGTAGAGTCTCCAAGGGCTCCGGGTCCTCCTCGATCTCAGTCACTATATGATATGCAATATATAAAGTACATGAGTGATATAGAAACTATAGAGGAGAAGTTATAAATACTGATCATGTATGTAAATGATTTTAATTGGCTTTGGGATTTTACAGTGGACAATAGGATCTATGAGGAAGATCTGGACCAAAAATTGGAGATGTTCAAGGAAGCTTGTTGTCTCTAAAATTCAAACAAGAAAAAGGCTTCTCTGACTTTTGGTACTGAATATGTAGCTTTGTCATGGCTACCAGTAGGTGATTATGGTAGAAGAGGTTCCACTGGTTCTATGAAAATTTGTTTCATAATTTTCTAAGCTTTCTACAGGGAGAAATTGATTTTACAAGTTTGTAAGAAATTCTGAAATAGTTAGTGTACTTTCCCAATTTTCAACTACATAGAGATTTGGAGCACTGATCAACCCAGTAAATTTGAATTTTTGAATCCCTTCTATTGAAGCTTGAATGGGTTTAATTCCTCCCTTGCCATTTGATTTCTTTTACCTATCCAAGTTTAAATTCTCCTATATGAACTTTGTACCTTGAATTTAGGGCTTTTACATTTACCTCCTTGATTGTGTTGGAGCCTTCGTGATAATCACAAAGAGCTCTCCAAATATCGTATGCTGATCGGAGGTGCACGACACAATCAAAGTCGCTTTGAGTGAGTCCGTGAATGATCAAGTTGCGGGCTTTGTTGTTGTTGTCAATATCCCGTAGCTTCGTAGCCATAACTTGATCGTTTGGTGGCACTTCGTAAGGTTTGTATACCTTTTCCCATATCGCGAAGCCTTGTGCCTAGATGAAAGCCTCCATGCGTGCCTTCCAAACCTGAGAATCAATACCACTAAATACACAAGGTTTGGCGGAGTATTTCTCCATTATGATTAGTCAAAAACACGTGCAAATTAAAGAGATTAGATCACCGTGGCTCTGATACCAATTGTAGGATCGAAGAGCACGTGAAAAGCTACCAGAGGGGGGCGAATGGTAGATTTAAACTTTTTCAACGAAAGCAACAAAAACCCCTCGGCAGAAAAACGATCTGTTAAAGAAATCGTGCGTGTGAGTAATCTAAACGTGTTCAACCATGAAAAAAGTAGTAGATAATCAAGTCACAAAGACACGACAACAAGAATCATGGAAATCCGTGGAGAAAAACTCAAGTTACGATCGAAAGATCGAACAGAGGTCAATCTGTTCTACCGAGTAAAAAACAGTTCTGCAATACTGCAAAGAAACTCATGTAGATCCAAAACCACAAATCCAATGACCGTGAAAATTTCAAACATGATAGATAATCAAGTTGTGAAGACAACCCAAAAAGAATCACATCAATTGGATCTGTAAAACTCGAGTTATGATAAAACCACCTAAGAAAGGTAGTGTTGTGCAGAATCTCGACGAGAAAACTTGATTGAAACAAGTCGGACGAACAAGGCACAAAAGTGGGGGTTTGTAGTGTTTATGATGATAGATTAAGAGTGATATGGCTGAAAGTTGCATAGAGGGGGGCGAATAGGCTAATTGACCTGCAAATGACTTAATAAAACGAGATTAAATCACAGGGGCGGACTAGTCCGGTCTGGGGGCGGACTAGTCCGGTCAGCCTGCGTGAAGAACCCTAAAAGATGTTTCTAGCAAGTTTTAGGGGATTTTATCGAGGCTACAGGTGAAGATATATTTAAGTCAAGTTAAACAACTACCAACACAAGAGTTAGTCAAGCTTCAACAAGTTCAGCAATATGAAGTACGAAACAAGACTAGCAACCCTAGAACGAAATAATTGATAAAGTAAATGGGAAGAACACGAAGACACAAGGATTTTATCCCGAGGTTCGATTCCACACAAGGAATCTACGTCCCCGTTGAGGAGTCCACAAAGGACCGGGTTCAACAACCCTTCCCTCACAAAGTTTACCACACGGGCCTAACTTGGTTTTCCACTAATCACAAGGGTGATTACAAAGTTCGTTGGGGCTTCTCACAATCTGAGGCTCCCACACCACAAAGGTGATCAACACCACAAAATATACTCAACGCACAGCACACAAAGACTCAATGAGTGCAAGAGATCAAACCGGGAGCACACGCGCGATGTTCTTCCTCTTCTCCACCTCACTAAACCCTAATCCACTCAAGAATTAGTTTTAGAGGGAAAGTAGGCAAGAAAGAGGCTTAGGAGTGCTCCAAGTTGGCTGTGGCGGCGCTAGGGTTCGAGAGTTTCAAGAGTTGTTTGAAATGAGGCTGGGGGTCCCCTTTTTATAGGGGTCCCGAGCCCAAACTGCTGACCTCAGCAAAAGGGCGGACTAGTCCGGCCTCAGGCCCGGACTAGTCCGGCCTAGGGGACCACTGACCTCTTGTCAGGTCCCGACAGCTGACACGCTATCGTCACACTACCCGCCAAACTTCAAATTCAAATGGCCACTTCAACAACGGACTAGTCCGGTCACCACCCGACTAGTCCGATCTCACACGGAGCCTTTTACTCCGTGTGAAAACGGACTAGTCTGAGGACCACGGACTAGTCTGGCCCCAAGGGCGGACTAGTCCGGTCCTCCCAGACTTAGTCACAGAAGCACCTTCAACTCGCCAACCCGGACTAGTCCGGCCCCAAGGGCGGACTAGTCCGTTCTCACTCAGGACCTCTTGGTCCGGTCTCAAACGGACAAGTCCGTGGTTTTGGGACTTAGTCCCCAAAACCCACTCACTGCTACCAGGACTAGTCCGGCCACAAACGGACTAGTCCGATCTCAGTCAGACCCTTCTGGTCCGGCCGAATACGGACTTGGCCGGCCAGGGGCGGACTAGTCCGGCCACCTGCACGGACTAGTCCGGCCCTACTGCCAGACTACTTATCCACTCTTTTCTCTCAAGGGGTTTGACCTCTAAACCACTTTGAGCTCCCAAACTTGATCTCAATGCACTTTACACACGCACCCTCCTATTTCTACGGCTAGTCTAACTCAACACGCTAGAAACCCTAGTTTCTACGCTTCGAGTTGACTCTGTTTCCTTCCTTTTCCTTTTTGAGGGTTTGCTTCTCCGATCGAGTCCACACCTGTGCTAAGATCACTTGAGCTCATTAGCGACTTAATTGTCGTCATCAATCATCCAAAACCCACGGGGAACCTAGATGCACTTTCAATCTCCCCCTTTTTGGTGATTGATGACAACACATTAAGTCCTTCAACAATTAAGAGTATTAAATTTGGTTTTCATAATTTGTGTGCGTATGAATGACTCCCCCTCAATGTATGCAGCATGTAAAAGAGGTGGAGGAGATCTTTCATACCCACACACGTTATGGTGGGGTGCCTACGTGACGTGCTCAACAATTGTGACAAGACATAAAGAACATCAATATAATCATAAGATTGACAATAAGAGCATTATATTGATATTAAACAACACTAACAAGTCTTGCACATATGTAAACATCCAAGAGCATGAATATATTACATAACAAGTCCACAAACCACAAACACACCCACAAAAGATTAACTCCCCCTTAACTCTCCCCCTTTGGCATCAAGGCACCAAAAAGGAAAAGAAGGTGGGAAACTAAGACCTAAGAACTTGTCCTGGTCTTCGCCACTTCCACTCTCCGTGACCTCGGAATCTTCGACGTCTTCCTCATGATCGTCGGCGTCATCGTCGTCGTCGGAGTTCCTTGCCGAGGGAGCAGCCCGAGAGGAGCTTCCATCCTCTTGGAGCTGGGCGAGCTCATCGGCGGTAAAGTTGGGGAATGGAGTGATCTCCCCATCACTCACCTCCGGAGAGGACATCGGGACCTCCAGCTTGTCGCACACCGCCTTAAGATATTTTTCCTGGCGCTTGTGTGCCCTTTGAGCGCGGATCTCTTGCTTCCGGCAGGAAGTGAAGATCGCCTTGAAGCATTTGAAGAAGGCACTCATTGATTGAGGCAGAGGCGGAGACAGAGGTGCCACGGGGCGAGATGGAGGATCTGCATTCTTGCGACGAGGGGGAACAGGTACATTCGGAGGCTTCTGAGGACGAAGTGGGCGGTGCGACACGTTCTTGACGAAGGTCACGCCCGACACCTTCTCGATGAGGCACATGATGTAGGGGGCATACCCGCAAGCACGGTTGGGGGTATGCGAGATGTTGAAGATATTGTCGAAGATGTAATCGACGAGGTTGAACTTCTCTTCCCCATCAACCAGAAGTAGCAAGTGCCTCAAGTTCCCTTGAATTACCCCAGCATCACCGTCCTTCGGTGCTATCGTCCTTCTGAGGATTCTGTTCATAATGCTGTAGAAGGGCTTGATGTTGCGGGCGAGACCGGCATCAAATGGAACGTGACTTGGATACATGTATGCTAGCTCTTCACGGTCCATGGCCTTGAGGTTAGAGATTATAATCTCATGATCCATGTGTGCCTCAAGCCCTAGAATCTTGGCGAACTCTGCGAAAGTGACTGAGTACTGCTCACCATGTGTCATCCAAATAATTCTTCTGTCACCTGAGGTGGTGAAGTAGATGGTGGAGTAGAACTGCAGAATCCTTCGACGTTCCAGTCATACTTGAAACCCATGATCTTCTTGAGGTCATGGCACTCAGCAGCTTCGATGACAGCGTCAAAAGCAGAGTGTTGCTTTTTGGCCATGTAATCCCAGTCAACCCATTGAGCTTCTATTACCGGCTTCTTCATCTGCTGATAGACTAGCCGGTAGTAGTCACAATGAAAGTCGCACCAGAACCTGGGATCTGCCGTGCTCCTCTCAAACTTGTAGACCTTCTCGGTCCTCAGCCTCCTGGCCTTTTCAGCCCCTTTTCCATGAAACACATTGGCAGACAACTCCTTCTGCCTATTGGGGTTCCTTTCTGGTGTGTGAACCTCAAGGGGGCCAATGGAAGTGGCCTTCCCTTTCTCCTTGATCACAACACCTCCAACTGCCTTCTTTGCTGACATCTTGACAGCTGGCTTCTTCTTCTTCGGCTCGACAGGAGCCGGAGCCTTTCCCTTCTTAGGGTCACGCTCGACCCTAGGATCAGCTTCCATTTGGGCTGGCTCCTTTCCCTTCGCTTTCTCGCCAATGGTGACGAGCTTCTTTCTCTTGGGGGCATTGGCCTCAGCAGCCCTGGAGTTGTGAGCCTCCCCGTCTTCCCTTTTCTTCTTCCGCAGCTCATTGAGGGACTCTGCGGTTGCTCGAGCTATGGCTTCTTCCTCGTTGTAGATGCTTGCGGCAACTTTGGAGGCTTCGAGTGCCTTCAGCCATCTCTCTTCCTTTGCCTTTTGCGCCTCTATGAGCGCAGCCTTGGTCCTTGCCTCGACAATTTGAGCTTTGGTTCGCCCCTCGGGGTTGAGACGAGGAGGGGAACGCTCCGAGTTCGACATGCTGCGGAAAGCATAGAGAAAGGAAGGTATGAGTTCAAGGAGAGGGAGCATTGCCGAAAAGATCTCGAGAAAAGACTAGAAGTAGGGTTTGCCCTGTGCAAACCAGACTTGTCCGCCAGGGACCGGACTAGTCCGGGTTGCGCAGAATGAACCCTAACCCTAATCGATTCATCGAAAAATCATCGAATCAGCGCGCAATACTCCTAGGTTATGATCGCAAGGGTATATGGAGCAACAGTAATGAAGGTGTTCCTATCAAAAACTTTAAGAATCAAGAATGGGGCTAGTTTTTGAAGAACGAGGGAATACCTTCTCAAATCCACTAGAATCGACGAAATCGGAGATGGATCGCGAATGTGGAGCGCGGGGAAGTGATCCCTCACTCCCAAAGACTCCGATGCGTGGATTGGAGTCGAGATTTGGTGGTTGGAGCACAAAATCGCCGATGGGGGGGGGGGGGGGGTTGCTAGCGCGTGGAAGTGAGAGAGTCAAGTGAGAGAGGGAGAGGAGGGGTCTGGGCCGCCTGGGGGTTTAAGTCCCCAAGGGCCGAACTAGTCCGGTTGAAGGGCCGGACTAGTCCGGTCCGCGGACCAAACTCAGACTAGTCTGGATCCGGACTTGTCCGGTTGAAGAGCGGACTAGTCCGGTGTGCGGACCAACCGCGGACTAGTCTGGACCTGGACTTGTCCGTCCACAGGGGCGGACTAGTCCGGTCCTACTGGGCTGAAAAACAATATATTTGAATTTTGCCCACTAAAATAGGTCCTTTTGGACAAATATAGCATGAAAAACATGATAGACAAGATTATAAGGGAATATATGACAAAACATGACCATTTTCTAAGGAAAATAGATTTCTCAAATAGTTTTGAAGAGAAATCAAGATAGAGAGGAGTTTTTTGAAATATAGCTCAAAATATATGAGGAATGTGGTTTAAGCCACATTCTGAGAATCCAAAATGTTGAGCTCACTTCTTATCTCACAGAAACGCTTTTCATCAAGAGGCTTGGTGAAAATGTCCGCAAGTTGATGTTCCGTCCTCACATGAGAAATCGTAATATCTCCCTTCATTGAGTGATCTCGCAAGAAATGGTGTCAAATGTCTATGTGTTTGGTCCTAGAGTGCTCCACCGGATTATGGGCTATCTTGATGGCACTCTCGTTGTCACACAAGAGTGGAATGTTGCGCAAGTTAATCCCATAATCCCTAAGGGTTTGTCGCATCCAAAGAAGTTGTGCACAACAACTTCCGGCTGCAACATATTCCGCTTCGGCAGTGGAGAGAGCAATAGAGTTTTGCTTCTTAGAGGACCAAGACACTAGAGATCGACCTAAGAATTGACATGTACCCGATGTGCTCTTCCTATCAACTTTGCACCCCGCATAGTCCGCATCGGAATATCCGATGAGATTAAACTTGGATCCTTTGGGGTACCAAAGTCCTAGGGTAGGTGTGTGTACTAGATATCTCAAGATCCTTTTAACGGCGGTCAAATGACAAGCCTTAGGTGCTGCTTGAAAGCGTGCACACATACACACACTTAGCATGATATCGGGCCTAGATGCACAAAGATAGAGGAGTGAACCAATCATAGACCTATATAATTTTTGATCCACACTTGGACCGTCCTCATTTAGGTCTAGGTGTCCATTTGTCCCCATAGGGGTTTTGATGGGTTTTGCCTTATCCATGTCAAACTTCCTTAGAATATCTTGTGTATACTTAGTTTGACTTATGAATGTCCCTTCTTTGAGTTGTTTTACTTGAAATCCTAGAAAGAACTTCAACTCACCCATCATGGACATTTCAAACCTCTCCGTCATTATCTTGGAGAACTCATCACAAAACACCTTATTTGTGGAACCAAATATGATGTCATCCACATATATTTGGCACACAAAAAGATCCTCGTTGAAGTGCTTTGTGAAAAGGGTATAATCCGCTTTGCCTATCCTAAAACCATTTTCAACTAGAAAGTCTCTTAGGCACTCATACCAAGCTCTAGGAGCTTGCTTGAGGCCATAAAGAGCCTTTCGCAATTTGTAAACATGGTTAGGATAGTCTTGGTCTTCAAACCCCGGAGGTTGCTCTACATAAACTTCTTCCTTGATTGGACCATTAAGGAACACACTCTTAACATCCATTTGGTAGAGCTTGAAATCATGATGAGTAGCAAAGGCTAACAATATCCGAATTGACTCAAGCCTAGCTACGGGGGCAAATGTCTCATCAAAATCCAATCCTTCAACTTGTGAGTACCCTTTTGCCACAAGTCGTGCCTTGTTCCTAGTTACCACGCCATGCTCATCTTGTTTGTTGCAAAACACCCACTTGGTTCCAACAACATTAGCTTGTGGGCGCTTGACAAGCTCCCAAACCTTGTTCCTTTCAGAGTTATTGAGCTCCTCTTGCATGGCAACTACCCAATCCGGATCTCTTAAGGCATCTTCAACCTTATGTGGTTCAAAGGATGAGACAAAAGAGAAATGCTCACAAAAGTTTGCAACACGTGAACGTGTTGTTACTCCTTTTGTGATATCTCCTAGAATGTTGTCAACGGGATGATCCCGTTGAACACTTTGATGAACACGAGGATGCGGAGGTTGAACTCTTGAATCACTTGCTTCGTCTTCTTCACTTTTGTCTCCCCCTTGATTCATGCCTCCCCCTTGATCTTCACTCCCGTTATCACTTTGGGGAGCATCTAGTGAATGTCCAACTTGTCCAATGGGGGTTTGACCTACTTCATAGAGAGGATGGTCACTTGAGCTTTGAGATGGTTCTTGTGGGCAAACATCTCCAAGTGCCATTCTCCTTAGAGCTTCTAGTGGAGGTTCCTCTTGATCAAGGGCATGTTGATCAACTTGCTCCACTTGAGAGCCATTGGTTTCGTCAAACACCACGTCACGTGCTACTTCAACAATTCCGGAGGATTTGTTGAACACACGGTACGCATGAGTGTTTGAGTCATATCCAAGCAAGAAACCCTCATTGGACTTTGAAGCAAACTTCGAAGTCCTAGGCTTCTTGTTGAGGATATAACACTTGCTACCAAAGACACGAAAGTAAGAAACATTGGGTTTCTTACCAACGAGAAGCTCATAAGGAGTCTTCTTGAGGAGGCGATGAAGGTACAATCGGTTTACGGCATGGCAAGCGGTGTTAACCGCTTCCGCCCAAAACTGGTCCGATGTTTTGTACTCATCTAGCATCGTCCTTGACATCTCAATAAGCGTCCTATTCTTTCTTTTGGAAATTCCATTTTGTTGTGGAGAATAGGGAGCGGAAAACTCATGCTTGATGCCCTCCTCATCTAGGAACTCTTCTACTTGCATGTTCTTGAATTCGGTGCCATTGTCACTCCTTATAGCCTTTATCCTTAAGGTGAACTCATTTTGAGCTCTCCTTAGGAATTTCTTGAGGACACCGGGGGTTTCACTCTTATCATGCAAGAAGAATACCCAAGTATATCTTGAAAAGTCATCAACGATGACTAGACTATACTTGTTGCCACCAATGCTAATATAGGCAATGGGGCCAAAAAGATCCATATGGAGTAACTCCAAAGGTCTAGTTGTCGTCATGACATTCTTAGAGGGGTGTTGAGCTCCTACTTGCTTTCCCGCTTGGCGTGCACTACATGGCCTATCCTTTTCAAATACCACATCCTTTAGACCACGAACGCGCTCTCCCTTAAGGAGCTTTTGAAGGTTCCTCATTCCAACATGGGCTAGCCTTCTATGCCAAAGCCATCCCATGTTGGCTTTTGCCATTAAGCATGTGTCAAGTTGAGCCTTATCCGTGGTGAAGTCCACAAGATAGAGCTTTCCCTTGAGCACTCCCTTAAAGGCTATCGAGTCATTACCCTCTCTAATAACGCTCACACCCTCACTAGTAAATACACACTTATATCCTTTATCACATAGTTGTGATATGGATAGGAGATTATAATCTAGGGAATCAACATGCAAAACATTTGATAGAGTATGTGATGAAGAGATAGCAATTTTACCCGAGCCAAGGATTTTCCCTTGGCTATTGTCCCCAAAGAAGATTCCTTCACTTGGGTCCTCATTCTCCTCATACTCTATGAACATGCTCCTCTCTCCGGTCTTGTGGTTGGTACATCCGCTATCCAACACCCATTTCGATCCACCGGAGGAGTAAGCCTACAAAACAAGTTTATGCCTTCCTTTTAGGTACCCAAGCGGAGTTGGGTCCTTTCACGTTAGTAGTTAGGCATTTGGGCACCCACACGCAAGGCTTGGGGCTCTTGCGGAGTGGCCCAACATATCTAGCAAACACTTTGCCGTGTTTGTTCCTCTTTAGCACATAAGATGCATCAAAATCGTGGAATAGAGGATGCGATTTAGATTTAGGCAATTTGTTGCTAGAGGGTGAGTTCTTTTCAATTTTAGTTGGGGATGAACTCCCCTTAACAAATACAATCATGTCTTTGCCATACTTGGAGGTTTTGGCGTTATGCCTTCCACCTCTAGTATAGCCAAGACCATCCTTGACATGGCGTGGTCTTGTGTTGGTGTATGCACTTCGTGCATACGCCACCTTTTCCTTGTCAAAGATGGCACCCTTAGGTGCTTGCTTGCCTTGCGCTAAGTTGAGTTCATCCTTAAGCTTAAGGATTAAATTAGAGCACTTGCAAGGCGATGTTGCATTGGATGAGGCCTTTGAGGGGGTTGAGCTCTTGGAGGAAGAGGTTACATTGTTCTTAAGAGACTCAACTTGAGTCTCAAGGATCTTGTTAACTTTTGACAAGTTTCCAAGTTCATCCTTGAGCTCAATTGACTTCTCCTCAAGACTTGAACACGTTTTCTTGCAAAGAGCAAGTTCTTGTTCCAATGCCTTGCTCTTCTCTCTTTCGAGCTCAAGGAGCTCATCAAGCTCTTGACATCTCTCCTTCTCAAAGATGAGCATGTCCTCTTGTCTATTGATGAGATCCTCCTTCTCAAAGATCTCATCCATAAGCAATTTCATCCTTCGCAAGGTGCTTTTTCTTATGTCCTTAAACATGTGTTCATTCTCACTAGCACTATCAAATTCATCTTGTGAGGAAGTTGAGGAGGAGGGATGAGATGTTACCTTTCTCCTTCCCTCCCTTGCCATAAGGCAAGTAGGTTTGTAGTCGTTGTTGAGGTTGGGGAAGAGCTTGCTTCCCTTGGAGCTCCTCCCGATGGCTATGGTAGCCATCTTCTCCTCTTCTTCTTCGGAGGAGGACTCATCGTTAGAGTCCCACTCCTTCCCCAAGTGGGCTTGTCCGGAGGGCCTCTTCTTCTTGAAGAATTTCTTATCTTGAGGCTTGCCCTCCTTCTTCTTCTTCGCTTCTTCATGTGGGCAATCAGCGATGAAGTGCCCATACTCGCCACAATTGTAGCAAGACCTTTTTGATTTGGGCCTTGCTCTTTCCTTCCCCTTGCCTTCATAGTTGTGTCTGCCTTTCTTCTTTCTCATCATTCTCTTGAATTTGTTGATGAAGAAGGCCTCTTCCTCATCGGTGTCGAGGCTCTCCTCATCACTTTCCCTTGCTCCTTTGAAGAGGGTGTTGCCTTGAGTGCAACGTTCTTCATCTTGGAGGCGGTGAACTTCTGAAGGTCGTTGTAGAAGAGCGCCTCCTTCTCCATGATCTCATGGTTGATGATCCTGCCAAGGACCTCCTCCGGGGTCATTTGAGTGAACCCCGGGCTTTCTCGAATCATGGAGCAAAGAGCGACGTTCCTAGGCATGAATGCCCGGATCATCCTCTTCACCACCTCGTGGTCGGTCCACTTGGTGCAGCCATATGATCGGCTCTTGTTGATAAGTACCTTCAACCGGTTGTACATGTCTTGGGGGGATTCACCATCCAAGATGGCGAATCTCCCAAGCTCTCCTTCGATGAGCTCGATCTTGGCCTCCTTGACCACCCGATTTCCTTCATGCGCCATCTTGAGGGTGTTCCATATGTCTTTGGCCACCTCAAGGCCATCGACGCGGTTGAACTCATCTCTTGAGAGAGATGAGATAATCACACCCGCAGCTTGAGCGTTGCGGTGGATGAGGATGGCTTGTTCTTGAGTGATGTTGTCCTCATCCTTCGGAATCTCCACCGCAGTCACGACAATTTGCCACAACGCCGGGTTGAGTGACACGAGGTGGATCTTCATATTGTGTTTCCACATCCCGTAATCAGTTCCATCGAATTGGGGAGGTTTCCCCAATGGGATGAAGAGGTAGTGGTTGTTGGCGGCAAGGCGTTCATAGTTGAACCCTTGTCGGTTGTAGTTGACTTCGCCACTACCACTTGATTGGTTCGACGGATCGATCTTGGAGATGTTTAGCTTCTCCCGGAGCTTCGCCTTGAGTTGGCGAGTCACCTCATCGTCCGTTGGCTTATCTTGATAGGCCAGCGTCTCCTCACGGGTTGCCTCGTAGTTGCTGCTCGATGCGTCGTCATTCACCACTCCGGCCATCTCTCTGAGTTGTTAGACTCTTTGTGGAGAGTCCTGCTCTGATACCAATTGAAAGTTGCCTAGAGGGGGGTGAATAGGCTAATTGACCTGCAAATGACTTAATAAAACAAGATTAAATCACAGGGGGCGGACTAGTCTGGTCTGGGGGCGGACTAGTCCGGTCAGCCTGCGTGAAGAACCCTAAAAGATGTTTCTAGCAAGTTTTAGGGGATTTTCTCGAGGCTACAGGTGAAGATATATTTAAGTCAAGTTAAACAACTACCAACACAAGAGTGAGTCAAGCTTCAACAAGTTTAGCAATATGAAGTACGAAACAAGACTAGCAACCCTAGAACGAAATAATCGATAAAGTAAATGGGAAGAACACGAAGACACAAGGATTTTATCCCGAGGTTCGATTCCACACAAGGAATCTACGTCCCCGTTGAGGAGTCCACAAAGGAACAGGTTCAACAACCCTTCCCTCACCAAGTTTACCACACGGGCCTAACTTGGTTTTCCACTAATCACAAGGGTGATTACAAAGTTCGTTGGGGCTTCTCACAATCTGAGGCTCCCACACCACAAAGGTGATCAACACCACAAAATATACTCAACGCACAGCACACAAAGACTCAATGAGTGCAAGAGATCAAATCGGGAGCACAAGCGCGATGTTCTTCCTCTTCTCCACCTCACTAAACCCTAATCCACTCAAGAATTAGTTTTAGAGGGAAAGTAGGCAAGAAAGAGGCTTAGGAGTGCTCCAAGTTGGTTGTGGCGGCGCTAGGGTTCGAGAGTTTCAAGAGTTGTTTGAAATGAGGCCGGGGGTCCCCTTTTTATAGGGGTCCCGAGCCCAAACTGCTGACCTCAGCAAAAGGGTGGACTAGTCCGGCCTCAGGCCCGGACTAGTCCGGCCTAGGGGACCACTGACCTCTTGTCAGGTCCCGACAGCTGACACGCTATCATCACACTACCCGGCAAACTTCAAATTCAAACGGTCACTTCAACAACGGACTAGTCTGGTCACCACAGGACTAGTCCGATCTCACACAGAGCCTTTTGCTCCGTGTGAAAACGGACTAGTCTGAGGACCACGGACTAGTCCGGCCCCAAGGGCGGACTAGTCCGGTCCTCCCAGACTTAGTCACAGAAGCACCTTCAACTCGCCAACCCGGACTAGTCCGGCCCCAAGGGCGGACTAGTCCGTTCTCACTCAGGACCTCTTGGTCCGGTCTCAAACGGACAAGTCCGTGGTTTTGGGAATTAGTCCCCAAAACCCACTCACTACTACCAGGACTAGTCCGGCCATAAACGGACTAGTCTGATCTCAGTCAGACTCTTCTGGTCCGGCTGAATACGGACTTGGCCGGCCAGGGGCGGACTAGTCCGGCCACCTGCACGGACTAGTCCGACCCTACTGCCAGACTACTTATCCACTCTTTTCTCTCAAGGGGTTTGACCTCTAAACCACTTTGAGCTCCCAAACTTGATCTCAATGCACTTTACACACGCACCCTCCTATTTCTACGGCTAGTCTAACTCAACACGCTAGAAACCCTAATTTCTACGCTTCGAGTTGACTCCGTTTCCTTCCTTTTCCTTTTTGAGGGTTTGCGTCTCCGATTGAGTCCACACCTGTGCTAAGATCACTTGATCTCATTAGCGACTTAATTGTCGTCATCAATCATCTAAAACCCACGGGGAACCTAGATGCACTTTCAATGGCATAATTATAAAGACAACTCCTTCCACATACATGGAATCAACAATCAAACAAGAAACGCTTCATCCAAGTATATGCATAAAAGAAGACTAAAGATAATATCTTTATTGTGCATAAAGTCACAAATATAAGAAAAGATACATGAGCCATACCTTTCCCAACTTGGACTTGGGACTAGAGGCTGCCCTCTCTATAGCCTAACTCCACTAAGGACTAAGAGAACTAGTGTATAAATAGAATGATGCTCAAGTGGTGTGTGTCGAAGTGAAGGGTGAGAGGTCCTATTCATAGCTTGGAGAAGGGTCAGTTCCCACCACCAAAAGTGTGTGAATCTATCACCCATGACCTATTCAAGCCGGGAGGAGCCAACACGTGGTGTTTGACCGCGTTTGACACAAGGACCTAGTCGGGCGACTCGAGGGGTCGGCCAACCTAGTCTTGGCTCCTTTTGCGGTGTGCTTCCTCCAGGTCTCTGCCGAGTGGGTCCCATTAATTGATACTGGTGTTACACTATTGGATGGCCTCAGATACTTCTATTTGTGGGCCATTTGATCCATGTGGTGCCACATGTCATCAGTTGGTTGACTGGAATGATATTTTATAGGATCCATCCCCTTTTTTCGCTTAAATTCTGTATAAAATCCCTGCATGCACTACTTTCTCCAAAGACAAGTGGAAATAGGTTAAATAGAAAGGCGATGTCTGCAAGAAATGATATTTCCTTCACATAATTGAGTTATATTGATGGGTGAAATTGGTATATAACAGTTGTCAATAGTAATGCGAGACGCGATGACGGAGACGAGCGGCTTGTTCATCTCCGTTCTTTGTGCGGGATCGTTTTGGATGAGCCTTTCTCACATAGTGTAGAGAGGAAAGAAAAGCAAGTGTACCACAAGATGAAGAATTGCTAGAACTAGGCATGTTATGTTGAGAAACAAATCCAAGAGACATGTTGAGATTTTTATGTGATATTATGTTAAGTTCATGAGTTTTCAATTTAGAATATAGAATATATAAAGTAATTGTACTCATGAGATTCACGAATAGATGTAACTTTCATCTCCCAAATCGACATGTCTAATGCACTTAACAATTACCGAGCATTTTTAGTATCTGAAAAATTAACATTGACACTACGCAAGTTGCTGAGAATTTTATTAGAGCGAGCAAATAAATCATCGATGGACTCACCTGGTTGCATCACAAAGCGCATAATATATTTCTTGAACGTATCTTGTCTTACCTCCTTGATCGTGTTCGATCATTCTTGGTAGTTGCAAAGTGCCCTCCACTCATCGTACGCTGATTGGAGGTGTGCAACACGATCGAAGTTGCTTTGAGTCAATCTTTGTATGATCAAGTTGCGAGCGCTGTTATTATTGTCGACATCTCTCATGTTCGCAGCCATGAAATGATCGTTTGGTGGCAGTCGAAAGACTTGTAGACCTTTTCCCATATAGTGAAGCCTTGCGCTTGTATGTAGGCCTCTATACGAGCCTTCCAAACCTAAAAATCAACGCCATCGAACACACAAGGTTTTGCCGAGTATTTCTTCATGTTGATTAGTCAAAACACATGTGAATCATAGAGATTAGAGCACTGTGGGTCGGATATCAATTGTAGTATCGAAGAGCATGTGAAAATCTATTAGAGGGGGGTGAATTGTAGATTAAAACTTTTTTAGCGGAAGCAACAAAAACCCTTCGGCAAAAAATAAATCTGTTAAGAAACCGTGTGTGTAATCTGTTTTCAACGTGTCCAACCATGACAAAAACAAGTGTAGATTGTAGAGAATCAAGTCACAGAACTAATGCAACAAGAATCTCGTGAAAACACTAAGTAGAACTTGAAATACGATCAAAAGACTAGATGAAGGTCAATCTATTCTGCCCATTTAAAAACAAATCAGCAACGCTGCAAAGAAACTCATGTAGATCAAAAACCCAAAATCCAATGATCATAAAATTTTCAAAGGTGATACAGAATCAAGTTTTGAAGACGACTCAAAAAGAATCACGTCAATTGGTGTGAAAGCCCACTTTGGAAAAGAACGAGAAGTAAAAAAATAAGAACTTAAAAACTTTTCAAGTTTAAATAGAATTTCAACTCAAATGAGGGTAGGATTATGACTCCTAAAAAAGCTAGTGCAAACCTCAGCTCAAGAACCACATTGGATAAGAAAATTCTGTATTTAAAACATAGTGCTCCTATGTGGTATTTGAGTTGAACTCAAAAAGGGAATTTCAAATTCAAATCAAATTCTTTTATTCAAATTTGTCAAACTCCAAATTTGAATTCACAAATGGCATTTTCATGTTTCAAACACCATCTCTACCAAGTTTGACAAGTTTTGAACTTCATTTGTCATTATTGGAATCAATTCAAATGAGAGCACTCAAAATAAAATTCAAATTCAAATTCCACTGTCAGCTTTGTCAAATGTCAAATCGGATTTCACATTTGAATTCCCCATAGATGAATTACCCTAATTGCCAATTCTCAGAATTTTTAGAGCTAATTTGAATTGCATCTAAATTTAACAGAGAAGATTGGAGTTGGAGCTTGTGGGACCCACAAGTCAGCCTCATGCTTGTGTGCTCTGTTTTGCTTCTTCTCTCTGGGCGCCTCCGAGCTCTCCCGATTGCCACCTCTTGCTTCCACATGTAACCGACTCCATCAAATATCCTGGCCGCCCTAATCCTCCTTTCCTCCTTCTCATCTCTCTGCTGAGACAAGCTGTGGAGCAGCTCTGTTCTTCCTTCCCTGGCGCAAGAAGCTGCGGCCACTTTCATTCCTCTTCTGTGTTGGTGAAATCCGAGCAGCTAAGTGTGGATTGCTCGTTTATTTTCATGCCATGACCTTCTCCTTGATATGGCGCATACCTCTGGTAAGTTTATTGGCCAGCAAATGGTGATTTTTTTTCTGTTCTTCGTCTTCCTCGTGCAAGAACATCGATGGCTGGCGTGTTTTTCTCTGTTCCGACCCAAATCAGTGTGAAAGAGGTGAGCTTAGTCGTTCTTCTTTGTGGTGTGATCTGCACAACTATTATGCCCGCCTTGCTAATCCTTTTTCTGGCCAACCCGTGGTTCCCCGACAGAGAACATCATGAATTTCGCGCCGCCGTGCCGTTGAACAATATTTCCGCTCGGACTTTCCTCGGTGCCCTGCTGTTCCAGATCTTCTCCCGAGCTGCTGAAACTCCAAATGGTTTGCACAGATCCCCTATGCACATTTCTAAACCATGCTCGTTGAATTATCACGGGTAGCCATCGTATTGTTCAAGTCTATGCCATCGAGTCCCCTAGAACCGACATTGTAAATCTTCAAAATTCTCCGTTCATGATTCCTCTCGAGTTGTTCCAGTACATAGGTATACTCTTGACCATCTGGCACGTCGCACTAAAGAAACTAATTAGAAAATGAGGCTTCTCCATGTCAGAACCCGAGTTTCCCCCAAATTCCGCCGCCTAAACCCTAGGTCTACTGTCGAGCTCAAATTTCTGTTGTCTTCTTCCTGATTTGTATCCAATTTAGCTTTCTAGCATCACCATGAATCGTTTGGTGCAATCTCCGACCTAATTGACCCCTCCCCGTATGAGAATCATGTCGCCACCGTGCCACGGCCCGCCACCACCGTCGATATCCGATTTCCGGCCATCACCGAGCTCCTACGAGTTGCCTATCGTGTCCATCACGTCAAGAGATGCCCAGGCGGCAAGTTTCAGTGGGTTTGGCGCTCGAAAAACCTGTGCATGAGATGCACCGCCGCCGGAAGCCGCCCAGCGCTGTCTGTCTCTTTTTCCTGGCTTGAGGTTCAAGATGAGCTTGTGGCCCCACCCGTCAGCCTAATAGATCAAGCTCCGGATCTGTTGTGGTTATTTGGATCCCATGTGGTTGCGTGGTTTAAATCTGTTGCCCCACATGGCTCCAAGCCCATTGGCTTGTTTAAAAACCCGTGGGCCCAAGTCTCTTAATTAAACTTCCAATACAAATTAAATTCCAGTTTTTGATTCAAACTTGGAAAATTCATAGATCATGTTATATTTGGCCAAAAAAATCCAAACTAAATTTTGTTGGACTACATATGATCTCTACTATCCAGTCGTGCAGTTAGATTAATATGAAAAGACCATAATTTGCCTCAATAATTCCATGAAGTAAAATGCATTTGGAATTAATTTCGGATGCTCTATCCATTGCAAAATTCTCAAATTTGCCAGATCTTTCCGCATAATTCACTTGAGATCCAGTAAAAATTTGAGTTGATTTGAATGGTTAAATTGTGTTCCCAACCTGTATGAACCTGTAAAATGCCAAAATATCCTGAAACATTTTCAGAAAATTGTCCAAACTTCTAATACCAATATCTCACTGTAGAATGCTTAGAAAATTATGAAACTAATTTTGTTTAATCACACTTGACCTCCTATAAACAGAAAACTAACTCTTGGCTATGTTACAGTTCCATATTTCCCATGAAAATTCTGGGATATGTTTAAGTTCATAGAATTTTAGAGAATAGAGACTACCATGACCATGGCTCAAACTTGACCAGAACCCTGCACATAGCATCTGTTATCCACTAAAAAATTTCTAGAACCATAAGACTTGATTTACTACAGTAAACTGTGTTTCACATATCTATATCCAAAACATTGTCCATTCCACTTCATATTCATATTCTACTATGTTTCACTTTTGTTCCTCCTCTATTAATTTCTGTATACAGCAGAGGCCTTCCTGAAGTTCTTGTACAGAAACTTGCTTTCTCCTTGTCATCTCTTTTGTGTTCCTCCTTGTTAAGTTTCACACTCATGTATGATGCCTACACTACAAGGATTCCGACCAGTTGCAACGATTGTACTGCAACGAATACTAAATCGTTGCAGTAAGCTTGGCTTTTTGCCATGATTTACTAGTTCGTGGCACTAGGATCTATCGCCACGGAACACAATCGTTGCATTAGGATCTGTTGCCATGAATTACTGGTTCGTGGCGTCAGGATGCTAATGCAACGGATCACAATCGTTGCATTAGGATCTGTTTCCACGAAATACTGGTTCGTGGCGTTACAGCTTTATTGTCATGGAAAACAGTCGTTGCATTAGGATCTGTTGCTACGAATTACTGGTTCGTGGCGTTACAGCTTTATTGCCACGGAACATAGTCGTTGCATTAGGATCTGTTGCCACGAAATACTAGTTTGTGGCGTTATAGCTTTATTGCCATGGAACACAGTCGTTGCATTAGGATCTGTTGCCACAAATTACTGGTTCGTGGCGTTATAGCTTTATTACCATGGAACACAGTCGTTGTGTTAGGATCTGTTGCCACGAATCAGCAAACAGTTGCATTTGGACCGTAATGCAATGAAACAGAATCGTTGCATTAGGATGTCTTGCCACGATACTCTGGTTCGTGGCGTTACAACTTTATTGCCACGGAACACAACGTTGCATTAGGATCTGTTGCCACGAATTACTGGTTCGTGGCGTTACAGCTTTATTGCCACGGAACACAGTCGTTGCATTAGGATCTGTTGCCACGAATCAGCAAACAGTTGCATTTGGACCGTAATGCAATGAAACAGAATCGTTGCATTAGGATGTGTTGCCACAATACTCTGGTTCGTGGCGTTACAACTTTATTGCCACAAAACACAACGTTGCATTAGGATCTGTTGCCACAAATTACTGGTTCGTGGCATTACAGCTTTATTGCCACGGAACACAATCGTTGCATTAGGATTTGTTGCCACGAATTACTGGTTCGTGGCGTTACAGCTTTATTGCCACGGAACACAGTCGTTGCATTAGGATCTGTTGCCACGGATCAACAAACAGTTGCATTTGGACCGTAATGCAACGAAACAGAATCGTTGCATTAGGATGTTGTCGGTGGTTTTGATCCGGCAGATCTCCCGACACTACTAAAGTGTTAGAGGAGTTTGAGGTTCGGTGTGGGCGCGCGGAGATTCAAGAAGGTGAAGTGTAAATGACACAGTAGACACGAAGATTTACGTGGTTCGGGTCGCCTGAGCGTAATATCCTACTCCACGGGATGTGTTGGTGTTGTATTGGTTGTATGAGCTCAACGTCAGTTGAGAGTGTAAAGAGAGCACGTCGCGTCTATGTGTTCCGAGCGTGTGTGTAGAGTGTGTCCAGAGAGTGTCCTATGTATCGTCGGCCTGTCCTTTTATAGTACAAGGGCAGGCCGTTACAAGTTAGCCTGGCCCGACATGTGGCCCCGGCGGTTACTGATATTGATACACATTCAACATGTTTAATTGCCCTTAATGACCGAGTTATGGGCTTTGACAGCACCGTTACTGGTAATTAAGGTTGTCCGATCGTGTGTCATTAATATAGTATTAATAACACTTGATCGGGTCTTGAAGTCCTTGATTCCCCTTTGAAGATCCGGAGCCGTTGTGGGGTCTTTCGGAGGTTAGAGGTTGAAGATTTGACGGTTGGACACATGGCAGCTCCGGAGCATACTGTGGGAAACAGATAGGTCCGGAGCTACCTAACACGTGTCAGTTCCGGAGCTTCCCTCGGTCTGGGGTTAGGTCCGGGGGTGCCATTTCGGTACATAGCCCGGAGCTTCTCCCTTGTGGGCGGTAGCTCCGGTTTGATAGTACACGTGGTGACCCTGAGACTAACCATGTTGGAGAAGCGGGTCCGGTTATGTCTGACATGTGGGCCTCCGAAGGTCTTCAAATCAAGTAGATGACATTCCCTTGAGATCTTTGTAATCTCAAGGGGTGTACGATTCCCAGGGTACCGACAGTGGCCCCCTGGGCCCACCTCTGGGAAGACCCCTTGGGTGAAGTCATTCCGCCGGAGGTGGGTCCATCCTTCGACTCTTGAACTGAGTCTTCAAAGGTCTCCGGATGTGCCGTTGGCGATAGTTTTGAGTTAAATCCTCGCCGCGTGGCATATCCCGTGTGCGGCAAATGAGATCTTTGGCGTGCGGATCTCATGCAATTGAAGGTCGCCGGTTCTCGATACGAAAATCGTATCGGTTCCGCGCGCCTTGTCAGGCCGCCGCCTTCGGGCTTCCCGCCTCATGATGACAACCGTTCGCCTGGGTAAGAATCTCGACTTCATCGTCGGGGTGGTCCCGGGCCCTCTTGTCATCGGCTGGGTGGAATTTTTTAGTAGTATCTTCGACTTCCTTGCGGTTTCCATCCAAGCGTTGCGAGGGCTTACTTAAGAAGGAAGGCGCGCACCGTCTGGGGTTCCTTACGCCTCTCATCTGATCTTGCGCTCAAACTCCCAACTTGTGCTTGCTATTCCTCTCCTGCCTTGCTGTGCTGTGATGGAGTTGGGTCTCCGCGGGAGCCGTTTGAAGACCGACGGTGACTTGAAGAAGGTTCAGGCCCTCATGGGATGGTCCCCGGACTTCTTCAACCGCCTGGTCCGCGCCGGAGGAGAGCTCCCGTTTGAGAAGGAGCATGCCGGCGAAATGGTGTACTTCTCTTCGTACGCCATGGTGGGGTTGATCCCACTTTTTTCCTCCTTTTTCTTGATGATGCTAGACTTCTATGGTCTGCAGTTGTACCACCTTGGCCCCCACTCCATTCTTCTTGTGTCCATCTTCGTCCACTTCTGTAAGATGTGGGTGGGCATCCCCCTGCATTGAACTCTTCCGGACCTTCTTCACTGTTCATACCACCGGTAGGAGCAATGAGTATCTTGGATTCTACTACTCCGTGAAGCGCAAGAAGTGCCCATTCAAGTACCTCCAGTTGTTTCCCTCTGGGAAGTGGGATGATTGGAAGAAGGACTGGATAGTCATCCGGGTGGAGGAGCACGAGAGGCTGGAGTTGCCCGAAAGCCTCCCCAACATCGACACTACAGTCTGGAGTGAAGCTCCGGTGCGTTCAACCCTGAGCCTTCAACCCTGCTCTGACCAGGATCCGCCAGTGCGTGGAGGGAGGATTAACTCCTCAGGCGGTGTTTTGCAGCTTCCTGGTCAACAGGTGGGTACCGCTGAAGAGGAGAGAAAAACTCGCTTGGGCCCTCAACAGTGTGATGGACGACGACCGGGTCGAGACCGGGCTGAAGTCCAACATGGCGGGGACAACCTTGGAGTTTCATCTCAAGAAGTTCCAGCACGGCATCGACGTCGCGAGTGACGACTTGACTCCGCCATCAGCTTTTCTCCCTCTGAACGTGGAAGTAGAGTTCAGCAGGGAGCTCCAGCGGAAGATGCCTGTGCTTGACGACCTTGGTGTCGTCGAGAGAAGATCGACCTCCAGGGTGGTGATCCCTGGGGCTTCCGAAGGTGGCTCCGACCCTGCCCCGAAGCCAAGGATCGAAATCGTCGGCAAGGGCAAGGAGCCGGCAGACGAACCCTTGAGCCGGAAGAGGAAGCTGCAGCATGCCGACGGAAGGTCCGTCAGGCCTGCCACCTCTGCATCAGCTCCTTCTCCCCGGAGGGGTAGGTCTTCTACAACCGCGGCGACTGTACCCGCAGCGGCGTCCTCCCGGGGTGCTAGCTCCGGGCATGCGACTCCAGCACCAGGGCCGGTTGAGGCCTCTAGGTCCGGAGGTTCTTCCCGATCGAGGGGGGCCTCGACTAGGGAAATGCCCGTGGCTGCAACGAGTTTCGGGGGGCCTTCCGGAGCTTCCACGCCGGCGGCGGCTATGGTCAGCCCAGAACGCCTGGGAAAGAGGTTCCACGCAAGCTGGTGCGGAAGCCTCCCAAGGTAATTTTTAATCTTTACCTCAGACAGTTGTTTTGTTGTAGTAACTGTTTTTTAAGTTTCTTCATCCATCGTCTGCAACATTCCCAAGAAGAGGAGTGAGGCTCCACCCTCAGCCACAGCAGCTGAAGTTGTGAGGGCGGAAGCTTCTGCTCCTGTCCCGGTGCCGCCCCAAGTGGTGGCTGAAGCTGCGACAGCTCCGGCGCCAGCTGTCATGGTCATGGACCTCGACTCATCCCCAGAGACTCCCGTGGTAGCGTCGGACCGCGGGAGAGAAGATGCGCCAGCGGCACCTACCCCGAAGGTTGAAGCTCCGAGTCCTGGTGCAGAGATGATGGAAGCTCCGGCCGTTGAGCCGGAGGAAGCAGTAATTCCGGCCCAAGAGCCGGAAATTGTCGAAGCCCCGACGGTTGAGCCGGAGGTAATTGAAGTCTCAGTGTGCGCGCCAGATGTTGAGGAAGTCCCAGCGGTTGGGCCGGCTACCTCAGAAGCACCGGCCGTAGAGCCGGTCGTTGTTGGAGCTCCGGCCGTAGGGCCGGTTGATGTTGAAGACCTTCCGGCTCCCGAGCCGGTTGTTGCAGAGGCGTCGGCGCTCGAGCCCCCAGTAGAGGAGGTGCCCAGGCCGGAGCCAGAAGCAGCCCCTGCTGTGGGAATGACGACGCTAGAGGTTCCTGCGGCTGAGCCGGAGTGCCCAGAAGTGGTTGCTGGCCCCCTGCCTGAGGGGGCAAATGAAGACCTGACGGCGGGGCCTTCGGAACCACTTCCGGAGGTCGGAACTTCATCAGCGGGACCTTTCTCGATGGCGACTGAGGCCATCCCGGAGGACAGCCCTAGTGACACAGAGGCTCAGGGGACCACTCTTGTGGAGTGGGGCCCAATTTTTGTAACCAAAAACCCGCTGGAACCAGCGAAGGAGACCCCAGCAGGTCCGGAACCTATCCCGTTGTCATTATCTATTGACAACACCTGCTCCAGTGTGCATCAAGTTCAGCTGGCATTCTTCCACGACAGCAAGGCTCTTGAAGAGGAGCGCCAAACCCTTAGGAGGTGGCGTAACCGGCTCTACTTCGAGACCAAGCTGGCGCAGTCGAGGCTAGCAGATGACAAAGAATGGATTAAGCGGGAGAAGGTCCGCCTGGAATACTGGGGCAAATTATTCGATGACAGGGAGAGCATGACTCATGCCCTCGACGCTCAATCCCGGGCCATTTATGAGCAGGTCAAAGCAGCTAATAGTGCGGTTGATGAACGCCAAGAAAGGCTGGAAGCCATTAACACTACTCTTATCAAGCGCCGGGAGGCACTTGAGGAGAGGGAGAAAAGGCTCGAAGATGAAGAGCAGAAACTCCTTGAGCTGCGGGATGACGTTTTGAGGAGGGAGGAGGAGCTCACCGAAAAGGTGGCTCTTGCTGACAAGGGCCTCGAAGAGCGCGCCAAGAAATTAGAAGAGCGCTGCGCTGAGGAGGAGGAGAAGGCCTGGGTGCGAGGTCAGGAACTCTATGAGCAAGAGTATGCCATCGCTGCCAGGGAGAAGAAAGTGAGGGGCAGGGAGAAGGACCTGGTTAACCGCCGGAACAAGATTTATCTCCGGGAGGAGCTCGGAAAACTCGAGAAGCAGGTTGCTGAAAAGATTCACCAAAATGCTAAAGAGGTCGAGCGCCTCGCTCGCGAGAATTCTGAACTGGCGGTAGCCAGAAGATCCTTGGAAGAATTGAAGGGCTTGAGGACTGCAGACTCCCTACAGGTTTGGGAGTTCCTGGGCAAGGCCAACGACGCGCTGACACCGATGGTCTTCAGTCCCGTGCATCCGGATGATCCGGAGCCGGAGCCGGACCTGGCGTTGCAGGCGTTGAGCTCGGCAGGTAGCAAACTCTCCAAGGTGGGCGACGTCATCGCGGACCAATTGGAGGTTGAGGGGCAATCCTTGGCAAAGAACATCGCAGAGTATGTGCTGACGTGCTACACCAGCCGGAATCCCCAATTCCCTCTGGACCCGGTGCTTGAAGGTCCCGTCGAAGGAGAAGGTGAAGCCGCCCAAGACAACGTGTTGGAGGTTGCTCAGAAGGTCGCCCAGTTCTTCCATAGGGTCTAGGAACATCTCTGTAGCTCCCGCTTGTATTCTCTCTTTTTCTTCCTCAATTTTGTAATCCCTTGTCTCCAGATGAATGAAATCCCCAAATTTTTGTGAATTTCACTTTTTGTCTTCAACACTTTTGTCTTCACTTGGCCCCCTGGTAGATGTACACAATTTGATTGTGAACATGTACCAAGAGGATATTGTGTTTTGTTGAAGACTCATTTGCTTCAAACTTGTAGAATGTAGGTCCGAAGTCTTCGATAGTGAAGGCCCCCTGAGGTTGTCGGAGCTTAGAAGCTCCGGCATTGTCTATCGTTGGAGCTTAGTAGCTCCGGCAATAGTCCCTATCAACGCGTAGAGCATCGATAGTTAGTCCTCCGGGGTGTCGGAGCTAGTAGCTCCGGCAGTGACCTTTGCCAACACGTAGTTTGTCGGCAGCAGACTCCGTTTGCGGGGTCTTCTCACCATCATTTATTTTGCGTCGACGACTGGCCCCCATAGCTTTGTCGGAGCTTGGTTGCTCCGGTAATGCTCGTTTTCAATGTTTAACATTGATCACAAGCCACCTAGGGGGAGTCGAAGCTTTGTTAGCTCCGGCTTTTCTCCATCAACGTGGATTCTTTATTTTTCCTGCACACTGAAGCCAATAAAAATAGTAAAATTCGCTCCTTGCCTATAACTTCATCGCGGCTTACGATTCCCAAGAAAGTTTTAGGTCAAACACAATTCTGAATACAACCGAATGCGTTGCCTTCTTTCTTCCAGATCCAATTGTACTTGGACCCGCCTTACTTCGGCCTGCCGGGGTGTAGGTAGAGTGGCGTACTTAGGGTGCTTGACCAGGCTAAGTCGATAGCACACTCCGGCCCTAGATTGGCTTGGCGGCATTCAGGCGAGTGGGCCACGAACAATATTTGAATCCAAAAGAATTGACAATACAGCTCGAATTGTACATGAACCGGTCGAGCTAAAATTTCTTAAGAATTGCACAACTTTGTTATAGACAAGAAAGAGAAAAATAAAAAATGTTGAGCCTGTACAAAATAAATGTACGTGAAGTCTGTTTCACATGAAGATGTCTTTCATTATAGGTCTGGGGTACAGGGGAAACGAGTACACTCTTAGGGTACGGAACCAGGCTAAGCGTGTTTAATTTCTCGTTTGACCCAGGGTAGCTAGCCACACTTTTAGTCCTGAGACTGCGACAAGTGTTGCATGAACTTTGCGGACCTTCCGGGAAAGGTCCGGCTGTTCTCCCTGAGGAACTACCCGACTCTGTACAATGACTCTATAACATACACCTCAAGTTACTACAGACTCACCTCCATGATATTAAGTGTAGAACTTACGAAGGTGCTCAATGTTCCAAGGATTTGGGAGAGGTGTCCCATCCTCGGTAGCCAAGCAAACGCTTCCGGGACGGGATACTTTAATCACTCGGAAGGGTCCCTCCCAGCTGGGGGAGAGTTTGTTTAACCCTTCTCTGGATTGTATTCTCCGTAGCACCAAATCGCCTTCCTCGAGCTGCCGGTTGTGTACATGCCGCTGATGATAGCGCCAAAGGGCTTGGCGGTATCGGGCATTCCGAACAGCTGCTTGGCACCTTTCCTCCTTAAGGAGGTCTAAGTCTTCACGCCGGAGCTGGTCCTGCGTGGCTTCGTCGAAGGTCCGGACCCGGAGTGACCCCAAGGTGATTTCCGGAGGAAGGATTGCTTCAGCTCCATACAGCAGGAAGAAGGGTGTCTCTCCAGTTGACCGGTTTGGAGTTGTCCTGTTGGCCCATAAAGTGGGCGGAAGCTCTTCAATCCAGTTGGCTCCATGTTTTTTCAAGCGCTCATAGGTGCGCGTTTTGAGTCCTTTAAGGATTTCAGCATTTGCTCTCTCGGCTTGGCCATTGCTTGCTGGGTGAGCTATGGAGGCGTAGCAAACTTGAATGCCGAGGTCTTCGCAATATCCTTAAAATGCAGAGCTTGTGAATTGGGTCCCATTATGAGTGATGATTTTGTTTGGGACTCCAAATCTGCATACAATGGACTGCAAAAAGTTGATAGCAGATTGCTTGTTGATTGTCACAACTGGAGTTGCTTCCGGCCACTTGGTGAACTTGTCAATGGCAACATACAGGAACTTGTAACCTCCGACAGCTCTTGGGAAAGGTCCCAAGATGTCCATCCCCCACACAGCGAAGGGCCATGTAGGAGGTATCATTTGTAGGGGCTGAGCCGGTGTGTGAATTTGCTTTGCATGAAATTGACATGCTTCGCATTTCTTCACCAGCTCAGTTGCATCCTGGAGTGCTGTAGGCCAGTAGAAGCCATGCCGAAAGGATTTACCAACCAGCGTGCGGGAAGACGCGTGGTTCCCACACTCGCCTCCATGGATTTCTGCGAGGAGCTCGCAGCCTTCTTCCCTTGTGATGCACCGCATTAGGATGCCATTGGCACCGCGCCGGTAGAGATCCCCTTCTACCAACGTGTATCTTTTAGCCAATCTGACTACCCGATCAGCGGATACATCATCGTCAGGAAGGATGTTGTCTTTCAAGTAGTTCCGGATCTCCGAGATCCATGCATCGGAACTAACTTGAGCATTTGAGTCTTGCGTGCTGGGTTGCTCGGAGCTTTCGGCAGCACCTACGACCCTTGATGGCTGCCATGGTAACAGGGCCATCGGGACCGTCAGCTTCGGGATGCTGATCTCGCCCCCTTCGCTCAGTTCGGCAGGCCGAGCTGTGGGTTTTGACAACCTCCAGACAAAAGTTCCGTCAGGAGCCGGAGCTCCGATTGACGCTTTTGTCGAGAGTTCGTCGACTTCAGCGTTGTGGGCACACTGGACATGGTGGAGATCTAGGACTTCGAAGTCCTTCTGAAGCCCCTGGACTTCAAGGAGGTAAGCAGCTAGCTGGAGATTGTTGCAGGAGCATTCACCCTTCACTTGCTTAATGATGAGCTGTGAATCTCCCTTGACCAGCAGTTGCTTGACACCGTATGACAGTGCCACCTTTAGTCCGTAGATGAGTGCTTCGTACTTTGCCATGTTGTTGGTCGCCTTGAAGTCAAGGTGTAGCATGTATTTTACCTTCTCTCCGGTTGGTGCGAGGAGAAGGATTCCAGCTCCGGCCCCCTGCTTTTGCATGGAGCCGTCGAAGTAGAGGGTCCAGTGAGGCTCGGTGAAGACCGGAGCCTTGTGTTCTGGCTTCTGCTCGCTGGGGCCCCCAGGGTTTGATGGAGAGGGAGTCCATTCCTCCACAAAATCTGCCAATGCTTGACTCTTGATTGCTTGCCTTGAAATGAATTCGAGATCGAATTCGGCCAATTCCGCTGCCCACTTTGCAATATTCCCAGTTGAATTGGGATTATTCAAGATTGCTCGAAGTGGGTAAGAAGTCACCACTGATATTTTGTGAGCTTGGAAGTAATGGCGAAGCTTCCTGGAAGCAATAAGGACTGCATAGAGCAGCTTATGCACCTCTAGGTATCGAGTCTTGGCATCATGTAGTACTTCACTGATGAAGTACACTGGGCGCTGGATGGTCCGGACCCTCCCGGAGGGGCCCAGAGCTTCCTCTTCATTGATCCGGATCCTCCCGGAGTGGTCCAGATTTTCTTCAGGGACTTTCGGGTCCTTGCTGGAGGAACCCAGAGCTTCTTCAGAAGCGACCTGGACCCTCCCGGAGCGGTCTGGGTCTTCTGAAGTAACTTCTTGTGGATTCAAGTCTGGGAGCTAGGACCCAGACTCGCTTTCAGGAACCTCCGGACCCTCCTGAAGGGGTCTGGACTCCTGAGTATGGGATGGTTCTGGTCTCTCTACAACCAGGACCATGCTGACGACTTCGTCAGTGGCTGAAATGTAAAGCATCAAAGGCTCACCAGGGTTCGGAGCTACTAGAATTGGTAGGCTAGTGAGGAACTGTTTTAGCTCCTGGAACGCCTTTTCTGCTTCTTCAGACCATTGGAATGGTCCGAACTTCCTCAATAACTTGAAGAAGGGGAGTGACCGGTCCGCCAGTCTTGAAATGAACCGGCTGAGGGCTGCTAGACATCCAGTTAGCTTTTGGACATCTTTGATGCGAGTTGGTGGCCGCATGTCTTCAATGGCTTTGATCTTCGCTGGATTAGCTTCTATGCCCCGGTGACTTACCAGGAAACCAAGAAGTTTTCCGGAGCTAACCCCGAAGACACACTTGTCAGGGTTTAGCTTTGTGCGGGTGACCCGTAGCTTATCGAAGACAGCCTGCAAGGTGTCAAGGAGTGACTCCTTGTTCTTGACCTTGACCACGATGTCATCGACGTACACTTCCACTATGTCTCTAATGAGTTCTTCAAAGGTTTTGTACATAGCTCGTACAAAGGTTGAAGCTGCATTCTTGAGACCAAATGGCATGGCTGTATAACAGTACAATCCATCTACTGTGATGAAAGAGGTATGCTCTTCATCTTCCCTAGACATTTTGATTTGATGATACCCAGAATATGCGTCTAGGAAACACAGTAATTCACACCCGGAGGTGGAATCCACTATCTGATCTATTCTAGGTAATGGGAATGGATCTTTTGGACATGCCTTATTTAGTGTTGTGTAGTCGATACACATCCGAAGCTTCCCGCCGGCCTTGGGCACAACGACTGGGTTTGCTAGACATTTTGGATGGAAGACTTCTCGGATGAATCCATCTTCGAGCAACTTCTTCACTTCTTGTCGAATGAAGTTATGTCGCTCTACGGATTGCTTCCGAGGTTTCTGATGCACAGGCCGAGCGTCGGGGTAGATCTTCAGATTGTGCTCAATCACTTCCCTAGGGATCCCAGACATTTGTGACGATTGCCAAGCGAACACGTCGACATTAGACCGGAGGAAAGCGATGAGCGCGAGTTCCTATTTGTCGTTCAATCCCCCTGATATACGGGTGGTCTGAGCGGCATTGGAACCGATTTGGACGACTTTGACGGGAATGTCGGTGTCGCCGCTTGGCTGCACACGAGGTGCAGAAGTCGAGCCTCGCTGACGAATGCTCGGGGTTTTTGGAGCTTGCTCCTGCCTGGAGTCCTCCTCTTGCGCCGTAGTAAGCGCATGGAGTTCTTCCAGAGCAGTTACTCCGGCAGTACGATCTCCGCGGATCCGGAGAACGCCTACTGGTGTTGGCATCTTTAACACCAGGTAACCATAATGAGAAGCTGCCATGAATTTGTACAAGGCAGGCCTACCCAAGATGGCATTGAAGGGTAAGTTGATCTGAGCAACGTCAAAGACCAACTTCTCGGTGCAATACTTCTCCCGGGTCCCGAAGGTAACGAGGAGGTTAATAGCTACGAGTGGGGTAATAGCTCCCGAACCTACTCCGGAGAAAGGTCGGGAGGGGTGGAGATCCGAAGGTTGGAGCTGAAGCTTGGTAAAAGCTTCGAAGCTTATGAGGTTGAGCCCCGAACCTCCGTCTACCATGACATGGTGGAGCTGGATGTTATTGATGGTGGGAGATACCATCAAAGGTAGTTGACCTGCTCCAACCATGCTTCGAGGGCAGTCCGAAGCATCAAAAGTGATGGTTGTGTCCATCCACTTCCGATGAGGCTCCGCCCTAGCTGTAGGAGCTATAGCAGCCATGTCCCGACGCATAGTCTTGATGACGCGGCGGGAGGTGATGTCCCATGATCCACCAAAAATGGTGTTCATGGTCTTCCGACGCTCGTTGTCAGAGACGTCGGAATCGTCATCGACGGAGGTGTAGACGGCCTTCAGGACCTTTTTGGGATCCTAAAAACCTAACTCCTCTTCAGCCGGAGCTTCGTCAACTTTTTGTTTTCCTTCCCTCTGTCGAAAAGGTGCTTCTTCCCGGCGCTTGTTGTAGCGCTTCGGCAAGGTTTTGGACCTCTCGGCAGTCTTCCAAACCGTGGCTGTCTGTTTTGTTAATTGAACACCACACCTTGAGTTTGCCACCGTCTTCAGAAGACGATCGAGGTCGCTTCTCGGGGCATGGCCCCCGGCCACCGGAGCTGCAGCAGCTGCAGCATTGGATGCACCGACCGACGGCTTCTTCTTGTCGTTGGTCTTTTTCTTCTTCTTGCCACTCCCGGAGGTAGTGGCTTCGCCTTTGGAGGATTTCTTGTGATCCTCCGGAGTTGGTTTGGAGTGCATTTCACGGCCCTCCGCAGCTCTGGCACATTTGTCAGCCAAGCTGAAGAGTTCCGTGACACTGGTAATCTCCTTGATCGCCAGTTTCTCCAGCATCTTCTTATCCCGCACTCCCTTTCTAAAAGCCACGATGACAGAGGCGCTAGAGATAGAAGGGATAGTGTTTCGTACCTGAGAGAACCTCTGGATGAATGATCGCAGGGATTCTCCCCCTTTTTGCACGACTGCAAAAAGGTCCAGTTCAGTGCCTGGTCGGGTGTATGAACTCCCGAAGTTGGCGGTGAACTGCCGGCACAGCTCCTCCCAACTGTTTATAGAGTTGGGTGGAAGGCTCATAAACCAGGACCTGGCGGTCCCAGTTAAAGCCACTGGGAAATAATTGGCCGTTACGGCCTCATTTCCTCCAGCTGCCAAGATAGCAGTGGAGTAAATCTGAAGAAATTCAACATGATTAACGGTCCCGTCGAACTTCTCCAGCAGGTGAGGCTGGAACTTCTGTGGCCACCTGACCATACACAGATGCATGGCCAGGGCTGAACAGCCTCCTCCTACTCCTTCAGGAGCAGGAATGTCTTGAGCTTCTCGTCTTTCATGAGCACGCTCAATATGGACTCGACCGTCTTGTTGGCGATATCGGCGATCAAGCTCCGCCCGGAGGTCATGAGTTGAAAGCCCTGACACCGTGTGAGTGCGTCGTGCCCCGGAGGGCAACGACGTCACCTGCTGTGATGCAGCACGTCTCCTGTTGTTGGAAACGTGCGGACCAAGTCTGCCAGACAAGGTCCATCGCTGCGACGGGGCCCGTCCTGAAGGAGGAGGACCCTGGTTGCTGATGCGGTCGGCTGCTGCTGCAACCAAATGTTCCACATCGGCCCTCCACTGCTCCAGTGCATCCCGGGATGCATCCGGAGGTGGTGGGCGTTGGAGAAGAGCACGTGCTGCATGAAGCGCGTGTTCCGGGTTGTCAAGATTCGCCGACACAGTGATTGAAGCCGGTGCACCATCGCGTTGTCCAGCCTGATTTGCTGGTGGAGGCGGCGGTGGTGGAAGTGTGACTCCTGCTGGAACCGTGGTTCCTGCTGGTGGCTGCATATTGGAGGGATTACCCCCAACAGCTTGAACAGCGGGATGACCATTGGATGATCCAGCGGCTGAGTTCACCATTCTTGAAATCTCGGGCGCCCCTACCTGGCGCGCCAACTGTCGGTGGTTTTGATCCGGCAGATCTCCCGGCACTACTAAAGTTTTAGAGGAGTTTGAGGTTTGGTGTGGGCGCGCGGAGATTCAAGAAGGTGAAGTGTAAATGACACAGTAGACACGAAGATTTACGTGGTTCGGGCCACCTGAGCGTAATACCCTACTCCACGGAATGTGTTGGTGTTGTATTGGTTGTATGAGCTCAACGTCAGTTGAGAGTGTAAAGCGAGCACGTCGCGTCTATGTGTTCCGAGCGTGTGTGTAGAGTGTGTCCAGAGAGTGTCCTATGTATCGTCGGCCTGTCCTTTTATAGTACAAGGGCAGGACGTTACAAGTTAGCCTGGCCTGACATGTGGCCCCGGCGGTTATTGATATTGATACACATTCAACACGTTTAATTGCCCTTAATGACCGAGTTATGGGCTTTGACATCACCGTTACTGGTAATTAAGGTCGTCCGATCGTGTTTCATTAATATAGTATTAATGACACTTGATCGGGTCTTGAAGTCCTTGATTCACCTTTGAAGATCCGGAGCCGTTGTGGGGTCTTCCGGAGGTTAGAGGTTGAAGATCTGACGGTTGGACACGTGGCAGCTCCGGAGCATACTGTGGGAAACAGATAGGTCCGGAGCTACCTCACACGTGTCAGTTCCGGAGCTTCCCTCGGTCTGGGGTTAGGTCCGGGGGTGCCATTTCGGTACATAGCCCGGAGCTTCTCCCTTGTGGGCGGTAGCTCCGGTTTGATAGTACAAGTGGCGACCCTGGGACTAACCATGTTGGAGAAGCGGGTCCGGTTATGTCTGACATGTGGGCCTCCGAAGTTCTTCAAATCAAGTAGATGACATTCCCTTGAGATCTTTGTAATCTCAAGGGGTGTACGGTTCCCAGGGTACCGACAGATGTGTTGCCACGATACTCTGGTTCGTGGCGTTACAGCTTTATTGCCACAAAACACAATCGTTGCATTAGGATTTGTTGCTACAAATTATTGGTTCGTGGCGTTACAGCTTTATTGCCACGGACCAAAATTGTTGCATTAGGATCTGTTGCCACGAAATACTGGTTTGTGGCGTTACAACTTTATTGCCACGGAAAACAGTCGTTGCATTAGGATCTGTTGCCACAAATTACTGGTTCGTGGCGTTACAGCTTTATTGCCATGGAACACAGTCGTTGCATTAGGATCTGTTGCCACCAAATACTGGTTCGTGGCATTACAGCTTTATTTCCATGGAACACAGTCATTGCATTAGGATCTGTTGCCATGAATTACTGGTTCGTGGCGTTACAGCTTTATTGTCATGGAACTCAGTCGTTGCATTAGGATCTGTTGCCACGAATCAGCAAACAGTTGCATTTGGACCGTAATACAACGAAACAGAATCGTTGCATTAGGATGTGTTGCCACAATACTCTGGTTCGTGGCGTTACAGCTTTATTTCCACGGAACACAATCGTTGCATTAGGATCTGTTGCCACGAATTACTGGTTCTTGGCGTTACAGCTTTATTGCCATGGAACACAAATGTTGCATTAGGATCTGTTGCCGCGAATTACTGGTTCGTGGCGTTACAGCTTTATTGCCACGGAACATAGTTGTTGCATTAGGATCTGTTGCCACAGATCAACAAACAGTTGCATTTCGACCGTAATGCAACGAAACAGAATCGTTGCATTAGGATGTGTTGGCACGAGACTCTGGTTCGTGGTGTTACAACTTTATTGCCACGGAACACAATCGCTGCATTAGGATCTGTTGCCACGAATTACTGGTTCGTGGCGTTACATCTTTATTGCTACGGAACACAGTCGTTGCATTAGGATTTGTTGCCACGAATCAGCAAACAATTTTCGCGTTCTCCTCGGCGCAGTGCTGATCAATGATGTTCATTACTTTTTGCCTCCTGACAACTCAGTGCTGGACTAACGACGTTGATGATCTGTAACATACTCAATGATGTAAAACATCAGGTATTAACGCATCAACAAATATAAGAGGGAGAATACCAATGCGCAGATTTAAAAGTATGTTGCGGGTCATCAGCGTCCTCAGTCCATAAGCAAGGTAGAAGCGGCGCCGTGGCCGCCGCGAACTCAAGAACGGATGAGGAGAAGGCTCATCGCCAACGGATCGAGGGGACGGAAGCTACACGACCGCTATGGGCGATGAGCCTTCCCCTCGATCCGTTCGCGAGGATCGAAGAAAATTTATTTCCGCCCGCCTAGGCCCAGAGCCGGGCCTGCCTTTAAGACCATCCGTAGTGGTTCATGGTAAAGCGGTGATGGGACGCGGAGCGGTTCCAGTTGAATTCAAAGATGCGCATGTGGGATGCATAACCTCTACAGTACTGCAGGTGCAGTAAAAGTCACTAACATGTGGTCCCCACGGCCAGCCGGACCCACATGTCAGTGACTGTTACTGCACCTGCAGTACCGCAGGTGATTTCAACGCATGCACTGCGCGCATCTAAGGCGCCTCGGTGACTGGCGCGCACGTAAGCTCGGTGCGCCCGGTCGCATCAGCCGCCTGTACAAATGGCTATGGCTTGAACGAAGGACGAAACCTTATGCGGCAAACAGCAACATATAATACTTCCTCCGTCCCAACTCAACTCTATTTCTGTTTTGGTCGAACTAATTACCTTTGACAAATGATTTATATGGAATTTATTAACTTCAATAACATGTAGTACTAGATTGTATATTATGGAAATATTTTTCACGGTGAATCTAAAAGTACAATTCTTGTATTGTTAAAACAGATCAAAATTGTGTAAATCTGAAAGATAGATTTGACGAAACCTAAGACTTCCCTTTGAAAAAGTTTTATACTGTACATTAGTTTTACATATGTAATATGCACTTAGGATATATCACTAAATAGTTTTGCAAAAAAAAAAAAACATGCAGGAGAAAATGTATATCCCATATATATGCTACTACTACGTAAATTAGGGGTGGGCAAATAAACTGAGACCGAAAAACCGAACCGATAAAACCGAGACCGAAACTGAAAAGACCGAAATATCGGGTATCGGGTACTTTTCGGGTAGCAAATATAAATAACTGAAAAATAAATGTCGGGTTCGGACGGATGAATTCATTGTGGAGCTACATGTCACGTACTTAATTATACTAAAAATCATCATCTTCGCTGTCGTCCCCCCACAATGGAGCTACATGACCATCATTGGTATATGTATCGTCGTCGTCGTCGTCTTCATTTTCTGATGCAACTCCATCTACCTCAAACGGATCACCTGACGTTGTCATTATAAGAGTGGAAGCATCGCCGCTGGCTCCCTCAATGTCATTCCTAGCCCATGTGGTCGTATCCTCATTATTGATATCATCAGTAAGCAGATCATCATGAAATGTCTCAGCCTCCATCGTCTCAGTCACATTATTTTCACTGTCTCCAGGGGGCATGGCAAAAAGGTTCCGTGGCTTCGTTTTAACAACTGTAGCCCATTTAGGATGCTTCACACTTGGAACATAAAAAACTTGTTCTGCTTGGGTGGCTAGAATGTAAGGCTCATACTAGAATCTAAACAGAGTAGTGTCAACATCTAATCATTCCGTATTGATCCTTTTTGTAGCCTCTGCTTTGGTTCTGACTGCTTCCAAAAGGCCGATCAAACCATTCACACTGAAATAACAGAACCTCTTGATTTTTTTTTTCAAAATCAACAACAATGATTTTCTTGATTACTCCAAACCAATCATGATCAGTGCCCCGAACAACAATACCAATGTTTTGGGTCCGTAAATCTTTTTCCACATCTGCAGTTCGAAAGAAGAAGCCATTGATGAATAACCGACTAAAAAAACGTGCCCAACGATCAGGTCCTCTAGATAATGCATACAGATAATCGGTTGCTTTGCCTTCTTTGTGTAATTTCGTAATCTGTACACATTAGTTGGGTTATTGATGACAAACCAATTTCAGAATACATATTTGTTCAATATTTCATCAAAGTGCAAACTTGCATGTACTTACTCGTTTCTGAAACCAATCAACAAACTCATTTCTATGGCGTTTATCAACATCACGAGAATGAATCTTTTTCAGCTCTTCAATATGCTCACTGAAAAGGGTACAAAATTAAATTAGCCATCTACAATAAGCCATGTATATAGTATACAACATCTGAGTTATACGTTATTACTTGATCCATGGAGCGACCTCTTCAACGTTAGTAATAAGATAATGCCTGATGTTATGTAGTTCCACCATAGTAAGTTGGTCCCATTTATAGCCTTTTTTAGAATTATCAACTTCTGTAAATATGTTAGAATTATCAACAGAAGGTTCATTTGTAGCTGCAACTTCATGACGTTCTGGCCTATTATGCTTGGTGCTGATGTTATCCAAAAACTAACTACAAAAAGTCATACACTCTTCGGCAATATATCCCTCAGCTATAGAACCCTCCGGGTGAGCTTTGTTACATACATACCTCCTCAATGTACCAAGGTACCTCTCAATTGGATACATCCATCTGTAAGAAACAGGTCCACCCAACCATGCCTCTTTGGCAAGATGGGTTGGAAGATGTACCATGATATCAAAGAAAGCGGGAGGAAACAACATCTCAAGCTTACAAATTGTTTCAGGAATTTGTTTGCTCATCTTGTCCAAATCTGGTTCCACCAATTCTTTAGAACAAATTCCAGAAAAGAATGTGCTAAACTCATATAAAGGTGCAACAACCTTTTCAGGCAATATGTTACGTATTGCAATAGGAAGGAGCTTCTGAAATATAATATGGCAGTCATGAGTTTTTAGACCACATGCTTTTATGTCCACACATCTCTTGATGTTTGAGGCATAACCATCGGGCACCTTCACATTCCCCAAAAACTTGCACAAGGTGGTCTTCTCATGAACTTGATCTTTATGAACTTCGGATGTTGATCTGGCCGTATACCCATATCCTTCATATCAAGACGAGCTTGTAGACTATCTTTTGTTTTTCCATCCATAGCAAGCAATGTCCCCAATATGCTATCACAGATGTTTTTCTCAATGTGCATGACATCCAAGTTATGCCTTTTTAGCAATGTCTTCCAATAAGGGAGGTCGAAAAATATACTTTTCTTCTTCCAATTATGCCATCTATTTTCCTCGGTGTGATTTCTTTTATTATTCGTCGGTCCAAAACTCACTTGATCAAAACACTCGTATTGTTGGAGTACTTCGTCACCAGAGAGTGATGTTGGAGCCTCTCTATTCTCTGCCTTGTTGTTGAAAGAACCTTTGTTTCAACTCCATCTGTGATGCTGAGGTAGGAAACGACGATGACCCATGTAACAATGCTTTCGTCCATATTTCAACCAGAAGGCATCAGTGTTTATATGGCAGTATGGACATTCTAGCTTCCCTTTTGTGCTCCATCCACATAGCATTGCATATGCTGGAAAATCATTTATTGTCCACAATAAAGAAGCTCGCATGACAAATGTCTCTTTCTTTAAACTGTCATATGTTTCAACACCATCAGACCATAATTTCAGTAGCTCATCAATCAAAGGCTGCAGATACACATCAATGTTGTTTCCAGGTGACTTTGGCCCAAGAATTATCATTGACATCACCCAATAAGACTACTTCATACACAACCAAGGTGGTAGATTATAAGGGATTAGAATCACAGGCCATGTACTGTAAGAAACATCATTACTCCAAAAGGATTGAAACCATCAGATGCTAGCCCAAGTCTTATGTTGCGAGGATCAGATGAGAAATTTGGTTGAATGCTATCAAAATGCTTCCATGCTTTCGAATCGGCGGGATGGCGTAATATTCCATCATTAGCACGACCTTCTTTGTGCCAGCGCATGTTTGATGCCGTTGATTCTCCCATATAAAACCTTTGTAGACGGGGAATAAGAGGGAAGTAACGTAGAACCCTGCGTGCTACAAGCTTCTTGGATTTTCCACAAGGTAAAGCCTCTCTTGCATCCCCAGCAGTACTATTTTTCCATCTTAATTCACCACATTTTGGGCAACTATTCAGCAGAGAATAGTCCTTCCGGAATAACACACAATCATTGACACATGCATCGATCTTTTGGTAGTCCAGCCTGAGGTCACGAACAACCTTCTGAAGTTTATCAAGTGTATTAGGAATGCAGTGGCCCTTTGGAAGCACAAATGAGAATAGTTCAAGTAACATCTCACAAGCTACTTTGCTCATACCAGTTAAACACTTTATCTGGTAGAACCTGACAATGTAGGATAATTGGGTCAGTTGCGAACAACTTGGATACAGCTCCTTTTTGGCATCAGTTAATAAGTCATAGAATTTCTTTGCATCCCCAGTTGGCTCCTGCTGGTTTATAGCATTTTCTCGATCATCAACATCTGCTGAAGTACCACCATGATCAGTGCCTCTAAGTAGACTGGACAACATATTTTGCATAGCACCATCATCAGAAATTATCTCCTCATTATTTGCTGATTCCTCAGCAATATTTTCCTGAACTCGTATTTCTCCATGGTGTATCCAACCAGTATAATCCAATAACATCCCATTTCTGAGCAGGTGTAAATGAACTCCCTTGTGTGTCTTGTGGCAAATATTACGACATCTCGTGCAAGGACAAGGCATAGTTCCTCCTTCACGAGTGCCCTGAAATGCAAAATTTAAAAATGACTTCATTCCATCCTGCCACTCCCTCGTATGCCTGTCTTTTCCCATCCATGTCTTATCTTCTGACATCGCTTCCTACAATTCAATCAGCCATCAGACTATCCGTAAGAGGATAGATGTACAAGAACACATTATGTGAGCAATTGTACCTAGTTGTTGTTACTCCACGTGCTGCGGCCGGCAGATTCCCCTACAAGTGTGGCGGCCGGCGGATGCTCCTCCAAGCGTGGCGCCCGGTGGTTGGTCCTCCAAGCTTGGCGGCTGGCGGATGCTCCTACAAGAGTGGCGGCCGGCGGATGCTCCTACAAGCGTGGCGGCCGGCGGATGCTCCTCCAAGCGTAGCGGCCGGCGGATGCTCCTCCAAGCGTGGCGGCCGGCGGATGCTCCTCCAAGCGTGGCGGCCGGCGAATGCTCCTCCAAGCGTGGCGGCCTGCAGATGCTCCTACAAGCGTGGCGGCCGACGGATGCTACTACAATCGTGGCAGCCGGCGGATGCTCCTACAAGCGCGTTGCGGAGAGGGGGCCGGCGTTGCGGGTCGAAGGGTACCGTAATAAAATATTATTTTTGTTTCTTATTTTCCTTCTTCATTCGGCGTGACAAAAATTTCCCGCCGCGGGCAGGCAGGCAGGCAGGACGAAAAAGCTGGGCCGCTTGTTATTTGTGGGCTGAAACTGCGCTGATTCACTTTATATTCAAGCTGGGCCTTCGCGCATTCATGACGCTTGCACAGAGCCGAAGGCCTCGAAAGGTCGGTCCTATCACCGGATTTTTGTGAGATCCTCAAGGGACACTGCTTCCAATGTTTGGCCTCTTCATCCTCGCCTTCTTAAACCACCCCCCCTATTGCTTCCAGGCTCAAGTTCCCGACTGATACCCATCCATGCTCCCGTGTGTTGCCTGAGAAGTCCTTTGCCTCTGTTATCGCAGCGCCATGCCTCGCAACCATGTTATACGCGAGCAGGTACCTGCAGGCTCACCGTCCCTACGCCCTCGTGGGGGAAAATGCACGGTGGTCAACAACCGCCTCATGACGATAGAGTTTATCCGTTTGCGCCACCAAGCAGCTGTTCTGGGACTCAGAGGAGGTTGCAGCGAGGCGACGCCATGGAGATCACCATGGCCATCCATCACCAACTTGAAATCCCGCATTGGGCTTTCACCGTGTCCACGTTTGGGGATGGTGAGTTCTTGGTGCGGTTCACCCGTGATGACTATCGGGAGCTCGCCATCGAGACGGCAATCATCTCCATGCCGGATGATAACCACTATTCTGGCCATGGATCTTTGGCGTCGGTGTGCCGATCGTCGGGTGGTTCTTCCACGTGTAGGTTGTCATCGAGAGCCTCCCTCTGCATGTCTGGTCTGCGGAGGGCATCCGACAGGTTCTGGGTGACGTCTTCCTCTTTGATCACTTCGATGCTTCCACTTACCACCGGGAGCGTGCTGACCTGTGCACGATCGTTCGGTGGATGAAATACCCAAGCTTCCTGCCTCGGGCCAAAATTGCCACCTTCTTTGCAGGAAGTGATGGCCGGACTGGGAGTGACGGCGGGGCGCCGGCGGAACCTTTCAATGGCCTCACGACAGAGCTCATCATCCACCTAGATCACTACCTCGACTATATGCCGCCGGTCCACCCCAACTCCTCGGCCTCCTCGTCATCAGGCGACTCTTCTGACGGACACTCCTCGGTGTCCTCGAACAGACCGCTTTGCGGGCCCCGCTGCGGGCGATCTCCTGGCAACTCCACCGGTTTGGGGACAAGGAGGGTTTGGCAATCGGAAAATTTGAACTAATTTTGCACAGATAGTACATCCATCAACAAGAACACCAAGTACATTTAACTTAAAAACATTACTCCCTCTGTCCCAAAATACTTGTCCCTTTCGATGGAGGGAGTATCTCCGTCCCAAAATACTTGTCGCTTTGGATGGAGGGAGTATATTACAAACACAAGAAAAGATAAACTACAACTAAAACCATGAAACAAAAAACTACAACTAAAAACATGAAACGAAAAACTACAACTAAAAACATGAAAAGAAAACACCTAAATACTACTCTACTCAGCCTCCACCTCCTCCTCCTCGGGTGGGTCCTCGGGCTCCTGACCCTCCTCTAGCGCCTCGGGCTCTGGCGGCGGAAGGTGACCCAGTCTCAAGGCCGACGCCACGATGACGTTGCGATGACCCACGACGGCGAGCTCGGCCGCCATCGTCTGCCAGAGGGAGTCGAGACGAGAGGCCACGTGCGAGAGGCCGAAGACGTGGCCCGTGGTGTCCATTCCAGTACTTTGTGGAAGGGTACCGAGCCCAAGGCGTTCCATGGAGTGAGATGTATCCGTATATACATCTCGGGCCATGTTGAACAGGAGGGTATCCTTCACGCGCGGTGGCGAGGGGGGGTCCAGCCGCGGCCGCTTACCGGCGGCCGGATCCCTCGGCGGGCTCGGTGGCGGAGGGTTGCTCGAGCTCGAAAGCATTTGCTGTATACTAGCCGCGGCTAGGTTTTGTGGATAGAAGAGAGGATGTTGGAATGGTTGTGCGGAAAAGACGATGGTGCGGGTGACCATCTTATACTCCCTCCGTCCCAAGTGAACTCTATTTTTAGGATTCAAACCGCACATTAGTCAACACATAAAATTACCCTAACACCCTTCATCAATACATATCCTCCCACTTTCCATTCAATGCCAGCAAGTTGCTACAACAACAAAGGACAGTAGCTGAAAATGTGCAGAGCAAACAACTGACATGACCATACAGTGAAAGTAAAGTTGAGCTGGGACAACAAAAATTGGCTGGAAATAACTGCCCACACACCACCATCCCTCTTCTCCGCGCGTACTAAAAATCACCGGGCGTCTCATCGTCTTCTCCGCGCGTACTAATAAAGAGTAGTAAGACGACACACCATCCTCTACTCCGTCACACACATCATCCTCTTCTCCGCGCGTACTCTTCCTCTCTGTCGCGCGCGCCCTCATTGGTTTCCTTTCGAAGCCCATGGAGTTCCCCTTGCCGCACGATACTGCGGTCCTGATCGCGGGGTGGGTCACCGCAACCTCCACCCAGCCCATGGACGACCTCTCCAGTCTGCGCGCCACCTGCAAGGCCATGCACGCGGCGTGCCGTGATCCCGCCGTGGGCAGGCGCGTGGCGCTGGAGCGGGAGAGCAGCTGGGAGTGGTTCCAACGGCACGGGAACGGGAGCTACGACGCCCTCGTGGAGCGCTTGGCCAACATGGGCAACCCTCATGCGTGCCACGTCACCGGGTTCGACCTCGTCTTCAACTACGGCCGTGCGCAGGCGCAGCGGGGCACCCAGTTCCTTGCCCGGGCGGCCGCGAACGGCCACAAGGTGGCGGCCTACGTCCTTGCCATGCTCCGCCACGACACTGACCGCGGGGACCGCGACGCCCTCGAGTATATCCTGCAGGTCGAAGGCGAGGCCCACGTCGGCGACAATGCAGCTGGGTCCATCGCGATGAAGAGGACCAACACGGAGTGCTGCCGGTGTCGGAATCAAGCCATGCAGAGGCTCGATGTTTTCGTGAGCTAGAGGTTACTGCGTAGGCCTCCTCCGGGACCGCCGCCAGTGGCGCTGCCCGAAATTGACGATTACGTTTGCCGCTGCCCAACAGGGGGAACCAGGGGCCTGCCCGCTGCGGCTGGCGAGGGTGGTACAAGCGGACCGTCTTCTGTACTGAGAACTGTAGGATTGAGCGCGAGTATGACCTGTTCCGCCATAATGTGTTGTACTCTATGGGTTATATTCCCTCCATTCCCTTTTGGATGCGCTACCCCTAGTTCTCCCAACGCCAATGAAAAGTGAACAAAGGGAGTACTGTATATAAAATAGACTTGTATAAGGCATGTTGATGTGTTTCTCCTATATATGCATGCTCGTCTCTGATGAATGTTGCACTTGTTGTGTTTCCCCTATGCGTGCTTGTCTTTTGTTTAGCCCCGTTTGCAACAAAGGAAACTCACGGGGCAGTTTAAAGGAATGGATTCCTCCGGAAGTGACATATGTGCTTTAAAAAATCTAGTTCTATAAATTTTGTCTTCACTAATAATAAAGTTGTATAAATTGCTACTTCTATACAGGTTCGTAAATAAGTACTACTAGATACAAACACATTTATATAAACAAGGATTAAAATAAAGCATACGCATAAAATCTCTTCAACCAGCAACACAGTGATATAAACAAGGATTAAATACTAGATATAAACATCGACGGAACCAAACAATACTGTTCAACGTACCATTCCAGGCAACAAACTAATTAATTTGATAGTACTAGCTCTTACGTAATCAAAAAACATAAAATAAACTAATCGACACATCTAGTGCGCACCACATCTCTTCAAGCAACACCTTCAGTCCGTCAGCTAGCTCCATGCATCGTCCTGCACCACCACCTTGCTTGGGTCTACCTCCATGCATCCTGCATCACCAAAACCTTGCTTGGACCACCGTCATTGTTTTCAGCAACGATTTGTTTATGGCATCATCAAATCTGGAGTAATTTTTCTAGATTGTTTGGGGCCGAAAAAGTAGTTAACACGCTATATATGAGGAGAAAGATTATGATATTATATGCTACCTGCGTCGTGGACAACATATCCAACGCTTCATTATTCTGGTCACCAGGATCATTCTGCCCCAAGTCATCTGGGGCAGCAGGCGGAGGACCTTGATCATCAGGATAAGGACCAGGCAAGACTGGTCCGTGGTAAGGGTGGGAGTTGCCATTGAAAGGCGGAGGGTCCTCCTCATCACCCGGAAGGTGGTCCACAAAATCAAGACCTAGGACGTAAATTGGTACAGTCCATGAACGTCCTTCCCCGCCGACTTCGTTGCCTCTCCTGAGAACAAGGCTTCGAGGGATGTCAAGTGGATTATCCAGTCCGTGCAATAATAACATCGCAAGTCTCGTGACTGTTCATATTTTTGCAGGAAAACAACATGACAAAACGTGAAAAGAAAAAATATAAAAAAATCAAGAGAAACACAACATCACGACTGGAGATGTTTTTCGATTCATGCACAAAGTGGGTTAAAGGTTAAAACTTGGCGTTGTTAAAGGAGATGTTTTTCGATAAAAGGAGAATTTTTCGATAATACATCAGACACATTGTTCATGAACATAAAAGACATATTACATTAACATACTACCAACACATATATTACAAACAAGAGTAAAGAAAACATGGACGAAAAACACGTAGAAACAAGAACAAAACTACTCCTAATCCTATTCTACTCGGAGGCCTCGTCCACCTCGGCCGCCGCGCGCGTCGCGGCCGACACATCCTCTGGCGGCTCCGCCTCTGCCTCCGACGGTGGCCGTGACTCCTCTTCCGTCTCCACACTGAGCTTACAGGCGATGCTGTGCAGAATCTTCCACCGGCCCGGTACCCCATCAACCTCCGCGATCGTCTCGTGGAGGGCGTCGAGACGAGCGGCCACAAAGCTTAACCCGAACAAGTAATAGCCGGTGGAGTCCATGCTGGGGAGCTGGGGAAGCCTCCCAAGACCCAGACGGCGACAGATGAGAGATGTATTGTTAAATACATCCCGCGACATTGTGTCCAGCGCTCTTGCATGTTCGACGGCGGAGGACACGTCGTCTTCAAGATCTTTAATTCAGCGCGTTAATTCGTCGATGCGGGCGGTAAAGAGGCGGACAATCTCTTGTAGCCAGTCGGGCTGAGGAGATGAGGGCGCCGCCATCAGTTCCACCGGCATTGCCGGCGGCGATGGAAACAGAGAAGGATGTTCGGAGGACGTCGATGGCCTAGAGCGCTTCGTCGGGGGGCTACCCATTTGTGTGGCGACGGAGGTGCAGAGAAAGAGCGAGAGGTGGTCGACGGTGGCGGGGGGAGAAGTTTGGAGGCTAGGATCTAAGGAGCGGTGCGGCAGAGAAGCAAGAGAACGGTGAGCCTTTATAGCGGGTCGTCGTCTAATAGCAGGCGTGTGGTGAGGGGTCCCCGTCTTGGCATCGGTTTTTCACAGGCGGTTTTTAAGTTTATCTCAGGCGGGTTTTACTTACCAACCGCCTGATAAGATATTTAATCAAGAATATTAATTAAGAAGAAGTAAATATCTTCACAGGCAGTTGGTACTTAATAACCGTCAAGGAAGATTTTTATCTCATATGGGTATTACTTACCAACCGCCTGAGATAATGCCCGATACTGTTCTTTAGTTTCCTTATCACTTGCTTCTTTTTTATTTAGATTCCAATATAAATACTCAAACATGTTTAGATTCTGCAAATTGTGTCCAAATTCGATGATTCTTTCTTCTACATTTGTATAAAATCAACATCTACCGCATGAACAATATATTTTAAAACTTGTATAGCTGACATTGTAATGTTTTGGTAAATATCAAATTAATTTCTACTCACATATTATTCACATTTGTGTATCTAATAAAAAAAAAAGATCCTTCACTCAAATTTGTTTGTATGAACATATTTGTATCATTTATACATGTATGAATTTTGTTATTTTTTTAAAAGCATTCCAACATGTCAAACTTCAAATTATCCATCATTCTAACTAAATTCTCATATATACATATGAGGCATTCATCAAATTATGAACACACATTGATTCAAAAAAATATAAAAATATATAAAAAAAATTCATATAGGTTGGTATGATGAGTAAAAATGTCCACTGAAAAAATAAATGAAAAAGGCATTATATTCATCAAGATAGAAAAATGAAAAATAGCATTTGTTGTATGTTTTTTATGTTCTGACCAATTTCAAATGATTTATGAAGTGAAATTTAATGGTAACCTTTACATATCAATAATATTACAAGAAAGTGGAATTTTGCCTTTTTAAAGGACCCACATTTCATCAAGAATATTAATTAAGAAGAAGTAAATATCTTCACAGGCGGTTGGTACTTAATAACCGTCTGAGAAGATGTTTCTCTCAGTCGGATATTACTTACCAACCGCTGAGATAATGCCCGATACTGTTCTTCAGTTTCCTTATCCCTTGCTTCTGTTTTTATTTAGATTCCAATATAAATACTCAAACATGTGTAGATTCTGCAAATTGTGTCCAAATTCGATGATTCTTTCTTCTAAATTTGTATAAAATTAATATCTACCACCTGAACAAAATATTTTAAAACTTGTATAGCTGACATTGTAATATTTTGGTAAATATCAAATGAATTTCTACTCACATATTATTCACATTTGTGTATCTCATAAAAGAAAGATCATTCACTCAAATTTGTTTGTATGAACATATTTGTATCATTTATACATGTATGAATTTTGTTAATTTTTTAAAAGCATTCCAACATGTCAAACTTCAAATTATCCATCATTCTAACTAAATACTCATATATACATATGAGGCATTCATCAAATTATGAACACACATTGATTCAAAAAAATTTAAAAAAATCTGAAAAAATTCATAGAGGTTGGTATGATGAGTAAAAATGTCCACTGAAAAAATAAATGAAAAAGGCATTATATTCATCAAGACAGAAAAATGAAAAATAGCATTTGTTGTATGTTTTTTATGTTCTGACCAATTTCAAATGATTTATGAAGTGAAATTTAATGGTAACCTTTACATATCAATAATATTACAAGAAAGTGGAATTTTGCCTTTTTTAAAGGACCCACATTTAATCAAGAATATTAATTAAGAAGAAGTAAATATCTTCACAGGCGGTTGGTACTTAATAACCATCTGAGAAGATGTTTATCTCATTCGGATATTACTTACCAACCGCTGAGATAATGCCCGATACTGTTCTTCAGTTTCCTTATCCCTTGCTTTTTTTATTTAGATTCCAATATAAATACTCAAACATGTTTAGATTCTGCAAATTGTGTCCAAATTCGATGATTCTTTCTTCTACATTTGTATAAAATTAACATCTACCACCTGAACAAAATATTTTAAAACTTGAATAGCTGACATTGTAATGTTTTGGTAAATATCAAATGAATTTCTACTCACATATTATTCACATTTGTGTATCTCATAAAAAAAAGATCCTTCACTCAAATTTGTTTGTATGAACATATTTGTATCATTTATACATGTATGAATTTTGTTAATTTTTTTAAAAGCATTCCAACATGTCAAACTTCAAATTATTCATCATTCTAACTGAATGCTCATATATACATATGAGGCATTCATCAAATTATGAACACACATTGATTCAAAAAAAATTAAAAAAAATCTGAAAAAATTCATAGAGGTTGGTATGATGAGTAAAAATGTCCACTGAAAAAATAAATGAAAAAGGAATTATATTCATCAAGATAGAAAAATGAAAAATAGCATTTGTTGTATGTTTTTTATGTTCTGACCAATTTCAAATGATTTATGAAGTGAAATTTAATGGTAACCTTTACATTTCAATAATATTATAAGAAAGTGGAATTTTGACTTTTTAAAGGACCCACATTTAATCAAGAATATTAATTAAGAAGAAGTAAATATCTTCTCAGGCGGTTGGTAAGTAAAACCCGTCTGGGGTAACCATCTTCTTAGGCGGTCGGTACTTAAAATCCGCCTGAGAAAATTGGAGTTTATGTATACTCCTAGGCAGCGTAGGAAAAACCTAGCCCGGGTGAAACACTTAGACGCCGTTAGGCTGCCAAAATTTCGTTTGCCGCCAAGTGTTCGCCCTCGTCACTTCCAGGTATGCCGCCGAGCTTTGCCGTCGCCACCGAGCTTCGCCCTCGTCACTTCCGGGTACGCCCTCATCGCTGAAAAAGAGTGTCTCTTCTCGCCTGCAGCTACCTCGCCTCGCCTCACCTCACCATCCAAATCCAACTGCCACATTTTGCGATTCTTGATACTAGAAAAAGGCTGGAGGATTTGCTTTTTGTCCCTTGCTTGATCAGTTATAGGTCCAGAGCTAGGCGCCGCCTAATAAACCTCAAGAATGTGGTCGCCACTCTGAATGAAGCTAGCCTATTTAGAATAAGAAGATAAAATTGCCACCGGTGCAGCCGGAGCAATCGGCTCAGCCAGCCCACTCTCCTGCTGCATCGTCGCCGGAGGAGGAGGAGGACGACGACGACGATGACGATGACGATGACGATGACGATGATGACGACGACGATGACGACGGCGACCACCACCACCACGACGACGGCGACAACGACGACGAGGAGGAGGAGGACCGCTTGTCGTGGTTTGAGAAGTTGGGGGGGGGGCAGAGGAGGCGAGGCCGGCAGGGTAGTTTTTAGGAGTTCTTGTACATATTTCTTTTGTAGTTTTAGGAGTTCTTGTACATGTTTAGCTTCAATTCTGTTCTTGTACATATTTCTTGTGTTTTGTAATATATATGTGTTCATTCGTGTCAATGAATACTGGTGTGTTAGAATTTATGGATTTCAATCAAGTGAATGTGCTCTAAGTATAGTGATGTGTTAATCTGTCACAAGTGAACCGAGCAAATTGGACAAAAACAAAATATCTTAGGGTTTGAAGCTCGTCTCGATTTGTAATTGCAAAGCTAAAGGAGACAAACAATGACTTTAAGCGCGTCTCGCATCGCTTTGTGATCGATGGACATCCGATCTTTCGCCCATCGTTGTCTCCTATTTGGGCTTCTTACGTAGTGTAATTGGTTGATCATGTTTGCGGTCCGTGCATGTTAGACATAGCTAGAATTAAAACACCTCAGACCTCAGTCATGTTTAACAACACTAACATGCATGCATATATATATATATATATACCCCAAACAGTACATGACGATCTTTCAACAAAAAGAGAAAACACACGTATAACATCATGAAACATGATCGTGGATCGAGGTTGCACATGCATGTTGAACATAGAACAGAAATAGTATTAGACAACAGACAGAGAAGCAAAGAACATATGGAACAGGTGCGAAGGATTAGTCCCACCACGGAAAGTTGAGGTCGGTGCACCGACGTTATAAGGCATGGCACACAGTTGCAGTTAAAAATCCGAATGAAGGTAATGCGTGCAGGACTAGGCCCATGTTCGCTGCAAGGCGTCCCCTGGCATGGACGCGCGGTCACGAAGTTGGCTTAGGCGTGTACAGATGGATTTTTTTTATATAACAAAAAATTGTTTCTCCCCACGTGTAAATTTACTCCTAATGGGACGCGTCGAGCCGTTGGGACCGAGAGGATGCAAACTGCGGTTTCGAGGAAACCGGGGCCATCGACCGGTTCATAATTAAGTGCGGTTTCCTCTAGCGTCCGATCATCTCAACACGCCCGCTTAGAAGACGACCCGCTATAAAGGCTCACCGTCCTCTTGCTTCTCCGCCGCACCACTCCTTAGATCCTAGCCTCTAAACTTCTCCCCCAGCCACCGTCGACCACCTCTTGCTCTTTCTCTGCACCTCCATCACCACACAAATGGGTAGCCCCGCGTCGAAGCACTCTAGGCCATCGACGTCCTCCAAACCTCCTTCTCTGTTTCCATCGCCGCCGGCAATGCCGGTCGAACTGATGGTGGCGCCCGCATCTCCGCCCGCAGCGCCTGCACTTCCTCATCCCGGTTGGGTTGAGCAGACTCTCAGACTCCTCACCGACCGCATCGACAAACTCAATCGGCGCCTTAAGGTGGCCACCGACGCCAAGTCCGCCGCCGCTCATAGCGCACTAGCGCTCAACGCAGTGGCGCGGAAGGTCTTTTCCGACACAGATTGCTCGTGTCGTCGTCTGGGTCTTGGGACCCTTCCCCTCCACACGAGCATAGACACCGCGGGCCACTACTGCTACGGGTTGATGACTGTGGCCGGTCTTCTCGACGCCCTCCACAAGACGATCGCGGAGGTTGCTGGGGTAGAGAGCCTCCTGAAGATTAAGCACCGCGTCGCTGGGAAGCTTCGGACTGTGACGGAGGTTGAGGAGTATGAGGCGGCTTGGGCAGCGGCGGCAGCGGAGGAGGCGGAGCAGGAGGCATCTCTTGAGGCGGAGGTGGACGCGGCTATGGAGGCAGCGGCAGCAGCGAAGGAGGAGCAGGAGGAGGCGGCAGCGGCAGCGGCGGCGGAGGCGGAGGCGGCAGCAGCGGAGGCAGCGGCGGAGGAGGAGGAGGAGGAGGCGGCACCGGCGGCGGAGGCGGAGGAGGCGGCAGCGGCGGAGGAGGAGGACGTGGTTTTCTCCCAGTAGAGTAGTATTAGGAGTAGTTTATCTATTTTTTGATCTCTGAGTAGAGTAGTATTAGGTGTAATTTATCTTGTTCTTGCTGTCTACTACATGTTTTCCTATTACTTGTTTGTTAATGAAATATGTCTTTATGTTCATGAACAATGTGTTCTATATATGCAGTATCGAAAAACTTCTTTTATCGAAAACATCTCCTATATGTTTGTAACTTGGGACCGTCTATATTTCTTGTGGCTGAATGAATGAAATCCGGTAAACATTATCCTTACAAGTAATAGAACTAACAACAGACATGATGCATAATTAACTTGATTAGGAAATTACGTCATCTAATTTGCTAACTAGTCCATCGCCTGATGCAACATGTGCATGAAAAGTACTTTATCCGTTGTAACTAAAATCCGATGACATTGTTGATATATATATCGTATGTACCTGTGATACTCGTATCACAAGCGGCTTTGGATCAACGGCCTGAAGATTAGACATCACAGAGGAAAATGTTTTTTTTTGTAGTAGTAGTATATACTTTGTATATGTTATCATTTTATTGCGACAAATGTTATATATAAAATGCTGATTGTTTACCTTTTACTAGACCATGGATTTGCCGTCCTCCTTTCGTGGACTTGGGTGTTTTGTATTTGCATGTCGTTTGCATTAGCACAATGATACATTTGGTGATTCATATTTTTGTTCGTATTTTTTTGGAATGTCCCACTACCACATGATTGCTTTTACATCTCCATGAAAACAAAGATGAACGGCAGGTAGTGGTCCCTCGAAAAAATTTTCGTTCTTCTTGGCACGCACAATTGAGATTTTCACAACTGAAACTTCACTCTGTGCGCCCAAAATTCCAGTCCCGCCCATTTGTAGCTAGCCATGACGAATATAAATGTGCGTCTCCCTCTAATCCCGCAGTGGCTTCCGTTCCCGGCACACATGTTCTCCTCTTAGTGCTGTGTTCCAAACTTGCATTCCTAAGAAATTCCCGTGTGAGTGGTGGTGGTGACTGTGGGTACAACGTCGAGCGACCAAGTTTGCTGGGCTCTACCGAACCTCTTCGTCGCCGACCCCGCCCTGCGACATCCCGGACTCCAGTTTTGTGCTACGTAAGTTCTACACGATCCATGCCGTCTTTTTATAGAGCTACTCCCTCCTTATCGCTTTAGTTGTCGTCCCAACAGCTGCAGCCAGTTCATTCCTAGTTGTCATCCCAACTCCTTATATGCTCTTATGTTTCATGAATGTCTAGTATAAAATCTGATTATTGGTGCAATCGTACAATCAACTATCCTCAATCGTTAGATCTGCATCCTATAGTCGATTCATCTTTTTATTTTACCCTAGCATCTGATTGCATTCTACTTTTTTCCATATATAAAATACACTACACCTCTGCCCCGAAATAAATTTCGCTCTGACAGTTTATGGTAGTGTATTTCTAGTAAATTTCCATGTCAGGAAAGATAACTATTAAAACCGCATGTACTATGTAATTTCTTGATTTAGAAATAAATGACGCCAGGGTTATCTTATCAACCACTCCCAATGTTGTACTCTCATTCATGTGTTCCAAACTTGTATTCCTAAGATTTTCAGTTCCCACGGTTTATACACGTTTTTCTTGTTTTTCTTTCTCGGATTGTATGGTTTTTTTCCTACTCCTTCATTTCTAATTCCTCCGTTCAAAACAAACATTTTCAGTTCATAGCAACCACACTGCCCGATCTAAAATACACACCCTCATGTAATCTGACATTATCACTTTTACTTACTATATATACTCTTTACTTTAGGAACAAGACACCAAACCGTCATGTCGTCTACAAGTAATCGTGATGGGCAACAAGCACTTGGTATAACTATAAATGTGTTTACTATCAAAATACACATATTTATAACACGTTAACTCCTTTGCATCGTATGCAGAGAATATTGCAGCACCTGATGCTCAGGAACCCCGAGATTCGTCATCCCATGCTGGTACTACGAGTATAAATATGTACCGGGTTCTACTAAATATTTTAGCATTGCGATTGTAGTTTCCTAGTCCCAGTTAACAGTTAATCAGTATATGTGATGGTGTGATTTATTGATGCCTACACACGCACGATGGGCTCTCTCGCCGCCGGCCACTCCGGCACCGGCGACCACACCCTGCTGCTGCTCACTTCAGGGTCCTCCCCGACGCGTCTCCCTCCACCACCGCCACGTCCCATCATTCGCGTGTCCTGATGACCCCGCCGCCGCAAACCTCTATCGCTGCCGGTCACTCCGGCACCGGCCGGCACCCATGCCCTGCTGGTGAGTATATGTGATGGTGTGATTTATTGATGCCTACACGCGCACGCTGGGCTCTCTCGCCGCCGCCACTCTGGCGCCGGCGACCACGCCCTGCTGCTGCTCACTTCAGTGTCCTCAGAAACGCGTCTCCCTCGACCATCGCCACGTCCCATCCTTCGCGTGTCATGATAGCACCGCCGCCCGCAAACCCATGTCGCCGCCGGTCACTCCGGCACCGGCCGGCGCCCACGCCCTGCTGGTGGTCACTTCACTGTCCTCCCCAACACGTCTCCCTCCATCTCCACGTCCCATCGTTCGCGTGCCATGATGACCCCGCCGCCCGCAAACCCCTGGCCATTACGGCGTACCTACATGCTATGTCCCATATGACATGGCATACCCTGGAAAAAATAGTCCAATATCATTAACCCCTGTCCACTAAGAAATGTTAGTATCATATAGTTTAGAGATGCATGTACATGAGGGTTCATTGCTGCTTATATGATCTCAATTCCGTTTTTTACACTACCAAATGCCTTGCTGATGTCTGGTAATTAACGCAAGATTATATTCATGTATCCGTTCTAGTAGCACTTTAGGGCGAGATGCTAACATGCAGAGCAAAATATCAGTATGCAATCCACCTAAATTTAATTCCTAGATCCGCCACACTATCCTCCTAGACTTGAGACTTGCTCCGGGGTGATATCAATGGATGCAGATCACCTGACTTATACGTTTTTACTGCACGCGATGCAGTAAAGATCCAACGGAATCACACCGTTGGATCTTTACTGCATCGCCTGCAGTAAAAAAGTAAGTCACGTGAGATCACCGGTGTGATCTGGACGTCGATCCTCTGACTTAAATGTGTTCACTGCACTGCCAGACCGAACCCTAGCTTTGTTAAACGTCGCAAGATGCCTGCCTCATCTGTCTTGCATCCTCTACCTGCTAATACCGCTGACGTCCATGACTCGCCCTGCCACCAATTTGCCTCGAGACGCGCTCCTGCTGATGTCGGTCAGACCGAACCGGCAGTACTGCAGAGGATGAGCACCCGGCGAACCCTCTCTTTCTCTAGCATCGCCAGCTACTGTCTTGCCTGCTTTGCAGCTGGGCTGAAAATCCCCTACAGTACTACGGGTGCTGTAGCGCCACTGACTACTGCCTGATGCCTGATTGTAGGGTATGAACAGCAACAAAGAAGTCAACAAGTCGATGCATCGCCCAATATGGAGCAAAATGCTGTTGCGACGCGGTGTTCCCACACTCGTATTTGCCGCACTCATCCTGGAGATGGTAAAACATCAGACTTCTTCTTCTTTCACACTATTTGTACATGATACTAGGCCTGGTCAGTTGCTAATTTGCTTTAAACGTTTACCGTTTAAATGACACTAACAGAAGGAAAGAAGTTTGGAAGAGGGGTGGCTAAAGGACTTAAGGTTGCTAAACTGCGCTATCTAGCATCTACAAATAGAACGAATGATCAGAATCGGAAGCTACAGATTTAGTGGTCCGATAGGTTGGGTGCTGCGATTGGTCCTAATCAGTGGCACTTTGTCGATGATGTGGTTATTACAACAAAAAAAATGCACCCCTTGCTGGTGTAAGGAAGTGGGCAGAGGTTGGTGATACTTCGAAGAGCGATATAGTGAGAGACATTCTGGTTAGTGTTGTGACACCCCACATAAGTATTTTTTTCTAGCGACCTCCATCTTGTACATTTATAACAGTGTGATATACAATGTACAAAATGCTTGGGACTTGGAGGACACAGATGATACCAGAAGAAAAATATTGAAGATTGCTGGTGAGCGCTACAAGGGGTGGCGATCAACATTGCATGCCACCTATAAGAAGTATTCGACTAATGAGGAACATATACAAAACAAGCCTGTTGATGTAGCAGATTCCGATTGGTTGGCGCTTATGGACTATTTTGGGCCCGAGCGATTCAAGGTCAGCTAGCTTTCTAATACCTTCATATCCTACAAAAACTATTTGATAACACCCATTTGTGAAACTAATTCTTAAAATTGCAGTCAATAAGAACAACCAATTCACGAAATCGAAGTACTCAAAAGACAAAACACTTGCTTGGCTCGAAATCCTACGCCCAACTTAGTTACGAGAAGGTATGAAAACTAAATCATGCTTTTACTTTGCACTGCAATCATTCAATCAAATTTTACTTGTATTTGATGTAGCGAGACCAAGAGACCAGAAAAGAACCCGATGACATAGAACTGTGAGAGGCAAGCCATGTGAAGAACGGTCAATGGGCAAACGAGCAGGCAGAAGCTGTACATGTGAGAAACACTTCAAACAGTCCCCATTTAAATAAATATTTACAATGTACATGTGACTTTTCTTTTTGTATATAGACCCAGGCACATGCCCAAATCAATGTCAAGGAAGCTGAGCTGGGAGTCCCAATCCCAGATGAGGAAAGAAACAACATCTTCCAGCTTACTTATATATTCACAACTGGTTCTGGAGGATCACAGTTTTGGGGGCGTGGTTATATGGCTAAACCTAATGTTTCTGAAATACTGCGTATCCAGATGTCTGACCAGCTCGGCCAGCAAGTTCGATCCTTGCAAAATAGAAATGAAGACCTCAGCTCTCAGGTGCAAGAGTTGGAAGGAAGAAATGATTATATGACCTCCCAGATGGATGGCTTCGTCCAGGCAAATGAACAGCTCAACCAGGAAGTCCAGGCTTTACATGATCAGATGGCAGCCAATTCTGCACGGCAAGAAAAGGAGCTAGCAGACATGCGCAGAATGATGGAGAGCTTGCAAAAATCAACAACGGCTAGCAGCAACTCCACAAAAGGCTTCTGCTCGCACCAAGTCGAAGCCGGATGTTCGAGAAACTATTCCTAATACTACAACTCGTCGCAGTGCTATTTTAATGGGTACAATGTTGCAACCTGAAAAAACTGTAAATAACATCATCTCGCAACGACGCAAGGGTCCTTGAGAGTTGCATCAATTGCTGGATGTTTGTTGTTAAGTCGACAGACGTATCGTGTGCGGATAAATTGATTCTGTTGCCACTAATTTTCAAACCTGGTGCATTAGGATTCTAGTGCCGCTAATTATAAAATGTGGCATTAACAGATTATTGCGACAAAAATAAACTGTTGCAATAGGAAGCTAGCTATTGCCACAAATTATAAAACGTTGCACTACAAACATTTGGCTACGACCAAAAAATCGTTGCACTAGACTGCTATTGCCACCACCCAGAGAACGTCGCATTACGACCCTGTTGCAACATATTTGAATATGTTGCATTACGAACCTATTGCCACACATCAGAAATCGTTGCAATACAATACTGTTATCACGGTTTTGAAATCATTGCAATACCGTACTATTCGCCATGAACGTGAAATCGTTGCATTACCGTATTATTGGCCACGACTGTGAAATCGTCGTGATACCATATTATTCGCCACAAATGTGAAATCGTCGCGATACCATACTATTCGCCACGGAAGTGAAATTGTTGCAACACCGTAGTATTCGCCACGAATGTGAAAACGTTGCGATACGATATTATTCGCCATGAGTGTGAAATCGTCGTGATACCGTACTATTCGCCGCGGATGTGAAAACGTCGCGATACCATATTATTCGCCACGAGTGTGAAATCATCGCGATACCGTACTATTCGCCACGGATGTGAAATCGTTGCAACACCATACTATTTGCCACGAATGTAAAGACGTTGCCATACCGTACTATTCGCTACGGATGTGAAATCGTTGCAACACCGTACTATTCGCCGCGAATGTGAAATCATTGTGATACCATACTATTCGCCACGAGTATGAAATCATCTCGATACCGTACTTACCGCCACAGATGTGAAATCATCGCAAATAACATACTATTCGTTGCAATACGTTAAATCGTCGTAATACGTTAAACCGTTGCAATACCATACTATTTGCCATGAACGTGGAGTCATTGCAATACCATACTTTTTGCCACGAATGTGGCATCGTTGCAACACCATTATTTTTGTTGCAATACATTAAATCGACGCAATACGCTAAACCGTTGTAATACCATACTATTTGCCACGAACGTGGAGTCATCGGAATACCATACTTTTTGCCACGAATGTGGCATCGTTGCAACACCGTTATTTTCGTTGCAATACGTTAAATCGTCGCAATACGTTAAACCGTTGCAATACCATACTATTTGCCAAGAACGTGGAGTCGTTGCAGTACCATACTTTTTGCCACGAATGTGACATCATTGCAACACCGATATTTTCGTCGCAATACGTTAAATCGTCGCAATACATTAAACTGTTGCAATACCATACTATTTGCCACCAACGTGGATTCGTCGCAATACCATACTATTTGCCACGGATGTCAAGTCATCGCAATAACCTATTGCCACGGCTGTTATCGCCATGAGTCGGAAAAACTATCGCGACGTTCTATTTCGTTGGGACAACAACCTATCGCGACGAATTTCGACCTATTGCAACGATTTTTTTCGTCGCAATAAACTGGAATCCTGGTAGTGCTATTTCACTTCATACATGGATGCACTATGTTTCACTTTAATAATCTCTTCCGCTCTGCACATAACAGCAGCAATCTTTTCATCCTTGATTAGTCTTACTCCTGCTTAAGTTATGCAGATTTTGGTATAGTAGTTTGCTAAGTTCCATTTTGTAATTGTGCATTCATATCGATAGATCATCGGATGAAGGTCGGCGAAGGACACATTTGGAGGAGAGGAAACAAGGAATGAACCTGCTGTAAGCAAATTATTGGAGGCAACAACAAGGGCAAGAGAAGGGTAGGTTGATGAGAAGTTTCACCCAGAAGAGCAATCATTGACTTCATTAACATTGCACATTGTAGTATGTAAAAACAACATGGAGGATCACCACACCATAGATGTTGATGGGTGTCTTTTTATTCTTCATCCGCCGATCACGATGTCTTTGACCCTACCTCGCATTCCCATCCCGTCTTGGATCCCATCACCGAATTTTGATCCGATTATGATGGTGATTGTCACCTGGGTAGTCTCCCGGTTGGGAATAAACCCGATCGCGATGCCATGGCATGACTCTGTCTGAGCAGAGTTCGCCGGCGAACATCGAGAACGTTTGTGCGTGGGTAATATGGCATGTATGTGCGTGCGGCATGTGTGCAGGTAGTTGGCGAGTGTAGCACAGGGTGTGGGTCGTAGAATGGGTCACCGAGGTAGGCGTCGTGGGCGCGCCACGCACGCCGAGTCAGAGCTCGGGTCGAGGGGTGAGCGCGAATGGCAGATTACGATCTCTGGCAAAATTGGAGTTAGTTGCTCTGTGTACACATAAATTGGCTCCTGTAATCGTCAATTGCAAGTGAGGAACACGCAGTAGACATGGCGTTTGGCACTGAGGGCATTTGTTGCGTCGTAATCTCGAGCGAGCACTATTCATCTTCTTCCTCTTGCAGCCGCAAATTCTTCGCTCACTGAGTAATTCGTCGGAATTCCTTGGGTATTCTAAGAATTGGTGCCAGAGCAAGGTTCAGGAGAAGATCGATGGCGTTGGGTGCCTCACGGCACGGGGGGGGGGGGGGGGGGGCACAGTTTCCATGGTGTACCCAATTCTGTTTCTGGCGAGCTACACGACATGGGAGATCAAGGTCCAGGCGATTTCTTGATGCTCAGGGGTTGTGTGAGGTGGTGGATTCGGCAGACATCACGCGGGTGGATGAGCGCAAGAACAAGACGGCAGGGGCAAAACTGCCAAAGCCTTGCCAGAGGGTATTCTTATGCAGGTTTCGACAAAATCCATGGAGAAGGAGGTGTGGGACAGCCTTAAAATCGAGGTTTGTCAGTGCAGATCAAGTGAAGGCGGCTTGATTGTCCACATTTAAGGGGGAATTCGACCGATTGTCCATGGGAGACGGAGAATCACTCGATGATTTCACCGGCAAGATCAGTGGCATGGCAGCAAGGTATGCTGGCCTGGGCTTGACGCTCGACGATGCAGCCATGGTCAAGAAGTTCCTCGACACCGTCCCAGATTAGCTCTACCCTACCGTTGCGGGGATCGAGCAATTTTGTGACATCAACAAGATGCCATTCGAGGAGGCACTTGGGAGGTTGAAGGCGTTCAAAGAAATTGCCATCAGCACACTCAAGGTGGGGAGATGTCTACTGGCAATGGCTAGCTACTCCTCACAAAGGCGGAATGGAAGGCGCGCTCCAAATCGAAGAATTATGTCGGGAAGTGCTTCAATTGTGGGATCTGTGGCTACTTCGCCCGCGATTGCCACAAGCCAAAGACGGAGGAGGAGGCTCTACTCACCAACGCTGAGGGGGAGCCAGCGCTTATGTGATTCAACCATCGGTGATCATGTTTAGGGGGAGTTTGTTGGGAATAAACCCGATCGCGATGTAGTGGCACGACTCTACTCGAGCAGAGTCCGCCAGCAAACATCGAGAATGTGTGTGCATGGGTAATATGGCACATATGTGCGTGCGACGTGTGTGCAGGTAGTTGGCAAGTGTAGCACAGGGTGTGGATCACAGAATGGGTCGTCGATGTGGGTGTCGTGGGTGCGCCACGCACGCTGAGTTAGAGATCAGGTCGTGGGGTGAGTGCAAACTTGACTTGTTTTGTGAAGACAAAGGTTTGGTAAAACCATTTGCTCTTTGATCTTTGGTTGATATGAACTTGGTGACTTGCATCAATCTATTTGCAACCCTTTCTCGAACAAAATGATAATCTATTTCTATATGCTTTGTTCTCTATATGCTTTGCTCTAGAATGAAACACTGGATTTGACGTCAAAAAGGTTACTCAAAGATTATCACACTATAATATAGGAATTCCATCCTGAGGGATTCCTAATTCCTTTAATATATTTTGGATTCAAATTACCTCAGAAGTTGCATTTGCTAATGACACTACATGTGAAAGGCTCATCCGAGACAAGCCCAAACGAAGAACAGAGACGAACAAACAGTGTGCCTCTGTCGTCGCGTCTCACATTATGTAGTCATCAAAGAAAGGTGACGGGCATGTCGCTGATCAGCATAAGTGCGAGAAAAGCTCAAAGATAGTGTGTCTCCTTTCTTTGAGTCATACCAGACGTGCTTTACGGTGCCATCGGAGATGAGAAACTAGCTCGTCGCCCATCAGCATACATGCGAGACAAGCTCTAATATTGCATGTTGCAGATTTATTGACTGATCCCAGACGGGCTTTATGGTAGCGCGTCGCAAATTTTTTGACTGGCCTGAGATGTGCTTTAAAGAAGTTGGTCTCCTTTATTTACGTAATCCGAGACATACTTTGTTACAGATCATCGTGGAATATTTACAGGCAGGGTCTCCTATTAGGTGCCTCTCACCCCTGATTATCCTCGTTGCCGGCTGCATCCTGGAGCTAGCTAGGATTTGGCAGCCGCATTGCCAGTGTCAGCAACATACACATACATGAATATATGTATATCCAAAAAGATCACACCTTAAATTATACTGATCAATCAAATATTAACTAAGTGTCAATCATGGTTATAAAGTATACTAATTACACAAAGAATGCCCCCTTGTTCATCCTGATTACAAAGTAACTAATTACACACATCATAACTGTGATCATTCTCTTGATCAATGACTTCATTAACGATGAGCTTTCATAGCCTCTAATGTTCCGACAGAAACATCTTCAAATTTCATAAAATCATTGAAATCATATAAAACATTATCAAATAGTCACATAAGGGAGCAAATATCTGAAGGCTTAGGAACAAATCTGTATACAATTGTAATAAATACAGGAATTGTTAGTGAATGGGGAATCGAGCTTACTTGTAGCACAGACAGTTGGTGATCATCTGGAAAGCATAAACAGAGAAATTGTTCTCATCATAAAGGTCATGGTAGTGAGCTGGTGTGCTTGTCCCCTGAAAAAACAAACAATTTACACTCCACTGATGCATTAATAGCCTGATATCAAAAACTCGTGAGAGCAACACCAATTATCGCATAGGTACCTTGATTCCAGCATGGCTGGAGAGGTAGAAATTAGACTCATTGGGATGGCAAATGCTAGTGTCAATCACAGTTTCTGCCGTTTCAAGGGTTTGCGAATCAGAATTCCTAATATACATTGATAGTCAAAACAAATACATTACTTTGAATTAGACATAAACAAGGAAGATGAATGTGTTCCAGGACACCAACCAGGGAGAACATTTTCACTTACGTGAAGGTGGCACGTGCTCATACCAATTACCGAGGTTGGGGTCGAGACAATGGCATGCTCTGGGGGACAGGGGACGACACGGTGTGCTCAACACTCTGATGAAAAAGGTCGGGGTCGATGGTGGGGTCGGGGTCAATGGAGGTAGCACGACAATGACGAAGAGCAAGTTGAGGAAGAGGGACGGCGGGGGCCTGCTCAGGAGTTGTGGTTTCTAGGTTGAGAGAGCGAGAGAGCTAAAAATTTTCGCCAAGTGTTGGGAGAGAGCGTGCGAGAGATAAAAATAGCAAAACTCAGAGACGGGCCTCTATAACACTATTGACGGTTCTTAAGTGCCATATTTAGACCGTCAATTCACCTCATAATGTGCACAAAAGAGAAACATAACATAATAGTAGGGTTAAAAACTAACTAATTCCACAAGTGTTGGTGTTTATTTGTATGCAGGTGAATTTAGACCCAAAATACCAAGACATGTAGGGAGTAATCCATAAATTGGATTTTGACAAATCATGCAACACCACATGTCATCACATGGATCAAATGGCCCACGAATAGAAGTATATGAGGCCATCCAACGGTGTAGCACCCATATAAAGGGATAGGACCCACTTGGCAGAGACCTGGAGGAAACACAGCCCCAACGGGACTAAGACCAGGTCGGCCGACCTCCCTAGTCGACTGACTAGGTCTTGGCGCCAAATGCGGTCAAACGCCACGTGTTGGCTCCTCCTAGCTTGTACACGTCATGGGTGACTGATTCACGTGCTTTTGGTGGCGGGAACCAACCCTTCTCCACCCGATAAATAGAACCCACACCTCACTTCACACACACCAAAAGTTGAGAATAGAATACCACTCCAAAGGTTTATAGTAGTCCTAGAGGCTGCCAAGTAGAAGAATAGTGTGGTGAGAGTTTAGGAGAAGGAGGCTTGGGCTTGTCAAGTCCCTCTTCTACACTTGTATCCCTACAAAGGTGTACTCAAATCAAGTATTTTGTGAATTCATTTCAAGTTTGATTCTCAATTCATAGTAGTTTGCACAAGTAATTACTTGTGGGTTCATTGCTTTAATTTATTAGATGCTCTAGTTATAGCTTTCTGTTCAAAACAACTAGAGTTGTGATTTAGAATGTAAGCGTGGTGCTTAGGTTAGAAACACCTGTGAATATCTCGTAGACCCACGGATTGAAGAGGTAGGAAGTAGGTGGTGACAACCCTATCTGTCCTTTGTAATCCTCAACGTTCGGCTATGTCATAGGCTCTTGGCAGGAGTCATCCTAGTATTGCTAGGGGTAAACCCATGCCTGAAGCAAGCAGCTACTGCAAATTCTTTTGAATTAGATTCAATACTTTGAATTCCTCTCTCTTTCTTTCCTACAAAACAACTGTGTGTCCTTGGGTGAATCAGTTCGTAAGATTACATAAACGTTCCTTGGACTCGATACCCTTGGAATACTCTCTTAAGTGGAAGTGCTACACGACAGTTTCCGTGCGCTTGCGTATATTTATTTGTGGCATAAGAAACGTCAATAAGCATTTCTAGCACCGTTGCCGGGGAATGGTTGCTATTAATCTTCGAACCTTGTTCACCCTCGTATCTATCTTCTTATCTTATCTTTTCTTACCACCACCACACATATGGAGCAGCCCACCATTCTTTCATATTCTGCCCCAAAGGGCAAGTTATGTTAGCCACCACCTTCGGCGGAACCCATCTCTTCTACCAGCTATGAACTTTGCCCTGGCTTTATAGCCATGGTTCGGGAGCACTCCTTCGCAGGAACGGATTGTGAGAACCCTTACAACCATCTAAGAGAGTTCGAAAAATATTGTTCATGCCTTCTAATCAAGGGTATGGCACAAGAGACTCTCAAATGGAAGTTGTTTCCTTTTCCGTTAAGGAAAAAGCCAAACAATGGTACGACCACCACGTTGGGAAAATCAACAAAATTGGAGAGAATTACGAGACATATTTTGTATTGCCTTCTTTCCAATTGCACGAATTGTTTCCTTGCGGAAGGAAGTACTATGCTTCCAGCAGATGGAAAAGGAATTTGTAGGTGCAGCTTGAGATAGATTTTCTCTTTTGAGAAATTCCGGCCCAGATTTGTCTATCTCTGATCTATTTCTTTTGCAACACTTCTATATGGGATTGAACAAAGAGTCTGCCCTACATCTTGACATTACGGTTGGAGGATCTTTTCTCCATAAGACGCCGGAAGAGGGCAAGGATCTTCTAGACCGAATTCTAGAAAATTATTCCTTTATTATGGGTCCTAATGAGCCTCCTCAAGAGGAAGTAGTGTCAAGAACCGAGGATAAATCCATGGACAAGGAAGAACCTATCTCTTGCTTATCTCAACCCTTGCCAGAGGAATCCTCCCCCGAACCCAAAACTATGAGGGAAGAAGAAATTCAACCTTCAACATTTCCCTTCTACTTTGAGGAATAGATATTTGAAGATTTTGGCAATACCTCGAAGTACTGTTGTCATAGGAAACCATCATTGCCATTAACTCCACCTGACCCACTTGATGGAGTGTTCATCCAACAGACAGTCAAGGAGTTAACCTCTATTCTAAGTAGGGAATGGACTGCAGAAGTTGAGCAGTCACCCGAAATTCTTCGAATGACCTCACCTTTGGCAACAATTCTATGCTTTATTAGAGGGACACCAATGAAGGTCCTATACAACCCCACTGTTGGAGCAAATCTCATTTCCGATTCTTGTGCTCTCGCCATTCTAGGCGATGTGTCATTGGCACCAACATGCAATTCCTTCCAAGATTCTTTTGGAAACATCCTCGAAGGATGTGGGGTTTTGCTATAAGTGTCTATGATACACAAAGATGTTGAGGCAATCCTAGATTTCCATGTGTTCAAAATTCAAGATTTCAACATTATGATTGGGATTCCCATTGAGAATTTCTCATTGAAATTCCCTTGGAAGGAAGCCTCAATATCAAACTTGGAGGGAGGAAATTCTCTATTCCTATCCTCCATTCCAAGAACACATCCGCAGAATCTCCCATCCAAGATGACCCTTTAGAGGAGGTTAGAACTCTTCAATTCTTAGCTCCCCCTGAAACTGAAGGAGAAGAAGATTTCATCCAAGAGGAGGATGAATTTCAGGAGGCAATTGAATTGCCAAAAGAAGAGTTCTTCCCAAAACCTCCTGTTGAGTTAAAAATTCTACCTCCAGGCCTACATTATGCCTTTCTAAATGCTGATTTGGAAGCTCCTGTAATCATAAGTGACAAGCTTTCAGATGATGGGACACTCAAGCTCATTGCCATGTTAGGAAAGCCTAGGGCTATTTTTGGCTATTCATTAGAGGATCTCAATGGGATTAGTCCAACGTTATGCACCCATCGCATTCCCATTGACCCCGTGAGTGTCCCCTCAAGGGAACCCCAAAGGCGATTGAATAATGCGATGCAAGAAGTTGTCATGAAGGAAGTCTTGAAACTTCTGCATGCCAGGATTATCTACCCTATCCCTCCTAGTGAATGGGTAAGCCCAGTTCAAGTAGTGCCTAAGAAGGGAGGCATGACGGTCGCTCAAAATAAGAAGAATGAATTAATTTCTCAACAAACCATCACGGGTTGGAGGATGTGCATAGATTACCGAAAACTTAACTAGGCTACAAGAAAGGATCATTTTCCACTGCCCTTCCTCGAAGAGATGTTAGAGAGGTTGGCAAAACACTCCTACTTTTGTTTCCTTGATGGGTATTCAAGTTATCATCAAATCACAATCCACCCTGAAGATCAAAGTAAGACCATATTCACATGTCCCTATGGAACTTTTCCTACCAGCGTATGTCTTTTGGACTGTGCAATGCTCCTGCCTCTTTTCAAAGATACATGGTGTCTATCTTTTCCAACATGATTGAGGAGATCATGGAAGTTTTCATGGATGATTTCTCCATCTATGGGAAAACTTTTTATCATTGTTTGTAAAATTTAGACAAGGTCTCATAAAAATGCCAAGAGAAGGACCTCATACTTAGTTGGGAAAAGTGCCATTCCATGGTCCGTGAAGGCATCGTTCTTGGATACTTAGTGTCCGAGAGAGGGATAGAGGTGGACAAAGCAAATATTAAAGTCATTGAAAAACTTCCACCTATCAACGTTAAGGTAATCCGCAGCTTTTTAGGTCATGCGGGGTTCTATCGGCGATTCATCAAAGACTTCTCAAAAGTCGCTAGACCCCTCACTAACCTACTAGCTAAAGAAGCTCCCTTTTATTTTGATGATGAATGCCTTAAATCATTTGAAAAACTCAAAAAGGCACTCATCTCAGCTCCAATCATTCAACCTCCCGATTGGACGCTGCCATTCGAAATCATGTGTGATGCTAGTGATTTTGTTGTTGGTGCGGTCCTAGGCCAAACCAAAGATAAACATCATCATGCAATAGCCTACGCTAGGAAAAGTCTTATAGGAGCTCAACTCAATTATGCCACAACTGAAAAAGATCTCTTGGTTATAGTTTTTGCTATTGATAAGTTTAGGTCCTATTTGGTTGGAGCCAAGGTCATAGTCTATACAAACCATGCTGCCTTGAAGTATTTGCTCACCAAAAAGGATGTTAAACTGAGGCTAATCCGTTGAATTCTTCTACTCCAAGAGTTTGACTTAGAAATCAAGGATAAGAAGGGAGTAGAGAATTTCATGACGGATCATCTCTCACGTATGGAAGTCACCCAAACCATGGACATTCCTATCAATGACTTCCTACGAGATGATATGCTTCTCAAGGTGACTGACTCTCACCCTTAATATGCGGATATCCTGAACTTCATGGTCACGGGATACGTACCACTAGGGGAAAAAAGAACTCATCTATGAGAGTCATAAACACCTTTGGGATTACCCATACCTCTATCGAGTTTGTGCTGATAGCCTTCTTCAAAGGTGCGTCCTATCAATTGAAGGCACCAAGAGAAATGCCATGTTATCCCCTATGGTGGCCACTACGATGTTTACCGTACCCATGCAAAGATCTGGCAAAGTGGATTATATAGGCCTTCTATGTATGAAGATACAAAAGAATTCATTCGCAGATGTTGTAAATGCCAAAAGCATGGGGGAATCTCAGCTTGCAATGCGATGCCCCTAACCTATAATCTCCAGGTGGAATTATTTGATGTGTGGGGTATTGATTTCATGGGACCTTTACCTAGGTCCTATGATTGTGAGTACATTCTGGTGGCTGTAGATTATGTGTCAAAATGGGTAGAAGCTTTGCCATGAAAGAATGCTGATTCCAAGCAAGCTAGGAAAATGTTCCATGAGATCACTTTCCCACGCTTTGGCACTCCCCGTATGGTCATAAGTGATTGAGGGTATCATTTCATAGATAAGACCTTCCAAAACTTTTCTAAGGGAGCTTGGTGTCCAGCATAACATTGCTACCCCATACCATCCACAAACAAGTGGTCAGACAGAAACATCTAATAAGCAAATTAAGAATATTCTGCAAAAGACCGTCTTGGAAATGGGAACGAGATAGAAACATAAGCTACCCGGCACATTGTGGGCATACCGTACTGCCTACAAAACTCCCATCGGCATGTATCCCTTCCAACCTGTCTATGGGAAGACTTGTCATCTTCATGTAGAGTTGGAAAATAGAGCCTATTGGGCCATCAAGCGGTGGAACATGGACCTTTAAGAAACAGGAAAACACCGATTGAAGCAACTCACAAAGTTGGAAGAATGGAGAGATAAGGCGTACCAAAGTGCCAAAATTTACAAGGAAAGAACTAAAAGGTGGCACAATAAGAGGATTACACCTAAATAGTTCAAACTCGGAGATAAAGTTCTACTCTTCAATTCTAGGGTTAAACTCTTTGGAAATGGGAAGGACCCTTCACTGTAGTAGAAACCTAATCTCATGGAGAAATCATACTCCAAGGTGATGATGATCAGCTACTTAAAGTGAATGGGCACTGACTCAAATTATTTCTTGAATCCCAAGAGGAGGAGGCGGACAAAGAAATTGACAAATAAATCTTATTGATTTTCATGTCGTTTCTTTAAATTCTATATAAATTCTCTGCATTCAATTAGTGGACCCATCCAATTATTCATATATGGGGCTCATTAATCCAACACACAAAAACTTAGCCCGAACGGAGCCAGGAAGGATTCGGCGAACCCTAGGGTCGGCCGACCTCCCCCTTGCGCCGTCAGCTTTCTGTTTTCTTGTGTGAACTCTCCCGACGTATCCCAACAAGACTCTCGGTGCTATCGTGCTTTCCCCACTTATATATTGACGGGAACAGAGAGGAGAAACTTGCACCATCCAGAGAAATCCATCTCCTATGCCTTCCATCCAAGTCATGGCCGACAAGAAAATTGTGCCTCATCCCCACTCTAGCTCAACTTTAAACCTGAGCGGAGACATCACGCCGGCCAATGACAAGTCCCCCCTCGCTTTGGAGTACATCATGGCATTAGATGACGTACCTCTCGCCATGATTCCGCCACAGACGACGACTCCGTGTGGGTGTAGCACCACGCCTCATGGTGTTGCACGATCACTCTCCCCATGGAGGACGCCCATGAAGTCGATGACGCCTGCACGTCGTCTGACTACGGCTAGCCTTAAGTCGGTCAAGACCCGTCTTTTTCCTGAAAAAGATGAGTCTCTCCCAACGCTGCAGCCCGGCGAGGAGTTCATATACACTCTAAAAACCAAGGACGGTGACATAGTGAGCCACCACTACAAGTCACCTACGCATACCTCGCCTGAGCGTGTGGGAGCCGCCTTACTATCCATGAGGTGCGTAAGCCTGAAGGATCCTATGCAAAAGGCTTTTTCAAGAAAATGGATAATTTGGCGATGGAGGAATCGACAGGCTCGTCACCCTCCAAGATTAGGCGTCACCTCTCGCCACCTGCCATCAGAGGGCCACCTGGCCAATTTGAGGACAGCGACATGAAATCTTCTCGTGCCCCTAAAGTGGCACATCTTTCTAAGGAGTTAGCTTCTCTCCATTTAAAGAACAAGAAGCTATCGCACTCAGTGGCTGAAGGGCGCATTGAGAGGGCAGAACTAAAGGATGAACTCATATCCCTCAAGGAGGAGATTGATGGTGTTCACTGTGGCATGGGCGCCAAGCTGAGGCGCATATGCAACGCCGTCGGGAAGCCCAACATCTACAACGCTCCATAGTTTAGATGTCCTGACCGCATAGGATGCTTACTAGCTTAGTTTAGTTTTATTCCAAATATTTATTTCATTAAGTTTAGATTGAATAATGTAAGCATCCCTATATTTTGAGTTCAATAAAGTGAACTTACCGGTTCAGCTAACCCGGTAAAGTTCTCCCATTGGTTTATTTGTGTTGAATAATGAATTCAGGGAACAAGTGTGGGGGAGGTACCCCAATTTCGTGAAATCCCGACGTGCAAAAATAGCATTGCATCTCGAAACACGTCACAACCGAACATACGACTCAACACGTCGAGATAGAGCAGCGGGAAGGCCAGAAGGGGGTCGGCCGAACCCCCTGGTCAGTCGATCTGTTGTGGGCCCCACATGGCTCCGTTTCGCTCCACAAATTCGGTTTGGATCTCTTACTCCTGAATATGCAGGATACGTTACTGTTTGAACTGATTCAATATTTAATATTGAATATGTGAAATCAATTCAACTCAACACTTAAAATTTGGTAGTCAAAATTTGCTTGAGCTGAAAATTTGAATGCTTTATATTTTGATTTACTGCCTTATTTATGATTCCCACAAGCAAAATAGGAAAAACACATCATCTAAGTATTTGACTAGTGTGATATGGTAAATGAGTTATTCGAGGAGATATCTCCTTGCTTGAAATTCATTTTGATGTTTGCATAATTTGGAGTCTTTAACTTTGCCTGATTCTCTCATTGGAAACTTAAATACCCACCATGTCCATATGATACAAATTCTTGAAGACCACATGCATATGTCACTTTGCCTTTCATCGAACTTTGTCAAACTCATGACCCAATTGAGTGACATGCAAGAACCTTTTGACTTAGAAATTCTTGTGCACCTTACTCATGCAAAATTTCCCACATTGAGAACTTGCATCCATCATTCATCCACCCAATAAAGAAACTCCATACATTTTAGTCATCAATTTATCTCTAGAAAATAAAAGGAGTAGAAGACATGGCTACGAAAAAAAAAGAGAGAAAGAAGAAAAGAATGTAGACATGTTTCATCCTTAAAAAGAGAAAACATTGGAGTCCACCTTTATCCATTCCATTCATATGCACAAGGATTTTCTTTGTCAATTTGTTTGTTGCATAAGTCTCTCATAGGATCAAGTTTTTGACTTAGTAATATATGAATTGCAGTGTGTGCCACAATTATCCCTACCAAGCTCCAGATTAGCCATATTTAGTATAGGGACAAATTGTCACAACATGCCAAGGTGAGGATAAAAACACTTTGAGAGACTTGAGAGATTCCGAATGAGAGATAAGGGCAATTGTTTCTTTGACTTTCCGAATATAGCAAATGATCAGATCATTTTGACTGGAGAAGATCCAACAGAACTACATTCCAACCATTCCACTCTTCAAACACCCACGACTGATGTGGTAGCCACATTCCACAGAGGGAATTCATGAATTGAGGTATGAGTTGAAATATTTAGTATTCTCTTCTTCTAACTTATAGCAAATTTATGACAACATTTTAGTTCTTTTTCTTGCCTTCACTCGAGGACGAGCAAATGACTAAGTATGGGGGAGTTTGTTGACGGTCCTTAAGCGCCATATTTAGACCGTCAATTCACCTCATAATATACACAAAAGAGAAACAAACATAGTGGTAGGGTTAAAAACTAACCAATTCTACAAGTGTTGGTGTTTATTTGTATGCAGGTGAATTTAGACCCAAAATACCAAGACATGCAGGGAGTAATCCATAAAATTGGATTTTGACGAATCAGTTGATGCCACATGTCATCACATGGATCAAATGGCCCACAAACAGAAGTATACGAGGCCATCCAATGGTGTAGCACACATATAAAGGGATATGACCCACTTCGCAGAGACCTGGAGGAAGCACAGTCCCAACGGGGCTGAGACCAGGTCGGTCGACCTCCCTAATCGGCTGACTAGGTCCTGGCGCCAAATGTAGTCAAACGCCACGTGTTGGCTCCTCCCGGCTTCAAGAGGTCATGGGTGACTATTTCGCATGCTTTTGGTGGCGGGAATCGACCCTTATCCCCCCTATAAATAGAACCCCACACCTCACTTCACACACACACCAAAATTTGAGAATAGAATACCACTCCAAAGGTTTAGAGTAGTCCTAGAGGCTGCCAAGTAGAAGGAGAGTGTAGTGAGAGTTTAGGAGAAGGAGGCTGGGCTTGTCAAGTCCCTCTTCTACACTTGTATCCCTACAAAGGTGTACTCAAATCAAGTAAGCCTTTTGTGAATTCATTTCAAGTTTGATTCTCGATTCATAGTAGTTTGCACAAGTAGTTACTTGTGGGTTCATTGCTTTAACTTATTAGAGGCTCTAGTTGTAGCTTTGTGTTCGAAACAACTAGAGTTGTGATTTAGAATGTAAGCGTGGTGCTTAGGTTAGAAATCACCAGTGAATATCTAGTAGACCCACGAATTGAAGAGATAGGCAGTAGGTGGTGACAGCCCTATATGTCCTTTGTAATCCTCCACGTCCGGCTATGCCATAGGCTCTTGGCGGGAGTCATCCTAGTATTGCTAGGGGTAAACCCGTGCCCTAAGCAAGCAGCTACTGCAAATTCTTTTGAATTAGAATCAATAATTTGAATTCCTCTCTCTTCCTTGCCTACAAAACAACTTTATGTCCTTGGGTAAATTAGTTCGTAAGATTACATACACGTTCCTTGGATTCAATACCCTTTGAATACTCTCTTAAGGGGAAGTGCTACACGACAGTTTCTGTGTGCTTACGGATTTTTATCTGTGACGTAAGAAACGTCAACAAACACCTATCTCTCATTTGAGTGTCTTCCTTAGGTCGAGAGAGTGTGAGTAAGTTTTGTGCAAAAATTTTTGCTAGAGAGCGAGCGAGAGCTAAAAATAGGTCAAAAATCGGAGCCGAGCCTGTATAATGCCCATCTCTCATTTGCCCGTCTACCTTTTGCCGGAGCTCAAAATCGACGACGGGCCTTAATAAAGCAAGTCTCTCATTTTCCCATCTACCTTTTGCCGGAGGTCAAATCAACGACAGGCCTTAATAAAGCGCGTCTCTCATTCGCCCGTCTCCCTTTTGTCGGAGGTCAAAAATCGGAGACGAGCCTGCTTAATGTTCGTCTCTCATGTGCTCAACTCCCTTTTGCCACTCGCACGACATCGTGAGCGTCTGTCGGTACCCTGCGTACCGGATACCCCTTGGGATTGCAAAGATCACAAGGAAACTCCATCTACCAGATTTGAAGACCTCCGAAGGCCCAACATGTCAGGCATAACCGGACCTGCTTCCCCGACAAGGTTAGTCCCAGGGCCGCCACGTGTATCATAAGACCGGAGCTACCACCCACACACGAGAAAGCTCCGGACGGAATACCAGTATGGCACCTCCGAACCTAACCCCAGACAAAGGGAAGCTCCGGTACTGACACGTTTCCAACAGCACCGGACCTACCCATCCACGACGGTAAGCTCCAGAGCTGCCACGTGTCCGAACCGCCGGACCTTCAACTTTAACAATCAGGCTGGTGGACCCCCAACGGCTCGGACCTTCAAGGGACAATCAAGGACTTCAAGACCCGATTAAGTGTCATTAATACCATATTAATGATGCACGATGGGAAGGCCCTTAATACCAGTAACGGCACTGTCAAGGCCCGTTACCACGCTATTAAGGGTAATTAACCTCATTAACTGTGTATCAAACATTAGTAATCGCCGGGGCCACATGTCGGGCCAGGCTAACGGTGTAACGACCAGTCCTTGTACTATAAAAGGACTGGTCGATGATACACAAAAAAGGGGCTTCTAGACACCCTGGCCTAGACGAGCTTCTTCTTCTGGAGCTTCTTCTAGACTCACACACTCAATACAACACCAACACACCACGTGGAGTAAGGTATTACGCTCAGGCGGCCCGAACCACGTAAACCTCTATGTCTACTTGTCATTCACCTTCTTGAATCTCTGCGTGCCATTACCGAACTACAACTCCACGATCTACCAACAGTAGTATCGGGAGATCTGCCGGATTCAAACACCGATAGTTGGCGCGCCAGGAAGGGGGCGCCTGAGATTTCAAGAATGGTGAACTCAGCTGCTGGATCGTCCAACGGCAACCCCGCTGCGCAAACTGCTGGAGGCAACCCCTCCAACATGTAGCAACCAGCGGGTGCCACAGCTCCAGCAGGAGTCATGCCACAACCGCCAACGCCTGCACCAGCAAATCAAGCTGGGCAGCGTGACGGTGCATCGGTGTCGATCACCGCATCGGCGAATAACAACAACCCTGAACACATGCTCCATGCAGTGTGTGCTCTCCTCCAACGTACACCACCTCCAGGTGCATCTCAGGGTGCAATGGAGCAATGGAGGGCTGACGTGGAACATCTGGTTGCAGCAGCATCCAACCGCATCAGCAACCAAGGTCACCCCCCCCCCTCGGGGCGGCCCCCATCGCAGCATCGGACTTTGTCAGGCAGACCTTGTCCGCACGCTTCCCAAAATAGGAGGTGTGCTGCATCTCAGCAAGTTACGTCGCTACCTTCCGGGGCGCGACGCACTCATACGGTAACCAGACTTTCAACTCACGACCTTCGGACGGAGCTTGATCGCCGTTACCGTCAACAGGACGGTCGCGTCCATATCGAGCGTGCTCACGAAAGGCGAGAAGCTCGAGACAGTCCTGCTCCCGAGGGAGTAGGAGGAGGCTGTTCTGCCCTGGCCATGAACCTACGCATGGTCAGATGGCCACAAAAGTTCTGGCCTCACCTGCCAGAGAAATTTGATGGGACTGTTAATCCCGCTGAGTTTCTCCAGATTTACTCCACCGCAATCCTTGCGGACGGAGATAATGAGGCCGTAATGGCCAACTACTTCCCAGTGGCCTTGACTGGGACCACCAGGTCCTGGTTCATGAGCCTTCCTCACAACTCCATCAATAGTTGGGAGGAATTGTGCCAATAGTTCACCGCCAATTTCGGGAGTTCATACACCCGACCAGGCACTAAACTGGATCTTTTTGTTGTCGTGCAGAAGGGGGGAGAATCCCTGCGTTCATTTATCCAGAGGTTCTCCCAAGTACAAAACACTATTCCTTCTATCTCCAGCTCCTCTGTTATTGTGGCATTTAGACAGGGCGTACGAGATAAGAAGATGCTGGAGAAGTTGGCGATCAAGTTGATCACCAGCGTCACGGAGCTCTTCAGCTTGGCAGACAAGTGTGCCAAAGTTGCGGAGGGCCACGAAATGCACTCCAAACAACCTCTGGAGGATGGTAAAAAATCTTCCAAAGGCGAAGCCACTACCCCCGGGAGTGGAAAAAAGAAGAAAAAGTCCAACGACAAGAAAAAGCCGTCGGCTAGCACACCTACTGTTGCAGCTGTTGCAGCTCCGGGTGGCCGGGAGCCACACCCCGAGAAACGACCTCGACCTTCATCTGAAGATGGCGGTAACTCCAAAATGTGGTGTCCTATCCATAAGTCGAACGGCCACAACTTGGAAGAATGTCGACAGGTCCAAAACCTTGCCGAGCGCTACAACAAGCGCCGGGAAGAAGTTCCTTTCCGACAAAGGGAAGGAAAACAGAAAGTCGACGAAGCTCCGACTGAAGAGGAGTTAGGTTTTCAGGACCCTAAAAAGGTCCTGAAGGCTGTTTACACCTCCGTTGACGATGACTCCGACGTCTCTGATAATGAGCATCGGAAGACCATGAACACCATTTTTGGTGGTTCGTGGGACATCACCTCCCACCGCGTCCTCAAGACAATGCGGCGGGACATGGCCTCAGTAGCTCCTACAGCCAGGGCGGAGCCTCATCGAAAGTGGATGGACATTACCATCACTTGCTTCGGACTGCCCTCGGAACATGATCTGAGCTGGTCAACTACCTTTGTTGGTATCTTCGACCATCAATAACATTCAACTCCACCATGTAATGGTGGACGGAGGTTCGAGGCTGAACCTCATAAGCTTTAAAGCTTTCGTCAAGCTTCAACTCTGACCTTCGGACCTTCGCCCCTCCTGACCTTTCTCCAGAGTAGGTCCGGGGGCCATAACCCCACTCGGTGCCATTACTCTCCCCGTGACCTTTGGGACTCAGGAGAATTATCGCACTGAGAAGTTGATCTTTGACGTCGCTCAGATCAACTTACCTTTCAATGCCATTCTGGGCAGGCCCGCCTTGTACAAGTTCACGGCTGCTGCTCATTATGGTTACGTGGTGTTGAAGATGCCAACACCAGCTGGTGTTCTCCGGATCCGCGGAGACCGCACTGCCGGAGTGACTGCTCTGGAAGAACTTCATGCGCTTGCTACAGCACAAGAGGAAGAGTCCAGGCAAGAACAAGCTCCGAAACCACCAAGCATTCGTCAACGAGGCTCAACCTCTGCACCTCGCGTGCAACCAAGCGGCGACACCGACATCCCCATCAAAGTCGTCCAAATCGGTTCCAATGTCGCTCAGACCACTCATATATCGGGAGGTCTGAATGACAAATAGGAACTCACGCTCATCACTTTCCCCCGGGCTAATGTCGACGTGTTTGCCTGGCAACCGTCTCAAATGCCTGGGATCCCTAGGGAAGTGATCGAGCATAATCTGAAGGTTTATCCTGATGCTCGGCCTGTACACCAGAAGCCTCGGAAGCAATCCGTAGAGTGACAGAATTTCATACGACAAGAAGTGAAGAAGTTGCTCGAAGCTGGATTCATCCGAGAAGTCTTCCATCCAAAATGGCTGGCAAACCGAGTCATTGTACCCAAGGCCGGCGGAAAGCTTCGGATGTGTATTGACTACACAACACTGAATAAGGCATGCCCAAAAGATCCATTCCCACTACCTAGAATAGATCAGATAGTTGATTCCACCTCCGGGTGTGAATTACTGTGTTTCCTAGATGCATATTCTGGGTACCATCAAATCAGAATGTCTAGGGAAGATGAAGAACATACTTCTTTTATCACAGTAGATGGATTGTACTGCTATACTGCCAAGCCATTTGGTCTCAAGAATGCAGCTTCAACATTTGTACGAGCTATGTACAAAACTTTTGGAGAGCTCATCAGAGACGTAGTGGAGGTGTATGTTGATGACATCATTGTCAAAATCAAGGATAGAGAGTCACTTCTTGACACCTTGATAGCTGTCTTCGACAAGCTGCGGGTCACCCGCACAAAGCTGAACCCAGACAAGTGTGTCTTCGGGGTTAGCTCCGGAAAGCTTGTTGGATTCTTGGTGAACCACCGAGGCATAGAGACGAATCCGGCGAAGATTAAAGCTATTGAAGATATGCAGCCACCAGTCCGCATCAAGGACGTCCAGAAGCTGAATGGATGTCTAGCTGCCCTCAGCCGGTTCATCTCAAGATTGGCGAAACGGGCACTACCCTTCTTCAAGCTATTGAGGAAGTCTGTACCATTCCAATGGTCTGAAGAAGCAGAAAAGGCGTTCCAGGAGCTAAAGCAGCTCCTCACCACTCTACCAACCTTGGTAGCTCCGAACCCTGGTGAGCCTCTACTGCTTTACATTTCGGCAACTGACGAAGTTGTCAGCATGGTCTTGGTTGCGGAGAGACCATAACCATCCCAAGCTCGGGAATCCAGACCCCTTCGGGAGGGTCAGGAGGTTTCTGAAGGCGAGTCTGGGTCCCAGCCCCCAGACTTAGATCTACAAGGAGTTACTCTTGTCGAACAAGAGGATTCGGACCCCTCTGGGAGGGTCTGGGTCACTCTAGAAGAAGCTTCGGGTTCCTTCAGCAAGGACCCAAGGGTCCCTGAAGAAGGTCCGGACCCCTCCGGGAAGGTCCAGGTCGATGAGGAGGGAGCTCTGGGCCCCTCCGGGAGGGTCCAGACCGTCCAACGTCCAATGTACTTCATCAGCGAAGTACTCCATGACGTCAAGACTCGATACCTATAGGTGCATAATATGCTCTATGCAGTTCTTATCGCCTCCAACAAGCTTCACCATTACTTCCAAGCTCATAAGATCTCAGTGGTGATCTCTTATCCACTGCGTGTGATCTTGCAGAATCCCAATTCCACTGGGAACATTGCAAAGTTGGCAGCAGAATTGGCCGAATTCAATCTTGAATTCGTCCCAAGACAAGCGATCAAGAGTCAAGCATTGGCGGACTTCATGGCGGAATGGACCCCCTCTCCATCAAACCCTGGGGGCCCTAGTGAGCAGAAGTCGGAGTCAAGGCTCCAGTCTTCACCGAGCCTCACTGGACTCTTTACTTCGATGGCTCCATGCAAAAGCAGGGGGCCAGAGCTGGAATCCTTCTCCTCTCTCCAACCAGGGAGAAGGTAAAATACATGGTCCACCTTGACTTCAAGGCGACCAACAACATGGCAGAGTATGAAGCACTCATTTACGGACTAAAGGTGGCATTATCATACGGTGTCAAACAGCTGTTGGTCAAGGGAGATTCGCAGCTCATCATTAAACAGGTGAAGGGTGAATGCTCCTGCAACAATCCCCAACTAGTTGCTTACCTCCTTGAAGTCCGGAGGCTTCAGAAGGACTTCGAAGTCCTGCACCTACACCATGTCAAGCGTCTCCATAACGCTAAAGCTGATGAACTCTCGACGAAAGCGTCAATCGGAGCTCCGGCTCCCGATGGAACCTTCGTCCAGAGGTTGTCAGAACCAACAGCTCAGCCCACCAAACTGAGCGAAGGGGGCGAGACCGGCATCCCGAAGCTGGCGGTCCCGATGGCCCTGTTACCATGGCAGCCATCAAGGGTCGTAGGTGCTGCCGGAAGCTCCGAGCAACCTAGCACGCAAGACTCAAATACTCAAGCAAGCTCCGATGCATGGATCTCGAAGATCTGAAGCTACTTGAAAGACAATATCCTTCCTGACGATGATGTATCCGCTGACCGGATAGTCAGATTGGCTAAAAGACACACGTTTGTAGAAGGGGATCTCTACCGGCGCGGTGCCAATGGCGTCCTAATGCGGTGCATCACAAGGGAAGAAGGTTGCAAGCTCCTCGCAGAAATCCATGGAGGCGAGTGTGGGAACCACGCGTCTTCCCGCACGCTGGTCGATAAAGCCTTCCGGCATGGCTTCTACTGGCCTACAGCGCTCCAGGATGCAACTGAGCTGGTGAAGAAATGCGAAGCATGCCAGTTCCATGCAAAGCAAATTCACACACCGGCTCAGCCTCTACAAATGATACCTCCTACATGGCCTTTCTTTGTGTGGGGGATGGACATCTTGGGACCTTTCCCAAGAGCCGTCGGAGGTTACAAGTTCCTGTATGTTGCCATTGACAAATTCACCAAATTGCCAAAAGCAACTCCAGTTGTGACAATAAACAAGCAATCAGCTATCAACTTCTTGCAGTCTATCGTATGCAGATTTGGAGTCCCGAACAAAATCATAAAAGATAATGGGACCCAATTCACAAGCTCTGCTTTCCAAGGATACTGCGAAGACCTCGACATTCAAGTCAGCTACGCTTCCGTAGCTCACCCGGCAAGCAATGGCCAAGCCGAGAGAGCAAATGCAGAAATCCTAAAAGGACTCAGGACACGCACTTATGAGCGCCTGAAAAAACATGGAGCCAACTGGATCGAAGAGCTTCCGCCCACTCTATGGGCCAACAGGACAACTCCAAACCGGTCAACTCGAGAGACACCCTTCTTCCTGTTGTACGAAGCTGAAGCAGCCCTTCCTCCGGAAATCACCTTGGTGTTGCTCCAGGTCCGAACCTTCGACGAAGCCACACAGGACCAGCTCCGGCGTGAAGACCTTGACCTCTTGAAGAGGGAAGGTGCTGAGCAGCTGTTCGGAATGCCCGATACCGCCAAGCTCTTCGGCGCTATCACCAACAGCATGTTCACAGCCGACAGCTCGAGGAAGGCGATCTGGTGCTACGGAGAATACAATCCAGAGAAGGGTTAAACAAACTCTCCCCCAGCTGGGAAGGACCCTTCCGAGTGATCAAACTATCCCGTCTCGGATTCGTTTGCTTGGCAACCGAGGATGGGACACCTCTCCCAAATCCTTGGAATATTGAGCACCTCCGTAAGTTCTACGCTTAACATCATGGAGGTGAGTCTGTAATTACATGTGATGTATGTTATAGAGTCATTGTACAGAGTCGGGTAGCTCCTTCGGGAGGGCAGCCGCACCTACCCCGTTAGGTCCGCAACGTCCATGCAACACTTGTCACAGTCTCAGAACTAAAAGTGTGGCTAGCTACCTTGGGTCAAACGAGAAACGAAACACACTTAGCCTGGTTCCGTACCCTAAGAGTGTACTTGTTTCCCCTTTACCCCGGACCTATAATGAAAGACATCATTGTGTGAAAACAGACTCCACGTGCATTTACTTTGTACAGGCTCAATATTTTTTATTTTTCTCTTTCTTGTCTATAACAAAGTTGTGCAGTTCATAAGAAACTTTAGCTTAGCCAGTTCATGTACAATTCGAGTTGCATTGTCTATTCTTCCGGGTCCAAACATTGTTGATGGTCTACTCGTCTGAATGCCGCCAAGCCAATCTAGGGCCGGAGTGTTCTATCGACTTAGCCTGGTCATGCACCCTAAGTACGCCACTCTACCTACACCCCGGCAGGCTGAAGTAAGGCGAGTCCAGAAACGATCGGACCAGAAGGAAACAAGATGGCGCTCTTGATTGTATTTAGAATTGTGTTCGACCTAAAACTTTCTCGTGAATAGTAAGCCGCAATGAAGTTATAGATAGGAAACAGATTTTACTGTTTTTATTGACGGAAAAATAAATATTTCATGATGATGGTGAATGAAGCCGGAGCTGCCAAAGCTCTGACATCCTCTAGGTGGCTTGTGGTCGATGTTCAAACATTGATATCGAGCATCGCTGGAGCTAATCAGCTCCGGTAAAGCTAGGGGGCAAGTCGTCAACGTGAAGAAAAGATGGTGGAAAGACTCTATAGTGGAGTCTGCTGTCAATACACCACGTGTTGACAGAGGTCACTGCCGGAGCTACCAAGCTCTGACACCCTAGAGGGCTAACCGTCGATGCTCTATGCGTTGATGGAGACTACTGCCGGAGATACTAAGCTCCGATGATGGTCAATGCCGGAGCCACTAAGCTCCGACAACCTCAGGGGGCCTACACTATCGAAGACTTTGGACCTACATAAGTTCAAAGAAGGCAAGTCTTCAACAACTGTTACATCCTCTTGGTACATGTTCACTATCAAATTGTGTACATCTACCAGGGGGCCAAGTGAGACAAAGGTGTTGAAGACAAAAAATGAAATTCACAAAAAACTTCGATTTCATTCATCTGGAGACAGGAGATTACAAAACTGGAGAAGAAGAAGAGAGAATACAAGTGGGATCTACAAAGAGATGGTCCTAGACCCTGTGGAAGAACTGGGCGACCTTCTGGGCAACCTCTGACATGCTGGCTCGGGTGGCTTCACCCTCTCCTTCGATAGGGCCTTCAAGCACCGGGTCCAGGGGGAATTGAGGGTACCGGCTAGTGTAGCACATCAGCACAAACTTTGCGACGTTCTTCGCCAGGCACTGTCCCTCAGTTTCCAGCTGGTCCGCGATGACATCGCCCATCTTGGTGAGCTTGTTGCCTGTTGAACTCTGCAGCTCCAACGCCTGGTCCAACTCCGGCTCTGGATCATCCGGACGCACAGGAAGTCCCAAACTTGTTGGGACTCCACAGCCCTTGTGCTTCGCATCTCCTCCAAGGATCTTTTGGCCGCTGCAAGATCTGAGTTCTCCCGAGCAAGACGCTCCACCTCTTTGGCATTCTGCTGAATCTTTTCAGCAACCTGCCTTTCGAGTTTACTGAGATCTTCCTCCCGAAGGTGGATCTCGTTCTGGCAGTTGACCAGATCCTTCTCTCGGCCCCGCACTTTCTTCTCCCTGGCGGCAACGACATTCTCCTGCTTGTAAAGATCTTGCCCTCGCTCCCATGCCTTCTTCTCCTCTTCCTCGCAATGCTCCTCCAATTTCTTGGTGCGCTCTTCGAGGCTCTTGTCAGCCAGAGCTGTCTTTTGGACAAGCTCTTCCTCCCTCTTCACGACATCGTCCCACAGCTCCAGGAGTTTTTGCTCTTCATCTTCGAGCTTTCTCTCCCGCGCCGCAAGAGCCTCCCGATGCTTGACGAGACTAGCGTGGATGGCGTTGAGCCTCTCCTGGCGATCATCCGCTACATTATTAGCAACTTTGGCTTGCTCATAGATGGCCCGCGACTGGTTGTCGAGGGATCGCGTCATGCTTTCCCTCTCATCCAACAGTTTATGTAACACCCTAAATTTTCGCATCATGCATTGCATACATGTTCATGCATTAAATATTAGTAGGATAAAAGAAAAATAATAAAACATAAAAGATGGAGCATATATATACAAATGTATGTAGCAAAAGAAGAAATAGAAAATAATAATTATAGCCTAAAACATGTATTAGGGAATAAATCTAAAGTAATAATAATAATATATAAAAGAAATATATATAAATAAATTTTATAATAAAGAAATATATATAAAAAGTAAATAAATAAATAAGATAAATAAAATAAATAAAATATAAATAATAAAATATAATAATAATAATATAAAAAAAAGAAAAGAAAAAAAAAGAAGCAGCGCGCAGCGCCCGGCCTGCTCCCTCGCCCGACCGGCCCCGCCGCCCGCGTGGCCCCCACCCCGCCGCCTGGGCCCCCGCCTCCACGCGCGCCGATTCCCGCCGCCCTCCCTATGCGCACCTCGCACCGACGCCCTGGCCCCGATGCCCCGCGCCAAACGCGCGATTCCTGGCGCCGCGCACGCCCCGCCTGGGCCCCGCCTCCCACGCTGGCCCCACCACCTTGGGCCCCTCGCGCCGCGCCTCCCACGGCCCCGCTCGCGCTCGATGCCGCGTGCCCCACCAACCGCTCCCTCGCAGCGCGCACGGACTCCGCGCCAGCTCGATTTTCCCGCTCGCCCACGCGGTCCAGCGCCTATAAAAAAAGGACCGTAGGTCCCTAGGTTTCCCCCCTATCCCAGAAACGCTGCCGCCTTCCAGGAACGCCACCGGTACAGAAGAAAAGGGGACCAGAGGCTGCGCCGCCAGGGGAAGAAAAGGAAGAAAAAAGAGGGGAAGAAGAGGAAGAAAAAGAGGAGGGTGCCACCGTCCACCGGAGATCGTCGCCGTCGTCGTGCCGCCGAGGAACTGCTGCGCCATCCACTTCGTCTACGCATTGTCCCCATCCCGCGATCATCGAAGCCGTCAGATCTACGGTAGGATTTGTTCCCGATGCGAATTTTAGCGACCATATAATCTAATAGACGTAAATTGATCGTAGTTGCGTCGTATTTTTATTTTCAGCAGCATTAATCCCCGCTAAAACCCCCGTAAACTCGTATGAACACGTATGAACTAGTGCATCTAATTAGTAAACAACCGTAGTGAATTAATTATTGTACTTTGCATGCATGCATATCATCGCATGTTGATTAATGTGTGTGCATTATGTTGATTTGTATACATTTTCTTGTATGTGTGATCACGAGTAGAGGGAAGTGCTCAAGAGATCGTGTACGAGGATTTTCAGAATCAAGACTTCGAAGCGCTTGAGCAACCCTATCCGCCGGAGCAAGGCAAGTGTCCTTGAAGCATATTGATCCTGTTTTTAAAATAAATGTTTTGTTTGCAAAACTGCATGCTTGTGTCAATTTGATGGGAATCCTATGGTAGGAAGTTTACTAGATTTGTTTAACCACTCTTGTCACCTGGACTTTATGGTAAAGAGTCGGGATGGGATTTTTGCCTTTTTGCTTCGCTTAATTAATTGGGATGGAAAAACCAACACTACACATTTAATTATGTATTAATGATATTCTGGTTAATGTGAACTGGTCGATACGGTATGGTGATGGGTGATCTAAGCAAGCCTGGTATGTGGATGGGTTGGATGTTATGGTGGTTCGCTTGCTTTAGATCTAAGGACCGATTCATGCGAGAATAAGCCAGGACTACAGTGCCACCACGAGGCCAAGTTATGGGTGCGGCGTAGCTGATTAATTAGGGTTTTGCTAGTGCAGTTTGGACCATTGTGGATGCTCGGGGAAGGGGTAGTCGGATTGGGTTTGTTGATGATTGGTGGGACTACCCTGGGATCCGAATGGCTCAAGAGGGGGCCCTTGGTTGAAGATGTGCTCAGTTGTAGGCATCGCCACCGGTGAAATCTCAGTGGGGTCTGAATAGACTAGTAATCCCTTTGTAAAGGCTATTTTGTGATCTCTTGGCCACACACCAACGGAAGTGTGTAATGTGACCGACGGGTCATGGGCATAAGGGAGGTTCTTAGTCGCCGAAAGGTGATGAAATCACGAACACGTGGGTAAAGAGGTACAAACTCTGCAGAGTTAATTAAAACTATCATGATAGTCGTGCTCCCGGTTATGAGCACCTGGACAACTTCCATGATTAGAGGGAAATTGAGATTTAGAAATGGTTATGGTTTGATAATGGTGAAGGATGATTATGGATTTAATTTCTGGTATTGAATATGGTTATTGGCAAGTGGTGAAATCCGGAATTATGGTTTATGACATTGATTATGGTTATTGGTAATGGTGAATTATGGACTGGTATTATTATGGTTACATGGTTTATGATGGGTTTACATACACATAATATATATATATTGCTTTTCCAAATGTTTTAATGTACTTTTCAGCACTTAGCCATTATTATTGTCGTCATTTGAATCAGCCACATGTCATACTTTCCACACTTGCTGAGTATGACATGTACTCACTCTTGCAATCCCCCACCCCAACAGTTGCAGGTCAGAATTGTGAGTTTAATGGCGATAATGCGGAGTTCTAGGCCGTGTCTACAGTCAGCTTTGCCTGTGGTGTTGCATGGAGTTGCGCTATCCCTTTTGCTTAGTTTGCTTAGTTGCTTAATTAGTTTATTTCTGCTGCATTAGTTGAACCTGTCATTAATATTCATTAGAGCTTGTTTTCGAGGATTTAATGAATTATGTAATAAGAGTACTTATTTAATAATTTGAGCTGTGATAATTATCTGTTTATCATTTGTGAATCACTCGCGTATGTGTGTTGAACATCCTGTGCACACATATGCGTTAGCTTGGTTCAGTTTTTCAGAACCGGGCATCACAGATTGGTATCAGAGCCACAGGTTGACCGTATGACGCAGCCTAGATAGAATGGACACTCTAGAGCACATAGGAGCACTCAGGAATCGATGTGTTTTTGCTTGGAGTGCTGTTTGCTATATATATTGTTTGCTTGTGTGCTTAATAGAGGATTTTGGGATGCTTTAGCATTGCCATGTCCACCTAGGCTAGTGTAGCTAGCTGTTTAGTTTCATATCCCTTGATGCATATAGTTGGGGACGTTTTCTAAATTCTTACCTATTGCTTTTCTTCAGATGGTGAGGACTCGCAACCAGAGGGATGTCAATAATGAGGAGGAGAACAATGGAGTGCCTCAGAACAACAACGGACAAGGACCTGCTCATGGAGCTATCAACATTGAGCAGCTTTTGGCTATGCAAAACCAGCTCATGCAGACCATGATACAGATAATGGGACAGCTGCAGGCTGGCAACAACAACAATCAGCCCCACATGCCTCCACCACCACCCCCGCCTCTTCATAACCGATTGGGAGAGTTCATGAGGACTAGGCCGCCAACCTTTGCTCAAGCTGCTGACCCTATGGATGCTGATGATTGGCTCAAGTCCGTGGAGAAGAAGCTAGCCATTGTCCAATGCAGTGACCGAGAGAAGGTCCTATTTGCTTCTCATCAACTCGTTGGAGCAGCCGCAAATTGGTGGGATTCTTATTGCAATGCTCATGAGAACCAAGAGAGAATTACTTGGGCCGAATTCAAGGAGAATTTTCGTTCTCATTATGTGCCGGAAGGTGTGATGATCTTGAAGAGGCAAGAATTCGAGAACTTAAGGCAAGGAAGATCAAGCGTGAGTGAATATCTCAACAAGTTCACTCAACTCTCAAGGTATGCGCCCGAGGATGTTAGTCGAGACAGCCGGAAGCAATATTTGTTCATGAGAGGCCTCAACAATGAAATCCAAGTGCAATTGCTCAATTGTGATTATGTCAATTTCCAGAAGCTTGTGGACAAAGCAATTGTGGTTGAGAACAAGATCTGTGAGATGGAACAAGACAACAAGAGGAAGGCGCCACACCAGGGACAGCAACAAGGAAGTAACGTGCGCCCTCGCTTTGCGCCGCCCAATGCGCCTTATTACAACTCCTCTATTCCTGCTCAGCGCCCTAGTTATGCACCGCGTCCAACTCAGTTTGTGCAGCAGCGCCCAATCATGCAAGCAATGCCTTATGCACCTCGTGCTGATTTTCCTGGAGCCAATGTTCAAAACCAAGCTCGTCCCAACAATTCTGTTGGGGTTAAGAAGTGTTATACTTGTGGAGAAGCTGGACACTTTGCGAATCAATTTCCTAAGTCAGACCTTGGTCAAGGAAACAATGCGCCGAGGCAAAACCCAAGACCTAATGGAGGACAGCCACAAGGAAGCCGTGGACAGCAGAACTTTGCTCGTGGCAATGTGAACCATGTCTCTACGGAGGATGCTCAACAAGCGGATGATGTGGTCATTGGTATGTTTCTCGCCAACTCCAACCCCGCGACTATGTTATTTGATTCTGGAGCATCGCATTCATTCATTGCATCGAAGTATGTTGCCAAGTATAGTTTGCCTATCTCTCATATGAAGTTTACTCTATTGGTTAAGTCTCCTGGAGGAGAGATGAGGACAAATATAGTATGTCCAAAAGTAAGCCTTAGAATAAGGGGGGTAGACTTCTCCGCCAACCTCATTGTTTTGGATTCTCAAGGGTTGGACATTATACTTGGTATGGACTGGTTAAGGAAGCACAATGGAGTTATTGAGTGTGCCACGAAGACGGTGAAGTTGACCAATGAGGAAGGGATCACCGTAGAATTTGAAGCATCTCAAACCGCACCGAAGCAATTGGAGCTGAACCATGTGGACGGTGCCGCAATTGAGGAGATTCCGGAAGTGTGTGAATTTTTGGATGTTTTTCCAGATTAGTTGCCAGGTATGCCACCCGATCGAGACATTGAGTTTGTTATTGATTTAATACCTGGAACTGCACCTATAGATAAGAGGCCGTATAGGATGCCTCCTAAGGAATTAGCATAGCTCAAGAAGCAGATTCAAGAACAACTAGAGAAAGGTTTTATTCGCCCTAGCTCTTCACCTTGGGGAGCGCCCGTTCTATTTGTAGACAAGAAGGATGGAACGCAAAGGATGTGTGTGGATTACCGAGCTCTCAACGAGGTGACCATCAAGAACAAGTACACATTGCCCCGCATAGAGGATTTGTTTGATCAGATGAAAGGCGCCTGTGTGTTTTCCAAGATTGATTTGAGGTCGGGATACTTTCAAATGAAGATTAGACCATCGGACATACCCAAAACAGCTTTCAGGACACGGTATGGATCTTATGAGTACACTGTGATGTCTTTTGGATTGACAAATGCGCCTGCCTACTTTATGTACCTCATGAATAAGGTCTTCATGGAGTACTTGGATAAGTTTGTCGTGGTGTTCATTGATGATATTATGATCTACTCGAAGGATGAGAAAGAACATGAGGAACACTTGAAGCTTACCCTGCAGAAATTGAGGGAGCACCAATTGTATGCCAAGCTCAGTAAATGTCAATTTTGGTTATGGGAAGTTTCTTTCTTAGGCCACATTATTTCCGGAGGAGGAGTATCAGTTGACCCAGGGAAGGTGAGAGATGTGCTTAAGTGGAAACCGCCACAGAACATCAAGGAAATAAGGATTTTTCTTGGAATGGCTGGATATTACCGTCGATTCATCAAGGACTTCTCCAAAATAGCCAAGCCTATGACGGAGTTGCTAATGAAGGGAAAGGCGTTCCAATGGACTAAAGCTTGTCAGAATAGTTTTGAGGAGTTGAAGAAGAGGTTGACAACAGCCCCAATTTTGGTATTGCCGGATGTAAGCAAGAGTTTCGACATCTATTGTGATGCATCGAGACAAGGACTTGGGTGTGTATTGATGCAAGAAGGTCAAGTGGTCGCCTATGCATCAAGACAATCGAAGAAACATGAGCAGAATTACCCAACACATGATTTAGAACTTGCAGCCGTGGTACATGCATTGAAGATTTGGAGACACTATATACTCGGACATAGGTGTGAAATTTATACGGATCACAAGAGTCTTAAGTATATTTTCACACAGACATATCTGAATTTGAGGCAACGAAGATGGTTGGAGCTCATCAAGGATTATGATGTGGGAATCAACTACCATCCGGGAAAAGCCAATGTAGTGGCCGATGCTTTGAGTAGAAAGGGAGTAAGTCATCGACTCATAGTTCGAGAGTTACCATCCGAGTTATGCAAGGAGTTTGAACGGTTGAACCTCAGATTTGTAAATGAGATGGAGATGATGGAGTTAAACCCAACCTTGGAGCAAGAAATTCGAGAAGCACAAACCACGGATGAGGATATCAAGGAAATCAAGGAAAGAATCGAAGAAGGGAGAGAATTCAGATTTGATGAAGACGAACATGGTACCTTATGGCTTGGAAAGAGGATCGTTGTGCCTAATGAAAAGCATATTCGGGAGACAATATTAAAGGAGGCACATGACTCGCCTTACTCAATTCACCCTGGTTGTACAAAGATGTACAAAGACTTGAAGACTTGCTATTGGTGGGATAGCATGAAGAAGGACATAGCTGAATACGTAGCACTGTGTGATGTGTGCCAACGAGTCAAGGCGGAACATCAAAGGCCAGCCAGATTATTGCAACCGTTGAAGATTCCGGAATGGAAGTGGAAAGAAATTGGAATGGACTTCATAGTTGGGTTACCACGTACTCAGTCCGGGTATGACTCAATTTGGGTAATTGTGGATCGCTTAACCAAGTCACCTCATTTTGTCCCTGTGAAGACCAAGTATACAGCTGCACGATTGGCCGAAATATACATGGAGCATATTGTGTGTCGACATGGAGTCTCTAAGAAGATAGTCTCGGATAGAGGTTCTCAATTTACCTCCAGATTTTGGCAAAAATTGCATGAAGCTTTGGGAACGAGGTTGAATTTTAGTTCAGCATATCATCCTCAAACGGATGGACAAACCGAGAGGACAAATCAGATTTTGGAGGACATGTTAAGAGCTTGTGCTTTAAAGCATGAGAAAAGTTGGGACAAAAGCTTGCCATATGCGGAATTTTCATACAACAATAGTTACCAAGCAAGCTTGAAAATGTCACCATATGAAGCACTTTATGGGAGGAAGTGTAGGACACCTTTATTCTGGAATGAGGCAGGAGAAACTCAAGTATTTGGTCCGGATGTGTTGCAAGAAGCCGAAAAGCAAGTCCAAATAATTCGTGAAAACTTGAGAGCTGCCCAATCAAGACAAAAAGGTTATGCTGATAATAGGCGAAGGAGTTTGACTTTTGAAATGGGAGATTTTGTTTACCTCAAGGTGTCACCTATGAGAGGTCATAAGAGGTTTAACATAAGGGGCAAGCTCGCACCTCGTTATATTGGACCATTCAAGATTTTGGACAAAAGAGGAGAAGTAGCATATAAGTTGGAGATGCCAGCTCATCTTTCAGATGTACATGACGTGTTTCACGTGTCTCAACTCAAGAAGTGTCTCAGGGTACCGGAAGAACAAGTGCCAACGGACGAGTTAGAACTTCAGGAGGATTTGTCTTATGTCGAGCAACCTATCAAGATCTTGGACGTGAAGGAAAGGGTCACGAGAAATAAGAGGATCCGTTGGTGCAAAGTGCAATGGAAACACCATACAGAAGCCGAAGCTACGTGGGAACGTGAAGAAGACCTGAAGGCAGAATTCCCGCATCTTTTCTCCACGCTGTCGAATCTCGAGGGCGAGATTCACTTTAAGGTGGGTAGGTTTGTAACACCCTAAATTTTCGCATCATGCATTGCATACATGTTCATGCATTAAATATTAGTAGGATAAAAGAAAAATAATAAAACATAAAAGATGGAGCATATATATACAAATGTATGTAGCAAAAGAAGAAATAGAAAATAATAATTATAGCCTAAAACATGTATTAGGGAATAAATCTAAAGTAATAATAATATATAAAAGAAATATATATAAATAAATTTTATAATAAAGAAATATATATATAAAGTAAATAAATAAATAAGATAAATAAAATAAATAAAATATGAATAATAAAATATAATAATAATATTAAAAAAAAGAAAAAAAAGAAGCAGCGCGCAGTGCCCGGCCCCAGCGCCCGGCCTGCTCCCTCGCCCGACCGGCCCCGCCGCCCGCGTGGCCCCCACCCCGCCGCCCTCCCGACGCACAGTGCGCGCCCCGCCGCCTGGGCCCCCGCCTCCACGCGCGCCGATTCCCGCCGCCCTCCCTATGCGCGCCTCGCACCGACGCCCTCGCCCCGATGCCCCGCGCCGAACGCGCGATTCCTGGCGCCGCGCAAGCCCCGCCTGGGCCCCGCCTCCCACGCTGGCCCCGCCGCCTTGGCCCCCGCGCGCCGCGCCTCCCACGGCCCTGCTCGCGCTCGATGCCGCGTGCCCCGCCAACCGCTCCCGCGCAGCGCGCACGGACTCCGCGCCAGCCCAATTTTCCCGCTCGCCCACGCGGTCCAGCGCCTATAAAAAAAGGACCGTAGGTCCCTAGGTTTCCCCCCTATACCAGAAACGCCGCCGCCTTCCAGGAACGCCGCCGGTACAGAAGAAAAGGGGACCAGAGGCTGCACCGCCAGGGGAAGAAAAGGAAGAAAAAAAAGGGAAGAAGAGGAAGAAAAAGAGGAGGGTGTCACCGTCCACCGGAGATCGTCGCCGTCGTCGTGCCGCCGAGGAACTGCTGCGCCATCCACTTCGTCTACGCATTGTCCCCATCCCGCGATCATCAAAGCCGTCAGATCTACGGTAGGATTTGTTCCCGATGCGAATTTTAGCGACCATATTGAATATAATAGACGTAAATTGATCGTAGTTGCGTCGTATTTTTATTTTCAGCAGCATTAATCCCCGCTAAAACCCCCGTAAACTCGTATAAACACGTATGAACTAGTGCATCTAATTAATAAACAACCATAGTGAATTAATTATTGTACTTTGCATGCATGCATATCATCGCATGTTGATTAATGTGTGTGCATTATGTTGATTTGTATACATTTTCTTGTATGTGTGATCACGAGTAGAGGGAAGTGCTCAAGAGATCGTGTACGAGGATTTTCAGAATCAAGACTTCGAAGCGCTTGAGCAACCCTATCCGCCGGAGCAAGGCAAGTGTCCGTGAAGCATATTGATCCTGTTTTTAAAATAAATGTTTTGTTTGCAAAATTGCATGCTTGTGTCAATTTGATGGGAATCCTATGGTAGGAAGTTTACTAGATTTGTTTAACCACTCTTGTCACCTGGAATTTATGGTAGAGAGTCGGGATGGGATTTTTACCTTTTTGCTTCGCTTAATTAATTGGGATGGAAAAACCAACACTACACATTTAATTATGTATTAATGATATTCTGGTTAATGTGAACTGGTCGATACGGTATGGTGATGGGTGATCTAAGCAAGCCTGGTATGTGGATGGGTTGGATGTTATGGTGGTTTGCTTGCTTTAGATCTAAGGACCGGTTCATGCGAGAATAAGCCAGGACTACAGTGCCACCACGAGGCCAAGTTATGGGTGTGGCGTAGCTGATTAATTAGGGTTTTGCTAGTGCAGTTTGGACCATTGCGGATGCTCGGGGAAGGGGTAGTCGGATTAGGTTTGTTGATGATTGGTGGGACTACCCTGGGATCCGAATGGCTCAAGAGGGGGCCCTTGGTTGAAGATGTGCTCAGTTGGAGGCATCGCCACCGGTGAAACCTCAGTGGGGTATGAATAGACTAGTAATCCCTTTGTAAAGGCTATTTTGTGATCTCTTGGCCACACACCAACGGAAGTGTGTAATGTGACCGACGGGTCATGGGCATAAGGGAGGTTCTTAGTCGCCGAAAGGTGATGAAATCACGAACACGTGGGTAAAGAGGTACAAACTCTGCAGAGTTAATTAAAACTATCATGATAGTCGTGCTCCCGGTTATGAGCACCTGGACAACTTCCATGATTAGAGGGAAATTGAGATTTAGAAATGGTTATTGTTTGATAATGGTGAAGGATGATTATGGATTTAATTTCTGGTATTGAATATGGTTATTGGCAAATGGTGAAATTCGGAATTATGGTTTATGACATTGATTATGGTTATTGGTAATGGTGAATTATGGACTGGTATTATTATGGTTACATGGTTTATGATGGGTTTACATACACATAATATATATATTGCTTTTCCAAATATTTTAATGTACTTTTCAGCACTTAGCCATTATTATTGTCGTCATTTGAATCAGCCACATGTCATACTTTCCACACTTGCTGAGTACGACATGTACTCACTCTTGCAATCCCCCACCCCAACAGTTGCAGGTCAGAATTGTGAGTTTAATGGCGATAATGCGGAGTTCTAGGCCGTGTCTACCGTCAGCTTTGCCTGTGGTGTTGCATGGAGCTGCGCTATCCCTTTTGCTTAGTTTGCTTAGTTGCTTAATTAGTTTATTTCCGCTGCATTAGTTGAACCTGTCATTAATATTCATTAGAGCTTGTATTCGAGGATTTAATGAATTATGTAATAAGAGTACTTATTTAATAATTTGAGCTGTGGTAATTATCTGTTTATCATTTGTGAATCACTCGCGTATGTGTGTTGAACATCCTGGGCACACATATGCGTTAGCTTGGTTCAGTTTTTCGAAACCGGGCATCACAGTTTACCCCAGTACTCCAGGCGGACCTTCTCCCTCTGCACCCACTCCTTGTCGTCAGCCAGCCTCGACTGCGCCAGCTTGGTCTCGAAATGGAGTCGGTTGTGCCACCTCCTAATAGTTTGGCGCTCCTCCTCGAGGGCCTTACTGTCGTGGTAGAAAGCCAACTGGACTTGACGAAGACTGGAGCATGTGTTGTCAATAGACAACAACAGGGGGATCGGGTTAGGACCTGCCGGGGTCATCTCCGCTGGTTCCAGCGGGTTCTCCATGACAAAAATTGGGTCCCATTCTACAAGAGCGGTCCCCTGAGCTTCCATGGCACTAGGGCCATCCTCCGAGATAGCCTTAGCCGCCGCCAAGGAAGGTCCTGTAGTAGAATTTTCGACCTCTGAAAGTGGCTCCAAAGGTCCCGCCACCAGATCATCAACAACTGACCCCTCAGGCGGGGGGCCGACAGCTTCATCTTGGCACCCTGGCTCAGGGGCGGGCACCTCCGGGACCACTGCTTCCGGGGCGGGCGTAGAAGATTCCGCCGGAGCTGAAGCCACGTTCGGCTCCGACGTTGGCGCCTCCTCCACCGCCGGTTCCGGTGCTGACGCCTCGACCATCATGGGCTCGAGCGCCAGCGCCTCTACAGCAGCTGGCTCAGGCGCCAGTACTTCTTCCACGACCGGCTCTACCATCGGAGCTTCTGCAGCAACCGGCTCTACCGCCAGAACTTCCTCGACAGCCGACTCAAGCGCCAGAACTTCATCAACACCCGGCTCTATCGCCGGGACTTCATCAACCACCGGCTCGACTGCCAGGGCTTCAACAACATCCGGCTCTAGGGCCAGAATTGTAGCTACCTCCGGCTCTGAGGCTGGAGCGTCCATCATTTCAGCATCCAAGCCTGGAGCTTCAACCTCCAGGGATGGTGCCGCTGGTACATCTTCATTCTCGTGGTCTGGCGCTACCACGGGAGCTTCTGGGGATGAGTCGAGGTCCAAGACTATGACAGCTGGCGCCGGTGCTGCCGCAGCCTCAACCTCCTCTTGGGGCGGCGCTGGAATTGGAGCCGGAGCTTCCGCCTGCACAGCCTAAACTGCTGCTGCAGGAACCGGAGCTTTAGCCCTTTTCTTAGGCACGCTGTGGATGAAGGACGAAGAAACTCAAAATACAGTTATAACAATAAAACAACTGACTGAGTTAAAAAATCAAAAATTACCTCGGAAGGCTTCCGCACCAGTTAGCACGGAACCTCTTTTCTGGACGCTCCGGACTGGCCCCAGCCGCCACTGGCGTGGTAGTCCCGGAAGGTCCCCCGGAGCTTGCTGCTTCTATCGGTGTTGCCTTGGTCGAGGCCCCCCTCGACCGGGAAGGACCTCCAGACCCAGAGCCCTCAGCTGGCCCTGGTACTGGACTCACATGGTCGGAGCTAGCACCCCGGGAAGATGTCGCAGCTGGAGTAGATGCCGCCGTTGAAGACCTCCCCCTCCAGGGAGAAGGAGTCGTTGCAGAAGGAGCAGGCCTGCCAGACCTCCCGTCGGCATACTTCAGCTTCCTCTTGCGGCTCGAGGGCTCGGCCAACTCTTTGACCTTGCCCACGACTTCAACTCTCTGTTCCGGGACGGAAGGGGGACCACCCTCGGAAGCTCCGGAGATCACCAACCCAGTGATCGAACGCCTCTCAACAACACCAAGGTCGTCAAGCACTGGCATCGTCTGCCGGAGCTCCCTGCTGAACTCCGCCTCCATGTTCAGAGGGAGAAAAGCTGCTGGCGGATTCAAGTCGTCACCTTAGACGTCGATGCGATGCTGAAGGTGAAACTCCAAAGTTGCACCCTCCATGTTGGACTTCAAACCGGTCTCAATCCGAGTGTCGTCCAGCACATGGTTGAAAGCCCAAGCAAGCTTCTCCCTCTTCTTCAGCGGAGCCCACCTGTTGGTCAGGAAGTTGCAAAACACCGCCTGAGGAGTCACCCCTCCTTCCACGCACAGGCGGATCCTGGTCAGAGCAGGGTTGAAGGCGTCCGATAACACCGGAGCTTCACTCCAAACTGCAGTGTCGACGTTGTGGAGGCCTTCCGGCAACTCCAACTTCTCGTGCTCCTCCACCCTGATGATGATGCAATCCGTCTTCCAGTCATCCCACTTCCCAGAAGGGAACGACCGCAAGTACTTGTACGGGCACTTCTTGCGCTTCACAAAATAATAGAAGCCAAGGTATTCGTCACTCTTGCCGGTGGCCTGGACAGTGAAGAAGGTGCGAAAGAGCTCAACGCAGGGGGGAACGCCCACCCACATCTCGTAGAAGTGGACAAATATCGACACTAAAAGAATGGAGTAGGGGCCAAGGTGGTACAGCTGCAGACCATAGAAGTCTAGCAGCATCAAGAAGAAAGAGGAGAAAGGTGGGATTAGTTCCACCATGGCGTACGCGGAGAAGTACACCATGTCACTGGAGTGCTCCTTCACGAAAGGAAGCTTGCTGGCGCGGACCAAGTGGTTGAAGAAGTCAGGGGACCACCCCATGAGAGCCCGGACCTTCTTCAAATCATCATCAGTCTTAAGTTGGCTCTGACGAAGACCCAACTCCATCGCGACACAGCGAGGCAAGAGAGGAAAAGCAAGCGAAAGTTTGAGGATTTGAGCGCAAGTTCGAATGAAAGGCGTAAAGAACCCCAAACGGTGCGTGCTTTCCTTCTTAAGTAAGCCCCCGCAACGCTTGGATGGAAATCACAGAGGAGCCCACGATACCATCAAAAACTTCACCCCGCCAATGACAAAGCGGCCCGGGGCCACCCCGGCAATCAAGTTGAGGTCCTTACCCCAGGCGAACGGTTGTCATCATGAAAGACGGGAAACCCGAAAGCGGTGGCCTGACAGGGCGCGCGGAACCGATACGATTTTCATATCGAGAACCGGCGACCTTCAATCGCGTGAGATCCGCACGCTAAGATCTCACCTGTCGCATCCAGGATATGCCACGTGGCGGTGGTTTAACTGCGAACTACCGCCAACGGCACATCCGAAGACCCTTGAAGATACGGCTCAAAAACCGGAGAATGGACCCACCTCCAGCAGAATGACTTCATCCAGAAGGTCTCTCCCAGAGGTTGGGCCAGGGGGCCACTGTCGGTACCCTGCGTACCGGATACCCCTTGGGATTGCAAAGATCACAAGGAAACTCCATCTACCAGATTTGAAGACCTCCAAAGGCCCCACATGTCAGGCGTAATCGGACCAGCTTCCCCGACATGGTTAGTCCCCGGGCTGCCACGTGTATCATAAGACCAGAGCTACCGCCCACACACGGGAAAGCTCCGGATGGAATACCAGTATGGCACCCCCGGACCGAACCCCAGACAGAGGGAAGCTCCAGTACCGACACATATCCAACAGCACCGGACCTATCTGTCCACGACGGTAAGCTCCAGAGCTACCACGTGTCCGAATCGCCGGACCTTCAACTTCAACAATCATACTGGTGGACCCCCAATGGCTCGGACCTTCAAGGGACAATCAAGGACTTCAAGACCCGATTAAGTGTCATTAATACCATATTAATGACACACAATCAGAAGACCCTTAATACCAGTAACGACACTGTCAAGGCCCATTACCACGCTATTAAGGGTAATTAACCTCATTAACTATGTATCAAACATTAGTAACCGTCGGGGCCACATGTCGGGTCAGGCTAACAGTGTAATGACCAGTCCTTGTACTATAAAAGCACTGGTCGACGATACACAAAAAAGGGCTTCTAGACTCCCTGACCTAGACGAGCTTCTTCTTCTGGAGCTTCTTCTAGACTCACACGCTCAATACAACACCAACACACCCCGTAGCGTAGGGTATTACGCTCAGGCAGCTCGAACCACGTAAATCTCTGTGTCTACTTGTCATTTACTTTCTTGAGTCTCTACGCGCCCATTACCAAACTACAACTCCGCAATCTACCAACAGTAGTATCGGGAGATCTGTCGGATTCAAACACCGACAGCATCCCTCGCCACTCGCGCGTAGAGTTAACATCATGAGCGTCCATTGCAGGGATAAACAAACGCAATGACATTGCAATTTAGGGATATAATTGGAATTCAAGGGTAAAAAAACACAATGATATTGCGATTCAGGGATATAATTGGAATTCGGGGATAAACCAACGTCATGACATTGCAATGCAAAGATAATTTGCAACTCAATAAATGTCATAGTTCATACACATTGCATGCCCTCTAAACTATACATTTCTAAACTTATTCCTATGAAGCTCCCATAGATAAATGTAAATTGTATCGTCCAGCTTGCTCTCGAACACGTCTCATATATTCCCCTAGATCCTGAAAATATTGACATTCTTTAAGTTAACAAATGTATAATGAGGAATGATATATAACCTGCGTTGGTCAGAAAAACAAAGTTACTAACCTTGATAAGTAGATTATAGCAATCATTTTCAACATCGGGAGCATTTGGGTGATGAAGCAAATGTTGAACTTCAAGTAGTATAGTTTTGATTGTAAAACCAGACCACCACCCCTACGAGATATCAATTTAAGCAACATAAAAAACCAGTTCAAATAAGTTTGGCAACAATTACTAATTACTTGAGCAAAATAAGTCTACCCTATAGTCTCTTGATCAAGAACTTCAAGGCAGAGTGCTCTTGAGCGATGGACATTCGGATGGAAGAAACCAGGTGGAAAGGCACATCTTGGAGGTACCATGGGATAGTCCTCCGAGAAGGAGATTGTCAGTGGGTAGTAACCACCTTCCCAGTCAGTGTAAAAAAGAAATTCATTAATAAAGAGACGATGGTTATACTGGATTATGCAGAGAAATTGGACAACAAGTGACGCAAATAGCGAGCCATTAAATTGCAAACACCGAAAACAAACAAGATGGAACATAACCAGTGGCGTAAAAACAAAACTACAGAGTGTGTCATTAAGTTCATCTGTCCATTGCAGAGCTATATACAACCATGCGACCGGTGTGTCATATGTACATGCATGGGGTTGGTTCTTACACCATGCCAAGTGCTCCTCCTTGAGTCGGCCACGCGCCAAGTCCATAACAAATTTTCCAGCCATGAACAACATATAAAGTGGTATATAAGTAGCGTACAATAGGAGGGAGTAGCGACGTCAAGGACGGTATGGTGAAGACGGCGATGAGGTGAGGACGGCGATGACGATGACGACGGTGAACAGTGGATGGCAAGCTGCGATCACACTAGAGTTGGATCGTGATTTGTACTGAAACGGTCTTTGGGGCGCGAGAGTGAAAGAGCGCGAAAAGATCAAAAATTTTCCGAAAACTTAGATAAGTGTTCGAATGAAGCACCCGAGAGCTTAAATAGCTAGGTCAAAAGGGAGACGAGCAAGAAAAAGTGTGTCTCCAATCGTTGACAAAGGGAGATGAGCGAGAGAGAAGCTTGTCTTCCATTCTCATCCTTTCGTTTCCCCGAGGCAAGCGGTGGGTGGTGCGAAGTAATTGTGGCCGGTGGTGTGAAGACGTGCGACCGGTGTATGACCTTTTGTTTCCCTGACGCGAGCGGTTTTGAAGCGTCCCATCATCCCATCAATGCGCACGAAACGAAATGCTCCATCATTCCGCTTAGACTTTATATAAGACGCGCCATCATCGACTACTCCGCAGTTCTCCACAAGCGCATCTCCCTTTTGTATCCTTTCGTTTCTCCTCTTCTTCGTCTTATATAAGGATCCACCCACCACCATGGCCAACGCTCTATCACCAAGCCTACCGAGGGAGCCACTCTTCAAGAAATAGTGTTGCGACTCCCCCGAGCGGCTCAAGAACGACATGCGCCTCGTTATGGCACGAGATGCGTACAACAATACGTCTCGCGCCATGAGTTCCTTGGGTCTGGGTACCCTTCCAGAGTTTACTGGAATGGATACCACCGGCCACTAACTCTACGCACTCATGGGTGTGGCCGATCGTCTCGACACTCTGTTCGATACGATGGCCCAGGAGCTTGGCGCAGAGGGCCGCAGGAAACTAGTGGCTGCTACGGTGAGGAACCTTGGTCTCGAGGTTGCACCACTGGAGCAGCCGGCCCAGGCTCCTTGTGGGAGGAGGAGGAGGAGGAGGAGGAGGAGGAGGAGGTGGAGGAGGAGGAGGAGGGGAGGAGGGGGGAGAGGAGGAGAGGAGGAGGAGGATTTAGTTTATGTTTTGTTGTTTTTCTTTTCTTGTGTCTTCTTGTACGTTTTTCTTATGTTTTGTAATATATTGTGTTAATGAATGAATGAGTTATCAGTATTCATCTATGTGAATGAATATTATCTTATGTGTTCATCTGTATGAATGAATGAGTGTTATCTCGTGTGTTCATCGTGTTCGTCGGGAATGACAATTAATAAGGAACAGAGATTTGATTTTTTTTTGGATTGAATCGGACTAATTCGATCAGTGAAGGTGCTCTACATTGGAATGACAATCTATTTAGTTATCAAGTGAATTTGCTCATTCATCCAGTGAATGTGTTTATTTCTAAGTGATATCAAAGTGAACAAAGCAAAAGGGAGAAGATCACGAAGTACACCCATGAATTGGAGACATGATAATAAAAGGAGACAATCTTTCTATAAAGCACGTCTCATTTCCTTTTGTAAATAGGAGACGTGCTTTGTTATAAGTCCGTCTCCCTTTTGTCGGGGGAGCAGGCGCGTCTCCGATATTAACTTCAATAAGACGAGCCATAAAGAAGCTCATCTCCTTTTACACCCAACCGAGCCATGTACATATCCTCGCTAAAGCAGGCGCGTCTGGTTTACTCGTATCAGAGACAGTCTTTTTTGTGCTCGTCACCAATCTTTGTCTCCTATTTGAGTTTTTTATGTAGTGCTCGCATCCCTATTCTGTCTTAGCTGCGACCTCCAAATTTTGCTCCAATCGTAATTGTGATTGTCGCGTGGGTAGTCTCCATGACTTTAAAATCTAGAGACTCGCACCGCAGTGTGTTGGCGGCATATCAGCATACGCAATCACGGTAAGTTTCTTAATATATGTTATTGCTATGTAAGATATTTTTACAATATATACACACCACACCACAGACGTCGATGGTTATCTTTTTATTCTTCATATGTCAACCACGACGTCGTCTCGAATCCTACCTCGCATCCCCATCATATCACAGCTACCTCTGAATTTCGATCCAATTATCATGACATACATGTTCATGATAATGGGTGTGCTGCTGCAGGTTCTAGCCAGTCACAAGGTGGAAACATAATGCATGATCAAGTGAAGAGTATCATGCACGCAGGTAACATGACTGGTGTTGTGTGTGGTCCATTTGTGAAATGTTCGGACTCTGGTGTGGGTGAAATAAACGATGGCGTCATGGATAATAACCATGATGCATTTACAAGAAATACTGATGTGGCTCTTGTTAAAAATAATTTTGTAAAGGATAAAAATCATGATGCAATTGTTGATAAGATTTTAAACAATGATGCAGATTACAAAAAGGCTCGGGGGAAATATTTTAAAAGATCAGGTGAAGGACAATGTGCAATCATGTAATGTGGTATATGTGGCAAATGACTCATCAGTAAATGAAATCCTTACTGATGCTGTTATTTCACCAATTAATGGTATTGGGGGTAACACTTGTGAAGCACTTGCAGGACATAATTTGTCCTAGGGGGACGAGTCCATGAAGTCGGCAGAAGGGGAGGTGGAAGAAGATGAGATATCGATAAACACAGGGGACTTTGCTAGGCACTTTGATTACATTACTAATCCAGAAGTGTTCGGGTCAGGGAAGTTCAAGGACATGGCTGCTATTCCGGAAGTGTTGGCTTCACACTCTGCAACACGCCGGAGTAGAAGAAGAGCAGAGAATTCCCATGAACCGGTACTATCAAGGGATGAAAAAAATTAAAGCTTCAAAAAATGAAGGTCAGAACACAGACTCCTTTTCACATTTTCCTGCAGAAGATATAAATGAAAAACTCAATGCCATAGGAATGTGTGTAGCAAAGGGTTTTAGTTCTGTGGAGGAGGCAGTAGATATACTTAAGGTCAAAGAGAGTAGGAGGTTACAGAATGAGGGGTTAGTTGATATGAAAACAGTAGTGATGCAAGAAGAAGAGATAGCATGAAAGAGGATGAAGGGATTGATACTTTTATCCTCAAGCAGCTTTGTGATGATGTCTTGGACCGAGCACTGGTAACTGATAGTGATGGTCTTAATAATACTATCATGTTATCACTAAAGTTCACAATGAAGGGTGTTTTTTGGATTTGTAACTGGTTTAAAGACCCGAAGAAACATAGGTACATTTCTGAATTGACAAAGGAACATAACCTAAATTTTATTGCGCTATCTGAAATGAGCACAAAAAAATTAGTATTAATTTTCTGAAGAATCTTAGTGCTGGGAGAGAATATATATGGCACTATAAAGAACCTAGAGGTCAGTCTGGAGGTCTGCTGCTCGGAATAGATTTACTTTATTTTGATATTGGGGCCATTGATGAAGGAGAGTACTAAGTCAAGTTCAACTTAAGCAATAAAATTGATGGCTTCAAGTGGGCACTGGTAGCTATCCATGGTCCGGCACAAAATGAATATAAACAGAAGTTCCTTACTGAATTAGCGAATTTGTGCTCACATGAATCGTTACCAATGCTTTTAGGGGGTGATTTTAACAAAATGAGGCGTCCAGAGGATAAAAACAAAGATAATTTTGACCGTAGATGGCCATTTTTATTTAATGCCGTAATCGACAGTCTAAATCTTCGGGAGCTAGAGCTCTCTGGAAGGAAGTATACGTGGGCAAATGCGTTGACAAATCCTACGTATGAGCAGTTAGATAGAATTTTGATGTCAACCGAGTGGGAGCAAAAATATACGTTATCAACGCTGATAGCACTTCCCACGGGAATTTCAGATCACACACCGTTACTACTTGATTCTGGCGGTCCATCTAATATATGCAGCCTTAGTTTTAAATTTGAATTAGGGTGGCTATTAAGGGATGGTGAAAAACGTGAGGTCTGTTGATGCAGGAGCTGACTCCTATAGATCGGTGGCAGGCAGAAATACGGAAATTAAGGCAACATCTTAGAGGTTGGGCAAAAAAATACTGCAGGGGTGTATAAAAAGGAAAAGAAAAAAAACATTAGATCAAGTAGATGTCCTAGATAAGGAAGCAGAATCATCATTGCTAACGATAGAAGAGATGAATACTAAGAGCTATCTCAATGATCGTCTAGCATGTCTGCTAAGGGAGAAGCAAATTAAATGGTATCAAAGAGCAAAAACTAAGCATCTGCTAGAAGTTGACTCGAACACTAAATATTTTCATTTAATTGCTAACAGCAAGCATAGGAAGTCTAGGATATACCAGCTACAAGATGGCACTAGAGAAATCAATGGGGACGAGGAGCCGAAAAAACACATAACTACTTATTATAAAAATCCTTTTGGCCCGACTGGTGAATCTCCTTTCCAGCTGGACCCTGATTATATATAGAGATGATATAATGCAAGTATCAGGAGTTGAAAACAAAATTTTAACGGAAAAATTTACAATAGAAGAAGTTAAAAAAGCGATTTTTGATATGGAGCATAATAAGGCTCCTGGTCCAGACGGGGTCCCCGATGAATTTTATCAAGTATTTTGGGATCTTGTCCAGTAAGACCTTATGGCCCTTTTTGGTGAGTTTCATGCGGGAAGGTTACCATTGTACATACTAAATTTTGGGACGATTATTTTGTTGCCAAAGTGTGTTATGGCAAATACCATACAACAGTATAGACTTATATGACTATTCAATGTGAGTTTCAAGATATTTACCAAAGTGGCAACAAATAGAATCATGTCTATTGCTCCAAAGGTGATTAAGCCGAGACAGACGGCTTTTATATCAGAGAAGAATATTATGGAGGGGATGATAATTCTGCATGAAAATATACACGAATTGCACAGGAAAAAACAAGGTGGCGTCATTTTTAAGATTGACTTTGAAAAAGCATATGATAAAGTGAAATGGTCATTTGTGAAGCAGACCATGTTAAAGAAGGGTTTTGCAAAACATTGGTGTGATTGGATAGACGCGTTTATATAGGGGGGACATGTAGGTAAAAAAATAAATGATCAAATCGGCCAGAATTTTGCAACTGTTAGAATTAGTGGTCACTAATCATCTAGGCATGGTCCTAATCGGGTCTAAACTGATTTGAGATACTTAAGCTAATTAACTTAGACTAAAACTTAATCAACAATCAATTGAAAGAGAGCATAGCATCAAGTCCTAATGGTCTAATCACATCAAGAATAGAAGTAAGAACAAATTTCATAAGAGAATGATAGATGACATACCTTTGGTTGGGGTATCCATGGTGTTGTTGGTGGCGGCAGTGGAGGCGTAGGGGATGCAGAGGTCGTCGGCGATGGCGGGGCGGAGCCGGCAGCCTTCCCCTCACTTTCCATGCTTGCAGATCGGATTCCCTTAGGATGTGGGAGTTGGTTAGAATATTTTTCACCCTTAAACTTGATCTAACCAACTTCCCCTTATTTATGCGTGGACGTGAGAGGGGGCCTCCGACCTTGAGTCTGTCAAATCCCCCGATCAGGGCGTCGTGGGAGAGAGGTCACGGTAGGGGTGGGGCCCCTACCGTTATGTGATCAAACTAACATTCTCCCCCTTGATCACGGAGCTAAAAGACTTACTTGCTTACTTACTTACTTAATTACTGAACTTAGTGTCTATTTCTTCATGTTTGACATATAGGGCATGTCGCATCAAGAATATACAGTTACGTGCTATCTGACTCGAACGACCACGACACATCTTACATTCAGAAATAACCTTATACTTAGTTTGGCCCCTTAGTATCCAGGATAGTCACAGGCTTCCTCTTAAGACCCATGCATGCTTCATGTTCTCTGAACATATGGGAGGGAAAATATTTTGTAAACGGTACCGCAAGCATTTCGCTTGATTCTATATGCTCGTTATCTATTGTGCTCCTGGATTTTAGGTTTCACGACACATAACTTAATGTCGATGTGCTTGATAGTCTCACTTGACTTATTGTTGTGAAACATGATACTACAAACTTATTGTAGTATTACTTAAGTGGTTCGTGCTTTCGACCACTCTTAAGATCGGATAAAACTTTGTATCGCCTGCTCGTTGGCCTCATCATAAATAACATGATTTGTCACACATTGTGGACGATGTAGTGACTATTCATTTTTGGAGTAGTTCCACAAAATAACTCCATTCGCGAAGGTGGATATATAACTTAACGTGGAAATCTTACAATCCACACAATTCACGAAACTAAAACTAAGAAGTCTCACTTCGTCAAGCGAGATTCGACTTATTTTACCTTAATCATGAGGCCTTATGTGCACTCCACCTTCTTAACTAAATTTCTTTTGTGCCTTCCAGCGGTAACCTACTAGCATGGCCTAATGTCTGTCAAGTATTCCGATCATGATCTTAAGTCAAGGAAAATACTAAATTGAGCATACATTAATCAATCTTCCGACAGCAGAAGCTTATGGAACCGAAAACATAAGGTCGACCATCATTGGTTCCCTGAACTTAACTAATTCTTAAACTTATCATCCTTGACTGTCTAAACAGGTGAAGTTTAACACCCCTCTTATTATGATCATAATGAATTTCTAATTCCTATCTTGTAGGATTCTCCATCTAGATCTTCTTATGGACAAAATCTTTTGGTTTCTTATGACTGATTTGCATTATACCTTAAGAGAAATGTATCATGTACATTCAACTTAGCAAACGAGTGAGTGTCCATCTCACACTACTTGAAAAACCCAAAGTGGCTTATAGTCTAATAGCTCTTAATATTTACTTAAATCTATGAGTGGATATGACTGAAGAATGTCTCAACATTCACCTAATGATAGGACCTTTCGATCAGGTCACACTGATATTCTTATACAAATCTCAAGTAGAGAACTTTGCTTTTACATCCATGAGATGTAAAATCATCTATAATGCACTACTAATAACTTAATGACTCCTAAAAATCCTTAATTGAGGGAATTGCTATTAGTCTGATTTTAACTGAAAATTTCCCTTCAGAATCACGCTTCTCTGGTAGACTCATCACAGTCCACTGTGTTGATTTCTTTAGGAAATATAACTAATACTCAGACATTGATGACATACTTAGATCTCGTCTCACCCGTCATGGTTTTGACACCACTTAGGTGATTAAAATCGTCTTATGGTATTTTCTTATGTGGTATGTCCACCTTTCTTATTTGTCTTATTGTAATCGGGCTGCTATCACTCTTCATCATTAGTGGCGACTAATGATGAAGAGTCAATAGCAGGTATTGTGATAACAATATCTTGCATTGTTATCACAACGTAAGTAAGACATCATAAAGAGTGATTCTTGAAGAAGTGTGGCAACATGTACCATTCCTTTTCAAGATCAGTGTCTTTATGAAGTCAAACTCCCCCTGATTTCTTCATCTTTACTTATTTTAGTATCTAAATGATCTTATGACCAGATATGGATCAAAACTTATGTAAAGTTAGGATCAACCCAACACTTGATCTTATTCAACTCACATAACTCGTGCATTATGTTTATATTTTAGGATTATTGTCGCCTCACATCATTGATGATAACAGACTTAAACTGAGTTATTCTTAATATCTTTCTGTTACCGATGAAAGACTAACAACATGTAGTAAATCTAACAAAAAATGTTAATAATTCAGCTAAGCAGGTAGAGAGATTATTCGACCTCTCATCATACCATACTCTCCCTGATCATGTCATCCTACTAATGATGATATGTCTTATTTAACTAAACTGATGATAATCAGTAACTTATTATACAACCAAACTTAATAATGTTTTGGGTTACTTTTGCCTTAATGGGACCACCTCATATGAAAATGCTTAAGTGAGGTTTACGCCCTGTCCACAATATGCAATGGTGTCTTAGAGACTCATTTAATATAAAGTTCGATTTAACACGTAAATCGATAGACTAATAACGTAACATACTTAATTAACATACACCATTTTGCTTAGTTATTTTAGGGGTATTGAATTCTTATTTGAATAAAAAACTAAGTCGATACTAACAATACATGTTCAAGGCCTTATTTTTGAATCTGAAACGTCTTAATGAGGGAGAAAATAATTGATGGAGAAAACTAATTCAATTCTCCCCCTCGAAATATGGCCCTAATGACAATGCCATAATTTCGAAATTGTTTCGAGATCGATTCTGATGCGCTTATCTTAATACTTAGTTTGTGAGTGAAAACTTGAATAATATTTAAAATCATTATCTAAAGATAAATGTTATAAATGAATGTGCTTAACCACAATACTAAGAACTCAATGAAGTACTTAAATCAAAATTACAAATATGAATACTTAAACAAAAATTACATTAATGAGGGTATATGATGAATCCTAAGTACAAAACTATAACTTAGAATAGAAAATAAGTCTAAGATTTCAACTTTAGCTTCATGACCATAGCGGCTTTAATGATCATTTCACTCTTCTTATGATCCTCCACTTATCTAATTCCTGTCTCAAGAATATGCAGGATTGCATCTTATTTAATCAATCGAATGAGTTGAAAATAATCTTAAACATTGACTTAACAATTAAAACTCAACTTACCTTTATCATTCTCATGATTGACAGGCTTAATAGCACGATGAGACTTAATGCGATCTTCTTCTTGAATGCATACATCAATTAGTTTCTTAAGATCCCACTGCTCAGACTGAAAGTTGTAACTGGCGATAATATGCTCAAAATCATCTGGAAGTAGAGCAAGAATGAGGTTGAAAATAAACTCATCTTTCAACCCCAGATCTAATAGCTTAAGTTTAGTAGCAGTGTCCCACATACTAAGAATGTGATCATGACGTTTCCTCCATTATGCCTTTGAGTGACGAGTTTCTTAATAAGAGCATGCATCGTAGCCTTGTTGCAGCCAGTTGCATACTTTTCTATCATAAGGAGGTACCCATAAGCAGTATTGCATTCAGGAATTTCTTCCCAAACACTCTCAGTAATTGAACTCTTAATCACTTGTAAACATTTCTTATTTGAGATTGACCACTTAACACGATCTAAATCAAAGCGAAAGTAGTCCTCTTCATAATTCTCCATCCTTTTGGTGAATGACTCCTTAGTTTCCCCGTCACGAATAACGGAAAGCTTAGGCTCAGTAGGACACGCTCTCATCAGTGTCAAATCTATTTCGGAGATTGCTAAACCAGCCTCAAACTTATATTGCCAAGTACTGTAATTGTTTTTTTCTTAGATAATTCTCTGGCGAGATAAATCTTAATATCAAATCTAGAATGGAAAATCCTTCATAATGAAAACATAATAGAACATAAGTAAATGCATGAACATGGTAATGAATAAAACATCTTATCTTGTCTTTCACGTTGGTTACTTGACAACTTACAAAACTAAAGACTTAATGATTTCGTCTTTCACGTTGGTTACTGAACGAAAACTAACTGAACTTAAATAATCTTTAACTATGTATTTCTTCTTTCACGTTGGTTACTTAACAAAAACACAACACATAAAATAACTTAAAACATTAAATTTAATTTCTAAACGTGTTTTGCCTTTCACTTTGGTTACTTAGCAAAAACACAATACTAAAGACATAATAATTTCGACTTTCACGTTGGTTACTCAACGAAGAACTTAATAATTTAATGGATCATTAACAGCGCATTTTGTCTTTCACGTTGGTTACTCAACAAAATTATCATGACAGTGGTAAATTCATTTTTCACGTTGGTTACTCAATGAAAGCACCATAACTTAATTAACAGCGGAAGCTTAATGCTTAATTTTTCTTAATTATCATACTTAGCAACTCATAATTCCACAATAAAATAGAATGAATTAAATAAGTGGACAAGAAATTCTTAATTCATCACTTTAACATTAAATAATTGAAAATTGCAGGTAAATAGTAATTATTAAAGTATCACAAAATTACTTAGCAATTTCTTTGTCCACTTAGTTAATTTTATGGGCCTTAATGACATTTTATCCCATACTAAAATGTCACAAACTGAAATATCTGAGAAAAACCCAATGCTAAACTCAGCAAAGCCCAAAATGATTTTAGCACAAAAACTAAAATCCTGAAAATTCATACTAAAATGGATAAAAGCCTTCTTAGTTTATGGTCCAGGCCCATAACTAATATTCTCATAAAAGGCAGCCCTAAAATTGTGCGGCCCTAATATAAAAGTGGCCCACGGCCAAAACTGGACGGGCATGTTCACTGGGCTTTCTGCCCTAAAAGGCCCAGAGGCAAAAGCCCCTCACTTGAAGAGGAGTGCGGCTCCAAGGGCCTGCTAGCGCGCGACCCATGGCCTATGAGCACGCTTCCCGCGTGTGGCCCATCATAAAGGATTGGCCCATTAACGCACGCTCGGCCCATGCCGCTTATTTCCTTTGGAGAGGACTGAGGAGGGAGCCCAGGGACCCGGCAGCATGCGGCTCGGCACGTGGCCAAACCCCATGGCCCAGCGGCCTCACCGCTTACCGACGCTACCGACAGGCTGATCGACGAGCGTCGATCACCATTCGACGGTCAGGCTGAGAAATCAGGGCATCAAAAACGCCACCGACGCGGTTTCCTCAGGAAACCCTAATCATTTCGCTTCTTTCCCTTTCTCTCTCTTTTCTCCTTCTCACGTGTGCAGCGCAAGAGAGGCGAGCCCGATGCTAACCGAAGACAGAGGAGGGAGAAAAAGGTGGCAATGCCGTGGGCACCCTCGCCGGTGCATGCGTCCCTCTGTCGAGCGGATGCACCGCCGTGGAGTGCTCCCACCGCAGCGCCCTAGCGAGACCCGGAGAGCCCAAGGCGAAGGATCTTGTTGGGGTTCCGTCGCCACAGCAACCCACCTGGCGGGCAAAGCGGTCGGCGCCGCTGAGAGGAGACGTCGGTGGTGCGCCTTACGGTGGTGGATCCGATGAGCCGTAGCTTGCCCTTAAGGTGACCTCCTTGGAGATGCGCGATGAAGGCAACACAGGCTTCCATGCCCGACGAAAACGTCGGTGGGGAGTCCCAAAGGAACCTGAGGTAAGTGGATCCGTCACCTTCTTTCTTTTCTTACTACTAATTTGCTCGATTTTGTTCTCTAAGTTCTTGATTTTTCCTCAATCCAGATGCAAAACCGAAGCTATTTTCCTCCCCTCCTTCTAAATTCTAAATGTTGTGGATCTTATCTTAATCCGAAATCACAAAACCCGATTAGGGATTACCTAGCCGTGCTCTTGATACCATTGTTAGAATTAGAGGTCACTAATCATCTAGGCATGGTCCTAATCGGGTCTAAACTGATTTGAGATACTTAAGCTAATTAACATTGACTAAAACTTAATCAACAACCAATTGACAGAGAGCATAGCATCAAGTCCTAATGGTCTAATCACATCAAGAATAGAAGTAAGAACAACTTGCATAAGAGAATGATAGATGACATACCTTTGGTTGGGATATCCATGGTGTTGTTGGTGGCAGCAGTGTAGGCATAGGGGATGCAGAGGTCATCGGCGATGGCGGGGCAGAGCCAGTGGCCTTCCCCTCACTTTCCACGCTTGCAGATCGGATTCCTTAGGATGTGGGAGTTGGTTAGAGTATTTTTCACCCTTAAACTTGATCTAACCAACTTCCCCTTATTCATGCGTGGACGTGAGAGGGGGCCTCCGACCTTGAGTCGGTCAAAGCCCCCGATCAGGGCGTCGTGGGAGAGAGGTCATGGTAGGTGTCGACTGTTGGAGTCGGCAGATCCCCTGACACTATGAAAGTGTTGAAGGAGTTTGTAGTTCGGTGTGGGCGCGCGGAGACTCAAGAAGGTGAAACGCGATTGGACACGAGTGACACAGTGGTTTACGTGGTTCGGGCCGCCTGAGCGTAATACCCTACTCCACGGGTGTGTGTGTGTTGTATTAACTTGTGAGCTTCAGAACGTTCGAGAGTTCTCTCTCCGTGTATCGTCGGTTTGTCCTTTTATAGTACAAGGACAAACCGTTACAAATCAGCCTGACCCGACATGTGGCCCTGGCGGTTACTAGTATTGATACACGAGATTAATTGTTGTTAATAACTCTGTAACGGCTCCGACAGTGCCGTTACAGGTGTTAAGATCGTCCGATTAAGTGTCATTAACGTGGAATTAATGATAATTAATCGGGTCTTGAAGTCCGCGGCTGTCCTTTGGAGATCCAGAGCCGTTACAATGTCTCCTGGGGGTTTGAAGCGGCCAGCTCTGACGTATGGACACGTGGCAGCTCCGGAGCTTGCTTGTGGGAAGCGGGAAGCTCCGGGGTGGCCTGGCACGTGTCAGGTCCGGAGCTTCTCTCGGTCAGGGGTTAAGTCCGGAGGTGCCGTTTCAGTACCTAGCCCGGAGCTTCACCCTTGCAGGTAATAGCTCCGGTCTAACAGTACACGTGGCAACCTAGGGGTTAACCATGTTGGAGAAGCAGGTCCGGTTATGTCTGACAGGTGGGCCCCCGAGGGTCTTTAATTTGAGTAGATGTCCTTCCCTTGAGATCTTTGTAACCTCAGGGGGTGTATGGTTTTTAGGGTACCGACAGTGGCCCCCTGGACCTACCTCTGGGGAAGGCCAACGGGATGAAGTCATTCCGCCGGAGGTGGGTCCACACTTGCGACTCTTGAACTGGGTCTTCAAGGGTCTTCGGAGGTGCCTTTGGCGGGACTTTACGGTTAAATCCCGACGCGTGGCGCACCTCAGGCGGCAGATAAGATCTTTGACGTACGGATCTCTCGCAATTGAAGGTCGCCGGTTCCCGATACAAAAACCGTATCGGTTCCGCGCGCCTTGTCAGTCCGCCGCCTTTGGGTTTCCCGCCTCGTGATGACAATTGTTCGCCTAGGTAAGAACCTCGACTTGATCGTCAGGGTGGTCCCGGGCCCTCTTGTCATCGGCAGGGTTGAATTCTTGAGTAGTATCCTTGACTCCCCTGCAGTTTCCATCCAAGCGTTGCGAGGGCTTACTTAAGAAGGAAAGTGCACCGTCGGGAGTTCTTTACGCTTTCCATCTGTTCTTGCGCTCAAACTCCCAACTCGTGCTTTGCTCCTCTTCTCTTGCCTAGCTGTGCTGCGATGGAGTTGGGTCTGCGTGAGAGTCGTTTGAAGACGGAAAGCGATCTGAAGAAGGTCCGAGCCCTCATGGGGTGGTCTTCGGACTTCTTCAACCGCTTGGTCCGCGCCGGCGGAGAGCTTCCCTTTAAAAAGGAGCACTCCGGCGAGATGGTGTACTTTTCCTCGTACGCCATGGTGGGGCTGATCCCACCGTTTTCTTCTTTCTTCTTGATGCTGCTGGACTTCTATGGTCTGCAGCTATACCACCTTGGCCCTCACTCCATTCTCCTTGTGTCCATCTTTGTCCACTTCTGTGAGATGTGGGTGGGCATCCCTCCCTGCATCGAGCTCTTCCGAACCTTCTTCACCGTCCAAACCACCGGCCGAAGCGACGAGTATCTTGGCTTCTACTACTTCGTGAAGCGCAAGAAGTGCCCATTCAAGTACCTCCGGTCATTCCCTTCCGGGAAGTGGGATGACTGGAAGAAAGATTGGGTAGTCGTCCGGGTGGAGGAGCATGAGCGGTTGGAGTTGCCAGACGGTCTGCCCGGCATTGACACGTCGGTGTGGAGCGAAGTTCCGGTGCTGGCGGCAGCTTTCGACCCCGTCCTGACCAGGATCCGCCAATGTGTGGAGGGAGGATTGACTCCCCAGGCGGTGTTCTGCAACTTCTTGTCCAACAGGTGGGCGCCGCTGAAGAGGAGGGAGAAGCTCGCCTGGGCCCTCAACAGCGTGATGGACGAGGACCGGGTTGAAGTCCAGCATGGTGGGGAAGTCCTTGGAGTTTCACCTCAAGAAATTCCAGCACGGCATCGATGTTGACGGAGAGTACTTGACTCCGCCGCCGGCTTTCCTCCCCCTGAACGTGGAAGTTGAGTTCAGCAGGGAGCTCCGGCGGAAGATGCCCGCGCTTGACGACCTTGGCGTCGTCGAGAGAAGATCAACCGCCCGGTTGGCGATCCCCGGGTTGTCCGAAGGCGGCTCCGCCCCTGTCTCTCAGCCAAGAGCTGAGGTCATCGGCAAGGGCAAGGAGCTGGCGGAGGAGCCGGAGAGCCGGAAGAGAAAGCTGCGACATGCTGACGGAAGGTCCGTCGGTCTTGCCACCTCCCCCCCAGTTCCCCGTCCTCAGGAAGGAAGATCCTCCGCCGCCGTGGCGGCTGTCCCCGTGGTGGGGTCTTTCCGGAGCGCTACTGTTCCGGCGGTGGGATCCTCCCGGAGTGCGACCGTTCCCGCGGTGGATCCCTCCGGAGGTGTCAGCTCCGGGCACGCGACCCCGGCGCCAGAAGCGGTGAGGGCCTCCAGGTCCAGGAGTTCCTCCCAATCAAGGAGAGCTCCGACCCGGGAAATGCCCGTGGCCACGGCAAGTCCTGGGAGTCCTCCCGGAGCTCCTACACCGACCGTGGCCAGCCCGGAACGTCCGGGAAAGAGGTTCCGCGCAAGCTGGTGCGTGAGCCTCCCAAGGTAATTTTTCTTTCTTACCTCGATTAACTTTTAATTGTAGCATCTATTTGCTCAATTTCTTCGTTCTTTATCTGCAGCGTTCCCAAGAAGGGGAGTGAAGCTCCGCCCTCAGCCACAGTGTCTGAGGCTACGGGGGCTTCTGCTCCAGCTCCGGTGCCACCCCAAGCGGAGGCTGCGACAACTCCGGCGCCGGCTGTCGTGGTCATGGACCTCGACTCGTCTCCAGAAGTTCCCGTGGTAGCGCCGGACCACGGGATTGAAGATGCGCCAGCGGCACCCGTTCCGGAGGTAGAAGCTCCGGGTCCTGGTGCTGCAGAAGTAGAAGCTCCGACTATTGAGTCGGAGGAAGTAGCAGTCCCGGCTTCAGAGCCGGAAAGTGCTGAAGCCCCGGCGGTTGAGCCGGAGATAGCTGAAGCCCCGGCATGCGAGCCGGAAGTTGAAGTGGTTCCGGCAGTTGAGCCGGTTACTTCCGAAGTTCCGGTCGCAGAGCCGGTGATTGTTGGAGCGCCGGCCGTAGAGCCGGTGGCTGAAGAGGCGAGGGAGCTTGAGCCTCCCTCAGAAGAAGTGTCCCGGCCGGAGCCAATGGAGGCGACGACGTCGATGGTACCCGTGGCGGAGCCTGAGTGCCTGAACGAAGTCGCCGGCCCCCAGCCTGAGGGGGCAAATGAAGACTTGGTGGCGGGACCTTCTTCGGTGGCGACTGAGGCCATCCCGGAGGAGTGCCCTAGTGCTTTGGAAGCTCGGGGTTCCACTCTCGTAGAGTGGGACCCAATTTTTGTAAATGAAGACCCGCTGGAACCAGCGGAGGAGATCCCAGAAGGTCCGGAGCCCATCTCGCTGTCGATGTCCATCGACAACGCCTGCTCCAGTCTACGTCAAGTCCAACTAGCCTTCTTCCACGACAGCAAGGCTCTTGAAGAGGAGCGCCAAACCCTTAGGCGGTGGCGTAATTGACTCCAATTCGAGACCAAGCTGGCGCAGTCGAGGCTTGCGGATGACAAGGAATGGATTAGGCGGGAGAAGATCCGCCTGGAGCTCTGGGGTGAGCTGCTGGATGAGAGGGAGAGCATGACTCACGCCCTCGATGCTCAATCCCGGGAATTCCATGACCAAGCAAAGGCTGCTAACGACGCGGCTAATGCTCGGTTTGATCAGCTCGAGGCCATCAGCACCGCACTCATCAAGCGCCGAGAGGCACTTGAAGGAAGGGAAAGACGGCTCGAGGATGAGGAGCAAAAACTCCTGGAGCTACGGGATGACGTCTTGCGACGGGAGGAAGAGCTCGCCGAGAAAACAGCTCTGGTGGACAAGGGCCTCGAGGAGCGCACTAAAAAATTGGAAGAGCGCTGCCTCGAGGAGGAGGAGAAGACCTGGGTGCGGGGGCAGGAACTCTACGAGTACGAGTGTGCCCTTATCGCCCGGGAGAAGAAAGCGGAGGCTAGGGAGAAGGACCTGGTTGACCGCCGGAACAAGATCCACCTCCGGGAGGAGGAGCTCGGAAGACTTGAGAAGCGGGTTGCTGCGAAAATCCAGCAGAACGCTAAAGAAGTTGAGCGCCTCTCCCGCGAGAATTCGGAGCTGACGGCGGCCCGGAGATCCCTGGAAGAGGTGAAGAACCTGAGGAAGGCGGACTCCCTGCAAATTTGGGAGTTCTTGAGCAAGGCTGACGATGCGCTGGCGCCGATGGGTTTCAGCCCCGTGCTCCCGGATGATCTGGAGCCGGAGCCGGATCTTGCGTTGCAAGTGTTGAGCGCTGCGGGCAGCAAGCTCTCCAAGGTGGGCGACGTCATCGCGGACCAGCTGGAAGTCGAGGGGCAATCCCTGGCTAGGAACGTCACAGAGTATGTGTTGACGTGCTACACTAGCCGGAACCCTCGATTCCCTCTGGACCCGGTGCTTGAAGGCCCCATCGAAGGAGAAGGCGAAGCTACCCGAGCCAGCGTGTCGGAGGTCGCCCAGAAGGTCGCCGAGTTCTTCCATAGGGTCTAGGACCATCTCTCTTAGCCTTTACTTGTATCTTCTCTTCTTCCTCAATTTTGTAATCCCTTGTCTCCAGATGTAATCTCCGGTCTTCTGATGAAATGAAATCCCCCAATTTTTCGTGAATTTCATTTTTTTTTTTGTCTTCAACATCTTTGTCTTCACTTGGCCCCCTGGTAGATGTGCACAATTTGATTGTGGACATGTACCAAAAGGATGTTGAGTTTTGTTGAAGACGAATTTGCTTCGAACTTGTGGAATCTATGTCCGAAGTTTTTGATAGTGAAGGTCCCCTGAAGTTGTCGGAGCTTAGAAGCTCCGGCACTGTCCATCGCTGGAGCTTAGTAGCTCCAGCAATAGCCTTTATCAACACGTTGAGCGTCGATAGTTAATACTCCAAGGTGTCGGAACTTAGTAGCTCCGGCGATGACCCTTGCCACACTTGGTTTGTTGGCAACAGACTCTAGTGACGGGGTCTTCTCACCATCTTTTAGTCAACGCCGACGGTTGACGCCCTGGTGGGAGTCGGAGCTTGGTTAGCTCCGGTTTTTCTCCCTCAACTTTGGGTTCATTTTTCCTGCACACTTAAGCCAAGAAAAATAGTAAAATTCGTTCCTTATCTATAACTTTGTCGCGGCTTACGGTTCTCAAGAGAATTTTAGGTTGAACACGATTTTTAGTACGACTGGATGAATTGTCTTTTCTTTTAGATCCAATTGTCCATGGACCCACCTTACTTTGGCCTGCCGGGATGTAGGTAGAGTGGCGTACTTAGGGTGCTTGACCAGGCTAAGTCGATAGCGCACTCCGGCCCTAGAATGGCTTGGCGGCTTTCAGGCGAGTTGACCACAGACGATATTTAAATCTAAAAAATCCAACAATTCGACTCGAATCGTACGTAAACCGGTCAAACTAGAATTTCTTAAGAATTGCACGTTTCTGTTATAGACAAGAAAGAGAAAAATAAAAATGTCGAGCCTATGCAAAAATGAATGCACGTGGAGTCTATTTCACATGAAGATGTCTTTCATTATAGGTCCGGGGTACAGGGGAAACAAGTACACTCTTAGGGTACGGAACCAGGCTAAGTGTGTTTGGTTTCTCGTTTGACCCAGGGTAGTTAGCCACACTTCTAGTCCGGAGACTGTATCAAGTGTTGCATGAGCTTTTCAAACCTTTCGGGAAAGGTCCGGCTGCTCTCCCGGAGGAACTACCCGACTCTGTACAATGACTCTATAACATACATTTCAAGTTACTTAAGACTCACCTCCGTGGAATTAAGTGTAAAACTTACGGAGGTGCTCGATGTTCCAAGGATTTGGGAGAGGTGTCCCATCCTCGGTAGCCAAGCGAACGCTTCCGGGACGGGATACTTTGATCACTCGGAAGGGCCCTTCCCAGCCGGGGGAAAGTTTGTTTTGCCCTTCTCTGGATAGTATTCTCCGTAGCACCAGATCGCCTTCCTCGAGCTGTCGGTTGTGTACATGCCGCTGGTGATAGCGCCGTAGAGCTTGGCGGTATCGGGCATTCCGAACAGCTGCTTGGCACCTTCCCTCCTCGAGGAGGTCTAGGTCTTCACGCCGGAGCTGGTCCTGCGCGGCTTCGTCGAAGGTCCGGACTCGGAGGGAACCCAAGGTGATTTCCGGAGGAAGGATTGCTTCAGCTCCGTACACCAGGAAGAAGGGTGTTTCTCCGGTTGCCCGACTTGGAGAAGTCCTGTTGGCCCATAGAGTGGGCGGAAGCTCTTCGATCCAATTGGCTCCGTGCTTTTTCAAACGCTCATAAGTGCGCGTTTTGAGTCCTTTAAGGATCTCTGCGTTTGATCTCTCGGCTTGTCCATTGCTGGCAGGATGAGCTACAGAAGCATAGCAAACTTGTATGCCGAGGTCTTCGCAATATCCTTGAAATGCGGAGCTTGTGAACTGAGTCCCATTATCAGTGATGATCTTATTTGGGACTCCGAATCTGCTCACGATAGATTGTAGAAAATTGATTGCAGATTGTTTGTTGATCGTCACAACAGGAGTAGCTTCCGGCCACTTGGTGAACTTGTCGATGGCGACGTACAGGAACTTGTAACCTCCGACGGCTCTTGGGAAGGGTCCCAAGATGTCCATCCCCCACACAGCGAAAGGCCATGTAGGAGGTATCATTTGTAAGGACTGAGCAGGTGTATGAATTTGCTTTGCATGAAATTGGCATGCTTTGCATTTCTTCACTAGCTCAGTGGCATCCTGGAGCGCTGTAGGCCAGTAGAAGCCGTGCCGAAAGGCTTTTCTGACCAGCGTGCGGGAAGATGCGTGGTTCCCACACTCACCTCCATGGATTTCTGCGAGGAGCTCGCAGCCTTCTTCCCTTGTGATGCACCGCATTAGGATGCCGTTGGCACCACGCCGGTAGAGATCCCCTTCTACCAACGTGTATCTTTTAGCCAATCTGACTACCCGGTCAGCGGATACATCATCGTCAGGAAGGATGTTGTCTTTCAAGTAGTTCCGGATCTCCGAGATCCATGCATCGGAACTGACTTGAGCATTTGAGTCTTGCGTGCTGGGTTGCTCGGAGCTTCCGGCAGCACCTACGACCCTTGATGGCTGCCATGGTAACAGGGCCATCGGGACCGTCAGCTTCGGTATGCTGATCTCGCCCCCTTCGTTCAGTTCGGCAGACTGAACTGTGGGTTTTGACAACCTCCGGACAAAGGTTCCGTCAGGAGCCGGAGCTCCGGTTGACGCCTTGGTCGAGAGTTCGTCAGCTTCAGCGTTGTGAGCACGCTGAACATGGTGAAGGTCTAGGACTTCGAAGTCCTTCTGAAGCCTCTGGACTTCAAGGAGGTAAGCAGCCAGCTGGAAATTATTGCAGGAGCATTCACCCTTCACCTGCTTGATGACAAGTTGTGAATCTCCTTTGACCAGCAACTGCTTGACACCATATGATAGTGCCACCTTTAATCCATAGATGAGTGCTTCGTACTCCGCCATGTTGTTGGTTGCCTTGAAGTCAAGGTGTACCATGTATTTCACCTTCTCCCCGGTTGGTGCGAGGAGAAGGATTCCAGCTCCGGCTCCGTGCTTCTGCATGGAGCCGTCGAAGTAAAGGGTCCAGTGAGGCTTAGTGAAGGCTGGAACTTGAGGTTCCGTCTTCTGCTCGCTGGGGCCCTCAGGGTTTAATGGAGAGGGAGTCCATTCTGCCACGAAATCTGCCAACGCTTGACTCTTGATTGCTTGTCTTGGAATGAATTCAAGGTCGAATTCAGCCAATTCCGCTGCCCACTTTGCAATATTCCCAGTTGAATTGGGATTATGTAGGATCGCTCGAAGTGGATATGAGGTCACCACCGAGACTTTGTGAGCTTGGAAATAGTGTCGAAGCTTCCTTGAGGCAATAAGAACTACATAAAGCAGTTTATGCACCTCTAGGTATCGAGTCTTGGCATCATGTAACACTTCACTGATGAAGTATACCGGGCGTTGAATGGTCTGGACCCTCCCGGAGGGGTCCGGAGCCTCCTCTTCATTGATCCAGACCCTCTCGGAGGGGTCCAGACTCTCTTCGGGGACCTCCGGGTTCTGGGTGGAGGAACCCGGAGCTTCTTCAGGAATGACCTGGATCCTCTCGGAGGGATCCAGGTCCTCTGAAGTGGCTTCTTGTGGGTTCAAGTCTGGGAGCTGAGACCCAGACCCGCTTTCAGGAACCTCCGGACCCTCCCGAAGGGGTCTGGATTCCTAAGTATTGGGTAGTTCCGGTCTCTCCGCAACCAGAACCATACTGACGACTTCGTCAGCAGCTGAAATGTAAAGCAATAAAGGCTCACCAGGGTTCGGAGCTACCAAGACCGGTAGGGTGGTGAGGAACTGTTTCAGCTCCTGGAATGCCTTCTCTGCTTCTTCAGAAAATTGGAATGGTCCGGACTTCCTCAGCAACTTGAAGAAGGGAAGTGCCCTTTCCGCCAGTCTTGAAATGAACCGGTTGAGGGCTGCTAGACATCCAGTTAATTTTTGGACGTCTTTGATGCGGGTTGGTGGCCGCATGTCTTCAATGGCTTTTATCTTCGCCGGATTAGCCTCTATGCCCCGGTGACTTACCAGGAAACCAAGAAGCTTTCCGGAACTAACCCCGAAGACGCACTTGTCTGGGTTTAGCTTCGTGCGGGTGGCCCGCAGCTTATCGAAGATAGCCTGCAAGGTGTCCAAGAGGGACTCCTTGTTTTTGACTTTGACCACGATGTCATCGACGTACACTTCCACTATGTCTCTGATGAGTTCTTCGAAAGTTTTGTACATAGCTCGTACAAAAGTTGAAGCTGCATTCTTGAGACCAAAAGGCATGGCTGTGTAACAATACAATCCGTCCACTGTGATGAATGAAGTATGCTCTTCATCCTCCCTAGACATCCTGATTTGATGATATCCAGAATATGCGTCTAGAAAACACAGTAACTCGCACCCGGAGGTGGAATCCACTATCTGGTCTATTCTAGGTAGTGGGAATGGATCTTTTGGACATGCCTTATTCAGTGTGGTGTAGTCGATGCACATCCGAAGTTTCCCGCCGGCCTTGGGTACAACGACTGGGTTTGCCAGCCATTTTGGATGGTAGACTTCTCGGATGAATCCGGCTTCAAGCAACTTCTTCACTTCTTGTCGGATGAAGTTCTGTCGCTCTACAGATTGCTTCCGAGGTTTCTGATGCACAGGCCGAGCGTCGGGGTAAATCTTCAGATTGTGCTCAATCACTTCCCTGGAGATCCCAGGCATTTGTGACGGTTGCCAAGCAAACACGTCAACGTTAGCCCGGAGAAAAGTGATGAGCGCGAGTTCCTATTTGTCGTTCAAGCCACCCGATATGCGGGTAGTTTGAGTGACATCGGAACCAATTTGGACGACTTTGACGGGAATGTCAGTGTCGCCGCTTGGCTGCACACGGGGTGCAGAGGTCGAGCCTCGTTGACGAATGCTCGGAGGTTGTGGAGCTTGCTTCTGTCTGGAGTCCTCCTCTTGCGCTGTGGTGAGTGCGTGGAGTTCCTCCAGAGCAGTTACTCCGGCAGTGCGATCTCCGCGGATCCGCAGAACGCCTACTGGTGTTGGCATCTTCAACACCAGATATCCATAATGAGCAGCTGCCATGAATTTGTACAAGGCAGGTCTACCCAAGATGGTGTTGAATGGTAAGTTGATCTGAGCGACGTCGAAGACCAACTTCTCGGTGCGATACTTCTCCCGGGTCCCAAAGGTAACGGGGAGAGTAATAGCTCCGAGTGGAGTAATGGCCCCCGGACCTACTCCGGAGAAAGGTCGAGAGGGCTGAAGGTCCGAAGATCGGAGCTGAAGCTTAGTGAAAGCTTCGAAGCTGATGAGGTTAAGCCCCGAACCTCCGTCTACCAGGACATGTTGGAGCTGGATGTTGTTGATGGTGGGAGATACCATCAAGGGTAATTGGCCAGCTCCGACCATGCTTTGAGGACAGTCCGAAGCATCAAAAGTGATGGGTGTGTCCATCCACTTTCGATGTGGCTCCGGTCTAGCTGTAGGAGCTACAGCAGCCATATCCCGTCGCATAGTCTTGATGACACGACGAGAAGTGATGTCCCATGATCCACCAAAGATGGTGTTCATGGTTTTTCGACGCTCGTTGTCGGAGACGTCGGAGTCATCATCGACAGAGGTGTAGACGGCTTTCAGAACCTTTTTGGGGTCCTGAAACCCTAACTCCTCTTCAGCCGGAGCTTCATCGACCTTTTGTTTTCCCTCCCTCTGTCGGAAGGGAGACCCTTCCCGGCGCTTGTGGTAGCGCTCGGCAAGGTTTTGGACCTCCCGGCAGTCCTCCAGTCTGTGGCTGCTCGTTTTGTGAATGGGGCACCACATCTTGGATTTGCCACCGTCTTCAGAAGACGGTCGAGATCGCTTCTCGGGGCGTGGCCCCCGGCCACCAGGAGTTGCAGTGGCTGCAACGTTGGATGTGCCGGCCGACGGCTTCTTCTTGCCGTTGGTCTTCTTTTTCTTCTTGCCACTCCCGGAGGTAGCGGCTTCTTCTTTGGAGGATTTTTTATGATCCTCCAAGGCTGGTTTGGAGTGCATTTCACGACCCTCCGCAGCTCTGGCACATTTGTCTGCCAAGCTGAAGAGCTCCGTGACGCTGGTGATCTCTTTGATCGCCAGCTTCTCCAACATCTTCTTGTCTCGCACACCCTGTCTGAATGCCACAATGACAGAAGCGCTTGAGATAGAAGGGATTGTGTTACGTACCTGAGCGAATCTCTGGATGAATGACCGCAAAGATTCTCCTCCTTTTTGCACGACTGCAAAAAGGTCTAGTTCAGTGCCCGGTCGGGTGTATGAACTCCCGAAATTGGCAGTGAACTGACGGCACAGCTCCTCCCAACTGTCGATAGAGTTGGGTGGAAGGCTCATAAACCAGGACCTGGCGGTCCCAGTTAAGGCCACTGGAAAATAGTTGGCCATTACGGCCTCGTTTCCTCCAGCTGCTAAGATTGCAGTGGAGTATATCTGCAGAAATTCTACGGGGTTGACAGTCCCGTCGAATTTTTCCGGCAAATGTGGCCGGAACTTCTGTGGCCATCTAACCATGCGTAGGTGCATGGCTAGGGCGGAACAGCCTCCTCCTACTCCTTCCAGAGTAGAAAGGTCTTGAGCATCTCGTCTTTCTCGAGCTCGCTCGATGTGGACACGGCTATCCTGTTGACGGTATCGGCGATCAAGCTCCGCCCGAAGGTCGTGTATCGAAAGCCGAGATGCGGTATGGGTGCGTCGTGCCCCAGAGGGCAACGACGTCACTTGCTGTGACGCAGCTCGTCTTCGGTTGTTGGAGACATGCGGACCAAGTCTTCCAGACAACGTCCGTCGCTGCGACGGGGCCCGCCCTGAAGGAGGTGGACCATGGTTGTTGAGGTGTTCGGCTGCTGCTGCGACCAAATGCTCAACATCAGCCCTCCATTGCTCCATGGCACCTTGAGATGCATCCGGAGGTGGTGGTCGCTGGAGAAGAGCACGCGCTGCATGGAGCGCATGTTCTGGGTTGTCACGACTTGCCGGCGCAGAAATTGACGCCGGTGCACCATCATGTTGTCCGGCATGTCTTGCCGGAGAAGATGGTGGTGGTGGGAGTGTGACTCCTGCTGGTGCTGAGGCTCCTGCCGGTGGCTGCATGTTGGAGGGATTGCCTCCGACGGCCTGAGCAGCAGGTTGCCCGTTGGATGATCCAGCCGCAGAATTCACCATTCTTGAAGATCTCAGGCGCCCCCCCCTACCTGGCGCGCCAACTGTCGACTGTTGGAGTCGGCAGATCCCCTGACACTATGAAAGTGTTGAAGGAGTTTGTAGTTCGGTGTGGGCGCGCGGAGACTCAAGAAGGTGAAACGCGATTGGACACGAGTGACACAGTGGTTTACGTGGTTCGGGCCGCCTGAGCGTAATACCCTACTCCACGGGTGTGTGTGTGTTGTATTAACTTGTGAGCTTCAGAACGTTCGAGAGTTCTCTCTCCGTGTATCGTCGGTTTGTCCTTTTATAGTACAAGGACAAACCGTTACAAATCAGCCTGACCCGACATGTGGCCCTGGCGGTTACTAGTATTGATACACGAGATTAATTGTTGTTAATAACTCTGTAACGGCTCCGACAGTGCCGTTACAGGTGTTAAGATCGTCCGATTAAGTGTCATTAACGTGGAATTAATGATAATTAATCGGGTCTTGAAGTCCGCGGCTGTCCTTTGGAGATCCGGAGCCGTTACAATGTCTCCTGGGGGTTTGAAGCGGCCAGCTCCGACGTATGGACACGTGGCAGCTCCGGAGCTTGCTTGTGGGAAGCGGGAAGCTCCGGGGTGGCCTGGCACGTGTCAGGTCCGGAGCTTCTCTCGGTCAGGGGTTAAGTCCGGAGGTGCCGTTTCAGTACCTAGCCCGGAGCTTCACCCTTGCGGGTAATAGCTCCGGTCTGACAGTACACGTGGCAACCTAGGGGTTAACCATGTTGGAGAAGCAGGTCCGGTTATGTCTGACAGGTGGGCCCCCGAGGGTCTTTAATTTGAGTAGATGTCCTTCCCTTGAGATCTTTGTAACCTCAGGGGGTGTATGGTTTTTAGGGTACCGACAGTAGGGGTGGGCCCCCTACCGTTATGTGATTAAACTAACAGCAACAAAAGAGGATTGAGACAGGGAGACCCTCTGTCACCAATTCTTTTTAATATTGTGGCTGACATGTTAGCGATAGTGATAATAGAGCTAAGAGTATGGGTCTTATTAGAGGGATCGTTCGGCATTTGGTTGATGATAGATTATCAATATTACAATATGCGGATGATACTATTATTTTTATGGACGATAGTTTGGATAATGCAAAAAAATTAAAATTGTTGTTAAGCACATTTGAAGAATTATCAAGGTTGAAGATTAATTTCAATAAAAGTGATTTTTTTTGCATCGGGGAGGCTCAACAATACGAGCAACAATATTCACGTTGTTTCTTGCAAAACTGGCCTATTCGTTCAAATATTTAGGCATTCCGGTGCACTATAGAAAATTAAATAATAGTGACTAGAGAATGGTTGAAGACAAGTTTGAGAAAAAACTAAGTAGCTGGAAAGGAAAGCACTTGTCTGTTGGGGGTCAGTTGGTTTTAATAATTTGGTTCTCATGAGTGTTGCCATATTTATGCTATCCTTTCTCGAGGTACTCAAGGGTGTACTAGAAAAACTTGATCATTTTAGATCTAGATTGTTTTGGCAAGGGGATAACCACAAAAGAAAATATAGATTGGCAAAGTGGAATATACTATGCCAACCCAAAGATTGTGGTGGGATGGGGATAATTAATATAGGGGCGCAGCTGTTGAGTAAATGGTTATATAAAATGATTAAAAAATGGGGTATGGTAAAATCTTTTGAAAAGGAAATATCTATCGAATAATTAAAACACTAGGCCAAGTGAAAAGGAGAGCGGGGGATTCACATTTTTTGTCAGGTTTGATGACCGTAAAAGAGAAATTCCTAAGTATGGGTTATTTCCAGGTTAATAGTGGAGAAAGTACTAGATTCTCGGAAGACAAGTGGCTTGGGGAACACAACTCTGAAACAGAGATACTCTGATCGTTATAACATTGCACACAATAAGCAAAGTATTGTGGCCCATGTGTTCAATACTGTTCCGCTCAGTATATCCTTTAGGTATGGTTTGACAGGTGCTACCTTACTTAATTGGAATAGGTTTTTTTTAACGCAAAACTGCAAAGGAAGCCCCTGCAGTGAATGTATTGATTCTCGAACAGTAACACAGATTACAAGTATGCAAGGAGCATACTAAACCAAGAGAGAAAGTAAAAAGAAAAAAAAAGAAAAAGCCCTCCAAAGGCTGCCCTAAGAAAGGTCCTCGGAGCTATACCGTCTCCATCCAGAGAACCAAAGAAGCCCTGTCTATTTCTCTGAACCGACATACTTGGGTCCCCAAGGAATCAAGGAAGCATCTTCTCCACCGATGCACTGCTGGTTGAGTGGCTCTGAAGATCAAGGTGTTGCTTTGCTTCCAAATTTCCCAAGCCGCGGTGGAAAAAACTTCCATGAAACCCTCATGTTGCTAGTCTCTCCTTGCTAAAGTTATTGTGTCAAAGAATGGTAGATCATGGTTCCACTGAATTCCTAGGCTGTTCCAACAAGCTTCGCTGAAGGGACAGACAAAGAACAAGTGGTATGTGAATTCTTCGATGCCGGCGGGGCACAAGACACAAGAGTAGTCCTCATCTGGTATTGTGAAGTTTTTCCTTTTTAGGATATTTCTGGAATTGAGTCTGTCCCTCAACATGAGCCATGTAAAGATTTTAATTTTCTTCAGTACACTTGATTCCCAGATCCAGTGAAAAGGTGTGGGAGGGGTAATATTTCTATAATAGAAAGCATATCCCTTTTTTGAGCAGTATTCCCTATTATTCTGAGCAGTCCATTTATCCTGTAGTTGACCCCTCTATATTACCTGCTATATGATCATTTCCATGCCAACATGCTCTGCCTGGGCTTGCTCTGATAATGGGCTGTAGAACTGCTGCAAGGTGTTCATCTGTAGAATATGCTGCACAAAGGATATGTTTGGTTTCTTAGCAAAAGTGAATAACCTTGAGAAGTCTCTCTTGAAGAGGTGTCCCTCCCATTCATCGTGCCACAATAGGACTGTGTCCCCAGCACCAACTGTAACTGAGAACAGCGGTCTGAGTTCCTCCCAAAGGCTGATCACGTCCCTCCACCAGAATGACCCCCTGTTTCTTATGCTTTGTGGAGGTTTTCCAGCCCCACAGTATGTGTTTAGTATCAAGTGTACCAAGGGAACATCTTGTTTGTTATGTATCTTGAATAGAAACTTTCCAATGAGAGCTTTGTTCATAGTTTTGAGACACTTGAGGCCTAACCCTCCTTTATCCAGTGGTGACGTAACCTGATCCCACGCCACCATTGGCTTTCCTCTTCCTGCCACATCAAATCCTCTCCACAAGCATAGTTTCCTGGTCCGGTCGGTTGCCTTAAGAACCTGACCGTTCATCTTAATGGTGCACATGGCATAGATTGGGATAGCAGAGATAACACTATTGACCAATGTGCACCTTCCTCTCAGAGATAACCACGATGTTGTGGCTGATAGCTTTCTTTCAATGTTGGAGATGAGCTACGAAAAGTCCTCTGTTTTAGGTCTTGATAGACCCATTGGTAGCCCTAGATACGTGAACGGGAAGGCACCTATGTTGCATCCAAGTGTACCTGCCATGTTGGTGGCTTCGTCATTCGAGAGATTGACCGGCATAAGGCTTGATTTGCTCCAGTTAACTCTCAGACCTGTGGCCCCTCCGAGTTGATGTAGTAGGCTTTTTAAGAAGAATAGTTCCCTCTGGGATGCTCTAAGTACAATAATGGTGTCATCCGTGTATTGGACAATCGAGAACTGAGCATTTGGTATTTGGGGGATTGGGTGTGATAGGAGACCCAATGCAGAGGCTTTGTTGACGAGAATCTGGAGAATATCTGCTACTAGGACAAATAATAGCGGGGATAAAGGATCCCCCTGTCTGACACCTCTTTTGCACTGGAAGAATTTTCTGGGAACCCCATTTAGAAGTACTACCGAGGAAGCCGTAGAGACTATGTCCTTGATCTAGGACACCCATTGTTCTGTGAATCCTAAGTACCGAAGCATTAAGAGGATGAAGGTGTGTTCCACCATATCAAAGGCCTTCTCAAAATCCAGTTTTAATACAATTATCTTTTCTTTAGAGTGTTTGCATTGGTGAAGATACTCGTAAGTCCATGCCATACAATCTTCAATTGTCCTTCTTTGGATGAACCCATATTGGTTTCGATGTATGATCCTGGTGATTACTGCCTGAAGTCTCAAAGATAAAATCTTTGTAATTATCTTGACTGAGGAGTTTAGTAACGAGATAGGCCTATAATCATTGACCTTGGTCGGATTAGGCACCTTCGGAATGAGGATGATAAATGAGTTGTTTAGTGGTTGCAAGCTGACATTGTTGCTTGTGAACTGGGCACATAAGCTATAAATACCTGCCCTGATGATTGGCCAACATGCTTTATAAAATCTAGTGTTGAAGCCATCTGGACCCGGAGCCTTGTCTGCTGGCATTTCCTTTAGCGCCCTATCTACTTCCTCCTTAGAGATAGGTTCACAGAGATCCCCCAGGTGTTGCTGTTCTGGCATCATATCCTGAAGGTGTGGCCATTCCTGAATAGGTTGTGATCTTCCTAACCTCTCGTTTAATTCTTCCCAAATCAGATTTTCTTTTTCTCTATGGTCTAGGATATTTGCGCCGTCTTCCCCCTGGATGATTGTGATCGTTTTGCGCCTGTATCTCTCTGTAGCAGCCGCTAGGAAGAACTTTGTGGGTTCGTCTCCTAACTTGGTCCATCTTACCGTGTATCGCTGTCTCCAGTAGTCATTCTTTTGTTGTAAAAGGTTAGCTAGGTGACCCTTGATTAACCCCCGGAAAGCCTTTTCTTGGGGAAACAACAATCTTTGTTCTTCAAGCTTGTCCATCACCAGTAGCACCTCATTGCAAGCTCCAATCAGCTTGGAAAGATTACCCAAGCTTTTGCTCCAGTATTTCAGTGTCCTTCTCAGTCTTTTAAGTTTGGCTGTGATTAGTTTTGCAATATTCATGTGAGGTAGAGGAAGCTCCCACGATTCCTTTATAATGTCCATGAACTGGGGGTGGTGAAGCCAGTAATTCTCAAATCTAAAGCATTGAGCTCTCGGGATGTTGGTTCCAATTTGCACCACACACGGGGTGTGATCTGATGTGTCCCTTGCCAAAGGTAGAAGAAAAGTGTATGGAAATGAAACAGTCCATTGAACTGAGGTGAAGCACCAGTCTAATTGCTCAAGCAGGGGTATTTTTTGCATGTTGCTCCAAGTGTAATTCCTGCCCTTCAGCAGAATTTCAAGCAAACCCAAATGTTGGATGATGTTGTTAAAAGTTTGCATGTCGTTGAAGTTTGCACGCGTTTTGTTCCTATCCTCCACACTCCTGTAAAAGTTGAAATCTCCCACGATCATACACAATTCATCTGGATCGAGGGCAAGGTTCCACAACCATTGTGTAAATTCCATCCTCTGTTCACCATGACACGGGGCATATACTGTGATGAGTTTCCACTTCAATCCATTGTGAGTAGAGGTAAATTGGACTGAGATTGCATAGTCAAGTATTTGTATATTGTCTCCTATCATTAAGTTTCAATTCCAGACCATGATAATGCCACCCGAGGCCCCTCTGGATGGTGAGAAGGCGAATTTGTTGAATCTGCTCTGGGCAATTTTCTTCATGAAGGAAACGTCCATATGCTCTTTTTTGTTTCTTGGATACAGATTATGTTGCAATCATTAATTGCTTCAATCTTTGCCCTTACGGCTAGCTGTTTACTATGATCATTGAGCCCTCGAACGTTCCAGTTTAGTATGTTCCAACTCCTGGTATGGTTGTGCGTCATTTATAAAAACCATTTTGGGGCCTCATGTGCCCAAGGTCGGAGACCTTTGGCAACTCAAATATGTGATGGAGCTTGGGTGTCTGAGCAGGAGGTATTTTGTGTTGTGAGCTCTGTTCATACTGACCTGTCCACAAAGATTTGCGAGGGGGCTGCAGTCTGGCGCCAGTCCAACAAGTCTTTGACGTTGTGCAAGATAGGTAGCATATGACCAGATTTGCATGAACACCAAGTGAAGCAGACATTTTCATACATATAAAAGGTAATATTGTACAGTTCCTGTCCCTTGTACAAAAGCTTAAGCTTAACCAGAGTACACTGCACTTATTACTACCCTGGACTGAGGAGTATCTTACAAGAGTCGCGGTGTCAAAGTGGGCTTCATCCTCAAACCCTGCCGCACTACACTTAGGACTATTCTGAGCTGCGAAATATCTTACAACAAAAGTGGCCTCCAACCTCCCAAAATGCACTGCCACTACTAACACAGCAGCCAGAGAGACCCAGTAGTACTGCTTATAAGCAAACCTAAGCAGTCTTGTCCCCTTATTTATGGTAAGCATCTTTGTGTAGGTTTCCTTATCCATCGATCATTGGTGTAGAGTGAGGTTCAGCTTCAGCTCCTTCATTATTGTTGATGACTTGGATAGGAGCAAGCTTCCCGTGGGCCACCTCAGGCGGCACACCACATCTAGATACCGCCACCTCCTGCAAAACCGCCGAAGGGATCTCAGGATGAGGGCAACCAGTTTCAAGTTCTGTTAGAGTGGGAAACTTAACAGGACCTAGAAAAGAGTTGTTACCTGAGAAACCTAAGGCCATATGGACAGGCCCAGACTTTGATTTTCCTGCAGTGGAGGAGTTAGCATTTGATTCCACGGGCTTGGTCCTGTAGCCGTCCAACATTCTCTTGATCCTCATACTCCTCCTTGGTGCATCTGTAGGAGCAGCGTTGATTGTTTCTGAGGTAGCTTCATTGCCTGCCGAGAGGTTATTCTGTTGTTGAGGGGGGCTTGTCAGTTGCCGAGGCCTGTGAGGCTCCTGATGCTGGACAGCCATGTGTATCAGAGGTGGAGCTTCAACAGCTATCTGAGTTCCAGCCTTCTTGGTCCTTCTGGTGTAAACTTGTAAGGGCCCTGTTTGAGTATTTTCAGTGGCAAGGGCCGTCATTCCTATGGTGTTTACATTCTGAATTTCACTCTAGATTTCAGTAATGATTACAGAAGATTTAGGGACCCTATAGCTGCCCCGAGAGGTGCCCGCACCCGTCTGAGTGTGAATCTGAGTGTTGACAGAAGGCTCCTGGTTAGCTTGGTTCCTGCAAGAGGAATTCCACCATGCCGTAGATGATTGAGGGAATGCCGCAGCTAACGTTCTTCTGAGAGATGTGTCAAACGGTTGAAGCCAATCTGGACGAAGTGCTTGGTCTCCATTTCTTGCAAACTGGTATATGGGTTCACCATGAATAATTCTCTGTGATTGCTCTTGATCATGAACTGTCTCCTCAGAAAGAGGTGAGGCCGGTTGCCAAGGAGGCATAACCGACCCAGAGTGGCTGAGTTGTTGTTCTTCTTGTTGTGGATGCGGCCAAGGATCCCATCCATGCTGGTGAGGTGGCACATGGTTGTCCTGATGTTGGTGTATTGCTTCGCAAGCCGGGTCTCCCAGATCCTCATGACCTTGGGGAGGAACATGTTGGTCCTCTGGATTGTTTTCGATGGGCTGCAGAGGATGTGGGTTCCCGTCAGGAGTAAGATCATCATAGGGAGGGACAGCAGCATCCGGATTTACCCAATTCAGAATATACAGGGGGCATGACCAGGACCATGCAAACCCATCCCTAGTTCCCTGTCTTAAGATCAAACTTCTGGGCACATCACGAATCTCATTGTACATGCACTTCACGAAAACAGTTCCCAAAGCCCTCGGCATGTTGTGCCAGTGAAGCAGTTTCCCAAATCTACAGACCGCCATGTCGATAGTTTCCATGGTCCGATAGTCAATAGGGTATCCAAGTATCATGAACCATCCGACGTGGGTGAAGTTCCTCTGCCTTCTGTTGACGCCATAATCGTGGCGAACAAATCTGATGAGTACCCCTTCCACTTCAATTGGCTCCCCCAGAACAAGAGAGACTCTGTAGTAACAAGTTTCAAGGGAGAAAAGAGCCACAACAAGCGGAGTCAGGCAGGAGAGTCTTACTACCATACCAAGTTCATCCTCCAGGTGGTCTTTGATGATCACACGAAACATGTCGTAGTTATCTTCATGTAGGACGCCGTGTACATCCTCCGCAATAGCGAACTCCTCTCGCATGGAGTGGTGGATCCCTGGAAGGTGGACCGTGGTTCTAGCCATACGGTCTGCACCACCATCCTGGATTTGGAAGTTTTGGTTAGGGAGGAAACGCACCGGATTGACTGGAAAGTTGGCCATTGGGGGGGATGATTATGAGGCTAGCCTTGTTACTGTCCCTGGGTGGCGACTGCACGACCCAACCCGAACGAGAAAGGGCGGACTGATATGAGAGTGAGCAAGGCTTGTAGCGATTAGTGCTGCAGGTTGGCTTATATAGCACTATCTGAAGGGGGGTGTCCAAAGGAGTTTTTATTGACATCGGGGTCCTTGGGGAATGACTGGTGTTTTGGGTGGGCCCAATCAGTTGAGTGGCTTTGGGCCTCCACACCCTAGAAGAAGCATATTTTTTGAAACAAAATCTACCAATGTGTCCATATCCAAAGCAGAGATTGCATCGGACCCTGTTCCTACAGACTGATCTGAGCTGACCAGGACTAAGACACCTGAAGCAGAGCTTGTTCCCCTGACGCGCAGGAGTTCGGTGGGCGACTGCGTTGAATGGGGTCGGTGTGGGGAGGAAGTGTCTAGGCGAGGCATGCAAGTAGCCATTGTGCTCTGTAATAGGTCTAGAAGTGGGACTTAAGGCAAGTTCCTTTGAATTCGCTGGCTGGATTAGCGTATGACCGCTAAGACTTTGGGGCACTGCAGTAGTGGAGTTAATGTCCGAGCTGAAGCGGCCAGCATGCGAAGGGGTACGCTCGGCTTCCACGCGAGTGCAGGTACTCAAGTGCGCCGCACTAGGCAGAATGGTAGCGGTGCAGCTGGAGCCAGTAGGAGACAGGGAGTTTGACTGATGGGTGCGACTGGACCTGACATCCATCACGTCGAGGGACAAAGTGGGACCCTCATGGCTCAAGGGAGGACACGGAACCCCCAACGGAGGACCAAGATCACGGCTAGGGACGCCGGACTGGGAAGAACACCCTTGAAATCTCCTGTTGAATGTGATCTCGATGATGCCGAGAGGCACCGAACAAAGGATACGGCCAATCAAGAGGCCATGCACATGTTGAACCTGATTCCTAATAGGAGGTCGAGTAGTAATCTGCGAGGAAAATGATACCTTCTTTTTTGTTTTTGAGGGGCGGGATCTCCTTCTTGTGACCACTGTCCAGCTGCAGCTTTCTTCTTGCTCCCATCGCTGGAAGTCCCTTCTCCAATCAGCTCCGCCGTCTCTCCACAAATGGAAGTAGATGTCGAAGGTCTCGGTGATGATTCTTCGGAGGGCCGTGACCAATAGGCCGACGTGCTTGTTGGAGACCGCAAAGCGGAAAGAACGCACATTGACGCGTGTGATGTGGTAGCCTCCAGGTGAGCCACCAAGAACAGAGTGCAGGACCCAGCCCACTTCTTCCTCCGAGAGCCTGAATGTGTAGCGGCGGAAGACCACCAGGAGGAAGAAGGCTCCGGAAGGAGAGGAGGACGGGTGGTGAACAGATGAGTTGAATCGCCTAAGAACCTGCTCTTCGAACCTTCTTCCTCTACTGAGGTCCCAGGCGTCTCTTGTGGGCGGCGGCCTATCTCCTTCCATCGCCGAGGAGCATGAGCAGTAGCGACCGCTCGCGACCCCGCTAGTCGGCGGAGCATGGCTGAGAGGCGGCGGGGAGGGGGGCAGCGGCGGCGGCGGCGGTGCGGGTTGCGGAGGCGCGTGTTGCGTTAGGGGAGCGTAGCGAGGAGCGGGTGGGGAGCGCCATTTTGGGTGTTCCCTCAAGCTTAATTGGAATAGGTTGGTATTAGAAATGGTACATATCTCACCAAATGAAAGGGATGATACATTCAGGTGGTCATTAACACAGAATGGTATTTTCTCTATGTAGTCCATGTACAATTTATCATCACTAATGATAATATTCACCATGATAGATTATTATGGAAAGCACACATACCGTTGAAAATAAAAGTGTTTTGTGGTACTTAAAGAGAGGGGTGGTGCTCAGTAAGGACAACTTTGAGACGAAATTGAGACAGAATTTGAAAGGTGAAAAGAAATGTGTGTTGTGTTCTCGCGATGAGAGTATACAACATCTGTTCTTTGACTGCCATTACGCAAGGTTTATTTGGCAAACTGTTGAGATTATAATTAATATTTCTACACCACCCTCCAGTACTTATTTTCTTGATTCCTGATTATACATGTTTAATGCTCAAAACAGGAAAATTATACTTGTTGCATGTGCGGCTGTATTTTGGGCGCTATGGATTTCCAGGAACGATATCGTGTTTGACAAATGTCTGATGAAATCTTATTTGCAGGTAGTTTTTCGGGGACCTATTGGTGCCGAACTTGGGCACAAGCTAGTGGAGGCGTGCAGAGAGACGGAAGTTGTCGTCATGCACATCTTTGCAAATAATGGATAGCGTTTTATTATTAGAATTGAGGTTTAATAATGTACTACCTAGCTGTTTGGTGGTTCAGTTTGGAACTTTAGATATTTTGGGTTTGTACTCCTGTTTTGTATTAAGCAGGGCTAAAACTTTGTATTTTGTGGCTGCAACCTCTATGAGGTGAAAGCTGGACTATTTTAATTCCATTATCTAAAAAAAAAATCCATAACTTTAAATTCTAGATACTTGCACTGCAGTGTGCATGCGGCAGATCAACAGATGCAACAACAATATGTTTCTTAATATATATTGTATTATGTAAGATATTATTACAGCATATACATTATTATAGATTCATAATTCTATTTTTTACAGATAGACTACATTTTACTATTTGGTAGGGGGCCTCAAATCTTATCGACTGGCCATTGCACGCTTCGACGTAACAAACACGTTCACATGGAAAAAAATTAAGATACGCACGCTCGAAGTCTGGTCTTCTTCCCTCGATCGATCAGATCATTATCTAGGCTCGTCCGTCCTCTAACTCAAGCCTGGCGTCCATCTCGAGGACGGTGCTGAGATTCATGGGGCTGACGTAGTCGAGCGACCCCGTCATGAACTGGCTGACAATGATGCGGTTGGCGCGCTCCGTGGGGTGGTACGAGTCCCAGAACACGTACTTGTCCCGGTCGCCGCACAGGTTAGACGCCGTGGTGCACAGCCCCAGACCGTTGTGGGGGCCCTGCCCGCAGCACGCCTGCTTGGCCGTGGCGAACCCGTACGCCGCCGGGTCGCTCACGAAGTCGAAGTGCACGCGGAACGCGTTCGCCGCGATGAACGTGCCGCCGGCGCCGAACCGCGCGTTCAGCTGCTCCAGCGCGCGCGACAGCTGCGGGTTGAAAAGCGACGCGGCGCGCATCAGCTCGTCCACGCATTCGCCGTTGCTGCTGCGCTGCGCAAGCATCGCCGGCGCGCAGCCCAGGGGGCCCGTGCCCGTCACCAGCACGCGGCGGCAACCCATCGCGTACATCCTCTGCACACATCCATGCATCATCAGTTGCCACGGGCTGCTCCGACTCGGAGACAGACCAGAAAGCTAGGGAGAGTGGACGTACGATAAGGATCTTCTTGTACTCGGACACGAGGTAGCGGACGAAGTCGGGCAGCGCGAACTGGCGGGAGCGAAGGGAGAAGGGGAGGAGGAAGTAGTTGTTCACGAAATCGTTGCCGCCGAGGGTGATGAGCACCAGCGAGCGGCGCACCACCTGACGTGCCCGGTGCGGGCCGACCATCGCCGCGAGCTTGCGCTGGTACTCGCCGAAGTAAGCCAGCTGCCGGCTCATCCTCAGTATCTCCGCGAACTGGATGCCGGTGTCATTGAGGATCCCGACGCCGGCCGACGCAAAGTTGGCGCCGACGAGCAGCTTCTCGCCGCGGAGCTGGGGGCTGAGGTACGGCAGCGGGGGCTCGGAGCCGAGGTGTTCGCCTGTTGTTGTCAGGAGGATATAGTCAGCACTCAGCAGCATATACATATACCAAGCGGCAAGGGCATGCAGCGACGACGACTTACTGATGATATCGGGGATGTTTCTGGCGTTCGAGAAGCGGCCCGTGGCCCGGCGCGTCGGGTAGTCGATCCCGTACGGCGGCGCGTCGGCGCGCGCCGGTGTCATCAGGTAGTTGTTGTTGCCACTGTCCACCAGCGAGTCGCCGAAGACGAAGAAGGCGCGCGCGCACTCCGACGGCCTCGCCAGCAGGCCGACAGCGGTGAGCACCGTCGCCAAGAAACATCTAGCCAGCCTGCGACTCATCGTCCAAAACTGATTAGCTAGGCTCGGCCGCTCGGCGCGCTGCAGGTTCTTGCAACGATATGCACGTGTTATTAATGCTTAAGTGTAGAGACTTCAGTCGAGCAGATGAACATGCTGCCGTTTCGAGGGTTATATAGGGGCGTTCGAGCATGCGGCGATGGACGCGTGGCAACAGAGTGCACGATCACATCCATCTGAATCGAATTAATCAGGCCACAATCTTAGATGCGCGCCGGTTCAAAAAAAAAAACAATCTTAGATGCGCACCACAATTCAGTTATGTTGCAGCTGAATCCATGACCCGTCGTGGCATGCGGTCAGGTGCAATTCATTCGGCCTGAGTTACCACTCGTGTTTTGCTTGTCTATATTCTGCAGAAAACACGAAGTTGACAAAGGCTAGTACATATGAAAAATAGCAGTTGAAAAATAATTTGTTTTCAAGCACGAGAAAATAGCAACTCAAACTCAGATTGCTCTGTCTTACGATTAGATCGTGCTTTAGGGGGCGGACACATCATGGGCCAAGAACATCCAAAGTATTGTATGTATAATATGTTGTGCGGTGGGAGGGGGAATCCGGCTATGCCTCTGCAAAAATTTGGCCACCCCTTTCCCTCATCCTCCAGATTTCCGCAGAAGGGGAGACGATTGCGGTGCTTCTGCGTAGATTTGGCGATCCCCTCCTTCTGCGGGTGCGGCGCAGCCTCTCCTCTCGCCGCACAAATCTTGAAAGAGGCATGGTTGCAACTCAAAACTCGAGCAGATTTGACCAGAGTATATATTGGTGATCTAGTTGCTTGACCTGTACAGCCAATTTGAAAAATTAGTGTCCGCCATTGATGTGGGTTAGTGTGTGACTTCAATTCATGATCTCAGTTTTTTAACTTTTCGTTTCACTTGTTGTTATCACTATTGATTAAGTGCTTTAAGTAATACTCCTCGGATCCTGAGTTCAACTCCTCTTGGGAGCGGATTTCAGGTTGTTAAAGAAAAGCCGACCTGGGTTCGACTACACTTCCGTCAAGATTTGTGTCGGGGAGGGGGAGTCCGGCAATGCCACCGCCAAGATTTAGCCACCCCTTTCCCTCGCCCTCCATATTTTGGGCAGGGGGGTTCCAGGTTGTTAAAAAAGGGTCACCCTGGGTTCGACCATGCCTCTTCCAAGATTTATGCGGCGGAAGGGGGAGTCCGGTGATGCCTCTGTAAAGATTTGACTGCCCTTTCCCCCATTCCGCACGGGGGGGGGGGGGGGGGGGGGGGGGCATTGCTTCTGCCTAGATTTGGCGCTCCTCCTCCTTCAGATTCAGGAGGGTCGACTGATTTATGTGTGTTTTCTTATGACATATCTTGAGATGTGGTTGTGTCTTGAATAATCTAGAGAAGCATACTCTGTAGAGCTCGGGTATTTCCATTATCTAAAAATGTTTGTTATAACTATTCAATGTAGCAAAAGGTTCGACTTTTTGCCCCAAGCAAATTAAGATGATCGATGAATGAGTAGTTTAGTTGTGACTTCATGGAATGCCCCATCTTTAACAGCAACAACAGCCAAGTCTTTGCCCCAAACACATCGGGGCTCGCTAATGCCCCGTCTTTAACTGATGGTTAATCCTTTTCGACGATCTAAACCTTTACTTTGCATTGGTACCCCACCTGCGAAGAGACCATATTAACATGTACTCCCTTCAGTTAAGAGAGTACAAACTATCTACCAAGTACATCTAAAATACCTGTATGTAGTTAGCTCAGTTCAAATATATGTATTAATGTGTCAAATATGTAACAAACCAATGCAATCCGAGTAATTAGTTGGAGATAGAGAACCGGCCGTTGGCCAGGTGGTCAGACAGTCCAGGTGAGACTGCAACCGCGCGGGTTCGAGTCCTGGTACTCGTACGTGTCTCATCCCCCTCCTTAAAATATCTGGGAGCTACCCCGTGTCTTAAAAAAAGTAATTAGTAGGAGATACAACTGTTGAAATCTGTTACATAAGCTGCACACGATGAACACACTAGGATATGCGACTTGTAAGCCACGCAAGGAGCTATTTCTTGCCTATATAACAGAGATGTGGCATCCTATGAGAGGCTCGACGTTTCAAAAACTTTCACGTAGTATCAAAGTCATCCTTCTTACACTGCTACAATAAGCTTCATCTCAGGCAGCTCCAAATGTATTATCACACGCGATTTTCAAAACCGTCTGAAATGAAGAGCGTGTGATAATCTGCAATTTCACAGGCGGTACAATTTCATAGGCAGAAACTAAAACCGCTTGTGAAATCTATCACAGGCGGTTCTTTACTTATGAATAGTCGCCTATGAAGACACTTTATCACAAGCGGTTTGTAACGTAAGAGTAACCGCCTGTGATAATCGAGTTATTACAGGCGGTTCTTTATCTACGACTAGCCGCCTATGAAGACTATTTATCACATTCGGTTTGTAACTTAAGATTAACCGTCTGTGATAATGGAGTTGCACAAAAATAGTGGTGTTCGTATAGAGGCTTATGATCCACAAGGGCAGAAGACCATATACTTCAAGTTCATAGAGGAAATATGGGAACTCGATTATGGTGAAAGAATGCTAATGCCAGTATTTAAGTGCCAATAGGTCAAACATCCTGATGGTGTGAAAGTGGATAACTACGGGCTGAGACTGGTAGACTTGAACAAAGTGTGTTATAAAGATGATCTGTGGGTTCTCGCCGGTCGTGTTGCACAAGTTTTTTATGTAAAGGATCCATGAACTGAGAAGATGCACATAGTTTTTCTGGAAAGCAAAATATTGTTGGGGTTGAGAATGTGAGAGATAATATAGAGGAATATAATCAATATGAAGATATGTACATTTTCACCGAACCAGAAAACATCAAGCGCGTAGAGAGAAAGATTAAAAAGGATTTGCAACTGTAGGATCGAATAGCACGTGAAAAGCTACCAGAGGGGGTGAATGGTAGATTTAAAAAATCTTACGCAACGGAAACAATTAGATCCCAACCCCCTCAGTAGAAAAACGATCTGTTAAATAAATCGTGTGTGAGACTAATCTAAACGTGTTTATCCGGGATAAAAGTGATATATATCAGAGATAATCAAGTCACGAAGAAAACACAAGAAGAATCACTCAAATCCGTCAAGAGAAACTCAAGTTATGATCGAAAGATCGAACAAAGGTCAATCTGTCCTACCCGAGAAAAACAGTTTTGGAACGCTGCAAAGAAACTAGTGTAGATCAGAAACTACAAATCCAATGCCCGTGAAATTTTAACAAATGATAGATAATCAATTTGTGAAGACAACCTAAAAAATCACGTCAATTGGATCTGTAAAACTTGAGTTATGATAAAACCACCAACAAAAGGTAGAGCTGTCCAGAAACTCGACGAGTAAAACTTGTTTGGAACAAGTCAGACGAACAAGGCACAAAAGTTCCTTCAAACTACGAATTTTATTCAATATAACACAAGAGGAACAGCCCTAAAGTCGTGCCACACGAGCTCTAGCCTCCCTTGCTTATATAACCAGCCTTTAGGCCAACCCAATCTCAATTAGGACTCTAATCCTACTCAAGTCACGAATCGAAACTTTCCATAACTGCTTAGGACTCTTCTATACGCAGATAGAAGTAATCTTAAGACTTCCAAACCCTTAGGAACGTATCCCACATTCCTAAAACAACTCAAATTCGTGACCCACACGAAATCCTATCATAACCAACTCGATACTTTCCATACCGAGTCATAACCGACTCCGCCGCAGCCAAAGTCATCAACCGATACGATCCGATCCTTCCAACCAGATCTTTCCTTCCTTAGCCCATCTTCGGAACCATGCTGCCACGTCATGCACCGCATGTATACGTGCAAACACCTTCCTTCGACGTCCAGTAACCTTCATATGCACTGCCCTTGATTCAATCATCCTGCGCGACCTCCTGACCCATTCAACCACAATTCCTCCTGAATTTGGTTGTTGGAACCTCATCTCCTCCCTGATACTAGTCCAAAGGATCCTGTCACCAGCAATGACTTGAACTCAAGCAACACCTGCACATGAACAAACAACTAATCCGTACGAGCCCAAGTCCGCGACTTGACTCAAGTCAGTTCTGAACACAACACCTTACGTGAGCACCTCACATAAGCATGTTGCAAAGCATATCAAAATGATATCAGCCATAACCACCAAAACACACCAAAAATTTAGTAAAAGAATACTAAGCAACCTTTCCATAAGTGTAAAGCCAGTTCGAAACATTTTAAGATAAAAGCAGGAACATTGCGATCAAGCTCCGAACCTTGCCAAAGCTAACCGGAGCTTGAGCCAGAGCTTACCAAAGCTAGTACAACCTAGTGCAGGAGCTTACCAAAAGCTAGTACAACCTAGTGCCGGAGCTTACCAAAAGCTAGTACAACCTAGTGCTGGAGCTTACCAAAGCTAGTCGGACCTAGCGCCGGAGCTTACCAAAACTAGTCGGAACTAGTCATCCCAAAAGTCGGAGCTAGAAAAACATGTCGGAGCTAACCAACATAAGTCGGACCTAGAAAAACATATCAGAGCTTAACAAAGACATGCCGGAGCTATCAAAGACATGCCGGGGCTAAAGACAAAACTCATTGGAGCTACCCAAAAACATGTCGGATCTAGACAAAGAAAGTTGGACCTATTGTCGGACCTTTCAGAAGCTCAGAGCTAGAGTCGGACCTTGCTAAAAAGATGTTATGGCAGCATTCAAAACTTTTATTGTCAAAGCCAATGTATTCAGCACACATAGGTCTCACAATCTCCCCCTTGATGAATGCATTGGCAACACCACTTAAAATTCGAACATTGGCTTATTCACACTAAAAGTTTTGAAAACAATTTCTCCCCTTTAGTAAAACAGAAATAAAATGAGAATTGTGAATATGTGCTTTCTCCCCCTTGCATACTTATCTTTAAAAATTCACATATTATCTATTAACTCTCCCCCTTTGACAATGTATTCAGCAAGGTTCAAAAGAGAAATTTCAATTGTTATGAGCATATCATAACATATACATTATAACAAAGCTCATCCAAGTCATACTATCAAGTATCTTACACTATCACATCAATGAGATACATAAAGTAGTGTAAGTCATGCTAGAGATCAATTGTAAATTTCAATTTAAGCAAGTCATGATTTCACAAACTTAACTATTTCAAAACCTGAAAGCATGACACTAGTTGCTGCATTTTATTATTTTTCAAAGCACAAATTTAGATCATATGATATTTGCAAGAGATTATATGTGCATCTGCCTTATTCTAACCAACCAAGCCAAGCCTATATCATTTAACAATCAGAAGCTTAAGGACATGGTTTTAGTCATACACAACTTCTTCCAAGTTCATATCAAAGTGCAATGATAAGCCATCTCAAAAGAAGTGCGATGCATGCATATTCTCTTGATCTTTTCTCAACTTATATTTATTCACAATAACTCAACATGTGAGTTGATTACTTGATTAATTTTTTATGATTAAAAACACTTGTGAGCATGCAACAAGTTCAAAAGAGCAAGAAAGTTCGATCATGACCAGATTTAGTGTAAGTAATTATTCCAATTACTAGACATGGCAAAAACTACAAAATGTATAACACGAGTAGTGTAGTAAGAACTTTCAGCATGTAAAAGGAATCACAAAGTCATATATGTATGAAATACTATGCTCATATTATTTTAATTTCAGATTCATACATACACTTTTCAAGTTTGAAAACTCCCCCTCAATGTAAGCCATGAGGATGCATAACCCCTATTTCACTACGAATGAAACAAAAACGAATGAAATCCAAAGGTCTTGTAAAAATATCAGCCAATTATCATTCGATATCTACATGGTGAAGCACAATGTTTCCTTTTTCAACATTATCACGGAGAAAATGATATCTAATATCAATGTGCTTAGTTCTAGAATGTTGCACAGGGTTTTTAGCAATGCAAATGGCACTATTGTTATCACAAAACAGTGGAACACTATCTAGATCAACCCCATAGTCCTTAAGTGTTTGAACAATCCAAAGATGTGAGCAAGCACTAGCAGCAGCTACATATTCAGATTCGGTTGTGGATTGTGCAACTGAATTTTCTTTTCTAGAGGACCAAGCAACAAGTGAATTACCAAGAAAATGACAAGCACCCGAAGTACTTTTCCTATCAATCCTACAACCTCCAAAATCAGCATCGGAAAAAGCTTTCAAAATAACGGTTGAGGAAGAAGGAAGAAAAATGTCAAATTCTTGAGTTCTATGTAAGTACCGGAGAATCCTTTTAATGGCTCGACGATGTGAAGTATGTGGGGAGGCTTGAAACCATGCACAAAGACATACACTGAACTGTATGTCCGGTCTTGATGCCGTAAGGTACAAAAGTGATCCGATCATGCTTCTATATTCTTTTTGATCCACGAGTTCACCATCTTCATCAAGTTCAAGTGTTGTTGTTGTTCCCATTGGTGTCTGAAGAGGCTTTCTTTTATCCATGTTGAAGCGCCTTAGGAGGTCTTTTTTATACTTCGTTTGATGCACAAAGGTACCCTCCTTGGTTTGCTTGATTTGCAGCCCCAAAAAGTATGTGAGTTCTCCCATCATACTCATCTCAAATTCTGAACTCATCATAGCTGAAAACTTGGACACAAGATCATGAGAAGCACAACCAAAGATAATATCATCCACATACACTTGAACGAATAATGAGTCATTGCCATGCTTATGCACAAAAAGAGTTTTATCAACCTTGCCCATGGTAAACCCCTTATCAAGTAAGAATGTTTTTAACCTATCATACCATGCTCTAGGGGCTTGTTTGAGACCGTACAAGGCTTTGGACAGTTTGTAAACATGGTTAGGAAAATCTGAATTTTCAAAACCCGGTGGTTGTTTGACATAAACCTCCTCATCTATGTAGTCATTAAGAAAAGCACTTTTAACATTCATTTGATATAGCTTAAAACCTTTAGATGCAACAAAAGCTAACAAAATTCTTATGGCTTCTAATCTAGCAACAGGAGCAAAAGTTTCATCAAAATCTAGACTTTCAACTTGAGTGAAACCTTGAGCAACCAACCTAGCCTTATTCCTAACCACAACCCCATCCTCACTTTGTTTATTTTTAAACACCCATTTAGTTCCAATTAAAGTGTGACCTTGAGGAGGAGGTACAAGTTTCCAAACATTATTTCTTTCAAAGTTTTCTAACTCTTCTTGCATGACAATAATCCAAGATTCGTTGGTGAGTGTGTGTGATATATCTTTGGGTTCAAAAGAAGCAACAAAAGCAGAATGAGCATGAGAGTTTGGATCGAAAAATTTGGACCGTGTGACTTGTTCATGCAAGCTTCCAATAATCTGTTGTGGGGGATGATCTTTGTAAATCCATGAGGGAACAGATGTATCACAAGCTTCTTCTTCATTTAGTTTATTGCAGATTGATGAGCTTGTGGCTTGTGGACGATCAGGACCAGCATAGGTGATAGTCGGAGCTTGTTCAATGATTGGAGCTGAGCACGTGTCTGCTTTGGAACTATCAGGCAATATCACCAGCTCTTCTTCTTCTTCGAAAATATCCCCCCCTGAGGATATGGATCTGGTCCTGCAACACCAGAGCTAGTACCTGGGCTAGCTTCATCAAAATAAACTTCACAAGTCTCCACAATTTTGTTAGTTCCAAGTAAGAGCACACGGTATCCTCTAGTGTGAGATGGATAACCAAGAAACATGCCATCTTCGGATCTAGCTTCAAATTTATCAAGATTACCATGTTTCTTAACAAAGAATTTGCAACCAAAGACCCGAAAGTGTGTGACACTAGGCCTATGTCAAAACTGGAGCTCATATGGTGTTTTACCTAGCTTAGCACACAAGAAAACACGGTTTGAAACATAACAGGCGGTTGCAATTGCATCAGTCGAAAATTTCCTAGGAGTTTGATATTCATCAAGCATAGTCATAGCCATCTCAACTAAGGTTCTATTCTTTCTTTCTACAACACCATTTTGTTGAGGTACATATGGTGAAGAAAATTTATGATTTATTCCATTTCAGCACAAAAGTGATCAAAAGATTGATTTTTAAATTCAGTTCCGTTATCACTTCTAATTGCTTTTAAAGATCCTGGGTGATCAATTGATAATCTAAGAAATAAGGTTCTAAAGTGACTAAAAGCTTCATTCTTAGATGCCACGAAGTAAACCCAAGAGTATATAGAATAGTCATCAACAATTACAAGCACGTACCATTTTCCTTCGAATGATTGTACTCGTGCTCGACTGTAACACCCTCAATTTTTGCATCATGCATTGCATACATATCCATGCATTAAACATTAGTAAAATAAAAGAAAAATGATAAAACATAAAATAAGCATATATATACAAATGTATGTAGCAAAAAAAGAAAAATAAAATAATAGCATAAAACTTGTAATAGGGAATAAGTATAAAAACAACAATAATATATATAAATAATACATATAATAATATATAAAAAATAAAATAAAATATAAATAATAAAATATACAAAAATAATATATATATAAATAATAGAAGAAAAAGAAAGGAAAAAAAACAAAACGACCGCCCGGTGGCCAGGCCGAGCGGCCCAGCCAGCAGCGGCCTCCCGCGCGACCCCCGCTGGGCCCCAGCACCCCGCCTCCCACGCGACCGACGCGCGCAGCGCGCCTCCCGCGCGATTCCGCCTCCTGGCCTTAGGCCCCGCGCCGACCGCATCTCGCCCCGGGCCCCCACCCCGTCGCGCCTCCCACACCCCGCCGCCTGGCGCCGCGCGCGAGCCCCGGCCGCACGCGCCCGCCGCGCCCTGGCCCACCCCGCGACGCCCCCGAGGCGCACGCACGCGCCCTCGCCTGCGCTGGCCCCACCCCGCCGATCCCGCGCGTCCCACGCGCTCCCGCGCCGAACCGCGCCTGACCCCGACGCCCCACGCTACCGCTGCCCCGCTGGACCCCACCCCGCACGCCCGCCCGACGCCTCCCGCTCCCGCGCGATAGCTGCCGCCTCCCGCGCGCTGTCCCGCTCGCGCGCGAGTCAGCCACGCTGGCTCCGTGGCCGGATCGGTCGCGTGTCGACCGAGCGTCCCGTCGCTATAAAAGGAGCCAAGCTCCGTAGGTTTTCCCGATCCAGAAGACGCCACCGCATTCCAGAGAAGAAAAGCCGCCGGTACAGAGAACCAGAAGGTTGCGCCGTAGGGAAGAAAAGGAAGAAAAAGGAGGGGAAGAAGAGGAGGAAAAAGAGGAGAGCGCCGCCGTCCGCCGGAGATCGTCGTCGCCATCGCGTCGCCGTCGTCGTGCCGTCGGAGGACCTTGTGCATCTACTTCGTCTACGCATTGTCCCCATCCCGCGATCATCGAAGCCATCGCATCTACGGTAGGCCATGTTTCTGATGCGAATTTTAGCGACCATATTGGATCTAATAGACGTAAATTGATCGTAGTTGCGTCGTTTTTTAATTTTCAGCAGCATTAATTCTCGCTAAAACCCCCGTAAACTCATATGAATACGTATGAACTAGTTGCATCTAATTAATAAACAACCGTAGTAAATTAATTATTGAATTGTGCATGCATACATGTCATTGCATGTTGATTATTTTGTGTGCATCATATTGATTGTATATGTTTTCTTGTATGTATGATCACACATAGAGGAACGTGCTCAAGAGACCGCATACGAGGATTTCGAGAACCAAGACTTCGAAGCGCTTGAGCAACCCTATCCGCCGGAGCAAGGCAAGTGTCCTTGAAGCATATTGATCCTGTTTTAAAATAAATGTTTTGTTTGCAAAATTGCATGCTTGTGTCAATTTGATGGGAATCCTATGATAGGAAGTTTACTAGCTTTGTTTAACCACCCTTGTCACCTGGAATATATAGTAGAGAGTCGGGAAGGGTGTTTACCTTTTTGCTTCGCTTAATTAATTAGGATGGCAAACAATACTACACATTTAATTATGCACCAATGATATTATGGTTAATGTGAACTGGTCAATACGATGAATGATCTAAGCAAGCCTGGTATGTGGATGGGTTGGATGTTATGGTGGTTTGCTTGCCTTAGATCTAAGGACCGGTTCATGCGAGAATATGTCAGGTCAACAGTGCCACCACAAGGCCAAGTATGGGTGCGGCGTAGCTGAATAATTAGGAGCGCTGCTAGTATCGTATGGACCATTGGATGGCGCGGGGAATGGGAGTCGAGGAGGACTGCCCTGGGATCCGCATGGCACACGAGGGGGCCCGTGGGTGGGAGAATGGAGATTCAAGCCTGCCGGTGAAACCTTAGTGGGCCCGTACATACTAGTAGTCCCTTTTGAAAGACTATTTTGTGATCTCTTTGCCACACACCTACGGAAGTGTGAGATGGCATAATGGAGGCTTCTTAGTCACCGAAAGGTGATGAAATCACGAACATGTGGGTAAAGTGGTACAACCTCTGCAGAGTGTTTAAAACTATCATGATAGCCGTGCTCCCGGTTATGAGCACCTAGATGACCTACATGATTAGAGGATTTTGGTATTGGGATGGTTGGACAATGGTTATGGGTTGGTAATGGTTATGTATGATTTATGGATTATGGTCATGGATATGAATTTGAGTTCTGGTAAGTGGACATAGATAATGATGATGTTGGCAATAATTGGATATGTTTTATATTATGTTAATATGATGGTTATGATGGGATTGTTTCACATAGACATAGTATAATGCTTTTCAAATGGTTTTACTGTACTTCTCAGCACTTAGCCATTATTACATTTGTCTTTTGAATAAGCCACATGTCATACTTTCCACACTTGCTGAGTACGACATGTACTCACTCTTGCAATCCCCCCCAACAGTTGCAGGTCAGGATTGTGAGTTTAATGGCGATAACGCGGAGTTCTAGGTCGTGTCTACCGTCAGCTTTGCCTGTGGTGTTGATTGGAGCTGCGCATATATACCCTATCGCTTATGCTACATAGTTGTTTAGTTTGCTTAATTAGTCTATTTTTGCTGCATTAGTTGAACTTGTCATTAATATTCATTAGAGCTTGTATTCGAGGATAATATGGTTTGTGTAATAAAATTTGATAATTAATCTTGTTCTGTGGTAATTTTCTGTATACTCTTTTGTGATTGCACTCGTGTATGTGTGTTGAACATCCTGGGCACACATATGCGTTAGCTTGGTTCATTTTCGGAACCGGGCATCACAGATTGGTATCAAAGCGAGGTTGACCGTAGGACGCAACCTAGATAGAATGGACACTTTAGAGCACATAGGAGCACTCAGGAATCGAGGTGTTTTTGCTTGGTGTGCTGTTTGCTATATATTGATTGCTTGTGTGCTTAGTAGAGGATTTTGGGATGCTCTAGCATTGCCATGTCCACCTAGGCTAGTGTAGCTAGCTGTTTAGCTTCATATCCCTTGATGCATATAGTTGGGGACGTTCTCTAATTCTTACCTATTGCTTTTCTTCAGATGGTGAGGACTCGTAACCAGAGGGATGTCAACGATGAGGAGGAGCACAATGAAGTACCTCAGAACAACCATGGACATGCTCATGGAGCTATCAATATTGAACAACTGTTAGCTATGCAGAACTAGCTCATGCAGACCATGATACAGACAATGGGACAGTTGCAAGCTAGCAACAACAATCAGCCTCATATACCGCCACCGCCACCACCCCAGCCACACCACAACCGTTTGGGAGAGTTCATGAGGACCAGACCGCCAACCTTTGCACAAGCCACAGACCCAATGGAAGCTGATGATTGGCTGAAGTCCGTTGAGAAGAAACTCGCTATTGTCCAGTGCACTGATAGGGAGAAGGTTCTCTTTGCATCACATCAACTAGTTGGAGCAGCCGCTGACTGGTGGGAAGCTCTTTGCAACGCTCATGATAATCAGGAGGCAATCACTTGGGCTGAGTTTAAGCAGAGTTTCCGTTCCCACTATGTACCTGAAGGAGTTATGATACTGAGAAGACAAGATTTTGAAAATATCAGGCAAGGAAGGATGAGCGTGAGTGAGTATCTCAACAAATTCACTCAATTATCAAGATATGCTCCAGAAGACATCAAAACTGATAGTAGGAAGCAGTATCTGTTTATGAGGGGTCTCAACAATGAAATTCAAGTCCAGTTGCTCAATACTGATTATCCAAACTTTCAAAAACTGGTTGACAAGGCTATTGTGGTTGAGAACAAGATTCGTGAGATGGAGCAGGACAACAAGAGGAAGATGCCACATCATGGACCGCAGCAAGGAAGCAATGTTCGCCCCCGCTATGCACCACCTACTGCACCACACTACAACCCATCTGCTCCTGCATACCGCGCTGCTTATCCGCCCCGCCCAAATCAGCCACCGCAGCAGCGCCCCGCCGTGCAAGCGCCTCGCTATCCTATGCCACCTGCGCCGCGTCCTAACATGGTGGCAAATGCTCAAAACCAGCTGCGCCCAAACTTCCCTAATGCTACGGGCGGTAAGACATGCTATGTGTGTGGAGAACCCGGGCACTTTGCAAGTCAATTCCCCAGGAGAAACTATGGACCTATGAACAATGCACCAAGGCCAAATCACCTGCGACCAAATGGAGGAGTACCACAAGGCAACCGTGGACAGCAGAATTTTGCTCGTGGCAATGTGAATCATGTCTCTACTGAGGAAGCCCAGCAAGCTGATGACATCGTGATTGGTATGTTTCTTGCCAACTCCAACCCCGCGACTGTTTTATTTGATTCGGGAGCATCTCATTCATTCATCTCGTCAAAGTATGTTGTCAAGTACAATTTGCCTATATCTCATATGAAGCAAACTATGCTAGTAAGTTCTCCTGGCGGAGAGATGAGGACAAATATAGTATGTCTGAAAGTAAGCATTAAAATAAGGGGGGTAGACTTTCTCGCAAACCTCATAGTATTGGACTCCCAAGTAATAGACATAATACTTGGAATGGACTGGTTGAGCAAGTATAATGGAGTCATTCAATGTGCCGAGAGGATTGTGCAGTTGACAAGTGAACATGGTGCACGCATCGAAGTTGAGGCAGCCCAACCTGCAAGAGAGGAAGCGATGCTGAATCACGTGGAAGGAGTGACATCGTTCGCGAGTACCCGGATGTGTTTCCAGATGAGTTGCCAGGTATGCCACCTGATCGTGACATAGAATTCGCCATTGAGTTGATACCCGGAACTGCACCTATAGCTAAGAGGTTGTATAGGATGCCTCCTAAGGAATTAGCAGAGCTCAAGAAGCAAATTCAGGAGCAGCTAGAGAAGGGTTTTATACGCCCAAGCTCATCCCCGTGGGGAGCCCCAGTGCTCTTCGTAGATAAGAAGGATGGAACCCAGAGGATGTGCGTGGATTACCGAGCTCTCAACGAGGTAACAATCAAGAACAAGTACACCTTGCCCCGTATAGAGGATTTGTTTGATCATATGAAAGGCGCCTGTGTGTTTTCCAAGATTGATTTGAGGTCGGGATACTTTCAAATGAAGATTAGACCGTCGGACATACCCAAGACAGCTTTTAGAACACGGTATGGATCTTATGAGTACACCGTGATGTCATTTGGATTGACAAATGCGCTTGCCTACTTTATGTACCTCATGAATAAGGTCTTCATGGAGTACTTGGATAAGTTTGTCATGGTGTTCATTGATGACATTATGATCTACTCGAAGGATGAGAAGGAACATGAGGAACACTTGAGGCTTACGTTGCAGAAATTGAGAGAGCATCGATTGTATGCCAAGTTCAACAAGTGTCAGTTTTGGTTGAAAGAGGTGCCATTCTTGGGTCATATAATCTCAGGAGGAGGAGTATCGGTTGACCCCGGAAAAGTAAGAGACGTGTTGAAATGGGAACCGCCGCAAAATGTCAAGGAAATAAGGAGTTTTCTTGGGATGGCTGGATATTACCGTAGATTCATCAAGGACTTTTCCAAGATAGCCAAGCCTATGACGGAGTTGCTAATGAAGGGAAATGCGTTCCAATGAACTCAAGCTTGTCAGGATAGCTTTGAGGAGTTAAAGAAAAGGTTGACAACCGCGTCGGTGTTAGTATTACCGGACGTGAGCAAGAGTTTTGATATATATTGTGATGCATCAAGACAAGGATTAGGATGTGTGTTCATGCAAGAAGGCCAAGTGGTAGCTTATGCATCGAGGCAACTAAATAAACATGAGTTGAATTATCCTACACATGACCTTGAACTCGCAGCCGTGGTACACGACTTGAAGATATGGAGACACTATTTTTTTGGTCACCGATGTGAGATTTATACGGATCACAAGAGTCTCAAGTACATATTTATGCAAATGGATCTGAATCTGAGGCAACGCCGATGGTTGGAGCTCATCAAGGATTATGACGTGGGGACCAACTATCACCCAGGGAAGGCCAATGTAGTGGCCGATGCTTTGAGCCGAAAAGGAGTAAGTCATCAACTCACGGTTCGAGAGCTGCCATCCGAGTTATGCAAGGAGTTTGAACGGTTGAACCTTGGATTCATAAATGAGATGGGAACGATGGATGTCAACCCAACATTAGAGCAGGAAATACGGGAAGGACAGACAAAGGACAAGGAAATACAGGAAATCAAGGAAAAGACCCAAGAAGGAATAGAATTCAGATTTGATGAGGACGAACAGGGTACCTTATGGCTTGGAAAGAGAATTGTTGTGCCTAATGTAAAGCATATTCGGGGGACAATATTAAAGGAGGCACATGACTCACCTTACTCAATTCATCCTGGCTGTATGAAGATGTACAAGGACTTAAAGACATGCTACTGGTGGGCCAGCATGAAAAAGGGCATAGCCGAATATGTTGCACTTTGTGATGTGTGCCGACGAGTTAAAGTTGAACATCAAAGGCCAACCGAATTGTTACAACCATTAAAGATCCAGGAGTGGAAGTGGGAAGAGATTGGTATGGACTTTATAGTTGGATTACCGCGAACTCAGTCTGGCTATGATTCAATATGGGTTATTGTGGATCGATTGACAAAATCGGCTCACTTCATCCCGGTCAAGACCACATATACCGCTGCGAAGCTAGCAGAATTGTATATGGAGCATATTGTGTGTCGACACGGAGTACCGAAGAAGATAGTCTCGGATAGAGGTTCTCAGTTTACCTCTAGATTTTGGCAGAAATTGCATGAAGCAATGGGAACAAGGTTGAACTTCAGTTCGACGTATCACCCTCAAACAGATGGACAAACCGAGAGGACCAACCAAATTTTGGAAGACATGTTAAGAGCTTGTGCTTTAAAGCATGGGAAAGGTTGGGATAAAAGTTTGTCGTATGCTGAATTCTCGTACAACAATAGCTACCAAGCAAGTCTGAAAATGTCACCCTACGACGCATTGTACGGAAGAAAGTGTAGGACTCCCTTGTTTTGGAATGAAACCGGAGAGAATCAAGTGTTTGGTCCCGACATGTTACAAGATGCTGAAAGGCAAGTCCAAATAATACGGGAAAACTTAAAGGCTGCCCAGTCTCGACAGAAAGGTTATGCTGATAATAGGCGAAGGGGTTTGACTTTTGAAGTTGGAGATTTTGTATACCTCAAAGTGTCACCTATCAGAGGTCAGCGACGGTTTAACGTCAAAGGAAAACTGGCACCACGTTACATCGGACCGTTCAAGATTTTGGACAAACGAGGAGAAGTGGCATATCGACTTGAGCTGCCGACGTATCTCTCCGATGTACATGACGTATTTCACGTCTCTCAACTCAAGAAGTGTCTCAGGGTACCGGAAGAACAAGTGCCGATGGACGAATTAGAACTTCAAGAGGATTTGTCTTATGTCGAGCAACCTATCAAGATCTTGGACGTAAAGGAAAGGGTCACGAGAAATAAGAGGATCCGTTGGTGCAAAGTGCAATGGAAACACCATACAGAAGCCGAAGCAATGTGGGAACGTGAAGAAGACCTGAAGGCAGAATTCCCGCATCTTTTCTCCACGCTGTCGAATCTCGAGGGCGAGATTCACTTTAAGGGGGTAGGTTTGTAACACTCTCAATTTTTGCATCATGCATTGCATACATATCCATACATTAAACATTAGTAAAATAAAAGAAAAATGATAAAACATAAAATAAGCATATATATACAAATGTATGTAGCAAAAAAAGAAAAATAAAATAATAGCATAAAACTTGTAATAGGGAATAAGTATAAAAACAACAATAATATATATAAATAATATATATAATAATATATAAAAAATAAAATAAAATATAAATAATAAAATATACAAAAATAATAATATATATATATAAATAATAGAAGAAAAAGAAAGAAAAAAAACAAAACGACCGCCCGCTGGCCAGGCCGAGCAGCCCAGCCAGCAGCAGCCTCCCGTGCGACCCCCGCTGGGCCCCAGCACCCCGCCTCCCACGCGACCGATGCGCGCAGCGCGCCTCCCGCGCGATTCCGCCTCCTGGCCTTGGGCCCCGCGCCGACCGCACCTCGCCCCGGGCCCCACCTCGCCGCGCCTCCCACACCCCGCCGCCTGGTGCCGCGCGCGAGCCCTGGCCGCACGCGCCCGCCGAGCCCTAGCCCACCCCGCGACGCCCCCGACGCGCACACACGCGCCCGCGCCTGCGCTGGCCCCACCCCGCTGATCCCACGCGTCCCACGCGCTCCCGCGCCGAACCGCGCCCGACCCCGACACCCCACGCTACCGCTGCCCCGCTGGACCCCACCCCACACGCCCGCCCGACGCCTCTCGCTCCCGCGCGATAGCCGCCGCCTCCCGCGCAATGTCCTGCTCGCGCGCGAGTCAGCCACGCTGGCTCCGTGGCCGGGTCGGTCGCGTGTCGACCGAGCGTCCCGTCGCTATAAAAGGAGCCAAGCTCCGTAGGTTTTCCCGATCCAGAAGACGCCGCCGCCTTCCAGAGAAGAAAATCCGCCAGTACAGAGAACCAGAAGGCTGCGCCGCAGGGAAGAAAAGGAAGAAAAAGGAGGGGAAGAAGAGGAGGAAAAAGAGGAGAGCGCTGCCGTCCGCCGGAGATCGTCGTCGCCATCGCGTCGCCGTCGTCGTGCCGCTGGAGGACCTTGTGCATCTACTTCGTCTACGCATTGTCCCCATCCCGCGATCATCGAAGCCATCGCATCTACAGTAGGCCATGTTTCCGATGCGAATTTTAGCGACCATATTGGATCTAATAGACGTAAATTGATCGTAGTTGCGTCATCTTTTTATTTTCAGCAGCATTAATTCTCGCTAAAACCCCCGTAAACTCATATGAACACGTATGAACTAGTTGTATCTAATTAATAAACAACCATAGTAAATTAATTATTGAATTGTGCATGCATACATGTCATTGCATGTTGATTATTTTGTGTGCATCATATTGATTGTATATGTTTTCTTGTATGTGTGATCACGCGTAGAGGAACGTGCTCAAGAGGCCGCATACGAGGATTTCGAGAACCAAGACTTCGAAGCGCTTGAGCAACCCTATCCGCCGGAGCAAGGCAAGTGTCCTTGAAGCATATTGATCCTGTTTTAAAATAAATGTTTTGTTTACAAAATTGCATGCTTGTGTCAATTTGATGGGAATCCTATGATAGGAAGTTTACTAGCTTTTTTTAACCACCCTTGTCACCTGGAATATATGGTAGAGAGTTGGGAAGGGTTTTTACCTTTTTGCTTCGCTTAATTAATTGGGATGGCAAACAACACTACACATTTAATTATGCATCAATGATATTATGGTTAATGTGAACTGGTCAATACGATGGGTGATCTAAGCAAGCCTGGTATGTGGATGGGTTGGATGTTATGGTGGTTTGCTTGCCTTAGATCTAAGGACCGGTTCATGCTAGAATATGCCAGGTCAACAGTGCCACCACAAGGCCAAGTATGGGTGCGGCGTAGCTGAATAATTAGGAGCGCTGCTAGTATTGTATGGACTATTGGATGGCGCGGGGAATGGGAGTCAAGTAGGACTGCCCTGGGATCCGCATGGCACACGAGGGGGCCCGTGGGTGGGAGAATGGAGATTCAAGCCTACCGGTGAAACCTTAGTGGGCCCGTACATACTAGTAGTCCCTTTTGAAAGGCTATTTTGTGATCTCTTGGCCACACACCTACGGAAGTGTGAGATGGCATAATGGAGGCTTCTTAGTCACCGAAAGGTGATGAAATCACGAACATGTGGGTAAAGTGGTACAACCTCTGCAGAGTGTTTAAAACTATCATGATAGTCGTGCTCCCGGTTATGAGCACCTGGATGACCTACATGATTAGAGGATTTTGGTATTGGGATGGTTGGACTATGGTTATGGGTTGGTAATGGTTATGGATGGTTTATGGATTATGGTCATGGATATGAATTTGAGTTCTGGTAACTGGACATAGATAATGATGATGTTGGCAATAACTGGACATGGTTTATATTATGTTAATATGATGGTTATGATGGGATTGTTTCACATAGACATAGTATAATGCTTTTCAAATGGTTTTACTATACTTTTCAGCACTTAGCCATTATTATATTCGTCATTTGAATAAGCCACATGTCATACTTTCCACACTTGCTGAGTATGACATGTACTCACTCTTGCAATCCCCCCAACAGTTGTAGGTCAGGATTGTGAGTTTAATGGCGATAATGCGGAGTTCTAGGCCGTGTCTACCGTCAGCTTTGCCTGTGGTGTTGATTGGAGCTGCGCATATATACCCTATCGCTTATGCTACATAGTTGTTTAGTTTGCTTAATTAGTCTATTTCTGCTGCATTAGTTGAACTTGTCATTAATATTCATTAGAGCTTGTATTCGAGGATAATATGGTTTGTGTAATAAAATTTGATAATTAATCTTGTTCTGTGGTAATTTTCTGTATACTCTTTTGTGATTGCACTCGTGTATGTGTGTTGAACATCCTGGGCACACATATGCGTTAGCTTGGTTCATTTTCAGAACCGGGCATCACATGGACCAACAGTGTCAAGGTGCAAAAGTTGACCAGGTTCAGTTGTCATAGTAATCGTGAGAGGAGCATGTGAACCTGCAACCATCATAGCATGTCTACACGAAGAGCATACAATATCTTTGTCTCCTTTGAGTTTAGGCAAACCACATATGCGATCAAAAGCACTAACACGAGTGAGATGATCAAAGCCTACATGACCAAGTCTACGATGCCAGAAGAATAAATCTTTTGAATCATTTGCAATGAGACACCTATGCTCAGAAGTTGACATATCAAAATCAGCTTTAAAAACTCTTCCAAAACGAGACATGTTAAACAAAAGCTCACTATTTGAATCTATAACTTTGCAGCAATTTTTAGTGAAAGTTATTTCCAAATTCTCATCAAGCAATTGAGAAACAGAAAGCAAGTTATACTTCAAATTTTTAACAAGTGCCACATCTTTTAAAGTGTAGTGATCATTTACTCTAACCGAACCTTTAGCAATAATAGGAGATGAAGAATTATCGGCAAAAGTAACATTTTCTACACGTGACACAAAGTAGAGGGAGGAGAACCATTCTCTATTACCGGTCATGTGGCCTGAGCATCCTGAATCCACAATCCATATGTTCTCCTTCCTCAAGCGGGAAACCTACACAGAAGGACAGTTCGTCATTGACTCAATACTGGGGTTAGTCAATAAGAATTTTGGAATCCAGTACTGAGTCATGCGACATCCAGTATGAACAACACACGATAGCTGTGACAAAACAACAGGTTTATGGGTCAAAGGTTAAGGTTTTCTGTTCTTAACAATTGATTTAGAAGTTGTTACATGTTTAGAGCGAAAACCAGTAGCTCCGGAGGTAAGGAAATTTGTTTTGAAAGAAACAGCTGAAGCTCCGGATGCACAAACCGAAGGTCCAAAAGCAAAAACTGAAGCTCTGGAGGAAACAACAAAAGGTCCGGGAGCTTTAGGAGCTATCAGTACTACCGAAGCTGTCTTTGCAAGTCTCTTACCAGAGGGACCAGAAGCTACCTTTTCAAATTTCTGACTCATTAAAGCAGGTTGCATGTTTCTAATTATAGGTTTAGCATGAAATTTATGAGATCTAGCAGACATTTTATCCTTTTTAATTCGTTTAGCTAGTCTATAACAAAAATCTATGACATGACCATCTTTATCACAATAAGTACAATGAAATTTAATTTTTGTAATCATGTCTAGTGAGCACCCAACATTATAAACAGAATTAGAAAGCACTCCTGGAGATTCAAAGATCACATCCTTTTGGTTAGAGATAGTTTTGATTAAACCTCTTCCAAATGATTTTACAATTTGAGGTGGATGTGTTTTAGAATAAACATGAGAATCAAAACCTAAACCTGTTTTATCATTACAAGATTTGGATGAACTCAGTAGCAAGTTTAGATTTTTGTTCCCAACACAAAACTGCTCTAGCGTCCTATTCATGTCATCAAGCTTTTTAGACAATTCTAGGCAGTTTTCACATGAAGTTTTTCCTTTTAATTTGCAATTTGAACAACTCTTAACTTCATGAGTACGTAAAGCATTGTTCAGAATGAAAATTTCATTTATTGTATCTTTTAGTTTCTTATCAAATTGTCACATGCAGAACTATGCAAATCATCTGTTGAACAAGAAGCATCTTTTAAGTTTTTATCATTAAGTGCAGCAAGCTCTTTGTTCTTTTCAATTTCTTCATCAAGTATATCTAGAGTGGAGGAGTGTGCACTTCTTAAAGTGGATAATTGTTCATAGATTAAGTCACATGAGGGACATGCATCATCACTAGGAATCAAAGTTTTTAAACGGTTGATTTCAGATTCTAGTGATTCAATTTTAGCAGCATTATCCCTAAGTTTTTTGTCCTTTTTCTTGACAATAATAGTTGCACGAGAAATAGCATCACACATTTCATTGCAGGTAGAACATACCTCATCATCGTCACTGTTGTGTTCTGCATCCTCCTGACTTGATCTTGTTTTGCCTGCCATGAAGCATAAGTTGGCCAGATCGTCATCATCTTCATCACTTTCAAAGTCTACATCACTTGAACTGAGTTCTTGAAGTGCGGTGATGAAGTTGTTAATCATCTTGCGCCCTATGGTACCCTTCTTTTTCTTGTTGGGATTTCTAGAGGTGGTCTTGACCTTGTTATGTTTTTCTTCACGGGTAGTAGGACTTGAAAGGTTAGGGCATTCTGTACGAAAGTGTCCTGTCTTACAACATTCAAAACAGCGTTGAGGTCCGGAGCTTCCTCTCCTTCTAGTTCTCACATTTTGCAATGCTTTTGAGAATCTAGTTGAGATGAGTGTTAACACCTCTTCTGGAAATTCATCGATCTGCTCCAGGGTTAGTGAGGACAACAAAGCAAGAGTATTGCAAGATGATGATTGGCCGGAGCTAGGCATATCACGTTGTGAGACAAATGCAATAGACTTATTTGGGTTCTTTCGTGATAAGATGCCAATTTCATGAGTTTTTAGTTTAGAATAAAGCACATCTAATGTAAGAGAACTCATGGCAGTTGATTCACGAATAGATGTTACTTTCATCTCCCAAATTGACATGTCTAATGCACTAAGAAGTTTCCTAGCATTTTCAACATCAGAAAAGTTAACATTGACACTACGCAGATTGCTGAGAATTTTATTGAAGCGAGCGAAAGGTTCATCGATAGACTCACGGGTTGCATCTCGAAACACATATATTCCTTTTTGAACATATCTTGTATCACCTCCTTGATCGTGTTGGATCCTTTGTTATAGTCACAAAGCGCTCTCCACACATCGTATGCCGATCGAAGGTGTGCAACGCGGTCGAAGTCGCTTTGAGTGAGTCCTTAGATGATCAAGTTCTGGGCTTTGTTGTTGTTGTTGACGTCCTGTAGGTTTGTAGTCGTGACTTGATCGTTTGACGGCACATCATAAGGCTTGTACACCTTTTCCCATATGGCAAAGCCTTGGGCCTGGATGAAAGCTTCTATGCGTGCCTTCCAAACCTGAAAATCAATACCAGCAAACACACAAGGTTTGGCAGAGTATTTCTCCATGATGATTAGTCAAAAACACGTGCAAATCACAAAGATTAGAGCACTGTGGCTCTGATACCAATTGTAGAATCGAAGATCACGTGAAAAGCTACCAGAGGGGGGGAGTGAATGGTAGATTTAAAAATCTTACGCAGCGGAAACAATTAAATCCCAACCCCTTCGGCAGAAAAACGATCTGTTAAAGAAATCGTGTGTGAGATTAATCTAAATGTGTTTCACGGTAAAAAAGTGATATATATGAGAGAGAATCAAGTCACGAAGAAAACACAAGAAGAATCACTCAAATCCGTCGAGAGAAACTCAAGTCATGATCGAAAGATCGAACAAAGGTCAATCTGTCCTACCCGAGAAAAACAGTTCTGGAATGCTGCAAAGAAACTCGTGTAGATCAGAAACCACAAATCCAATGACAGTGAAATTTTTACAGATGATAGATAATCAAGTTGTGAAGACAACTCAAAACGAATCACTTCAATTGGATCTGTATAACCCGAGTTATGATAAAACCACCGACAAAAGGTAGTGCTGTCCAGAAACTCGACGAGTAAAACTTGTCTGGAACAAGTCGAACGAACAAGGCACAAAAGTTCCTTCAAACTATGAATGTTATTCAATAGAACACAAGAGGAACAGCCCCAAAGTCGTGCCACACGATCTCTGGCCTCCCTTGCTTATATAACCAGCCTTTAGGCCAACCCAATCTCAACTAGGACTCTAATCCTACTCAGATCACGAATCGAAACTTTCCATAATTGTTTAGGACTCTTCTATACGCAGATAGAAGCAATCTTAAGACTTCCAAACCCTTAGGAATGTATCCCACATTCCTAAAACAACTCAAATTCGTGACCCACATGAAATCCTATCATAACCAACTCGATACTTTCCATACCGAGCCATAACCGACTCCGCCGCAGCCAAAGTCATCAACCGATACGATCCGATCCTTCCAACCGGAGCTTTCCTTCCTTAGCCCATCTTTGGAACCATGTTGCCACATCATGCACCGCATGCATATGTGCAAACACCTTCCTTCGACGTCCAGTAACCTTCATATGCACTGCCCTTGATTCAATCATCCTGCGCGACCTCCTAACCCGCTCAACCACAATTCCTCCTAAATTTGGTTGTTGGAACCTCATCTCCTCCCTGAGACTAGTCCAAAGGATCCTGTCACCAGCCATGACTTGAACTCAAGCAACACCTGCACATGAACAAACAACCAATCCATACGAGCCCAAGTCCGCGACTTGACTCAAGTCAGTTCCGAACACAACACCTTACATAAGCACCTCACATAAGCATGTTGCAAAGCATATCAAAATGATATCAGCCATAACCACCAAAACACACCGAAAACTTAGTAAAAGAATATTAAGCAACCTGTCCATAAGTGTAAAGCCAGTTCGAAACATTGCAAGATAAAAGCAGGAACATTGCGATCAAGCTCCGAACCTTGGCAAAGCTAACCGGAGCTTGAGCCAGAGCTTACCAAAGCTAGTACAACCTAGCGTCGGAGCTTACCAAAATCTAGTACAACCTAGCGCCGGAGCTTACCAAAAGCTAGTACAACCTAGCGCTGGAGCTTACCAAAGCTAGTCGGACCTAGCGCCGGAGCTAACCAAAACTAGTCGGAACTAGTCATCCCAAAAGTCAGAGCTAGAAAAACATGTCGGAGCTAACCAACATAAGTCAGACCTAGCAAAACATATCAAAGCTTAACAAAGACATGTCGGAGCTATCAAAGATATGCCAGAGCTAAAGACAAAGCTCACCGGAGCTACCCAAAAACATGTCGAATCTAGACAAAGAAAGTCGGACCTATTGTCGGACCTTTCAGAAGCTCGGAGTTAGAGTCGGACCTTGCTAAAAAGATGTTATGGCACCATTCAAAACTTTTATTGTCAAAGCCAATGTATTCAGCACACATAGGTCTCAGAGAAACCCTATATGCAAGAAGATGTCAATGCTGAAAAAAATGTATGATATATATTGTACATATTTGAAATATTACAATGAAGCTTTAATATTTTAATTGACATTTTTTCTTTTTATGAATTTGTTCATATATGTAGGTATATGTATGTATGTGTATATCATGTATATGTATATTATTATATACACATATAAATGATATAAATATATATGTATATATATAGTATAATATATATGTACATATATATATATAATATTACTATAAAATGCTCTTAAAATATTATTAGATATTTTTCTTTTAGTCTCCTTCACAGTCGATTAGTAAGTAAAATTCATTTGTGAAAACATAGGGAGCATCATAGGAGGTTCGTATAAAAGACCGCATGAAATATATGCACCACTACAGACGGTTCTTTATTAATAGTCGTCTGTGCAAATATTATCCTTAACTAGGCGGTTGTTTATTAAAAACCGCCTGTGATGTTTGAACTAGTACATATAGTTCTTCATTAATAACCATCTGTGAAGATCATGTATTTACCCAGGCGCTGGTTTCTAAAAAACCGCTTGTGATGTTTGATCATCACAAACGGTTATTGTATCATTCGACATCACATGCGCATTTTTTAACAGACCACCTGTGTAAAAAAATCGAGACACCTGTGAAAATGCTTTTTGTAGTAGTGTTAAACGCATCTAAACAAGGAATACATTCTAAAGACTTAATCTCATCTTGTGTGTCACTTTCGGTCATCTCATATCACGACCGGATAAACTCGGCAAAGCCAACTACGTCATATGGAAAGTGCTTTACTTCTTCCCATCCGTAGTGCACAGCTCCTTGAATCCATCAACGCCCCCACCCAAGAAGGGCGAGTGGCAAATATGGCAAACAGCAGGCATCCCGAACACTACAGGAAAATAGCAAATGACACCAACCGGTCAGAAAGCGTCGTTAATAGGGTTAGTGCCATCGTAAATAAAGTTAATCAACTATTTAAACAATTAAACATTTAATCAACTAATAAATCATTTAATCAACTAATTCAATAATTAATCAAATAAATAATCATTTGAAAATTTAATCAACTAATTCATCAATTAATCAACTAAATCAATATTTAATCAACTAGCTAAACTACTAGTAAAACTGCTAATTTCACTAACTAATTGACTTAACCGCATAATTCAAATAATTAACCACAAAACCAAACAAAAAATTAGGGTTTAGAAGTGTGGGGTGGGGGTGGGGGGTCTGTGGGGGTCGGGGTGGGGGTTGGAGGGCCCACACGACGAGGAGGAGGGTGAGCACGGTGGTGATGAGCCAAGGCGGGTTGGGCAGCACCGTGGAGGAGAAGGAGTCGGGCGGCGACAGGAGGAGGAGAGAGGGCGGCGCCGTGGAGGAGGAGGGGTCGGGTGGTGCCGTGAGGAGGAGGGGGCGATGCCAGGGAGGAGGAGAGGGGTCGGCACCATTGCCGAACGGGGAGAGGATTGGGACGGCGTCGTTGCGCGTGTGCGGAGGGGGAGGGAGGTGGCGCACCTGCCGATGAGGAGGAGAGGGCAGCATCATGCGACCGGCGATGGCGGAGGGAGGCAACGTCTCGCGGGCGGCCATGACGGAGGCAGAGCGCGTTTGTGAGAAGGCGTCGTGTGAGAGAAAGAGATGAGAGCGGGAGGCGTCAGGCCAGTATAAGACCCTAATCCACGATGGCCACAAAGCAAAACGGCATTCCACAATAAAGCGGTCGTAAATAAAAGGCTTAATTATGATGATCTAGAGTAACCGTCATAAGTAAGCAACTTATTTTTGACAGCTATTTTTGACTGTCGTAAGTTACTTTCTTTACGGCGGCTCGTCTAATTGACGTCATAAATAACGATCGACCTGCCTAGCAATAAATCGCCAAGTCTTTCCCTGACATGCGATGTCCTGACTCGAGTCGTCCGCTACTGTCATGGCACAGGCGAGCATCGGCGACATACGATCGTACTTCCATGTGTGTTTTTGGTTTTGGCTGGTTACCTATCAAATTAACCGTGCAGTTCTAAGATTTTTGAGTCTGGTTTTCCTTATAAACTGAATTAACTCTCTTTTTCTTTAGTGCAATACAGGAATTCTCTAACCTTTTAGAAGCATTCCTCGAAAAAAAAAAGATGTGTGACGTCCTGACTCAGGTGGTGAAGGTGAAGTGCAGCACAGCAGCAAAGCTGTGGAGCATGCATGAGGAGTTGTGTGCATCCCAAACTCGGGTGCATGTCGTGAATACTCGTATCACACTCGTGACCACAAAGAAGGGAGCAATGACTATGCGCACCCTCCGAGACGGGATAGTAGCGGGCAAACCCATTGATGTGAACTTGTTTCCTACATATGCATTACCCAGTTTTTTTTCGAAAAAAACATATGCATCACCCTTGATCTAGAGTCTGGTCTCATCAGTTGTTGTCGCTCGAGTGAAATCCATCATCGTCGCCCAACTCAACATACCGCTCCTACTCCCTTCATTTTAAAATATTTTTCGTCCAAGATAAGAATTTTAGTTCATTTCATCATAAAATATTTATTGTATAGAACAAAAAATTTAGTTCAAAATAAACTAAAATGCTTGTGCTAAACGATAAATATTTTAGGACGAATGAAGTATGAGCAACATATATGAAGCTTCTTCACGATCTTCTCTTCATCAACAAATGTTGTCACCCGTGGTGGTGGTCGCGACAGGCACGGTGGTCGTAAAAACCGCGGTCGAAACAATGGCATTAGAGGTCGACACAACCAATTCATAAATGACTCATAGCTAACTTTTTCTTTACTTAGAGGTTGATTCAAATTCAGAACCTTTAGGATATAAAATGGAAAGAGTATACTGCTGCGTCATACTTAGCCCTTCACCAACTTGAATGTTATGATCAGATGAAACCAAAAATCTACCAACTGACCCCGACAAAGATTTCGTGGAAGGTCAGATCGTGGCATCTGAGCTCCGCAGGGGGTTTCATTTACTACTCTATATATAGCTGTCGCCAGGTGGGGGCTGAAAGGTGCTCACATGTCAGGACCTATCAGCTTACAAAACGCTATCCTAGCTGGAAGCTAGTACCAGACTAGCAGTGCCACTCTTAGCCGATTGCAGTAATCTGGTGGTCTAGAATTCTGGTTGTCTCCTTGCCGTCCATTTCTTTCCTAGGCAACCGCGAGTAAAAGCATAGGACAAAACGCGCCGACGAGCGAGGGCTAGTTTGGCGAGCAACCGGCGCCTCCGAATTGGATGCGACCGTACCAAACTGGCATGTTCATTCAGATTTAGGGCACGGCCCGACAGCCGATCGGTTGTTCGGTTCCCATCCTCAGCGCACGCAGAGGTGTAGACGCCCGTCGTACTGTTTCGGCTCATCGATCTCGCCCCAATTTTTCATGCCATTCAATGGCGCGCGTGATGCCGGTCAGCCATGGGCGCTAACCGCTCTCCGATCGCTCGCTCGCTCCCCGCGGCGGAACTCTAGACGTCGCGTCGCCGCCGGTGACAGCGACGAGCGAGCCGCAGCCTGTGCAAGTAGGCGCGGCGCGTTCCGGGAGGCTGGCTGCCTCTCTGATCGTCGCGCACGGCCGGTCCATTTGCAGCACCGTTTCGTCTTCAAGGTTGCTGCTGGGTAGACGCGGCTTGCACGGCGGCGCCGGCAGGGCTTTACCTCGGACAACAGATGCGGATAAGGATATCTCCACCAGCGCCCTCTTAAGAATACTCTATACACTATTCTCCTTCTAGAAACAGTGTATTTAGTATACTTTACAGTATGCCATTACGGACAGTCTAAGACTTAGCGGACTGCATCTAAGCAGAACATCATGTTCACTTTTCAGAGACGATCCCTTCTGGCATGGCAGTAAATGGGCACTGCAACTCTTTTAACTTCCACCAAAATGTTGTAAATAAAATTGACAGAGAGACACAAAGATAATTGTAATTGATTGTCGGCAGGATGTGTCCTTTTATAAAGGGACAAAATAACTACTCTATGACAATTATCAAGTGATCACATGTTTAATATGGCTATAACACTCCCTCTTGAACACTCGATCTCCGCATTGAATGAATAATATCTTCAGAAAACCCAGTGTGAAAAATCTGAATATATATATATATATATAGAGTAGGTATATTTTGTAGCCACTACTACAAAATGCTTCATCGCGGACGGTTCTAAACATATTATCGCATACGGTTTTAAAAACCGCCTGTAACGAAGAGCCTGTGAAAATGATCGATTAACACAGGCGGTGGCATAATCCGCCTGTGAAACTACATTTTCACAGGCGGTTTTTAATAAAAAACTGTCTGTGAAAATGCATTTTCACAGACGGTCGGTAATAAAAAACCGTCTATGAAAATACATTTTCACAGGCGGTTTTTAATTACCGACCGCCTGTGAAAATGCATTTTCACATGCGGTTTTTAATTACCGACCGTCTGTGAAAATGCCAAGTGAAACAAAAAAAAAATTTCACATGTGCCGCCGGGAGTCAGAAGAGGCCGCGCCGCCTGGAGGCCGCCGCGTTGCCGAAGCCGGAAGAGCGCCGCCAAGTGTCGAAGGAGGTCGCACCGCCGAGAGCCGGAGGAGCCGCGCCGCCCGAAGCCCGACGAGGCCGTGCCGCTTGGAGCCGGAGGAGCCGCACCTTCGAGAGCCCGAGGTAGACCGCGCCACCGGGTGCCCGAGGTATACCGCGCCGGATCTGTGCCCGCGCTCACGCCGACAGGGCGCGCGCTCGCCGGGAGGCGCGCCGGAGCCGCGCCGCCGGGAGCCCGAGGTAGACTGTGCCAGATCCGCATCCGTGCTCGTGTCGGCAGGGCTCGCGCTCGTCGGGAGGCCGCGCCGGAGCCGTCGAGGTCCGGAGCAACCGAAGTCGCGCCTTAGTCGCGCCTTGAGAGAGGCCGCCGCCAGCTGCGCCGCCAGGAGCCCGAGGTAGACTGTGCTAGATCCGCGCCCGTGCTCGCGTCGGCAGGGCTCGCACTCGTCGGGAGGCCGCGCCGGAGCCGCCGAGGTCTGGAGCAACCGAAGTCGCGCCTTAGTCGCGCCTTGAGAGAGGCCGCCGGCAGCCGCGCCTTGGGAGATGCCGCCGGAAGCCGTACCTTGGGAGGCTGACGGAGGATCACGGACTGAACCGTGGCTGCTGCTGTTATAGACACATCTATCGTGCGGCTTCTAAACTGAGTCGTTGGATCGATAAGCAGCGGACATCGGAGATACGAAGTCCAAGAGTGATTCGTGGGATGAAGCAGCGGACCAATGAGAAGCCATCATTATCACAGACGGTTTTTATGTTACAGACCGTCTGTGAAAATCATTATATTTTCACAGGCGGTTGTTCGTTACGGTCCGCCTGTGATAATGACTATTATCACAGGCGGTTTTTGTTACGGACCGCCTGTGAAAATCAATACATTTTCACAGGCAGTTGTTTGTTACGGACCACCTGTGATATTCTATTATCACAGACGGTTATTAACTCATCTGACATCACAGGCAGCACTTTTAATGGACCGTCTGTAAAAAATATAGAAGCGCCTGTAAAAATGTTTTTTGTAGTAGTGAGCTAGGTATAGAATATTCATTCTATAGCCAGGTAGTTGAGTCCGGCGGCGCTCCCTACCGCTCTGTCTTCAATCTGTTTTGCAAGCCCATGATACGTTCTCCCTACCACTCCAACCCGCACGACCAGCGCTGCAACGGATCCACCCAGGACCACGATGCCTTCCATGGATCCAAGCCGAAGCCCAAGCCGAAGTTGTCCCAACTGCTTGCACCCAAACTCCAGACGCCGCTGCCGCCGTCGCCCCTACCACCTGCGCCACATCCGCCGCAGCCCCTGTAGCCTGTGCCCCAGCCGCCTGCGTCCCAACCGACGGCGCCCCCGCCGCTACCGAGGCAGATGAGTATGCGGCCCCATCTTCCGGTGCACCCGGCCACGGGGCTCCGCCCCCGACGCACCCGACCCCGCCGCCTGCGCCTCAGGTAAGTTTGAGCCTCCTTCCAAAATAGTTCAGGGATTTGGTAAGAATGCACACATGGCCGTCCATTTGACATTCTCCCAACATAGTTCGTTCTTCAGCTAAATATAATCCTCTCTCGCTGATGAAGGGTTGTCTGCATAGTATTATGGGTGAATTAAAGAGGAACAATAGATATCACAGTTGTCGAAGAGTCAATGCGACACTTCCCCCGGATCTGCTAAGGAGCAGCCCACGGAGGTTTTTGTTTGGCGGGGCTTAGGCCTTAAACTAGTGTTCTAGCGGAAGAGTATGAGACAGTTGTTTTTACGTGGTTTGGGCCGCAAGGAGCATAGCACCCTACTCCACAGTGGATTGTATTGCTTGGTGAGTGTGTATGCGTATGTGTGTGTATCGGGGATTCTGAGTCTGGTCCTTGTATCGGTGGCGGTCCGGACCTTTTATAGTCAAGGTCGGACGCCTTACAAGTGGGGTCCCAGAGCCCGACAAGTGGTCCCAAGGCGATTATCTTAAAGATCTAAGGCTTCTTCTGTAAGCTTGCTCTGACCGCGGACTTGAGGACTCACCGTCTTGCCGCCTGGGTCGTCAGTAGCCCACGCACCGTTGCTAACATTGGCAGGGAATGTCCCATCCAACTGTCTCTGGCGCTGTAAGCTACCCACTTGGCGGAGTTTGATAGGCCTGTGGCGCCTTCACTGTGATGCGATTAGTCACAGCGGTACCTGATATTAGGCGTGTGCTACACCATGTGTCTGGGAAGCGGCATATCTTCAAGGCTTGATGGAGACAAGGTGCACCACCCTCTTAACTCTCCTACTATCTGCTCAGGGCAACCATGCTGCCAGCAGGGAGCTCTCCGCCATGGTGGAGGCCGCGCCCGTCTTGTGGGCCACGTGGCATCTTGGGGAGCTCACCTCCGTGGGGGGGGGGGGGGGTAGATCTCGACTTCGTGGGCCACATGGCAGCTTGGGAGCTCACCTTCGCGAAGGAGGCCAGGTCTCGACTTTGTGGGCCACGTGGCGGCTTGGGAGCTCACCCCTGTGGAGAAGGTCGGGTCCCGTCCTGCTCGACACGTGGCTGCCTGGGAGCTTGTTGTCAAGGTGGAGCTGAGCTCTCCCCTTTTGGATGTCTCGTGGGCACCCCAGACTTCCCATCTGAGGCTGGCGGGTCCAGGTTTCTTTGAACACGTGGCACCCTTGGAACCTGTCCCTGTTGGGAGGTGAGGCACCTTGGCGGCTCTAGCTTGTGCGCGAGGGTACCCGGTCTGCTGGGTACCGATAGTGGCCCCTGGGTCCACCTTGGGGTAAGGCGACGAGCCCGAGGGTGGGGCCTTATGCTGTTTTCCCGCGCGGTCTTTTAATTTCGTCTTGATCAGTCAAAGCGGTGCACTCTTCTGCTGCTGCGACCACGCGTCCCTCTCTGGTTGAGGGATCATGGCGACGGGATCTTTGCTCACTGCGACGTTATTACGACGGTTCCCAAGGCACCTGCTGCACTTCTGCTGCTTTCACTTCTGTCTTTATGGGAACCGTCGGGTTGCCTTCTCTGGCAGGGAACTGCCCAGGCCAGCTTTTCTGATGGGGGACCTGGGCCCGCTCGTCATGGACGCCATGTTACGAGCCGTTGATTTGGAGCCTACTCAAATTTGCACAGTGCGCCCAAATGCCACTAGGGTGCCTTAAAAAGGTACCTTTGTGGGCAATGGAATTTCCTTTCTTCTGCACATCCCAAGCATTCGAGCCTTCGACTCCCTCCTTTTGTGTCTGCCCATTTTTGAGGATCTCAACCCTCTGCTCCAATGGACTCAGCTCTGCCTCCTTCCTGGGTGGAGGATGTCTCACCCGTGAGGCGGCTTTTTGGCTAGGAGGACAAGGAATGACGGGATATGATCCGTCCTGGCTCCTTGCCACTGGAGTTGGGGGAGAAGGAGATCATATTCTTCCAGGCGTACGCATACTCTGGGTTTGTCCCTCCTATTTCCTCCTTCCTCGTGACACTCCTGGAATTCCTTGGGCTCTAGCTCCACCATCTGTCGCCGAACTCTCTGGTGCTGGCGGAGGTGTTCTCGCATTTCCACGAGATGTTCGTCGGGGTGTACCCATGCGTGTCGGTGTTCCGGCAGTTCTTCGTGTTGAGGCCGACCGGGAAGAAGAGCAAAGCCAACTTCCTCGGCGGCTTCTGGTTCCAGCATCGGGCCAACAACCCCTTTAAGTACATTACTCCGCTCTCCCCGGCGAAGTGGCCCGGCTGGAGGAGCGACTGGGTGGTCGTATATGCCGATGCCCACGATCACATGGTCTTGCCCACCGGGTGGCTGGCGATTAGGAAGGCAGCCTGGGAGGAACGCTCAGAGCTTGAGGCGGTGTACAAGGCGGTGATGGAGAGGATCCGATTCCTGGCGGACCACGGTCTATCAGAGTTGTCGGTGATGGCCGACTTCGTTCGCCGCCGTCTGCAGGAGGTGTACCAGGTTGTTGAGGGGTCGCAACACGGAGATGACCCTGCAGGAGGTGTTTGAAGCAATGTCCAAGGCGTGCGACGACCTGCTATCGGGTGATGTCTTTAACCTACTGCAAGCTTGCCCACCACTTTGCACGGATCGAGACTTTCGAACAAAGGTTATGAAGGATATGCCCAACTTGGACGCGATTGGCCTCGCGCCGCGGTGGGTTCGCGATGAGAGCCGGGGTCTGGCCATCGTCGACACTTCGGAGGAGTCCACAACTTCTTTAGGATTCTAAGCCTTCGGGGCGGAGGAGGCGCCCGCTGCTGGGGGGAAAGGCAAGGCGCTGGTCCTCGACGTAGGTAAGGGGAAGGCACCAGTCCCCGACGTAGGCAAGGGGAAGGCCCTGGTGGTCGAGGTCGTGAAGGAGAAATGCCCCCGATCACCACTGAGGGCACCGCCACAGGTGGCCTTCACTCCAAGTTAGCGTCCACCGACGCGCCCCTCTCCAGTACCTGGCATCGGCGGTTCTTCGGGGCGAGGTTCGGTCTGTCAAGCGGCGGCTCCACCGCCATCAGGGTTTGTACATCATCCAGCATCCTCTTCGTATGCGCGATCCAGGGTGCCATAGGGGACTCCGACAGCATCACACCTATGGAGCCTCAGGCAAAGAGGCCTCGAGCCGACATCGTCGGCAGCTTGGGAGGTGGCTTTGTCGGGGTTGGTGGAAGCACACCGGCGTAGTGCAGCGGCGCTGCTGCTGGTTTTGGCAGAGGCCCTTCTAGGATGGCATCGCCTGTTATGCCATCGCCAGGGCCCGCAGCTTCAGGGTCACAAAAAGTGGAGGCTCGGTGGAGCTTCTGGGGATGTCGGTAAAGCATTCCTGCCAAAGCTTGCTTTACTGTCTGGCCTACCTATGCTGATTGGTCAGGGCCTAGTCTTGATTTGCAGGGTTACGTCAGCTGTTGTGAGGCCCCTACCGCCACGGGTAGTGCCCAGAAGTGCTTTGAAGGCGATCGAGGATGCTACGGTTGTGCTGGCGGGGCAGCCTGCCACGCTTGTTTAGAGGAGTGCTGATCTGGCGACTGTGCCTAGCGTGGGTAGTGAAGCATCTCTGGCTGTCGCGCCAGAGGCACCTCCAGCCGTCGCAGCAGAGGCACCTTTGGTCGTTGCGACAGAGGCCATGTCGGGGCCGACTCCGGGGGCTGAGGGTCTGACCTCCATGGCTGCTGATTCGGTGGGCGGCTCTCTGAGCGGTGGTGGCCTTGCTGTGTCTGGTGGCACCGCAACTCCTGCTCAGACTCTGGGGGCAAGATCTCCAGTGCTGGTGGTCTCGCCTTCACTGCTGCTGGAGGAACGGGTCCCCGAGATGATCACCGGATGGCCTTCCCTGACTTCGGCGCAGCTAGAGCGGCTTTCTGACGTCATGGACTTGACGCAATCCAGCATCCTTCAGGTGCAATCCAACCTCCGTCGAGCGCAAGAGGCTCTTGTCGCGGAGTGGGAGAAGTTGTGTGTCGAGGGTGAGTGCCTCCGAGGCTGGGAGGGTCTCCTAAGCTCCACGATCGCCGAGGCGAAGGCAAAGTACCGGAAGGAGAGCAAGGAACTGAAGGTGAGGCACCGCTTGGTGAGGGCCTCAGACGCCTTGACCCAGAAGATCTGGTCGATGCCAAGGCAGCCAACGACGCCGCTGACGCCCGCCTGCACGCTCTTGTTGCCGGTCGAGAGGCCCTGAGTCGTCGGGAAGCCGACGTTGCCAAGAGGGAGGCTGTTGTCGCCGAACAAGAGGTGGCAGTGCCGGCGATGATGGCTCGGGCTGAGGCAGACCGGGACAGACTGCAGTCCCGCCTTGAAGACCTTGAGCTTTGGGAGAGTAATTTGGTGCGGGACCGGACACATCACTTAGCTGAGCGTCAGGAATTCCTCCTGCACGATCTTGACGTTCAAGCCCGAGAGCAGGCAGTAGAGCGCCGCGGCCGGGAGCTTGATCTGTGAGAGCGTCAGCTAGCTCAGCGTCTAGAAGTCGAGGGTAGGGCGGCGACGGAGACGGTAGCATCCCATGTCTTGGTGTGCTACCGGAGCCAGTACCCTGATCTGTCACTAAAGCCATTTTTTGAAGTCTCTGTTGAGGAACGTGAGGCGACAGCAGCGACGGAGGTTAAGGAAGCTGCCCAACATGTCGTAGCATAGTTCAGTCGGGGCTGAGGCTGGTAGCTTGTTTCTTGTATTTGGGGTTCCCTCCCCCTTGTAAAGAATTCCTTAATGAATTTGAACTTGTGTTTGGCTTCTTGAATTATCTTTGTGCTTCTCAACTGTTGCTCTGAGCCTTTAGCTACATAGGGATTTACAGAACCTTTGTTGAGTTTGTTGGCTTCTCAGGACCAGCAATTTGCACAATTGACATAGTTGAAGTGTCATCCTTTGATTTTCTACATGTGGATCCCCTTAGAGGCCCCTTGGTAGATGTGGTTAGTTGGCTAATAAGCACATCTACCACTTGATCGCAAAAATTCTTGAATCGTCCCCTTGGGAGATGCTCTGGCGTCGTCCACTATCTTCATGTAGATGTCAACGACTGGCCCCTTTGGAGGTGCCGGAGCTGGATGCTCCGGCGTTGTCCACCATCTTCGTGTAGACGTCGACGGCGGGCCCCTTGGGAGGTGCCGGAGCTGGATGATCCAACGTCGTCCACCATCTTCGTGTAGACGTTGACGGCAGGCCCCTTGGGAGATGCCAGATTTGGATGCTCCGGCGTCGTCCACCATCATAGTAGAGACATCGACAACAGGCCCCTGGTTTACAAGCCATCGCAAGGGAACCTTGTTAGCAACAAGAGCGGGCCAGGAGAGTTTATCACTTATCCACGCTTGGTGTTGTCATTGACATTCTGGGACGTCGACGGCAGACCCCTTGTGAGGTGCCGGAGCTGGATGCTCTGGCGTCGTCCACCATCTTCGTATAGACATCAACGGTAGGCCCCTTGGGAGGTGTTGGAGTTGGATGCTCTGACGTCGTCCACCATCTTCGTGTAGACGTCGACGACAGGCCCCTTGGGTGGTGCCGAAGTTGGATGCTCTGGCATCGTCCACCATCTTCGTGTAGACGTCGACGGCGGGCCCCTTGGGTGGTGCCGGAGCTGGATGCTCTGGAACCATCCACCATCATCGTAGAGACGTCGACGGCAGGCCCCTTAGGAGGTGCCAGAGATGGATGCTCCGGCGTCGTCCACTATCGTTGTAGAGACGTCGATGGCAGACCCCTGGTTTATAGGCCATCGCAAGGGAACCTTGTTAGCAACAAGAGGGGGGGCAGAAGAGTTTATTCACTTATCCGCGCTTGGTGTTGTCGTTGATGTTCTGGGACGTCGACGGCAGGCCCCTTGTGAGGTGCCGGAGCTGGATGCTCCGGCATCGTCCACCATCTTCATATAAACGTTGACGGCAGGCCCCTCGGGAGGTGCCGGTATTAGATGCTCCGGCGTCGTCCACCATTGTCGTAGAGATGTCGACGGCAGGCCCTTATTTACAGGCCATTGCAAGGGAACCTTGTTAGCAACAAGAGCGGGGCAGGAGGGTTTACTCACTTATTCGCACTTGGTGCTGTCGTTGACGTTCTGGGACGTCGAAGGCAGGCCCCTTGTGAGGTGCCAAAGTTGGATGCTCCAGCGTCGTCCGCCATCTTCGTATAGACGTCGATGGCAGGCCACTTGGGAGGTGTTGAAGCTGGATGCTCCGACGTCGTCCACCATCTTCATGTAGACGTCGACGACAGGCCCCTTGGGTGGTGTCGGAGCTCGATGCTCCGGCGTCGTCTACCATCTTCGTATAGACGTCGACGACAGGCCCCTTGGGTGGTGTCAGAGCTGGATGCTCCGGCGTCGTCCACCATCATCGTAGAGACGTCGACAGCAGGCCCCTGGTTTACAGGCCATCACAAGGGAACCTTGTTAGCAACAAGAGCGGGGCCGGAGAGTTTACTCACTTATCCGAGCTTGGTGCTGTGGTTGATGTTCTGGGACGTTGATGGCAGGCCCCTTGTGAGCTGCTGGAGCTAGATGCTCTGGCATCGTCCACCATCTTCGTATAGACGTCGAAAGCAGGCCCCTTGGGAGGTGCTGGAGCTGGATGCTCTGGCGTCGTCCACCATCTTCGTGTAGACGTCGACGTCAGGCCCCTTGGGTGGTGCCGAAGCTGGATGCTCCAGCGTCGTCCACCATCTTCGTGTAGACTACGACGGCAGGCCCCTTGGATGGTGCCAAAGCTGGATGCTCCGGTGTAGCGACCATCATCGTAGAGACATCAACGGCAGGCCCCTTGGGAGGTGCCAGAGCTGGATGCTCCAGCGTCCACCATCATCGTAGAGACGTCGATGGCAGGCCCCTTGTTTACAGGCCATCACAAGGGAACCTTGTTAGCAACAAGGGCAGGGCGGGAGAGTTTACTCACTTATCCACGCTTGGTGTTGTAGTTGACGTTCTGGGACGTCGACGGCAGGCCCCTTGTGACGTGCCAGAGCTTGATGCTCCGGCGTCGTCCACCATCTTCGTATAGACATCGACGGCAGGCCCCTTGGGAGGTGCCGGAGCTGGATGCTCTGGCATCGTCCACCATCATCGTAGAGACGTCGACGGCAGGCCCCTGGTTTACAGCCCACCACAAGGGAACCTTGTTAGCATCAAGGGCGGGGCAAGAGAGTTTGCTCACTTATCCGGGCTTAGTGCTGTCGTTGACGTTCTAGGATGTTGAGGGCAGGCCCCTTGTGAGGTGCCGGAGCTGGATGCTCCAGCGTCGTCCACCATCTTTATGTAGACGTCGACGGCAGACCCCTTGGGAGGTGCTGGAGCTGGATGGTCCGGCGTCGTCCACCATCTTCATGTAGACGTCGACGGCAGGCCCCTTGGGTGGTGCCGAATATGGATGCTCTGGCGTCATCCACCATCATCATCGAGACGTCGACGACTGGCCCCTTAGGAGGGTGACAGGGTTGGACGCTCCATTTGTTTGTCCTGCATATAGAAAGAGGGGGGCTAGCCTTGTTTGTTGGTTATACCTATTCCTCTCCTTAGCTCTGCCATGTCTTACAGTCCTAGACTGGCGTACGGGGCTTGGGTAATTCAATGCATCGGTGCTCCGGGGTCCGGCTCCTGTCGTCCTAAGGGTGTGAGCTCTCAGGTTCCAGTACTCAGCTGTAGCACTAGGAGGCAGGGTGTGTTTGCTTAGGGTGCAGGACCAAGCTAAGCAACTTGCACCCCCTAGACCTCCTGCTCAGCACAGACCTTTCCTGGGGATCCTTTTGGTGCCACGGGTCTCTAATGATGAGAACAGCCAGGTGGACCTTTCGCACACTGCAGGTACCTCAAGTTGGCCCATCTGTAGCTGGATTGTATGACTTTAGCTACGATGAGTTGCAGAGTATGCGACGGTGAATATGAAGGTAACACATGGTAAACGAGGTTATCATGGCATGATCAGAAAATTAATGTGTAATTAAATGAACAAAGTTTTTAAGAAGCCTTTAAGTAAAAATGTGAATTTTCGATAGGAGTTTGTAGGAGGAGACAAGCTTTTACAAAAGAGGGCAACGGCTTGCCTCCGGATGACAAGGGAGGCAGGGTGCACAAGCTTAGGGTTTGGAACCAAGCTAAGTTGACTGCGCACTCTGGGCCTGACCCTCCCGGCGCTCGGTTATCCTTAGTGTTGCTCCTAAGCCCTACAAATATTTTACACTGTTCTACTAAGCCTAGTATTTACAATAGGGGCGCCCAAAGCTCCATGGGTAGCTGCGATGGTTGGTGGGCAACCTTGCTGTCAACAGCTACTTAGAGGGGTGATGAGCGAGTTATCCCTATTTCTCGCCTTGATCGCCCGTCTTGCGAGTGGTCCGAGCAGGACCAGCTCTGGTCTTGGCAGCTTTGACGGAGGTGTCAGTGCTACCGGGGGGCTGCAGCTGAGGTGTGGCGGGTGCTCTGCGCTGACGCGAGCTTGGCGGAGGTCGACTCGGCCCAACGCCGCCCGAGACTGGTGTTGGGTCTACTGTGAGTGCTTGGAGTTGTTCCAAGGCTAACAATATAGTGGTGCGATCTCCGCGGATCCTGAGGACGCTGGAGGGGGTTGGCATCTTCAGGACAGGGTAGCCATAGTGGGCTACAGCCATGAACTGGTAGAGAGCAGGCCTACCAATGATGGCATTGAAGGGGAGGCTGACATCGGTGAAAACAAAGAGGATGATCTCCGTCCTGTAGTTGTTAGGTGTCCCGAAGGTCACCCGCAGGTGGATGTTGCCGTACGGGATGATGCTCCTAGGTCCCACCCCCGAGAATGGGCTCGAGGTGGCAAGCTTGGACACTGGGATCTGCAGCTGCTCGAATGTTGCCCGGCTGAGGAGGTTGAGGCCAGCCCCGCCATCTACCAAGACGTAGTGGATCTTGACGTTGGCTATGGTGGGGGCGACTAGGAGAGGTAGTACCCCTGCCCCGGCCATGTTCTTGGAGCAGTCAGAGGCGTCAAAGCTGATCGGCGTCTCCTTCCAGCGATGGTGCTGCCTTGGAGTGGGTACGGGGGCTATCGAAGCCACCACATGACGAAGGGTCTTGACCGCGTTCTGAGATGCGAGATCCCAAGATCCTCCGAAGATGACGTGGAGGGTCTTGCGACGCTCGTTGTCGCTGCTCGCGTTAGTGTCCGCATCTTGGTGGACCACTTTGACGGCGCGCTCTTGCTTCTGGTACTCCATCTCTTCATCATTGTCGACCTTGGGTTTGTCCTTCTGCTTGCCCTCCCATTGGTGGGAGGAGGCACCGTCTGGGCGCTGCTGCGCCCGTTCTTGATAGCGTTCGGCGCACCTTTTTATCTCCCGACACTCGCTCGCGGTGTGTTCACTAGTCGTGTGCACCGGGCAGGGCTCGACATCTTCGTCAGCGGCTGGTGGCTGACGAGGATGCTTCTCCAGGCAAGGCGGCTTGCCTCCTCCGGCTGCGGCTGCTGCCACGACAGGGGATCCATACAGCGGCTTGTTTTGGCCGCCACCCCGATTCTTGTTCTTCTTTTTGCCGCTACCAGGGGTAGCGGCTCCTTCTCCGGTCTCACCAGCCCCACCCGCTCCGGGGGCGGACTGAGCGTGCCAGTCGAGATCTTCTGCCGCTCTGGCACATCGATCGGCGATGGAGAAGATCTCGGAGACATCTTGCACGTTGTGCGTGGCTGGTTTCTTGAGCATCTTGCGGTCCCGCTCTCCCTGGCGAAATGCCACTATGACAGAGGCATTTGGGATGTTGGGAATGGAGGTGCATACCTGGGAGAAACACTGGATGAATGATCGCAGCATCTCATTGGGTTGTTGTCGCATAGCGTGGAGGTCGAGCTCGGTGCCGGGGCGCGTGTAGGAGCTGCCGAAGTTCACTGTGAACTGCCGGTGCCGGCACAGCTCATCCCAAGAGGTTATAGACCCCTCGGGAAGGTTCATCAGCCATGAGCAGGCTGACCGAGTCAGGGCGACTGGGAAGTAGTTCGCCACGATGGTCTCGTCCGCTCCCACGGCAAGGAGCGTCGTGGTGTAGATCTACAGGAACTCCACCAGATTGATGCTTCTGTCGAACCTCTCTGGGATATGTGGCCAGAACTGGCGTGGCCACATCGCGAAGCGGAGGTGCGGAGCCAACGCCGCGCAGCCTCCGACGGGCTTCGTCGGAGAGGCATATGGGACAACATACCCCATGAGGGTTTGCTGCCCGACGTGCGACACTTGCTGGACCTGCTGTTGTGGCACTGGTTGTGCCATGCACTGCTACAATGGTACTGGTTGTGCCAAGTACTGTTGCTGCACACCCTGCTACACCGAGTACTGCAGGGGAACTATCGAGCCGACGTGCTCCTGATCAGGTGGTGGAGGGTTTACCTGTGGCGCACCTTGGACGGAGGATGCCTTGTGAACAAGGCATTGAGTGCCATATTCGGCGTCGAGGTTGCGCCGCCTCTCTCGCTACATCTCGATGATGACGCGGCCGTCCATGTGAGCTTGACGACGGTCAAGCTCGGCCCTGAGGTCCTCCGTGGGGAGCCGGACAAAGCTCGTAGGCTTGGAGGAGCAAGAGTTGGCGGTGTGACGGTCGATGGATGGTGTGCGTGACAGCGACACGAGGCGCCTTCCCCTGTTAGGGGAGTTGATAGCTGTGACGACGAGGTGGTCGATGTCTTAGACCAACTACTGAGCCGCCCCCTGAGAGGTGTTCAGTGACAGTGGGTGGTGGAGGAGAGCTCTGGCCGCCGCCAAAGCGTTCTCCGGCCTCGCTGTTGGGGGATCCGACTGAGCCGGGGCGTGACCCAACGTGCTATCTTGGCCAGCCATACCTGCACGGGGGCGAGACGGACCAGAGAGTGTCGCTCGAGCGACGGATCTGGTCACCGGGCGACGGCCTCGGAAACTGCCTTCCACGGGCCTGATGAACACCATGGTGGTGAAAGCGCTACCACTTTTTTGAAGAAAAAAGCCCATACCGAGCGCACCAAATGTCGAAGGGTCAATGCGACACTTTCCCCGGATTTGCTAAGGAGCAGCCCGTGGAGGTTCTTGTTCGGCGGGGCTTAGGACTCAAACTAGTGTTCTAGCGGAAGAGTATGAGACAGTTGGTTTTACGTGGTTCGGGCCGCAAGGAGCGTAGCACCCTACTCCACGGTGGATTGTATTGCTTGGTGAGTGTGTATGCGTATGTGTGTGTATCGGGGATTCTGAGTCTGGTCCTTGTATCGGTGGCGGTCTGGGCCTTTTATAGTCGAGATTGGACGCCTTACAATTGGGGTCATGGGGCCCGACAAGTGGTCCCGAGGCGATCTTATCTTAAAGATCTAAGGCTTCTTCTGTAAGCTTGCTCGGACCGCAGACTTGAGGACTCGCCGTCTTGCCGCCCGGGTCGTTAGTAGCCCATGCGCTGTTGCTGATATTGGCATGGAATGTCCCATCCAACTGTCTCTGGAGCCGTAAGCTACCCACTTGGTGGAGTTAGATAGGTTTGCGGCGCCTTCACTGTGATGCGATTAGTCACAGCGGTACCTGGCATTAGACGTGTGCTGCACCATGCATCTGGGGAAGCCGCGTATCTTCAAGGCTTGATGGAGACAAGGCGCACCGCCCTCTTAACTCTCCTACTATCTGCTCAGGGCAAGTGGACTGACCATACGGCCAGCGGGGATCTCTCCACCATGGTGGAGGTCGCGCCCGTCTTGTGGGCGACGTGGCAGCTTGGGAGCTCACCTCCGTGGGGGAGGCTAGGTCTCGACATCGTGGGCCACGTGGCAGCTTGGGAGCTCACCTTCGCGGGGGAGGCCAGGTCTCGACTTTGTGGGCCATGTGGCGGCTTGGGAGCTCACCCCTGCGGAGGAGGTCGGGTCCCGTCCTGCTGGACATGTGGTTGCCTTGGAGCTTGTTGTCAAGGTGGAGCTGAGTTGTCCCCTTTTGGATGTCTCGTGGGCACCTCGGACTTCCCATCTGAGGCTGGCAGGTCCAGGTTTCTTTGAACACGTGGCATCCTCGGACCCTGTCCCTGTTGGGAGGTGAGGCACCTTGGCAGCTCTAGCTTGTGCGCGAGGGTACCCGGTCTGCTGGGTACCGACAACAGTGATTATTGATAAACAAATATGAAATTTGCCTTATATTATACGATCATGGTAGTTAGATGCTAGTTGCTGAGGTACACATATTTTTATCAAGGGGTGAGAAATACTAAAAGGACGTAATGCTGGTTGTGACTGGAGATTATACCACTAGGGACTACTTTTATTCCAACCTAAAGCTCTTTAAGAATTATGACAACAGGTACAACTCTTATTACAGGCAGATGGAGATGTGTATTATGCTCCTTGAGTGTTGCAGTGAAGAGAGAACATATCTTCGGTATTATGGACTGCTAGGACAAAGGTTCTGCATGATCAATAAGGTGCACCAAGAGAAACTTGAAAAATGTTTTGTGCAGCAGTATTCAATGATTCATCGCCTTGAAACAAACAAATTGAGGAATGTTGCCAAGTTTTTTGCACATTTGTTGGGGATTGATGCACTCCCTTGGCATGTTTTGGTGTATATTCGATTGACAGAGGAGGATACAACATCGTCTTCTCGAATTTTCATAAAAATTCTATTTCAGGTATATTGCAAATATTCTGCTTTTTATGACGACATTTATCTTTCAACATATCAGAATATTGAAGTGCCTTTTCCATCTGCAGGAATTATCAGAGCATCTTGGCATACGTCTGCTCAATGAGAGACTGAATGATCCTACTATGCAAGGATCCTGTGAGTCATTCTTCCCTATGGATCATCCCAAGAATACAAGGTTCTCAATAAATTTCTTCACATCCATTGGTCTCGGTGGTATTACAGAGAGCCTGAGGGAATACTTGAAGAACATGCTGCAGCAGCAGAAGCCTGTAACCTCCGAGTCAGAATCAAGTGGATCGGAATCTGGTTCAGAGAGCAGCTCAGAATCTAACTCAGAGTCTGAATCCGAGTCAGAATCAAGCTCTGACGAGAGCGAGAGGAGACTAAGCAAGAGAAGAGGACTTAAGTGCCCTGTCCCACAGTACTTATTGAAGAGCCACCCTTTTATTCAAACTGGCTGGTTTACTTGGAATCTTATTATACTGCACATGATTGTGAAGTATGAGATGTAACCGTTGACGCCGAGCCATAATCGGATCTAAGCTGGATCTTGTAAGATAATAGTGGAACCTGTACTCTGTGTTGTGATCTGGTTGGGAATAGCCGGTAGCTACAAATATCTATCAGAATAACTCAATTATTTTCCACGTTTTTTGTAGGCAGAACAAGTTTATCATTTACACCATTGCAACAGCAGTTTCCTCATGTAAAGTGGTGATACGCACCAATGCTACTATGGCCAAAGCACACCTTGCACATGTGCATATGGTGGACGCAGAAAGGATCCTGAAGATGGCTGAGGAGACCTAGTCTCTCCTTGCACTTGCAGCAGAGATATATGATCGATGTATGTCATCTTGTTGGGTGCAAATGTTATCTTTTAGTCTGCCATTTTCATTTTTACGTTATTTTAACTGTGTCTGGGTGTTTCAGGATCAAGGGGAAAGATAATCACAGTTAACCCAGCGTCGCAAAAGGAGTTCTGAAATCTATGAGACCTGCTCCTGTTCGGAGTTCCTGACGTTCCCGATCAGGGAGGGAACTAAAAAAGTAATGAGCAATATCAATTTGGAGGGGGCATGTTCTCTTGCACATGGATAGTTTGGTTTGGCATTCTGCTCGGCCCATATCTCGTGCTTGTGTAACTTAAAGAACAGTTTGTTCTATACTTGGATATATATATGTCCTAGGGTTAAAGAACAGTTTGTTCTGTGAATTGCCCGTCGTTAAGTCTCGTAATACATCTTAACCTGCCTATGTCACTGCAAGCTGCACTATGAATCGTGGTAGCCGCCATGATTTTGTTTTGTGACATGATCAGTAAAGAGGGGCAATGAGTAAGTTAAAAGATGGCAAAGGCATTACGGCAAAGGTTTCTTTGTTCTGTTGATATTTGCTGCGAAAGCACTTTGTTAGGGAAAAGGGGACACATGATTTAACGTGGAAAAAACTCTCCCAAAGTGGAGGAGAAACAACCACGAGAAACAGATCTATTATTATGGTTGAGGTACAAGTACAGGGGTGACCTATATTTATAGGGTGGACATACAAGAGGTAGAGTCATATCCCAACAAATCTCCCCCTGATTCTAAATCTATAGAAAACTGTCTCTCAAACACCACTAAGGTGCTAAGCTCCACGAATGCCTACCAAGTCAAGACAATGCTTGAACTTGGTATTAGATAATGACTTTGTAAGCATGTCTGCGGGATTTTCATCTGTATGTATCTTTTCAACCACAATTTTGCCTTCTGCGATAGTATCACGAATGAAATGATACTTGATATCAATGTGCTTGGTCTTGAATTGATACATGTCATTCTTGGTCAAACAAATAGCACTATGGCTATCACAATTAACCTTTATGACATCCTGAGGAACACCGAGTTCATAAACAAGCCCACACATCCAAATAGCTTCTTTAACCCCTTTAGTAGCAGCAACATACTCCGCTTCAGTAGTCGAGAGAGCAGTTATAGATTGAAGGGAAGTCTTCCAACTCACCGCAGAACCACATAAAGAAAATATATAGCCAGAGATGGAGCGTCTTATATCAAGATCACCAGCATAATCAGAATCAACAAATTCAATAACATCATTTGACTTCACTGAGTTCTTGTCAAATAATAATCTGAAGTTAGAAGTACCTTTTAAATAACAAAGAATCCACTTCACTCTATTCCAATGTTCTTTGCCAGGATTATGCATAAATCTGCTAACCACACTAACAACATGAGCCAAATCGGGTCTTGTACAGATCATAGCATACATGAGATTTCCAACAGCACTAGAATATAGAATACGAGACATGTACTCTCTATCTTCTTCAATATCAGGACATTGCAAAGATGACAACTTAAAATGTGAAGCAAACGGTGTAGGAACGGATTTGCAATTATTGAGATTGTATCTTTCAAGCACTTTTTCAATGTAACTTTTCTGAGATAGAAATAGAGTACCAGCACGACGGTCACGTTTAATTTCCATCCCAAGAATCTTTTTGGCTGGTCCAAGATCTTTCATATCAAATTCATCACTAAGTTGAGCCTTCAATTCATCAATTAGTGACTTTTCATGAGAAGCAATAAACATATCATCAACATAGAGCAGTCAATACACGAAAGATCCATTGGAGAACTGCTTCAAGTAAATGCAATGATCATAATTGCTTCTAGAATAACCATGTGCAAGCATAAACGAGTCAAACCTTTTATACCACTGCCTAGGAGCTTGTTTCAAACCATAAAGAGATTTCTTCAAGTGACATACTAAGTGCTCTTGTCCAGGAGCAGAAAAACCCTTAGGTTGTGTCATATAAATCTCCTCATCTAAATCTCCATGAAGAAAAGCAGTTTTGACATCAAGTTGCTCTAGCTCCAAATCAAACATAGCAACAATTGCAAGCATAACTCGAATAGAAGAGTGACAAACAACAGGAGAGAAAACCTCATTAAAATCAATACCTTCCTTTTGTTCAAAACCTCTCACAACTAGACGAGTTTTAAATCTTGATGGTTCAACTCCAGGTACACCCTCCTTCTTTTTATAAATCCACTTGCACTTTAAAGGTCTTTTACCTACAGGAAGCTTGACCAAATCCCATGTAGAATTCTTTTGAAGGCTCTCAAATTCATCATTCATAGCAACTAACCATTGGGATGAATTATCACATGAGATAGCTTCCGAATAAGAAGAAGGTTCAATGCACCATTAGTATCTTGAGCAATAATGAAAGCATAATGAGCCATACTATCAATGTCACGATATCGTTGTGGCAAAACGATATTCCTTCTAGGTCTATCAATTGCAATACTATGATTATCAATAACAGGAGGTGCAGGAGTAGAAACTGACTGTGTAGTAGAAGAAGCAACAGAATCATCATTAACAGGTACATCTAACTCAAGATTCTAAACAGTAGTTTCAGGTATAGATGTGGAGGAAGAACCAGTAGTAATACCTCTAGCAGATTTAAATGTACTCTCATCAAAAGTAACATCACGACTAGTAATCACCTTTCTAGAATTTGGACAATATAAACGATATCCTTTGACACCGCAACCATAGCCAACAAAAATACATTTTTGAGCTCTTGGCATAAGCTTTCCATTGTTAACATGAGCATAAGCGGTGCAACCAAAAATCTTAAAGTTGGAATAATCAACAGGTTTATCTGTCCATACTTCTTCTGGAATTTTGAAATCAATCGCTGAATTAGGAGCGCGATTAATCAAATAACATGTTGTAGAAGCAGTTTCAGCCCATAAAAATTGCTTTTCCCATAAACCTGCGTTAGAAAGCATACAACGGGACCTTTCCAGAATAGTACAATTCATCCTTTTTGCAACACCATTTTGCTGAGGAGTACTTGGAATGGTTCTATGTCTAGCAATACCATGATCAGCACAGAATGAATCAAACTCACCACTGCAAAATTCCAATCCATTATCGGTCCTTAATATCTTCATTTTTTGCCAGTTTGATTTCCAACTAAAGTTTTCCACAACTTGAACGTAGGAAAAGTTTCATTTTTATGCTTCAAGAAATAAGCCCAAACTTTGCAAGAAAAATCATCAATAAACGTGATCATATACTCACGACTTCCAATTGAACAATGAGGAGTAGGACCCCAAAGATCAGAATGAATATAATCAAGTATTCCTTTAGTGCAATGAGTTGATAAAGAGAAATTGACCCTCTTTTATTTACCAAAAACACAATGTTCACAAAATTCTAATTTACCAATATCATCCAAATAACCTCTCTTATGCAAGAGATGCATACCTTTTTCACTCATATGACCAAGTCACATATGCCATAGCTTCGTGTTTAATGTGTTAGATGCAATAGAAACAGCTGTAGTACCTGTAACTGTGGATCCTTGCAAATAATAGAGATTATTTATACGATTTGCTTTTAAAACCACACGGTTATCTTGAGAGACCTTAAGAACACCATTATTAGCAGAAAATTTGAATCCCATTGCTTCTAAAGTGCCCAAAGAAATAAGGTTTCTCTTCATTTTTGGAACATAACAAACATTGATAAGGATCTTGAAAGTGCCATCATTAACTTTAATTTGAATAGAACCAATTCCAATAATTTCAAGTGAAGATTTATCACCAATAATAACATCACCATCATGAATATTACAATAATCAGAAAACATTTCTCTCTATGCGAGCAAATGTGAAAAGAGCAAGCCGAATCAAGAACCCAAGACATACGCTTTTCAACATTAGAGGTGACCATAAGTGACTCCCCACTATCCAAATTCTCAGCAATACTAGCTTCAGCAGAAGATTTATCCAACTCTTTCTTTTTCTTTCTTTCTTCCTTATTTTTCAACTTAAAACATTGGGAGATCTCATGATTATCAGCTTTACAATATCGGCAAAAAATGTTGGATTTACGATTCCTAGACTTAGATCTTGATCTTGATTTACTAGAATTATCCGCTTGTTGAGTTTGACCTTGAACAATAAAACCCTCACCCTTTGATTCAGAACGAGAATCAGTATCAAATTTCTCCTTAGACAACAAATTTGACTTAACATTCTCAAAACTGAGTGAGGTATTATTTCCATAAAGCATAATTTCTTTAAAATGCTTAAACGAAGCGGGCAAAGAAACAACCAACAAAATTTCCTTATCCTCATCATCAATTTTCACATCCAAACTTGCAAGATCAACACAAATTGAATTAAATTCAGTAAGATGTGATTGAATAGAGTACCTTCCACCACGCGAATAGTGTACAGACGTTCCTTAAGACAGAGCTTATTTGCAAGACTTTTAGTCATATAAAGCTCCTCTAATTAGTTCCACAATTCTGCGGCTAATTTTGCGTTTAAGACTTCACGCAAAACATCTGTAGACAAACTGAGATGCAAGGCGGACAAAGCTTTTCCATCAATTTCATCCCATTTATCAGCTGACATATCATTAGGCTTATCATTTAAATCCTTACGCACGCCCAACTGAGTAAGAACGACATTCATCTGAACCTGCCATATAGAAAAGCTGATTTTTCCATCAAATTTTGGAATATCCAATTTAGTAGACATGGCGTGCAGCAAATATCAGATATAAAATAAAATTCTGGTAGACTTCCTGTTTGTGTGTAGCAAAGATTTAGAAAACGACACAAGATCTGATAGTCTTCCGTGTGTGATGCAACAAAGAAGACCCGAAAAAAATGCATAGGGCTCTGTGCTTGTGTACGTGTAGCAGACAAGCCAATTTTCTTCACTTGGGCACGGCAATCTTCCTGCGCCTACTTTCTTCACGTGGGCAGCAGGTCAGTACTAATGCTTGCCAAGTTGATTTGACAACAGCACGTAGGTGCAGACTTTGTCAGGAGTCCCTTGACCGCAAGGAGCCGAAGCACGCAGCCCACGCGCTGCGTACGAACGAGGACGAGGCGACTGCGGCAGAGGTGGAGTTGCCGAAGCAGATTCGTACGCGCGGCTTGAAACACCGAAACGACGAGATTAACACCGAAACGACGAGATCCAATCTCGTACGACGACAGCGATGGATGAATCCTGACGGCGGCGGTGTCTCTATGAACACCGGAGTCGCACGACTCGGAGATGCAATCTCGTGCGGCGGCGGCGATACGGCTCTGTATACCACGGGAAAAGGGGACACACGATTTAACGTGGAAAAAAACTCCCCCAAAGTGGAGAAAAAAACCACGGGAAACAGATCTATTATTAGAGTTGAGGTACAAGTACTAGCGTATATTTATAGACGTGGGCATACAAGAGGTAGAGTCATATCCCAACACACTTTGATTCTATCACTTAACGTGCAGTCACTGGTGTGGTCTAAGACCATTGTCAAAAGAAATCCGGCAGAAAAGAATCTGGCATATGCCATGTTCTCAAAACCCAACCCTCATGCGCAACCACTTCAAAATACTGGTTTCCTACACCATAACGTGCAAGAGGAAATAGAAACAGCAGCATACATACAATTTTATCGTGATATCTAGAACCATGTTTCTTTCCAAAAATATAAGCGTCACTCTTCCGCATTGCTTTACAAAGTACGTCCCTTTTTAATCTGAATCCATTATCATCCAAAGGCACTGGCGCCCCTACTGAATACAGTGTCCTTGACGGGGCCTTAGCAGTAACAAATATTTCGTACACTAAAAAACGGTTCTTAAGAGCCAAAATAGCATCACAAACTGAACAAAAAGCTGACACCATTACCAGGCATTGCCTCTGTTAGAGGTGTAGGGGTGTATTTTATATTTTCCCTTTTGTATAAGGACTTTATGTTTATTAACCATCCATGTATATCTATTTATAGAGGCATCCGGCCTCCTGAATAATATAAGCCTCATTCATAACATGGTATACAGAGCCTAGATTTTTTGTCGGGCGTCGGCGACGGCGACTCTTCCCGGTGGCTGGTACGACGCTTCGGGACGTTCTTCCCACGTCTCTGTACCGTGGCTGCATCGGATCTGGTGTTCCGTCGTCCGCTGCCCTCTTCTAGATCTGGTGTAAAGTCGGATCTGGTGTCTGCTCGCGATCCAGATCGGTACCGGCATCTTCCACATCCAGAGGCGGCGAACTGCTCGCGCGCCTAACGGTCGCCCGCTACTCTCCCGCGGTCTGCTCGAGCCACGCGGCTCGCCCTCGCCCGTCCCGCCATACCGTGGCTCTGCTCCAACTCGCTGAGCGCTTCGCTCGATTCGAGGTCCACCGCCGTCATCTGCTCGCGCGCCTCGGCTCGGCCTCGCCCGCCAGACCGCGGCTCGGTCTCGCCCGCCAGACCGCTGAGCGTTTTGCTCGATTTGGGTGGCGGCAGCCAACTGGTGTTCGTGACCTAGGGTTACGGTTCCATCAGTAAAAAAAATAAAAAAATCAGAGAAAAGAAAATTTTCTTGTTATTATTTTTCTTTTTTTTCTTCTCTTTTTTTCTTTTTCACTCCCGTCATCGTTGGTCATCTTCATCATGATGACTTCTTCGGGTGGGCTTCCAGTCGTGCGGTGTTCGGTGCTCTTCGATGGCACTAATTATCGTGATTAGGTTCCTCGTATGCGCCTGCATATGCGCGGTCTGCGACTCTGGGAGTATCTTATGAGCGATCTCGAATGTCCGTCTTGTCCTGCAGTTCCTTCTGAGTCTGTTATTCCAGATAAGGCTACCGATGATGATAAAAAGAAGCTGCTGGCGGATTATGATGTGCGCTTTTCTACGTATCAGTCTCACGTCAATTTATACAGGACCTACCTAGATGATGATGCTCGGGCTGCTGCTATTCTTGCTGTCAGTATGGAGGATCGTCTTGCTGCATACATAGTTGAGTTTGAGTTTGCACATCAGATGTGGGCTTTTCTTCGCTCTCTCTATGAGCCTACTGGACAGTCTACCTACCTTGCTGCTATTCGTCAGGAACAGTTATTACAACAGGGAGATGCTTCAGTAGACGAGTTCTTCAGTCATATGTCTGCTATTTGGCGTTAGTTTGATGCTCTTGGTCCTCGGTTGTCGACAGATACATGTTCGTCTTGTCAGAGTCAGAAGGCTGCACTTGAGCTTTGACACAGACTTTCTAACTCGTCTTCGTGCCGAGTTTGAGCCCCTTCGTGCTCAGTTTCTTGCTCGTCACCCCTGTGTTTCTCTTATGGATGCTCTGACGAGTGTTCATAATGAGGAGACTCGTCTTCAGGTTGCCGGGTTGCTGCGTGCTACTTCAGTATTGGCAGCCCGCTCTTCGACACCGGTACATATTGTCTCTCCGTCGACGGTGACGACTTCAACTTCTTCTATGCCAGGGGGGTGTGGTGCTCGTCATTGTGATTATTGTGGTAAAGATGGTCATGAGGAGACGTCTTGTTTCAAAAAGAGGAAGGCTCAGGCTCGTCGGTCTTCACAGGGTGCTGGTGGTGCTAGTACTAGAGGATCTCAGGTGAGTTCTGCTACTATGGATGCCCAGATACTCATGCTTCTTCGTCACCTTGCTACTTCTGCACCATCGGGAGCTGCTGGTTCTGTGACTCAGTCTTCTGCGCCTTCAGGTACTGCTGCTGCTTCTTCGTCTTCCACTAAAGGACCACCTTCTACTTCTGCTCTAGGTAATTGTCCAGGGATTTTTGACTCTGGTGCTTCGTTCCATATGACTCCTTATCATACTAGTTTGTCTTCCTTGAGTTCTTCGTACCGTCCTTCTATTGTTCATACTGCCGATGGTTCTCCTCTTTCGGTTATTGGACAGGGCACTCTTCTATCTGACTCTTTTGTTGTTCCTGCTGTTTCTTTTGTTCCTGGACTTACAATGCAACTTATATCTGCTGGTTAGCTCAGTGATAATGATTGTCGAGTGATTCTTGATCATGATTGTTGTTATGTTTAGGATCGCCGCACGGGTCACCTGCATGGTACTGGCCCTCGTTGTCGTGACTCACAGCGTCTTTGAGAGCTTGACTGGCTTCGTCTTCCTTCCGGTGTGCCTGCCAGTTCAGTCGGATCCACTCTTGCTGCTTCGTCCACTTCGACGTTTGCTCAGTGGCACCATCGTTTGGGTCATCTTTGTGGCTCTCGCCTCTCCATTCTAGTTCGTCGAGGTGTTTTAGGATCGGTTTCTAGTTTCGAGTCTTTAGCTCATTGTCAGAGTTGTCGGCTAGGGAAGCAGATTCAACTTCCTTATCCTTCTAGCGAGTCAGTGTCTAAGCGTTCTTTTGATCTTGTTCATTCTGATGTATGGGGTCCTGCTCCTTTTTGCTTCGAAAGGAGGACATCGATATTATATCATTTTTATAGATGATTTTTCTCGCCACACATGGGTCTACTTCATGAATCATCGTAGTGAGGCGTTATCTATCTATAAATCATTCTCGACTATGGTCCGTACTCAGTTTGACACTTCTATTCGTATTTTTCGAGCTGACTCTGCTAGTGGGTATCTATCTGATACTCTTCGTCATTTTCTTTCTGAGCAAGGAACACTTGCACAATTCTCTTGTCCAGGTGCTCATGCTCAGAATGGCGTTGCAGAGCGCAAGCATCGACATCTCCTTGAGACAGCTCACACTCTTCTAATTGCCTCTTCTGTTCCACCTCATTTTTGGGCTGAGACTGTTTCTGAAAGTGCATCTAGGACTCCCTTGTGGGTTTTGGATGATTTATGACAAGCAATTGGGATCCTAATCCTTTTGTTGAGATGAATGCAGGAAAATGATGAAAAATGAGCAAAGTACCAAAAAGAGGGAAATTGAGAAGGAAAATGAATTTGAGCTCAAGGAGAAGAAATTAGTAGTTTAGTATGCATGGAGTGTGTTAAGGAAACACACCCAAGAGCTCAATATCATTTAATCACACACACACAATGCACAAAGCTATACAGGACCGGACTAGTCCGATATCAGCCGGACTAGTCCGATATCACATTCTGCACCAGATCGGACAAGTCCGGTCACCACCGGACTAGTCCGATATTCTTTCTGTTCCACTTCGGACTAGTCCTCCCCAATGCGGACTAGTCCTTATCAATGCACAAGTCACACAAAATCGGACCAGTCCGTTGTGACCCAGACTAGTCCGATATTCATTCTGATCCACTTCGGACAAGTCCGGTGTCCACACGGACTAGTCCGATATACACCCTGATCTAAATCGGACAAGTCCTCCAAGTGCGGACTTGTCGTCCTAAACACTTAGGGTTTCATATGTCCGGACAAGTCCGATGACAATCGGACTAGTCCGAAGCTTTCCAGTAGCGAAATCGGACAAGTCCGTTTTGAACCGGACTAGTCCGAGATTCCTGGACACTTAGGGTTTGCTTCACACAGCACACCGGACTAGTCCGGTCACCACCACGGACTAGTCTGATCTTTCTGAACCCTAACGGTAACTTCTAGAAACCCCATATAAATAGAGGTGCACGGCCCACTTTCACCATCTCTGGAACCCTAGCGCCGTCACACCTCCCAAGAGACTCAAAAACCATCTCTCTCCACGAAATTAAGTGCAAAATCAATCAATCCATTGAAGATCACTTGTAGATCATTGGAGAGGCACTTGGCACACGATTGAGCTCTTGGTTTGAATCTCTAACACACTCTTGCATCTCAATTTGTATATTTCGAAGTGTGTTATTGGTGGTCTTGAAACTTGTAATCAAGGGAGCTCTCAACTTGTGAGATCGCCCCTTCAACTTGGTGATTTACCCCTGTGTGTTTAGTGGAAGAGGATTGGCCTTCGTGGCGATCCGACGAGGGAAGGGTTGGTGAAGACCCGGTCCTTTTGTGGGCTTCTCAACGTGGACGTAGGTTGCCTTCGTGGTAACCGAACCACGGGATAAATCTTGTGTCTTGTTCGTTTGTGTTCATCATTCTAGTTGATCAACATTATCTAGGGTTTGATTCATCTTGTTGAATTTAAGTTAAATAGTTGAACAAGAATAATACTTGCAATAGAACTTGACATACAATCATTGAACTGTTATTGAAGTTTATATTTCTGCTGCAAACGTCAACGAAACAATCAAATTGACCTAACTTGATCAACCTAGTCCGTGAAATCCGGACTAGTCCACACTTTACCGGACTAGTCCGATATATCTGGTTTTGACCTTGTTGTTGAAGTGCTACAGGAACCGAGAAAATTCAAGAAGGCCTATTCACCCCCCCTCTAGGCCTACATTCAATTGGTATCAGAGCAAGGTTCTTCAAGAAAGAGTGCAACCACTCGAAGAGATCATGTCGGACATGAAGGAAGTCCAGCAAATCAACAACCAGGAAGAAATGAACAATGACAAGCACCAAAAGCTTGAAAAGTATCTCGAAGCCATTCAAGACTTCGATGATGATGATGAGGAGACATTGGAGCTGAAAGCACTGCTCCGAAAGAAAGCACTTTCCAAAGGGAAAGCTAAAGTTGAAGAAAAGAAGAAGGGGAGTAGTCACACGGACTACTCCCGATATCCTTTTAATTATGACTGTTTAAATTCTAACAGCAGTCATTATCTATCTATTCCTCTCGGAAAAGCCCCATACTTCGATGGGAGTGATTACTCCATGTGGAGGCAAAATATGAAGATGCACTTGATTTCCCTTAACCCAAGTTTATGGCACATTGTGTGCACAGGAATAAACATCCCTGATGACGATGAAGAGCTCACGCCAAGTCAAGAGAAAGCCATTCACAGGAATGCCCAAGCCGCAGCCGTTATCACCTCATCTCTAAGCCGAGATAAATTCACAAAGGTGGACGGATTGGAAATTGCCAAAGAAATCTGGGACACACTACAGACAGCACATGAAGGTGACCGGCATGTGCGGGAGGCAAAGATTGAAATGATTGAAGGCGAACTAGGAAGGTTCGCGATTGAGGAAGATGAGTCTCCCCAAGACATGTACAACAGACTGAAGACTCTTGTGAACAAGGTTCGATCATATGGGAGCAAAAAGTGGAATGACCACGAGGTTGTAAAGCTCATCCTTAGAGCCTTTATGCCTCGCAACGTCACACTTTGTTCTATGATCCGAGAAAGTCCCGGGTACAAGAAAATGACTCTGGATGAACTGCTTGGCAAAATTATCAACTTTGAGATGATGGAGAAGCAGGCCAAGCACGTAAAAGAAATAGTCGATCTCACATCAGCTAAGAAGAAGGGAGTTGCCCTAAAGTCCTCACTCAAGCCTTTATCCAAAGAAGCAAGAGAAGCACAGCTTGAGGAGGACAGCGATGATGAAAGCAGCGAGCTGGACGAAGAAGATATGATTTTGTTCATGAAGAAGTTCAAAAGAATTATGAAGAAAAGACAAGGAGCAAAATCGAGTGAAGGAAAATACAAGGAGAAGACAAAGCCGAAGATGAGGCGGGCATGCTATAATTGTGGTGAATACAATCACTTTATAGTCGATTGCCCGTATGAGGACAACAAGAAGAAGAGTAAAGAGTCCAAGCCTCAACCGAAGAAATTCTTCAAGAAGAAGAAGCAAGTTGAACAAGCACACATCGGAAAGGAATGGGACTCAAACGATGAGTCCTCATCGTCCGATGAAGAAGAAATGGCTAGCATAGCCATTGAAAGCATGTCCAAGAAACCCACACTCTTCCCCACGCTCGGTGCAAAGAAGGCAAATGGAACTTGCCTCATGGCTAAGGAAGGTAAACGCAAGGTAAACATCAAAACTCCTTCCTTGCATTCTTACTCAAGTGATGATGATCTAGATAGTGATGATGAAGATATGCTAATTGGCTTAGATAGAAAAACTTCTGCTAAAATGAAATTCTTGCTTAACCAACTTGTTGAGAAGGAAGAGCTAATTGATCGTCAAGAAGACATGATTATTTCCCAAAAGGAGAAGCATGCCGAACTTGACAATCTTCTAGTTCTTGAAAAGGAGAGAAACCACTCACTAGAGCTTGAGCTAGCTTCAAGCAAGAAAACTTGCTTGGAGTTAACCAACTCAAACGTTGCAATCAAGGATCAACTTGATGACCTAATCAAGGGCAACAAGATCCTTGAAGTGCAGGTTGAGTCACTCAAGCTTAGTGAACCTTCCTCCTCTTCAAGCCTACCTTCTCAACCCACTTCAACTAATATCGCTCATATTTGCAAATGTGATAAAATTAACACCAGGTTGAAGGAAAATTCTACCTTCACAAAGGACAAAAATCCTACCCAATGTGTAATGTTTGACAAGGAGAGGATCAACTATGCACGTAGTGCATATTTGGTTCAAAGACCTCCAAATGTCAAGTATGGCATTGGTTACTCTTATGATGGAAAGCAAAGAGCTGGAAATCATAAGAATAACAAGGGAAGGATTACCTTTGTGAAGGGAGGACCCTCACAACCTGGTAACTCAAAAACTAAAAACCTGAACTCTCATGAAAACCGGACTAGTCCGGTTGTGGACCGGACAAGTCCGGACATCCGGACAAGTCCGGTCACACAGACTAGTCCGACCCATAATCAACAGCAACTCTTGTTTAAAACCTTTGATGCTTCTTATGTATTAATGAAAAATAATGTTGGTAAAGTGTATGCTTATTATGCTGGGCCACGCCATGGGAACACAAAATCCCATGTGTGGGTGCCCAAATGTATTGTTACTAACCTCCAAGGACCCAAGCAAGCTTGGGTACCTAAAACCAAGGCGTAATTTGTTTTTGCAGGCCTACTCCTCCGGTGGATCCAAATGGGTGCTAGACAGTGGATGCACCAACCACATGACCGGAGAAAGGAGGATGTTTGTGGAGTATGAAGTGAACCAGGACCCAAACGAAGGCATCTACTTTGGGGATAACAGTCAAGGAAGGGTCCTCGGTACCGGTAAAATAGCAATATCCTCTGAACATACTCTTTCGCATGTTTTACACGTTGAATCTTTAGATTATAACCTGCTGTCCATATCTCAGTTATGTGACAAAGGTTATAATTGCTTGTTTACTAACGAGGGTGTGACTATCTCAAGGAGAAGTGATGGTTCCGTTGCATTCAAGGGTATGTTAAAGGGAAAGCTTTACCTTGTTGACTTCAACAAGGATAAAGCCGAACTCGACACATGCTTGATTGCAAAAACCAACATGGGTTGGCTGTGGCATAGACGGCTAGCACATGTTGGTATGAGGAACCTTCAAAAACTCCTCAAGGGCGATCACATCCGAGGTTTGAAAGATGTTGTGTTTGAGAAAGACAGGCCTTGTAGCGCGTGCCAAGCAGGAAAGCAAGTTGGAGCACAACATCCTGCGAAGAACATCATGACCACGACAAGACCGCTCGAACTACTTCATATGGACTTGTTTGGTCCAATTGCTTACATAAGCATCAGCGGTAACAAATACGGTTTAGTTATTATTGATGATTTTTCCCGGTTCACTTGGGTGTTCTTTTTGCATGACAAGTCAGAAACACAAGGAACACTCAAGAAATTCTTCAAGCGAGCGCAAAACGAGTTCTCACTATCAATCAAGAGTATTCGGAGCGACAACGGCACGGAGTTCAAGAACATACAAGTGGAGGAATACCTTGATGAGGAAGGAATCAAGCACGAATTCTCAGCACCATACTCTCCACAACAAAACGGAGTTGCCGAAAGGAAGAACCGAACGCTCATAGAGATGGCAAGAACAATGCTCGATGAATACAAGACTTCGGATCGATTTTGGGCGGAAGCAATCAACACCGCTTGCCATGCCACAAATCGACTCTACCTTCATCTACTACTAAAGAAGACTCCCTATGAGCTACTCACCGGTAACAAACCGAACGTTTCATATTTTCGAGTTTTCGGTTCTCCTTGCTACATTTTGAACAAGAAGCCCAGGACTTCAAAGTTTGCTTCGAAGTCCGATGGAGGTTTCTTGCTTGGTTATGATTCGAACACTTACGCCTATCGTGTTTTCAACAAGGCCTCCGGACTTGTTGAAGTGGCACGTGACGTAGTGTTCGATGAAACTAATGGCTCCCAAAAGGAGCAAGTTGATCAATGTGAATTAGGTAAAGAGGAAGCCCCCTATCAAACATTGAAGAGGATGGCTCTAGGCGAAGTACGACCACAAGAGTCATCGTCACAAATACAAGAGGAAAGTGAACCACAAGAGGAGATCAACAATTCAGGGGGAGCCTCGATACAAGACAAATCACAGGAATATGAACATGATCAACAAATCAACGAGGACAACAACTCAGGGGGAGAAGAAGATGATCACCAACATACGACCCCCCAAGTGCCACACCCAAGAGTACACCAATGCATTCAAAGGGATCATCCAATCGACAACATCATCGGCGACATCCAAAAGGGAGTAACCACTAGATCTCGTATAGCAAATTTTTGTGAACATTACTCGTTTGTCTCCTTTTTGGAACCCCGCAGGACTGAGGATGCATTGAAGGATCCGGACTGGGTGGTGGCAATGCAAGAAGAGTTGAACAATTTCAAGAGAAACGAGGTTTGGGAACTTGTGGAAAGACCCAATGCAAATATTGTGGGCACCAAGTGGGTCTTCCGCAACAAGCAAGACGAACACGGAGTGGTGACAAGAAACAAGGCACGACTTGTGGCCAAAGGTTACTCACAAGTCGAAGGTTTGGATTTCGATGAAGCCTTTGCTCCAGTAGCTAGGCTTGAATCAATTAGAATATTACTTGCATATGCTACTCACCATGATTTCAAGCTGTATCAAATGGACGTGAAAAGCGCCTTCCTCAACGGACCGATCAAGGAAGAGGTGTACGTGGAGCAACCACCCGGATTTGAAGACGAAGAGTTCCCCGACCACGTGTATAAACTGCGTAAGGCTCTCTATGGCCTCAAACAAGCTCCTAGAGCTTGGTATGAGTGTCTTAGAGATTTTTTAATTGATAATGGCTTTCAAATTGGCAAAGTAGATTATACACTATTCACGAAAAATCTGGATAATGATCTTTTTATTTGCCAAATCTATGTTGATGATATAATTTTTGGATCAACTAACCAATCTTTCTGTGAAGATTTTAGTAAAATTGTGACAGACAGATTTGAAATGTCAATGATGGGAGAATTGAAGTACTTCTTGGGATTCCAAGTGCGGCAACAAAGGGAAGGAACATTCATAAGCCAAACCAAGTACACACAGGACATCCTCAAGAAGTTTGGCATGGACAAGGCAAAGCCCATAAAGACTCCCATGGCAACGAATGGTCACTTGGATCTCAATGAAGATGGACCGAGCGTTGACCAAAAGGTATATCGCTCCATGATTGGATCTTTACTTTACTTATGTGCATCTAGGCCAGATATTATGTTGAGTGTATGTTTGTGTGCAAGATTTCAAGCCAACCCTAAGGAATGTCATTTGACAGCCGTAAAGAGAATCCTAAGATATTTAGTTCATACACCCAATCTTGGTCTTTGGTACCCAAAAGGCTCAAAATTCAATCTCATTGGATATTCCGATGCAGATTATGCCGGGTGCAAAGTTGATAGAAAAAACACTTCCGGCACTTGCCAATTCCTAGGAAGATCCTTAGTTTCTTGGTCATCCAAGAAACAGAATTCCATTGCATTATCCACAGCCGAAGCGGAGTATGTTGCAGCCGGGAGTTGTTGTGCACAACTCCTTTGGATGCGAAAAACTCTAAGGGATTACGGTTACAATATGAACCGTATTCCTCTTCTTTGTGATAATGAGAGTGCCATTAAAATAGCCCACAATCCAATTGAGCACTCCAGAACTAAACACATTGACATAAGACACCATTTCTTGAGAGACCATTCCATGAAAGGAGACATATCCATCTCTCATGTCAACACCCAAAAACAATTGGCCGACATATTCACCAAGCCACTTGATGAAAAACTTTTTTGCGAACTCCGAAATGAGCTAAACATTCTTGATTCTCGGAGTGTGGCTTGAAAAGTTGCATACCTGTATGATTGCTTCAAAATATTGATTGAATTGTGAAAATTATCCCTCCCCATTTTTTTTCTCGAAAAACTATGTCAATTATTAGATCTTGATGAATTTTTTATCATAGTATGATTGTTGTTTGCTTACTGGTCAAATTCATCAAGATTATTTGAATTGTTTTGCCTCTCTACTCTCAATTATTGGACCTTCAAATATATATGAAGGGCTATGCAATTCTTTCCTGGTGACCACAGACAAGTCCGTGGTTACCCGGACTAGTCCGCCCTTGCAGACTAGTCCGCAGAGTGCCGGGTAGGCCGGACTAGTCCGACAGACCACGGACTAGTCCGATATAGGTCCCTGGATGACTTCGGACTAGTCCGGTCATGTCCGGACTTGTCCGATTTTTCGTGTCCATAACCCTAGCCGCCACTAAACCCTAATCCCTTCACCCCACACTCGCCCCCAAGCTTTCTCTCTCTTGCGCTCGAGCTCCCAAGGCGAATCCTTAATTCCTCCGTCGAAAAGCCTCAATCTTGGGCGGAGATCAAGCTTGAAGACTCGGGGATTGAAGCTAGCGGACAAGTCCGGCCTCCAACCCCCAAAATCTCAAGCTTCCTTTGATTTCTTGGTAAATTTTCCTCAAAACCCTAAGAAATCACAAATTTCTCTATTGCTTATCGTTTGGCCTAGCATTCTTCACTAGTTACATGTCTAGTTGATGTACTATGTGTATGCTAGACTAGTTTTACCTTAGGGATCAATTTTTGTCCAGACTGTTAGGTTTTTGCGGATGAACACCGGACTAGTCCGGTGCAGGTACGGACAAGTCCGGTCCCCCGGACTAGTCCGTGCCTGTACACCGGACAAGTCCGTTGTTTCTGAACCAAACCTAATTCTTTAATTCCCTAATGCCTTCCATTGCCATCTTACCTTACCAATACCTTGTATAACTTGTTCTTTCTCTTGATCACTCATTCTCAGATCATGTCGAGCTCCGACAACGAAATCTCCGATTTTGAGGCCGAGTTGGACCACGAGGTGGCACCTCGGTCCTCGGCGGGTCTTGGCAAGAAACGCCAAGAGAGACCCTCCGAGCCTGCTCCCTCACCTCCCCAGGTTCGGAGGAAAGTGTGTGCCAAGAAGCCCGCCTCGAAGGCTGCTACTCCTTCAAGTGGCCTTCGCCAAGCTAAAGGGAAGGGCAAGGGGGTTGCCACAGGGCCTGTTGGGCCCCTGAAGCTGCATACTCCCAGAGAAGGGGTCCGAGACCCCAATGAGGAAAGATTCAATGGCAAGGGCAGCGATGTGGCTATGAAGTTGAGAAGTGTTGATTGCTATGCAAGGCCCAAGCAAGCAGCGGATGGCAGGTTTTGGTCAAATTTCCATGCTGATTTCTACAAGCTGGTCTATTTACCGATGAAGACCCCAGTGGTGCGCAGTCAATGGATTGACTGGGCCCACCTTGAGAAGAGGAAATGTGCAGCTTTTGATGAAGTGATAGCAGCTGCAGAAAGACATGGGCTGAAGGATCTGTTTGCCTTCAGATATAATTGGAATGATGAAGTGATTGCACAATTCTATGCAACGTGCCACTTCTCAAGCGAAGACGAAGAAAGTGTGACTTGGATGACTCATGGATCCAAGTATTCTATTACTCAGGAAGAGTTTGCCCGCCTGCTGCACCTTGACTCTGAAGGACATGACCACCCCATTATCCACAACATTGGGGTCATTGAGAGGGATGGAATGAAGTTCATGTATGAGCCCACCTCCAAGTATGTCCCTCCCTCCACAAAGAATATGAAGCCTTTCTTTGTGGTCCTCAACAGAGTCATCAGGAAGACGATTGCCCCCAAGGATGGGGATGTAGGGAGTGTGCAAGGCTACCTCCAGACCCTGATGAGGGTCATTAGCAAGAAAAGGCAATTCGATGTTGCAGACTATATTTGGAATGATATGGTCAATATCTCAAGTACCCCCAACCAATCCTGTGTCTATGCCCCTTACTTGATGTTCATGATTGAGAAGGTCACAGGAATCGAGTTTGTGAAGGATGTGGAGCACACTCCACTGAGGCCTCAGAAGCCTCAGTCAGTGAGTGTCCAGGCTGCTCCATCGCCGGCCTCAAGCCCCGAGGCACCGGCAAGGCAAGAAGAAGCTGCTAGGGCTACTCTTCCCTCCAGGGAAGCCCCTCAGAAAGGATCCGCCAGTGGGATCCTCAAGTACTTGGCTGCAATTTTCTCCTCATGCAAGAAAACTGAAGTGAAGCTTCACAAGCTAAATCAGAAGAGGAAGGAGAACATGAGATACATAAAAGCCAATGTGAAGCAGCTGAGTGAGAAGCTGGAGATCAACCCAATTGGATCTCCAGTACTTTCTGAAGATTCTGATCCGGACATCACCGAGCTCAGCCCCTTGACTCCCTCCGAGCTTGCCTATTTTGGCATTGGGGGCTCGAGCAGCTCCGCTCCTCCTCCTACCTCTCAACCTCGTCAAGCGGAAAGCGATGAAGACGATGAAGACGACGAGAGGACTGACAGCGAAGAGTGAAGCCCTAGGACCTTCCTCTCTCTCTTTTTGGTGTCTTGATGCCAAAGGGGGAGAGATTGAGGGGGAGTCTCTAGTCTTAGCTTTAGCTGCATAGGATGCGAGGAGAGAGCTCTCTCTATTTTTTTTAATTGTGATTGCATTTGCTTAACTCTATTTTCATATCATGTTTGGTCCTGTTATGAAATGCTCTATTAATTTGCAAGTGTGTGATGAAATCTGAGTTTTTGCCCTTGAAGTGCCATATTCACTTGATATTAGTTGATAAATGCAAATTCGATCATTCTTAATGCACTCATGCTCTTAGTATGCATCCCACCATAAAGAATGCACATATGAATAATTATCTTGTTGCTTGATGTATTTTTGAGTCATATGTGCATACTTTATGAAAATCTCATTTTATACCTCATTTTGTGAAATCTCAATTGGTTGTCATCAATCACCAAAAAGGGGGAGATTGAAAGTGCATCTAGGACTCCCTTATGGGTTTTGGATGATTTATGACAAGCAATTGGGATCCTAATCCTTTTGTTGAGATGAATGCAGGAAAATGATGAAAAATGAGCAAAGTACCAAAAAGAGGGAAATTGAGAAGGAAAATGAATTTGAGCTCAAGGAGAAGAAATTAGTAGTTTAGTATGCATGGAGTGTGTTAAGGAAACACACCCAAGAGCTCAATCTCATTTAATCACACACACACAATGCACAAAGCTATACAGGACCGGACTAGTCCGATATCAGCCGGACTAGTCCGATATCACATTCTGCACCAGATCGGACAAGTCCGGTCACCACCGGACTAGTCCGATATTCTTTCTGTTCCACTTCGGACTAGTCCTCCTCAATGCGGACTAGTCCTTATCAATGCACAAGTCACACAAAATCGGACCAGTCCGTTGTGACCCGGACTAGTCCGATATTCATTCTGATCCACTTCGGACAAGTCCGGTGTCCACACGGACTAGTCCGATATACACCCTGATCTAAATCGGACAAGTCCTCCAAGTGCGGACTTGTCATCCTAAACACTTAGGGTTTCATATGTCCGGACAAGTCCGATGACAATCGGACTAGTCCGAAGCTTTCAAGTAGCGAAATCGGACAAGTCCGTTTTGAACCGGACTAGTCCGAGATTCCTGGACACTTAGGGTTTGCTTCACACAGCACACCGGACTAGTCCGGTCACCACCACGGACTAGTCCGATCTTTCTGAACCCTAACGGTAACTTCTAGAAACCCCATATAAATAGAGGTGCACGGCCCACTTTCACCATCTCTGGAACCCTAGCGCCGTCACACCTCCCAAGAGACTCAAAAACCATCTCTCTCCACGAAATTAAGTGCAAAATCAATCAATCCATTGAAGATCACTTGTAGATCATTGGAGAGGCACTTGGCACACGATTGAGCTCTTGGTTTGAATCTCTAACACACTCTTGCATCTCAATTTGTATATTTCGAAGTGTGTTATTGGTGGTCTTGAAACTTGTAATCAAGGGAGCTCTCAACTTGTGAGATCGCCCCTTCAACTTGGTGATTTACCCCTGTGTGTTTAGTGCAAGAGGATTGGCCTTCATGGCGATCCGACGAGGGAAGGGTTGGTGAAGACCCGGTCCTTTTGTGGGCTCCTCAACGTGAACGTAGGTTGCCTTCGTGGTAACCGAACCACGGGATAAATCTTGTGTCTTGTTCGTTTGTGTTCATCATTCTAGTTGATCAACATTATCTAGGGTTTGATTCATCTTGTTGAATTTAAGTTAAATAGTTGAACAACAATAATACTTGCAATAGAACTTGACATACAATCATTGAACTGTTATTGAAGTTTATATTTCCGCTGCAAACGTCAACGAAACAATCAAATTGACCTAACTTGATCAACCTAGTCCGTGAAATCCGGACTAGTCCGCACTTTACCGGACTAGTCCGATATATCTGGTTTTGACCTTGTTGTTGAAGTGCTACAGGAACCGAGAAAATTCAAGAAGGCCTATTCACCCCCCCTCTAGGCCTACATTCAGTTTCTACGACCACTTTCTTAATTAACATTAAACCATTGTCTACCCTTAAAGGTGGAATTCCCTTTGAGCGCGCCTTACAGGCAAGATGCCTGATTACACCAGTCTTCATCTCTTTGGCTGTGTGTGCTATGTGTTGCTTGCACCACGTGAGCGCACTAAGTTGAATGCTCAGTCTGTTGAGTGTGTTTTCTTAAGCTACAGCTCGAAGCATAAGGGATATTGTTGTTGGGATCCGGTTGGTCGACGAATGAGAATTTCATGGGACGTTGTTTTTGATGAGACATGTCCTTTCAATCCCCGACCATCTTCTGATACTTCTTCTGTATCGGTGATTGATCCTATTTCCTTCCTTTTCCTTCCTGATACTCCAGTTGTGAGTGTTTCTCCCTCACACTCAGTACCTCCATCCATGACCTCCTCTTCTTCGGAACCTTCTTCGATGGTTCCTGATTATGCTTTGAAGGCTCCAGTGATGCAAGTCTATACTCGACGAGTTGTGCCTCCTACAGATGTGCCATCTTCTTCTGATGAGCCGTCTACTCCAGTTGAGTCATCTGATGTCTCAGCTTCTCCAACTTAGTCTGACTCTCCGGATACGCCTTCTTCTCCTGAGGAAACATCTCCTTCTGATGATTCTTCTCCTGAGCAGCCCCTTGGACGAGGTCATCGTTCTCGCCAGCCTCCTGATCGGTACTCTCCTTCTAGCTTTGCTTCTACTGCTTTTCCTGAGCCGGCTATGTTCGTGATGTTGTTCCTCATCAGGAATGGCAGCATGCGATGGCTGAGGAGATTGCTGCTCTCGAGCTCACCGGCACGTGGGAACTTGTGCCCTGTCCCCCACGTGTTCGGCCCATCACCTGTAAGTGTGTTTATAAGGTTAAGACCCGCTCGGATGGTTCACTTGAGCGATACAAGGCTCGATTAGTTGCCCGTGGCTTCCAGCAGGAACATGGTCGTGACTATGATGAGACCTTTGCTCCTGTCGCTCACATGACCACAGTTCGTACTCTGCTTGTTGTGGCCTCTGTTTGTGATTGGTCCATCTCTCAGCTTGATGTAAAGAATGCTTTTCTTAATGGAGAGCTGCGTGAGGAGGTTTATATGCAGCCACCACCTTGGTATTCTATTCCTGAGGGTATGGTTTGTCGCCTTTGGTGTTCTCTTTATGGCCTTAAGCAGGCTCCTCGTGCTTGGTTTCAGCGCTTTGCGTCTGTGGTCACTGCTGCTGGTTTCTCTGCCAGTGCTCATGATCCAGCGCTTTTTGTGCATACTTCGTCATGTGGCCTCACTCTTCTTCTTCTCTATGTTGATGACATGATCATCACCGGAGATGATTCAGAGTACATAGCCTTTGTGAAGGCCCGTCTCAGTGAGCAGTTTCTTATGTCCGATCTTGGTCGTCTTCGCTATTTTCTTGGGATTGAGGTTTCCTCCTCTTCTGAGGGAATTTATCTGTCTCAAGAAAAGTACATTCAGGATCTTCTTGATTGGGCTTCTCTTACTGATCACCGGACCGTTGAGACTCCCATGGAACTCAATGTCCATCTTCGGGCTACTCATAGTGAGCCTCTTGATGATCCTACTCGTTACCGTCATATTGTAGGGAGTCTCGTATACCTTGGTGTCACTCATCCTGATATCTCATATTCTGTTCACATTCTGAGTCAGTTTGTTTTTGCTCCCACCCAGGTTCACTACAGTCACTTGCTTCTTGTCTTGCGTTATCTTCGTGGGACTATCTCTAGAGGGTTGTTCTTCTCACGCTCTAGCTCTCTACAGCTCAAAGCATATTCTGATGCTACTTGGGCTAGTGATCCCTCTGACCGTCGATCTCTTTCTGCCTATTATGTTTTTCTTGGTGGTTCCCTCATTGCTTGGAAGACTAAAAAACAGGTAGCAGTTTCTCGTTCGAGTGCAGAGGCTGAGTTGCGTGCTATGGCTCTTGTGAGTGCAGAGGTGACCTGGTTACGGTGGTTGAGGATTTTGGTGTTTCTATTGGTATGCCGACTACCCTTTTATCTGACAGTACAGGTGCTATCAGTATTGCTCGTGATCCGGTCAAGCATGAGCTTACCAAGCATATTGGTGTTGATGCTTCTTATACACGAGCGCAGGTACAAGATGGTGTTGTTGATCTTCAGTATGTACCTTCAGAGCTTCAGCTAGCTGATTTCTTCACGAAGGCACAGACCAGAGCTCAGTATTGTTTTTATCTCTCCAAACTCAGTGTTCGTGACACATCTTGAGTTTGAGGGGGGTGTTAGAGGTGTAGGGGCGTGTTTTATATTTTCTATTTTGCATAAAGGATTTTATATTTATTGACCATCCCTGTACATCTATTTATAGAGGCCTCCAGCCTCCTGAATAATATAAGCCTCATTCATAACAGCCTCTTCACTCTTCAGCTACGCATGGCACAATCTTCAGCCAGGATGTCAATAGGAATTTGCTGCACGTGTGCATAAACACTACAAAATACAATCATAAAAAAGTAGGTATCTAAGGCCAAAATTGTTCCAACTACAACCATCGATAGCTGAAATCAACATCCTAGCACATGACCTTACGGATAAGTTACAAAAGTTCTTACGTCTGAATAATGTGTTAGACATGAGAGCAGGGGTCAGCAAGAGCTGTAATCTCTAGAAAAAAGGCGCTATTGCAATCGCTTTCTCTTGTCAAACTTCAGATCCTCATCAAATATAAGAACGTCATCATTGTCATCTTCGACAACCTGTGCGCTACTGAAAACAACCTCTGTAGGAATCTGGTCAGCATCAAATATTTCACTCAGCTTGCGCCCGACTCTAGGTTTCCCAGCTGCATCCTCAGCAGTATCATCAACATTGTCTCCACTTGATGAAGATGGAATTGTTCTTCTCACACCGTTATTGATTATTTGCAATGAAGTTCCATTGAAAGATATGCAAAAATATTATATCAGATATACCTAAAGTACATTAAAAGATCGTCAGATATTCAAACAAGCGAACATTACAAGGTTTCTACAAATTGGAACCATTAAAGGCATAGATTAAGTACAAAATGAGAAAGGTTATCTACCTGTGTTTGATGTTAATGCTGCATTTTAACTCCTGCAAGAAATCATCAACAGTATGCTTGGTACCATTGACAACTGGAGCTGGCAGGTCAGCCAAGACGTTGCAATAACGGACCATTAGTAAGCAGGTTGTGAATCTAACAAAGGGCTAAAACTTCAAAAATGCATGTTATAGATCATATAGACTACATTCTAAAACGGAACAAACAAGGGGGCTCAGGAGCTATAGGATGACATCACCTTCTCAAGCTTTACAGAATAATTTGCAGCCTCATCCTCCTCTAAATCATCACCAACTTCAAAAACAAGTGTTGAGCCGATCATTACTGAGGGAGGTTCATTCCAAGTTTGCTTATAATAACCTTGTCAATGACTTCCCTGAGATTTGTGGTTTTAGTGTTAACCTCGAGAATAAGAGGAGTTTGTTGTGTTGTGTTTTTATTCATGTGAGCACCATGAAACTGATAAAACACAATAATAGCATATGACTAGACAGGTGCAAAATACCTATGAACAGACATAACATGATTTATTAGGCTCAAAGGGCTCTACAGGCATTAAGAGCATCTTCCTTGAAGGATGTTCAAGGCTATATGTCATTCTGTAAAATATGAAACAATTAATTTACAACTTTTTCCAGCCAACACGTAACCCAAAGAAAAGCTAAAACAACCAAACAATATATGGCAATAACCTATAATAGAGTGTCAAAGAGGGAAAGAAATATGTTACGAGTATACAAAATAAAACTCTTTGAAAAATATTATGCACTTGGAATGGACAACAAAACCTGAATGGAAATTGGTAACACAAAAATATAATGTGGTCACCTATAATTATGATCATCATTCTTGAGCACTTTGATTGCTTCAATAACAATCAACCCAGCTATTACAGCATTGGTTGTTGTAACAGCATGGACTATGTTCCCAGCAATACCTTTAGCATCAAAAAGGCTATGCAGTGGTATTCCAAAAGAGGAAGCTCTGATATTGGCTGCAGCAGTAACAAACTCGACAGCCAGCTGGTCATCCTTATCAAAAATAAGGTTCCCTACATCCTGATAAACAGGAAATCTGGATCATCTCAACAATAAGACTTTTATAGGCTATAGAACTTGGAACAAAATGTATAAGAAGCTTCTTTCTTTTCTCCAAAAATAATTTTAAAGCCTCTAGGAATATTTTTGAATTTCTGCAAGATTCCATATCTCTTGTGGATTTTGAAGACCTATAGATGCCATAGCAGATGATTCCTGATTTGTGAGCGGTACATACAATTCATAAGTAGCTGTATATAATTAGAAGGAAAATATCAGAGGGAGTATTATCATAGGGAAAAATCATATGTACAAAATAAATCTATCAGAGGTAGTTGTTTTCTTGTGTATCTGCAAGTCATACAGATTGAAATTTTATTCTAGGCGACATACAATACTCCCTCTGGTTGAAAGATTTCCCTCTGATACTTTCAATCTGTATTTTCTAGGCGACATACAATACTCCCTCTGATAGTATTTCCATCTGTATCACTTACACATACACAAGAAAATGACTCCCTCTGATAATACCGACTCAGAAGGAAAAATCAGAGGGAGTATTATCATGGAAGCTAGGCCATACCACAAGACTCCAAACTGAAAATGAGCTGAAAAGGGACGTCACCCCCATCTGCGACAGAGTATTAATCGCGAAATACCAACCAGGAATCCGGCGACAAAAAGCTGCTAAGCGCGGCAGCGACTATGATCGGTGAGCAAATGGGAGATCGATCCATGCATCCAGAAGCAACCAAAAATGGCACCCAAAACAACGGCAAAGCAGATGAAAAGAGGAGTCTCACCATCTTCACCATGAACCAGTGAGGTCGCCAGCAGCGGGAGGATGAGGGAGATTAGAAAACCTAGAATCGAGCTCTTGGATCTCCGGCTCCCTTGCATGCGCAAACGCCAAATCAGAGAGGAAGAAACCTAGAATCTGGAGGCAGTCGTAGGGTGGACGATCGATGGCGGAGACCGTGAATGTGGGGAGGAACGGCGGCGGCGTCGGCGGTCGTGCGGATGGATCGGTAGTGGGGGGCGTGCGTAAGTTTCCAGGGAAATCGTGGGCCGTGGCGGCGGGGGCGGCACGGGTGAACCGGGATGGACCGAGAGCTGGCTAGACTGGACCAGAGCAGTACTCGTGCGGGGGAAGCGGGATGGACCGAAATCTGGCTATGGATCGGAATCATCGCTGGTTACGGTGGGCCGGATCAGCGACTTGGCTACAAAATGCACAATTCTGTAGCTACGTATAATATATATGTTCTATATATATATATATATATATATATATATTTCTGTAAAAACTTCTGAAAATATTGTTAAAACATGAAAAAAGCATATCATTTAAATATTATATTCATTTTCATATAAAACCTCTGTGGGAAAAATAAGAAAACGGACATTATCTTGCATTTTCATTGCCTCATTAAAACTTATCGTGAGAAAACTTATAAAAGTAAAACTCGCATAAGAAAAAGACATCGACACATTTAGAAAATGTGAAGTATGGTAGGGACTTAGTGAATAGATCAGCTAAATTATCACACAAATTTGTTTATTGAGGACTAATTTCTCCATTCACTTGATGTTCATGTGGGTAAAAGAGTTTAAGTGCTATGTGTTTAGTGACATTAGTTTTCACATAAACTGACTGCATCTGAGCAATGCAAGCTGCATTATCTTCATAGATAATGGTAGGTGACTCAATTGGTCCAATGCCACATGAGACAAATGTGATTAATCACTCTACGTAGCCATGCACATTCACGTGCGACTTCATATGATGCTATAATTTCAGAGTGATTTGAAGACGTAGCAATTAAAGTCTGTTTAGAAGACTTACATAATATTGTCGTATGTCCATGTAAAAACACGAATCCTGTCTAGGATTTACCATTATGTAGGTTACTTAATTATCCAGCATTGGCATAGCCAGTGGGGTTAAGATCTTGGTTTTTTTTTGAAAGAAAAGACCTAGATCTGTTGTGTCTTTAAGATATCTAAAAATATCTTTAACTCTTTTCCAATGACGTATGGTTGGAGCGGCATTGTATCTTGCTAGTAGATTTATTGCAAATGCAATATTGGGTCTTGTATTATTTGCAAGATACATAAGTGCTTCAATGACACTTAGATATGGGAATTCCAGAACCCAATACCTCTTCTCCTTCTTGGCGTGGCCAAAATGGATATGTATCCTTTTCTAAGACTCTAACTATCATAGAAGTTTTAGATGGATAGGCTTTATCCATATTGAATTTCTCCAATACTTTTAAGACATAAGTCAATTGATGTACGAGAATGCCCGAATGAAGGTGCTCCAGTTGTAAACCTAAGCAAAATTTAGTTTTATTGTAATCATTACATGTTTAACATTAATCCACATAAGAAGGAATGAGTTTAAAATGAATTAGAAGCAAAACCGCACTCAAAAGTTCTGAGGAGTGCGGACTAGTCTGTTTTTTGTGCGGACTAGTCCGATTTCTCTCTGACCTCCCTCGGACATATCCGTTTTCGCTGCGGGCTAGTCCGTTTTTCTCTCTGCACAACTTTCAGACTTGTCCGATCCATTGCGGACTAGTCCGGTCATCCCAAACTTGAAATTTCACCAAGTCCCTAGACTTGTCCGGACTTGTCCGACATCTACCAGACTTGTCCAATTCCCCTCTGACTAAAATTGTACTTGTCCGGTTTTGGCCAGACTTGTCTGTTTTTCCTCTGACTAAGTTCGGACTTGTCCGATGTCCAGTCCGGACTTGTACGTTTTCGCTTCTGTCAATCTTTGGACAAGTCTGGCCAAAACCGGACAAATACAATTTTAGTCTTCGTACTTGTCTGATGTCCAGTCCGGACTTGTCCGTTTTCGCTTCTGTCAATCTTCGGACTAGTCTGGCCTTGTGCGGAATTGTCTGATAAATCGTGATTCCCAGTTGATCTTCTGTTCTACGACTTGTTTTTGGGTTTTACCTTAAGTGGGCCTAAGGACGTCGTGTCTAACTCTTTTTGGAGCCCATGTGGGACCCCACACCGGCTTCCACCCACCCCAAACTCGAATTCATTGAAACCCCAACTCTCCACCTCTATACAAACAACCTCCTTGTGTGATGTGTGCCAACGAGTGAAGGCGGAACATCAAAGGCCAGCCAGATTATTGCAGCCATTGAAGATTCCAGAATGGAAGTCGGAAGAAATCGGGATGGACTTTATAGTTGGTTTACCATGTACCCAGTCCGGTTATGACTCAGTTTGGGTTATTGTGGACCGTTTGACCAAGTCAGCTCACTTTATTCCTGTCAAGACCACCTTTAATGGGGAGAAGTTGGCTGAACTGTATATGGGGAAAATAGTATGTTTCCATGGAGTTCCGAAGAAAATAGTATCGGATAGAGGTTCTCAATTTACCTCTAGGTTTTGGCAGAAATTGCACAAAGCATTGGCAACAAGGTTGAATTTCATCTCAGCATATCACCCTCAAATGGATAGACAAACTAAGAGGACCAATTAGATTTTAGAGGATATGCTAAGGGCTTGTGCTTTAAAGCATGGAAGGAGTTGGGACAAGAGCTTGCCATATGCAGAATTCTCACATAACAATAGTTACCAAGCAAGCTTGAAAATGTCACCCTATGAAGCACTATATGGGAGGAAGTGTAGGGCACCTTTGTTTTGGAATGAGACCGGAGAGAACAGGATATTTGGACCTGGTATGTTGCAAGAAGCTGAAAGACAAGTCCAGATTATTCGTGAAAACTTGAGGGCTGTTCAATCAAGGCAAAAAGGCTATGCGGACAATAGGAGAAGGAAGCTAGCCTTTGAAGTGGGAGACTTCGTATATCTCAAAGTATCACCCATGATAGGTCATAAGAGGTTTAACATAAGAGGCAAGCTAGCACCTCGATACATTGGGCCATTCAAGATTTTGGACAAAAGAGGAGAAGTAGCATATAAGTTGGAGATGTCAGCTCACTTATCAGATGTGCATGATGTCCTTCATGTTTCCCAGCTCAAGAAGTGCTTGAGGGTACCAGAAGAACAAGTGTCAATGGAAGAATTGGAATTAGAGGCAGATTTGACGTATGCCGAGCAACCGGTCAAGATCTTGGAAACTAAGGAGAGGGTCACAAGAAACATGGTCATCAAATGGTGTAAAGATCAATGGAAGCATCACACAGAATCAGAGGCAACTTGGGAACTGCAAGATGATCTCAAGAAGGAATTTCCCTATGTTTTCTCTTTCGCATCGAATCTCGAGGGCGAGATTCATTTTAAGGGGGTAGGTTTGTAACACCCTCATTTTCATGCATCATGCCATGCATCCACCATTATACATGTTTAACATTAATCTACATAAAAAGGAATGAGTTTAAAATGAATTAGAAGCAAAACCGCACTCAAAAGTTCTTAGAAATGCGGACTAGTCCGTTTTTGGTGCGGACTAGTCTAATTTCTCTCTGACCTCCCTCGGACATGTCCATTTTCACTGCAGACTAGTCCGTTTTTCTCTCTGTACAACTTTCAAACTTGTCTGGTCCATTGTGGACTAGTCCGGTCATCCCAACCCTGAAATTTTGGCAAGACCCTAGACTTGTCTGGACTTGTCCGACATCTAGCGGACTTGTCCATTTCCCCTCTGACTAAAATCGGACTTGTCCGCTTTTGGCCAGACTTGTCTGTTTTTCTTCTGACTAAGTTCGGACTTGTCTGATGTCCAGTTCGGACTTGTCCGTTTTCGCCTCTATCAATCTTCGAACAAGTTCAGCCTTGTGCGGACTTGTCCCGTAAATCGCGATTCCCAGTTGATCTTCTATTTCACGACTTGTTTTTGGGTTTTACCTTAAGTGGGCCTAAGGACGTCGTGTCTAACTCTTTTTGGAGCCCATGTGGGACCCCACACCGGCCTCCACCCACCCCAAACTTGAATTCATTGAAACCCTAACTCTCCACCTCTATATAAACAACCCCACCCCTCAACCTTGCATCCTTTTGCCTCAATTGAAAGACCACAAACCCGAGTTCATGGAGAGCCACCATCGAGGAGGGAGAAGGAGATCCCGAGCAAGAAGAAGAAGAGGAGGAAACAAAAGAGGATTAAGTGATCAATATCTCCATCGAGTTTTCGTCCTTCATCACCAATTCACCTTCAAGTTCTCTTCATCAACCCTAGATCGTCAAGATCCAAGTATTACCTCCAAAACCCTTGATTCATTAGAGTTCTAAACACCTGGTATACCTTCTACTTCATTTTTCTCACGTGAATTCAACCCCGTTTCTCCAAATTCACGTCGATCTAGAAAACCCTAATCCGCTGTTTCTGCGAAGGGCGGACTAGTCCGGCCCTACAGCGGACTAGTCCAGTTTTGTTGTATGTTTTCTGCTGAATTAATTCTAAATTGATCGAATCAATTCCAAACCTATCCAAACTTGTTAAAAACAATTAGAACTAGTTAGTAAACATCATTAACAACTCATTAACTAGTTTTTCTTTGCATTTGCATTAATCATGCATGTCATGTCATATTGAGTAATATATGTGCACTTATTGATTGCAATTCTTGTCTTGTATGTTGATTGCGCGGTTTAGATGGATTTGCACTAGAGAGTGCTACGGAGGACCTACAGCACCAGGAATTTGAAGACTTTGACCCTAATCAAACCCAAGAGCAAGTCAAGTGTCCTTGAACATATTGATCCTGTTTCTAAAATAAATGTTTTGTTTGCAAAACTGCATGCTTGTGTCAATTTGATGGGAATCCTATGATAGGAAGTTTACTAGCTTTGTTTGACCATCATTGTCAGCTGGAATACATGGTAGAGAGTCGGGAAGGTTCTTTACCTTTGCTTCACTTAATTAATCGAGATGAGAGAACAACTATAACATTTAATCATGCATTAATGGGATTATGGTTAATATGAATTGGTTCATGTGGTATGGTAATGGGTGATCTAAGCAAGCATGGTATGATGATGGGTTGGATGTTATGGTGGTTTTGCTTGCTTTAGATCTAAGGACTAGTTTGTGCAGCAACCATCCTGGATTTACAGTGCCACCACGAGGCCAAGTATGGGTGTGGCGTAGCTGATTAATTAGGGTATTGCTAGTATTGCGTTGATCATTTGGCGCTCCGGGAAAGGGGAGTCGCATTGGGTTTGGATTTGAGACGGGACACCCTGGGATCCGAATGGCACAAGAGGGGGCCCTTGGTTAAAAATGTGATCAGTAGGAGACATCGCCACCGGTGAAACCTCAGTGGGTCCGTACATGCTAGTAGTCCATTTGTAAAGGTTATTTTGTGATCTCTTGGCCACACACTGACGGAAGTGTGAGACGACATAATAGAGGTTCTAGTCACTGAAAGGTGATGAAATCACAAACACATGGGTAAAGTGGTACAACCTCTGCAGAGTGTCTTAAAACTATCATGATAGTCGTGCTCCCGGTTATGAGCAACCTGGACCCTCACATGATTAGAGAAAATTTGGGATTTGGGATGGTTTGGTAATGGTTATGGTTGATAATATGGTTATGGCTGGTTATGGAATGAATTATGGCATTGGATATGGTTAATGGTAATGGTGATGGATATGGAATGTAGACTTATACTATGGTAGTTATTGTGGTTTATGATGGGTTTACTTCACATACGTATAATATACTGCTTTTCAAATGTTTTAATATACTTTTTAGCACTTAGCCTTTATTATATTCATCATTTGAATCAGCTACATGTAATACTTTCCACATTTGCTGAGTACGACATGTACTCACCCTTGCAATTCATCCCACCAACAGTTGCAAGTTAGGATTGGGAGTATGACGTTGATAATGCAGAGTTATAGGTCGTGTCTGCCGTCAGCTTCGCATGTGGTGTTGATTGGAGTTGCGCCATATATCCCTTTTGCTTAGTTTGCTTAATTAGTTTATTTCTGTTGCATTAGTTCAAACTTGTCATTAATAATCATTAGCGCTTGTATTCAAGGATATTCTCAATTCTGTAATAAAAGTGCTTATTTAATATTGTTTTGTGGTTATTTTCTATATATCCTTTTGTGAATGCACTCGTGTATGTGTGTTGAACGTCCTGGGCACACATATGCGTTCACGTGGTTCACGTTCGGAACCGGGTGTCACAAAATGGTATTAGAGCCACAGGTTGACCGTAGGATGCATCCTTGATAGAATGGACACTTTAGAGCACATAGGAGCACTTAGGAATCGATGAGTTTTTGCTTGGTGTGTTTTTGTTATGTATTGCTGCTTGTGTGCTTAGTAGGGACAATAGGAGAAGGAAACTAGCATTTGAAGTGGGAGACTTTGTATATCTCAAAGTATCACCCGCGATAGGTCATAAGAGGTTTAACATAAGAGGCAAGCTAGCACCTCGATACATTGGGCCATTCAAGATTTTGGACAAAAGAGGAGAAGTAGCTTATAAGTTGGAGATGCCAGCTCACTTATCAGATGTGCATGATGTCCTTCATGTTTCCCAGCTCAATAAGTGCTTGAGGGTACCAGAAGAACAAGTGTCAATGGAAGAATTGGAATTAGAGGCAGATTTGACGTATGCCGAGCAACCGGTCAAGATCTTGGAAACTAAGGAGAGGGTCACAAGAAACATGGTCATCAAATGGTGTAAAGATCAATGGAAGCATCACACAGAATCAGAGGCAACTTGGGAACTGCAAGATGATCTCAAGAAGGAATTTCCCTATGTTTTCTCTTCCGCATCGAATCTCGAGGGCGAGATTCATTTTAAGGGGGTAGGTTTGTAACACCCTCATTTTCATGCATCATGCCATGCATCCACCATTATACATGTTTAACATTAATCTACATAAAAAGGAATGAGTTTAAAATGAATTAGAAGCAAAACCGCACTCAAAAGTTCTCAGAAATGCGGACTAGTCCGTTTTTGGTGCGGACTAGTCTGATTTCTCTCGTACCTCCCTCGACATGTCCATTTTCACTGCGGACTAGTCCGTTTTTCTCTCTGTACAACTTTCAAACTTGTCTGGTCCATTGTGGACTAGTCCGGTCATCCCAACCCTGAAATTTTGGCAAGACCCTAGACTTGTCTGGACTTGTCCGACATCTAGCGAACTTGTCCGTTTCCCCTCTGACTAAAATCGGACTTGTCCGGTTTTGGCCAGACTTGTCTGTTTTTCTTCTGACTAAGTTTGGACTTGTCTGATGTCCAGTCCGGACTTGTCCGTTTTCGCCTCTATCAATCTTCGAACAAGTTCAGCCTTGTGCGGACTTGTCCCGTAAATCGCAATTCCCAGTTGATCTTCTGTTTCACGACTTGTTTTTGGGTTTTACCTTAAGTGGGCCTAAGGACGTCGTGTCTAACTCTTTTTGGAGCCCATGTGGGACCCCACACCGGCCTCCACCCACCCCAAACTTGAATTCATTGAAACCCTAACTCTTCACCTCTATATAAACAACCCCACCCCTCAACCTTGCATCCTTTTGCCTCATTTAAAAGACCACAAAACCTAGTTCATGGAGAGCCACCATCAAGGAAGGAGAAGGAGATCCCGAGCAAGAAGAAGAATAGGAGGAAACGAAAGAGGATTAAGTGATCAAGATCTCCATCGAGCTTTCGTCCTTCATCAATAATTCACCTTCAAGTTCTCTTCATCAACCCTAGATCGTCAAGATCCAAGTGTTGCCTCCAAAACCCTTGATTCATTAGAGTTCTAAACACCTGGTGTACCTTCTACTTCATTTTTCTCACGTATTCAACCCCATTTCTCCAAATTCACGTCGATCTAGAAAACCCTAATCCGTTGTTTCTACGAAGGGCGGACTAGTCCGGCCCTACAGCGGACTAGTCCGGTTTTGCTGTATGTTTTCTGCTAAATTAATTCTAAATTGATTCGAATCAATTCCAAACCTGTCCAAACTTGTTAAAAACTATTAGAACTAGTTAGTAAACATCATTAACAACACATTAACTAGTTTCGCTTCGCATTTGCATTAATCATGCATGTCATGTCATATTGAGTAATATATGTGCACTTATTGATTGCAATTCTTGTTTTATATGTTTATTGCGCGGTTTAGATGGGTTTGTTCTAGAGAGTGCTGTGGAGGACCTCCAACACCAGGAATTTGAAGACTTTGACCCTAATCAAGCCCATGAGCAAGATAAGTGTCCTTGAACATATTGATCCTGTTTCTAAAATGAATGTTTTGTTTGCAAAACTGCATGCTTGTGTTAATTTGATGGGAATCCTATGATAGGAAGTTTACTAGCTTTGTTTGACCATCCTTGTCACCTGGAATTCATGGTAGAGAGTCGGGAAGGGCTTTTTACCTTCGCTTCGCTTAATTAATTGGGATGGGAGAACAACTATACCATTTAATCATGCATTAATGAGATTATGGTTAATATGAACTGGTTAATGTGATATGGTAATAGGTGATCTAAGCAAGCACGGTATGAGGATGGGTTGGATGTTATGGTGGTTTCGCTTGCTTTAGATCTAAGGACCAGTTTGTGGAGCGACCATCCAGGATTTACAGTGCCACCACGAGGCCAAGTATGGGTGCGGTGTAGCTGATTAATTAGGGTATTGCTAGTATTGCATGGATCATTTGGCACACTAGGAAAGAGGAGTCGGATTGGGTTTCGATTTGAGGCAGGACTCCCTGGGATCCGAATGGCACAAGAGGGGGCCCTTGGTTGAAGATGTGCTCAGTTGGAGACATCGCCGCCGGTGAAACCTTAATGGGTCCGTACATGCTAGTAGTCCCTTTGTAAAGGCTATTTTGTGATCTCTTGGTCACACACCTGACAGAAGTGTGAGACGGCATAATAGAGGTTCTAGTCACTGAAAGGTGATGAAATTACAAACACATGGGTAAAGTGGTACAACCTCTGCAGAGTGTCTTAAAACTATCATGATAGTCGTGCTCCCGATTATGAGAAACCTGGACCCTCACATGATTTGGGATGGTTTGGTAATGGTTATGGTTGATAATATGGTTATGGCTGGTTATGGAATGAATTATGGCATTGGATATGGTTAATGGTAATGGATACGGAATGTAGACTTATAATATGGTAGTTATTTTTGTTTATGATGGGTTTACTTCACATACGTATAATATATTGCTTTTCAAATGTTTTAATGTACTTTTTAGCACTTAGCCTTTATTATATTCGTCATTTGAATCAACTATATGTCACACTTTCCACACTTCTTGAGTACGACATGTACTCACCCTTGCGATTCCCCCCACCAACAGTTGCAGGTCAGGATTGGGAGTATGACGTTGATAATGCGGAGTTATAGGTCGTGTCTGCCGTCAGCTTTGCCTGTGGTGTTGATTGGAGTTGCGCCATATATCCCTTTTACTTAGTTTTTTTAATTAGTTCATTTCCACTGCATTAGTTCAAACTTTTCATTAATAATCAATAGAGCTTGTATTCAAGGATATTCTAAATTCTGTAATAAAATTGCTTATTTAATCTTGTTCTGTGGTAATTTTTTGTATATCCTTTTGTGAATGCACTCGTGTATGTGTGTTGAACGTCCTGGACACACATGCGTTCACTTGGTTCATGTTCGGAACCAGGTGTCACATTTACCAAAATCTTTCGTCTCGGATTCCATCTTTAGATGATTGCGAGCTTCATTAATGTCAACTTAGTGCCAATAATATTTAAATCATCAACATATACTGAAATAATGCAAAATCCAGTTAAGGATTTGCGAATGAAGACACAAGGACAATCATCATTCGTAGAGTAACCTTTGTTTAGAAGAAACTCTTTCAGTCGGTTATATCACATCCTTCCATATTGTTTTAAGCCATATAATTACTTGTTGAGCTTGACACGGTACATGTTGCGTCCTATGTTTTCTTTTGGTACAGGTATCCCATCAGGGACTTTCATGTATATTTTAGAATCTAGCGATCCATATAAATATGCAGTCACAACATCCATCAAGTGCATAGATGGATGCTTTTGTGTCGCTAGTGATATAAGATATCGGAAAGTTATTCTATTCATTATAGGAGAATATGTTCATTGAAATCGATGTCGAGTCTCTGCGTGAAACCTTGTGCAACTAGTCTTGCCTTGTATCTCACAACCTCATTGTTTTCATTCTGTTTCCGGGGGAAAACTCACTTGAACTCGACAGATAGTTCTAGGAGGTGTAGGTATTACAATACGAATAACTCTCTCTTTTTCAGTGAGTCAAGTTGTGCCTTGATAGCTTCCTTCCATTTGATCCAGTCCGAGCGTTGTTTACACTCTGCCATGATCTTAGGATCAGGATTATTGAGAAGTTTAGCTATCTTGGTTGAAAAATATGAGTTGACAACTGTTGTACTTCGGTTAAGCAATTCTCTGGAACTAGTATAGTTGATGGAAATTTCTTGTACCCCGTGAAACTCATCATGATTTCCCAACATGTAAGAATTAGAGTCTTCCGATCCTCCAGCTTGCTCTATAGTGCGCACTTGAGGACTGGATCTTGGATTTATCACATCCAGTTGGTGTCCATCAACATTTTGTTGACTTGCATTTACATGATTTGAGGAAGACTTTGTTCTCGTAGTCTTCGGACGCTTATTTGAAGCATTTTGCTGCTGATTTGCTCTCCCCCCTTTTTGGAGCTGGAGTGGTTTTTATTGGTACCTCCACTCTACAAGCTGCATTAACAGCAGGATTAAAGAGTTTGTGATACCTTTATAATCAGTAAACGTATTTGGCGGGTTACTAGCAATTCGATGTAACTTAATAATTTTCTGAACTTGAAGTTTAGTCTCCATTATACGTGGATCAAAGGTTAGGATGGATTTATCATCCCAATTAATTTCTCGGCTTTCATTGATAAATTTATTATCTCCCCCTAAAGCCAGAAAATGATCCCCATTGAAAATACAATCAGCAAACTGGGCCATGAATAAATCACCCGTTAAAGGCTCCAAATATTTTAAGATATACGGGGATTGAAATCCCACGTAGATCTCCAATTTTCCATAAGGGTCTATAGAGGTTTGCTTTGGTGGTGAAATTGGTGTGTACACTTCACATCCAAATCTCCACAGATGGGAGATATTTGATTGATCTCTACGTAGAAGTTGGAGTGCGGAGGTGGTATGATATGCGGATGGACGTAGTTGTAGAAGATCTGCAGCGTGTAAAATTGCATGACCCCAACAAGATGTTGGTAAATTGCAACCTTGCAATAATGACCTAGCTATGAGTTTAACTCCCTTTATGAGAGATTCTGCCAAACCATTTTGTGTATGTACATATGGAACAAAATGATGTACTTCAATAATCATTGAAGGCTCGAAATGTAAATTTAGCAGCATTGTCTATATGGATACTTTTTATTCTATGTTTAGGATAATTTGCATTTAATTTTATGACTTATATCATACATTTAGCGAAAGCATGGTTACGTGTAGATTGTAAACACACGTGTGACCATCTAGTAGATGCATCAATTAATACCATGAAGTATCTAAAAGGACCATACATTGGTTGTATGGGACCACAAATGTTTCCATGAATGCGTTCAAAGAACTTTAAAGGTTCGTCATGGATCTTAAGCGGAGAAGACCGCAAGATCAACTTGCCCATAGCACATGAAGTGCACACAAAATCGTTAGATTTTGGAAATTTTGCATTTTTTTAATTCATGGACGGTGCAATTACCAATAATTTTCCGCATCATCCCTGTTCCAGGATGGCCTAGGCATGAATGCCAGGTCTTGAATGTATCAACATTCTGGAAAATCATCGTATATGCAACATATGGTACGAATTTGATGTATGTGTAATACAATCCAAATGGAGTAGAAAGAATTCTTTCTAGAACTTCATGGCCATATCTGGAATTATTAGAAATAAGAAGAAATTATTCTTTGTTATCTTCATGGGTACTGTCGGTACCCTGCGTATCGGGTATCCCACGATACCGCAAGAAACGCTAAGGAGTTCAACCCGTCCGAGTTGAAGACCTCTGAAGGTTGCACGTGTTACACAGCACTGGACCCGCCTTCCTTGTTTGGGTAGCTTCAGCACTGCCACGTGTAACACAAGGCCAGACCTAACTCCCTTCATAAGGAAGATCCAGTCTTGCCACGTGTCCAGTGACCCCGGACCTAACCCCCACTAGAGGGAAGCTCCGGTGCTGCCACGTGTATAGTGGCTCCGGACCTGCCTCCCCACAATGGGAAGCTCCAGTGCTGCTACGTGTCGAGCCTCCGGACCTAAGACAGCAGCGGGAAGACTAGCTGATCTCCAACGGCATGGACATTCAAGGGGCAATTAAAGCTACAGTTACAAGACCTGATTACGTGTCATTAATGACATATTAATGACACACGATCAGAGGATATCGATAACGCTGCTATTAAGGCGAGTTATCACACTGTTAATTATGCTTAATATTCATAGATCATGTATTAGGCAATTAACTACTGCCAGGGCCACATGTCGGGCCAGGCGAATGATGTTACGGCCAGTCCTTGGACTATAAAAGGGTTGCACCGCACGATACAGAGACAACTACGCTCATACGCACAAAAGCCACCGCATACTCATCAACAAACACTCTATGGAGTAGGGCATTATACTCAGGCGGTCCGAACCACGTAAAAATCCACGTGTCTCCATCTCGTTCTTAATCTCCACGCGCCCAAACTGAATATGAACCTCCGCAGACTACATTTTAGTAGTACTAGGGGGAAGTGTCGATCACGCACTTCGACATTTGGCGTGCCAGGTAGGGGGCGCTTGAGATTTCGAGATGGTGAACTCTGCAGCAGCATCGTCCAACGTCAACGCCGGACAGCTAGACGGAGGGAATCCCTACAACATTCAACAGCCAGTTGGTGTTGTTGTCCCAGCAGGTGTTGCTGCACCACCACCACCACCACCTGCTCTGGCTGCCAACGCCGGACAACAGGATGGTGTCTTCGTGTTGGTCACTGCATCAACGCACAATAAGCTGGAGAACGAGATCAACGTTGCGCGTACTCTTTTTGAGCGCCCACCGGCGCCCGGAGCACCTCAGGGTGCAATGGAGTAGTGGCGCGCTGATGTGCAGCATCTGGTTGTAGCCAGAGGCAATGCCATCAGCAATCAAGGTCCTCCCCCTTCAGGGCAGACACCTTCTCAGCGTAGGACCTTGTCTGGAAGACTTGGTCCTCATATTTCACAGCACAGGAGAACGTTGTGTCCCAACAGGTGATGTGCTGCCCTTTGGGGCACGTCGCACCCACACTGCATCGAGAATTTCAACGCACGATCTTTGGTCGGAGGTCGACCGATGATACAAGTAGCACGACGGCCGCGTCCACATTGAGCGAGCTTGCGAAAGGCGAGAGGCTCGGGAAAATCCTTCTCCTTAGGGAGTAGGGGCTACTGCTCAGCCTTGGCCACGCATCTACACATGGTCCAATGGCATCAGAAGTTCTGGCCTCATCTGTCGGAGAAATACGGCGGGACCGTCAACCCCGTTGAATTCCTTCAAATCTACTCTACCGCCATCCTCGCGGCGGGTGGCAATGAGGTCATGATGGCCAACTACTTTCCTATGGCTCTGACTGGGACATCCAGGTCCTGGTTCCTGAGTCTTCCATCTGACTCCATCAACAGTTGGGCGGAGCTATGCAACCAGTTCACTGCCAACTTCGAGAGGCCCTACAACCGACCTAGCACAGAACTAGACCTATTTTCCGTACAGCAGAAATCGGGAGAGTCGTTGCGATCCTTCATCCAACGGTTTTCCCAGGTATGGAATACAATCCCTTCCATTTCCAATGCTTCTATCATCGTGGCATTCAGACAGGGTGTCAGAGGCAAGAAGATGTTGGAGAAGCTGGCGACGAAAGAAGTCACCAGCATCACGGAACTCTTCAGCTTGGCAGACAAGTGCGCCTGGGCTGCGGAGGGCCGTGAAATGCATTCCAAGCCAGCTTTGGATGCAACCAAAAAGTCCTCCAAGGATGAAGCCACTACCTCTAGTAGTGGCAAAAAGAATAAAAAGTCCAATGGCAAGAAGAAGTTATTGGCTGGCACACCTACTGTTGCAGCAGTTGCAGCTCTGGGAGGGTCTGGGTTGATGAAGAAGAAGCTCATGGCTCCTCCGTGAGGGTCCGGACCGTGTAGCGGCTATTGTACTTCATCAGAAAAGTACTTCATGGCTTCAAGACTCGATACATTGAGGTGCATAAGCTGCTTTACACAATCCTTATTGCCTCAAGGATGCTACGTCACTACTTCCAAGCCCACAAGATATCAGTGGTAACATCCTATCCACTTCGTGCTATACTGCATAACCCCAATTCCACTGTGAATATTGTAAAGTGGGCAGAGGAGCTGGCAGAATTCGATCTTGAATTCCTGCCTCAACATGCTATCAAGAGTCAAGCATTGGCTGACTTCGTGGCGGAGTGGACTCCTTCTCCATCAAATCCTGGGGGCGGGGGCAGTGAGCATAAGTCGAAACCTAAGGTCCTGGTATTCACCAAACCTCACTAGACTCTCTACTTTGATGGCTCCGTGCAGAAGCAGGGGGCGGGAGCTAGAATACTTCTCCTTGCTCCAACCGAGGAGAAGGTCAAATACATGGTGCACCTTGATTTCAAGGCAACCAACAACATGGCGGAGTATGAAGCTCTCATCTACGGGCTCAAGGTGGCGCTATCATATGGCATCAAGCAGATGCTGGTCAAGGGTGATTTGCAACTCATCATCAAGCAAGTCAAAGGCGAGTGTAGCTGCAACAACCCACAACTTGCTACTTATCTCCTTGAAGTCCAGAAATTCAAAAGGACTTTGACATCCTAGATCTCTGTCATGTCCAGCGTCTTAACAACGCTGAAGCCGACGAACTCTTGACGAAGGCTTCAACCGGAGCTCAAGCACCCGATGGAGTTTTTGTCAGGAGGTTGTCGAGACCAACCGCTCAGCGTGCCGAACTGAGCGAAGGGGGCGACATCAGTACCTCAAAGCTGGCAGTCCCGGTGCCCTGTTACCATGGCATCCACCAATGGTCGTAGGTGCTGCAGGAAGCTCCACGCAACTCAACATGCAAGAATCAGAAGCTCAAGTTAGCTCCAATGCATGGATCTCGGAGATCTTGAGCTACTTGAAAGACAACGTCCTTCCTGAAGATGGTGTATTCGCTGATCGGATCGTCAGATTGGCTAAAAGATACACATTGGTAGAAGGGGATCTTTACTGGTATGGTGCCAACAGCGTCCTAATACGGTGCATTGCAAGGGAAGAAGGTCGCAAGCTCCTAGCGGAAATCCATGAAGCGAATGTGGGAACCACGCGTCTTCCTGCACGTTGGTCGGTAAAGCCTTCTGGCATGGCTTGTACTGGCCTACAGCACTCCAGGATGCAGTTGAGCGGGTAAAAAAGTGTGAAGTGTGCCAGTTCCACGCAAAACAAATTCACACACAGGCTCTGTGGCTGCAAATGATACCTCCTACGTGGCCATAGCTGTGTGGGGCATAGACATTTTGGGTACTTTCCCAAAAGCAGTCGGAGGTTACATATTCCTATACGTCGCCATCGACAAGTTCACCAAGTGGCTGGAAGCAACTCCAGTTGTGACTATCAACAAGCAATCAGCTATTAATTTCTTGAAGTCTATAGTCTGTAGATTTGGAGTTCTGAATAGAGTCATCACTGACAACGGAACCCAATTCACAAGTGCAGCATTCCAAGAATATTGCAAAAACCTCATCATACGAGTCAGCTACGCATCAGTAGCTCACCCGACAAGTAATGGCCAAGCCAAGAGAGCAAATGCGGAAATATTGAAAGGACTCAAGACACGCACATACGAGCGTCTGAAGAAACACGAAGCCAACTGGATAGAGGAGCTTCCGTCCGCACTGTGGGCGAGCAGGACTACACCTAGCCGGTCAACTGGAGAGACCCCCTTATTCCTAGTGTACGGAGTTGAAGCGGTCCTTCCTCCGAAGATCACCTTAGGGTCACTCCGAGTCCAGACCTTCGACGAAGCCACGCAGGACAAGCTCCGGCGTAAAGACCTTGACCTTGTCGAAGAGGGAAGGTGCCAAGTAGCTGTTCGGAATTCACGATTTTGCTAGGCGCTCCGGTGCTATCACCAAAGGCATGTGCGCAACCGACAGCTTGAAGAAGGTGATCTGGTGCTGCAGAGAATACTAACTCGTGAAGGGATGAACAAACAGTCCCCCAGTTGGGAAGGTCCCTTCTGAGTGATCAATGTATCCCGTCCCGGATGCGTTTGCTTGGCAACAAAGGATGGGACCCCACTTCCCAATCCTTGGAACATCGAGCACCTCCATAAGTTTTATGCTTAGTTTCTCAGAGGTGAGTCTATAATTACACGCAATGTAAGTTATAGAGTCTATACAAAGAGTTGGGTAGGTCCTCCGGGAGAACATCTGGACCCCTCTAGAAGGGTACGGCAAGTTCAAAGCCCACCTAACTTGGTCCCTATACTGAAAGTGCGGCTTACCTACCCTGGGTCAGAACAAGATGAATAACACACTTGGCCTAGTTCCGTACCCTAAGTGTGTCCTTGTCTCCCCTGTACCTAGGACCTATAATAAAAGACATTGTTGTGTGAAAGCAGTCTCCACGTGTATCAATTTTTGTACAGGCTCGTTTTCTTTTGTTATCCTTTTCCTTCTTGTCTATAGCAAAGTTGTGCAATTATTTTTGAGCTTTAGTCCAAGTTACTTATATGTTGTACAAGTTATATTGTTGATTTTTTCAGATCTTAGCATTGCTAGACGGTCTACTCGCCTAAATGCCAAAGCTAGTGACAGGGTTAGGAGTGCGCTATCGACTTAGCCTGGTCAAGCACCCTAAGTATGCTATTCTACCTACATTCCGGCAGGCCTCAGTAGGGCGGGTCCAGAAGGCATTCCAATCCGGAGAGATTACATCAATGTACTTGTTATCATATTGAGTTCTTTTGGATCTAAAAATCAAATAAGAACAGTAAGCCACAAAAGAGTTATAGACGAGAGGACAAATTTTATTGTTTTTCTTGTCTTTGATGCGCAGGAAAAATGAAAACTCATGGCGATGGTGGACGATGTCGGAGCTACTAAGCTCCAACATCCCCCAAGAGGGACCGTTGTCAACGTTTTGTACGTTAAAAGTGGGTGTCATCAGAGCTAACAAAGCTCTGACAACTCCCATGGGGGCCAGCTGTCGACGTGAAGCATTAACGGCAATCCAAGTGAAGATGGCGAAGAAATCACCCTGATGGGATTCGCTGTTGACGTATTATATGTTGATGGTGGATATCGTCAAAGCTCAGAAGCTCCGACGATCCCAGGGGGCCCGTCGTCGATGCTCTAAATGTTGACAGTGGGCGCCATCGGAGCTATAAAGCTCCGACAACACCCAGGGGGCCCACCTCGACATTTCATGCATTGACAGTGGGTGCCGTCAGACCTATCAAGCTCCGACAACCCCCAGGGGGCCCACCGTCGATGTTTCACGCGTTAATAGTGGGTCTGTCGGACCTATCAAGCTCTGACACCTCCCAGGGGGCCCGCCATCGACGTTCTATGTGTTGATAGTGGGCACCGTCAGATCTATCAAGCTCCGACACCACCCAGGGGGCCCACCGTCAACGTCACAAAGGGTCCTTGGAGATGTCGGAAGTAAACTTCGGACCTAATAGCTAAGCGTTCTAGCTACAAGTTCGTAGTGTGCAAGTCATCAAGACATTGTCAAAACTTTTTGGTACATGTTCGCAATCAAATTGTGTACATCTACCGGGGGCTAACAAGATAAACGACAATGCATTGAATACAAATACAAAATGGAGTTCATTCATTTCCAAAAGATTGAATTTCATTCATTCGAGGACTGGATTACAAAATTGGAGAAGTACAAGTGGAGGCGGAAGAAAAAGGGCCTAGGTTCTATGGAAATATGAGGCAACTTTTTCGGCAGCTTCTTGAGCGGTGGCACTGGCAGCATCTTCCTCTTCCGCAATGGGCCCTTCAAACACCGGATCCAGAGAAAGTTGGAAGTCTTGGCTTTTGAAACACGTCAGCACAAATTTTGTGATGTTCTTAGCCAAAGACTTCCCTTCAGTCTCTAATTGATCGGCGATGACGTCGCCCATTGCATCCAGCTTGTTGCTGGTAAAGCCCAATGCCACCTGCGCCTTGTCCAGCTTTGGCTTAGCATTTTCCGGACGTACCAGACTGAAGTCGAGTGGTACCAAAACTTTATTGGCATGCCCCAAGAAGTCCCAGACCCGTTGGGACTCAGTCACCCTCACACTCCTCAGTTCCTCCAGAGACCGCATGGCAGTCGCAAGCTCCGAACTCTCCCGGGCGAAGCGCTTGACCTCTTTGGCATGTTGTTGAATGCTTTCATCCACTTGTTTTTCACGGTCAGCAAGCTCCAACTCCGAGAGGTGGATGCAGTTCCGGCGGTCTGCCAGATCTTTCTCTCTGCCTCTCACTCTCTCCTCCCTAGTGGTGACATCAACTTCCCTCTTGGAGAGCTCCTGTCCCACCTTCCAGTGCTTTTCCTCCTCCTGCTTGCACCGCTGATCAAGCTTTTTTGTGTGGTCAGCCAAGTTTTGCTCTCCCAGAGACAGTTTCTGGGCGAGCTCCTCCTCCCTTTTCATGATATCCTCCTGCTTCTCCAGGAGCTTCTCTTCCCTCTCATCGAGGTCCTCTCGGTTCTTTAGAAGAATTTCATTCAATGTGTTGAGGCTGTCTTGATGATCGTCAGCAGCCTCATTGCTTTTCCTGGCGTGCTCGAGAATCTCTCGACCCCTTGCATCGAGGGCCCTGATGGAGGCCTCTCTCTCCTCCAGCAACTGGCCCCAATATTCCATTCTGGCCTTTTCCTTCTTGACCCATTCCCGTTGGTCATCAAGCCTTGTCTGAGCCAGCTTGGTCTCGCAGTGAAGTCTGTTGCGCCAACACCTCAAGGTGTGGCGCTCTTCTTAGAGAACCTTGTTGTCGTGGTCGAAGGCGAGCTGAACTTGATGGAGGCAGGAGCAGGCGTTGTCGATAGACACTGCCAAAGGAATCGGCTTCGGACCTGTCGGGATCTCCTCTGCCGACTCCAAGGGGTCTTCAAGTACAAAAATTGGGTCCCACACCATCAACATGGTCCCCTGCGGTCCTCCGGCACTAGCCCCCCCCCCCCCCCCCCCCCCCGCCCAGAAGCTCTTCTGCTCCTACAGACGCTGACGAGGGTCCCACCAAGGGAACAACCTTCGAGGCTGACGCCGAAGGTCCCCCGACTGGATCTTCAATTGTCGGCTCTGTGGGAAGAAGGGCCGCCGCCGACTCCTCTAGGTGCACCGGCTCGAACAGGGGCACCTCCGGGGTAATCGTCTCCGGGGCAGACATTGGAGCTTCGTCTGGAGCCCCCCCCCCCCCCCACCACCACCACCGGCTCAGGCATCGGTACTTCCACTGCATCCAACTCCGGTGTCGGAGCTTCAACAATTTCCGGCACGGGGGCCGGAACTTCGGGCATCTCTTGCTGAACCGCTGGATCTTCAACAACTTCCGGCACAGGCGTCCGAGCTTCGATTACTTCCGGCTCAAACGTCGTAGCTTCCGCCATCTCCGTCTCCTGCACTAGAGCTTCAGTCACGGCATTGCTGCCGCTGGAACATCTTCACAAACTTCTCCCCTGTGTTTTGGTGCTACCACGAGAGCCCCTGCCGATGCTTCTAGATCCAGATCCACGATAGCCGGCGCCGGAGCTGTTGTGATCTTAGTCGCCACTTGGGGAGGCGCATGAGTCAAAGCTGGAGCCTCTGCCTACACAGCCTCAGTCATTGTAGCAGGTGTCAGAGCTTCGGTTCCCTTCTTCGACACCCTGCAAATGAAGGATCAAAAGATTCAAGACATGATAAAAAAATAGCAACCCAAGGTGAGGGCACCAGCCTTACCTAGGGATGCTACGGCTCCAGCTGGCGCGGAATTTCTTCATCGGTCCATCAGAGCCAAAACCCACCGTAGTTGATTTGGCAGAAGCTCCAAATTGCTGCCCGGGACCTGTGGCCGACATCGACGTTGCCTCATCCAGGACCTCCCTCGGCTGGGAAGCACCTCCGTACCTGGAACTCATGGCCGACGCTGGGACCGGAGTCAATCTACCGAAGCTAGCACCCCTCGAGGACACCAGCGCCAAAGCAGGTGTGGCCGCTGAAGATCTGCTTCGCCGAGGAGAAGGGGTTGTTGAAGTCGGAGCTGACCTCACGGAGCTCCCATCAGCATGCCTCAACTTCCTCTTTCGGCTGGAAGATTCGGTCGGCTCCTTGCCTTTGCCCTTGTCCTTGCCGGCGTCATCAACCTTCTGGCTTGGAACAGTGGGGGACACCCTCTCTGAAGCTCTAGGGATTACAACCCCGGAGGTTTGGCACCTCTCAACTACGCCGAGGTCATCCAGTGCTGATATTCTCCTCCGGAGCTCCCTGCTAACCTCTGGAACCATATTCAGATGCAGGAAGGCAGCCAACGGAGCTAGGGCGTCGCGGGAGATAACTCCATTCTGAAATTTCTTGAGATGTATCTTCAAAGCTTCATCATCCAAGTTGGTATTCAAACCGACTTCAATTCGGTTATGATCCATCTCCCTATTGAAACCTCATGCAGGCCACTCCCTAGTCTTCAGCGGAGCCCACCTGTTCACCAAGAAATTACCGAAGACCATCTGAGGGGTCACACCACCCTCCATGCATTCCTGGATCCTTGTTAGGATGGGCTTGTACGCTTCTGGCAGCTCCGAAACTACGTTTCTGGCATCGATGTCGACATTGGAGAGGCCCTTGGGCAGCTCCAACCTCTCGTGCTCCTCCACTGTGATGATCACCCAGTCTTTCTTACAGTCATCCCACCCAATCAACTCCGTCCACTTTATGGTGGTGTGGACTGTGAAGAAGGTCTGGAACAGCTCAATGCACGGAGGCACGCCCACCCACATCTCACAGAAGTGGACGAAGGTCGCCACTAGCAATAGGGAGTGGGGGCCGATATAATGAAGTCGGAGGCCGTAGAAATCCAACAACATCGAGAGAAAGCTTGAGAAATGCAGGACCAGACCCACCATGGCGTACGCCGAGAAGTACACCATCTCTCTGGTGCGCTCCTTCATGAAGGGGAGTTTCCTGAAGCGGATGTCGTTGTTGCAGGAGTCGCTGGACCACCCTATGTAGGTCCGAACCCTTGACAGATCTCCGTTGGTCTTGATTCTGCTGCGGGGAAGACCCAACTCTATCGCGGCAAAGTGGAGCGAAAAGTTGGAAGGGCTAAGCAAAGGTTGGGAGGCTCTAAGCGCAAGTTCGAATGAAAGCATAAAGAGTCCTCAAACCGTGCGGGCTTTCCTTCTTAAGTATGTCTCCGCAACGCTTGGATGAAAATCGCAGCGGGATCAAGATCACACTTTAAAAACCCGCCCCGTCAATGACAAATGGGCTCGGGGCCACATCGGCGGAAAAGTCGAAATTAATACCCCAGGCGAACCGTTGTCATGATGAGAATTTGGAAGTCTGAGGGCGACGGCCTAACGGGGCGATCGGAACCGCTACAATTTTCGTATTGGGAATCAGCGACCTTCAATTGCGTGAGATCCGCACGCAAGGATCTCACTTGCCGCATTCAAAAGAAGCCACGCGGCGATGGTTTAACAGCGAACCATCACACCAACTGCACATCAGAAGACCTTTGAAGCTGCAGTGTGGGAATCGAAGATGGCCCCACCTCTGGTAGAATAACTTAAAACAAAGGGTTTCTCCCATAGGTGGGCCTGGGGGCCACTGTCGGTATCCTGTGTATCGGGTACCCCACGATACCGCAAGAAACTCTAAGGAGATCCACCCGTTCGAGTTGAAGACCTCCGAAGGTTGCACGTGTTACACAGCACTGGACCCGCCTCCCTCGTTTGGGTAGCTCCGACATCACCACGTGTAACACAATGCAAGGTCGGACCTAACTCCCTTAATAGGGAAGCTCCGGTCTTGTCACATGTCCAGTGACCCCATACCTAACCCCCAGTAGAGGGAAGCTCCGGTGTTGCCACGTTTATAGTGGCTCCGGACCTGCCTCCCCATGATGGGAAGCTCCGGTGCTGCCACGTGTCGAGCCTCTGGACCTAAGACAGCAACGGGAAGACTGGAGGATCTCCAACGGCATGGACACTCAAGGGGCAATTAAAGCTACAGTTACAAGACCTTGTTACGTGTCATTAATGTCATATTAATGACACACAATGAGAGGACCCTTAACACCGGTAACGCCACTATTAAGGTGTGTTATCACACTCTTAATTACACTTAATATTCACAGATCGTGTATTAGGCAATTAACTACCGCCAGGGCCACATGTCGGGTCAGGGGAATGATGTAATGGCCAGTCCTTGGACTATAAAAGGGTTGCACCGCACGGTATAGAGACAACTAAGCTCATACGCACACAAGCCACCGCGTACTCATGAACAAACACCCCGTGGAGGAGGGTATTACGCTCAGGCGGCCCGAATCATGTAAAAATCCCTGTGTCTCCATCTCGTTCTTAATCTCCACGCGCCCAAACCGAATACGAACCTCCACGGACTATATTATAGTAGTACCGCAGAAAGTGTCGATCACACACTACGACAGGTACATACATGTAACCCATTGAAAGTTGCCTAGAGGGGGGGTGAATAGGCTAACCGAAAATGATTTAATAAAACGAGATTAAATCACAGGGGGCGGACTAGTCCGGTCTCGGGGCGGACTAGTCCGGTCAGCCTGCGTGAAGAACCCTAAAAAGTGTTTCTAGCAAGTTTTAAGGGGATTTTCTCGAGGCTACAAGTGAGGATATGTTTATGACAAGTTTAGAAACTATCAACACAAGAGTGAGTCAAGTTTCAATAAGATTAAGCAAAGAGAAACACAAAACAAAACTAGCAACCCTAGAACGGAATATTCGATGAACAAAGTGCGAAGAACACGGAGACACAAGGATTTTATCCCGAGGTTCGATTCCACACAAGAATCTACGTCCCCGTTGAGGAGTTCACAAAGGACCGGGTTCACCAACCCTTCCCTCACCAAGTTTACCGCACGGGCCTAACTTGGTTCTCCACTAATCACAAGGGTGATTACAAAGTTCGTTGGGGCTTCTCACAATCTGAGGCTCCCACGCCACAAAGATGATCAACAACACGAAACACACTCAACACACAGCTCACAAAGACTCAATGAGTGCAAGAGATCAAACCGGGAGCACAAGCGCGATGTTCTTCCTCTTCTCCACCTCAATAAACCCTAATCCACTCAAGAATTAGTTTTAGAGGGAAAGTAGGCAAGAAAGAGGCTTAGGAGTGCTCCAAGTTGGCTGTGGCGGCGCTAGGGTTCTTGTCTGTTAAAGAGTTAGTTCAAAAGAACTCAGGGGACCTCTATTTATAGAGGTCCCAAGCCCATACTGCTGACTTCAGCAAAAGGGCGGACTAGTCCGGCCTCAGGCCCGGACTAGTCCGGCCTAGGGGACCACTGACCTCTTGTCAGGTCCCGACAGCTGACACGCTATCGTCACACTACCCGCCAAACTTCAAATTCAAACGGTCACTTCAACAACGGACTAGTCCGGTAACCACCGGACTAGTCCGATCTCACACAGAGCCTTTTGCTCCGTCTGAAAACGGACTAGTCTGTGGACCACGGACTAGTCCGGCTCCAAGGGCGGACTAGTCCGGTCCTCCCAGACTTAGTCACAGAAGCACCTTCAACTCGCCAACCCGGACAAGTCCGGCCCCATGGGCGGACTAGTCCGTTCTCACTCAGGACCTCTTGGTCCGGACTCAAACGGACAAGTCCGTGGTTTTGGGACTTAGTCCCCAAAACTCACTCACTGCTACCCGGACTAGTCCGGCCACCAACGGACTAGTCCGATCTCAGTCAGACCCTTCTGGTCCGGCCGAATACGGACTTGGCCGTCCAGGGGCGGACTAGTCCGGCCACCTCCACGGACTAGTCCGGCCCTACTGCCAGACTACTAATCCACTCTTTCCTCTCAAGGGGTTTGACCTCTAAACCACTTTGAGCTCCCAAACTTGATCTCAATGCACTTTACACACGCACCCTCCTATTTCTGCGGCTAGTCTAACTCAACACGCTAGAAACCCTAGTTTCTACGCTTCGAGTTGACTCTGTTTCCTTCCTTTTCCTTTTTGAGGGTTTGTGTCTCCGATCGAGTCCACACCTGTGCTAAGATCACTTGGGCTCATTAGCGACTTAATTGTCATTATCAATCATCCAAAACCCACGGGGAACCTAGATGCACTTTCAATCTCCCCCTTTTTGGTGATTGATGACAACACATTAAGTCCTTCAATAATTAAGAGTATTAAAATTGGTTTTCATAACTTGTGTGCGTATGAATGACTCCCCCTCAATGTATGCAGCATGTAAAAGAGGTGGAGGAGATCTTTCATACCCACACACGTTATGGTGGGGTGCCTACGTGACGTGCTCAACAATTGTGACAAGACATAAAGAACATCAATATAAACAAAATATTGATAATAAGAACATTATATTGATATTAAACAACATTAGCAGGTCTTGCACAAATGTAAACATCCAAATAGCATGAAAGTATTACAAGACAAGTCCACAAACCACAAGCACACCCACAAAAGATTAACTTCCCCTTAACTCTCCCCCTTTGGCATCAAAGCACCAAAAAGGAAAAGAAGGGAGGAAACTAAGACCTAAGAACTAGTCCTCGTCTTCGCCACTTCCACTCTCCATAGCCTCGGAATCTTCGACGTCTTCCTCATGATCATCGACGTCGTCGTCGTCGGAGTTCCTTGCCGAGGGAGCAGCCCGAGATGAGCTTCCATCCTCTTGGAGCTGGGCGAGCTCATCGGCGATGAAGTTGGGGAATGGAGTGATCTCCCCATCATTCACCTCCGGAGAGGACATCGGGACCTCCAGCTTGTCGCACACTGCCTTAAGATATTTTTCTTGGCGCTTGTGTGCCCTTTGAGCGCGGATCTCTTGCTTCCGGCAGGAAGTGAAGATCGCCTTGAAGCATTTGAAGAAGGCACTCATTGATTGAGGCGGAGGCGGAGACGGAGGTGCCACGGGGCGAGATGGAGGATCTGCATTCTTGCGACGTGGAGGAGCAGGTACATTCGGGGGCTTCTGAGGACGAAGCGGGCGGTGCGACACGTCCTTGACGAAGGTCACGCCCGACACCTTCTCGATGAGGCACATGATGTAGGGGGCATACCCGCAAGCTCGGTTGGGGGTATGCGAGATGTTGAAGATGTCGTCGAAGATGTAATCGACGAGGTTGAACTTCTCTTCCCCATCAACCAGAAGTAGCAAGTGCCTCAAGTTCCCTTGAATTACCCCAGCATCACCGTCCTTCGGTGCTATCGTCCTTCTGAGGATTCTGTTCATAATGTTGTAGAAGGGCTTGATGTTGCGGGCGAGACCGGCATCAAATGGAACGTGACTTGGATACATATAGGCTAGCTCTTCACAGTCCACGGCCTTGAGGTTAGAGATTATAATCTCATGATCCATGTGTGCCTCAAGCCCTAGAATCTTGGCGAACTCTGCGAAAGTGACTAAGTATTGTTCACCATGTGTCATCCAAATAATTCTTCTGTCACCTGAGGTGGTGAAGTAGATGGTGGAGTAGAACTGCAGAATCACTTCGACGTTCCAGTCATACTTGAAACCCATGATCTTCTTGAGGTCATGGCGCTCAGCAGCTTCGATGACAGCGTCAAAGGCAGAGTGTTGCTTTTTGGCCATGTAATCCCAGTCAACCCATTGAGCTTCTATTACCGGCTTCTTCATCTGCTGATAGACTAGCCGGTAGTAGTCACAATGAAAGTCACACCAGAACCTGGGATCTGTCGTGCTCCTCTCAAACTTGTAGACCTTCTCGGTCCTCAGCCTCCTGGCCTTTTCAGCCCCTTTTCCATGAAACACATTGGCAGGCCTTTTCAGCCCCTTTTCCATGAAACACATTGGCAGACAACTCCTTCTGCCTGTTGGGGTTCCTTTCTGGTGTGTGAACCTCAAGGGGGCCAATGGAAGTGGCCTTCCCTTTCTCCTTGATCACCACACCTCCAGCTGCCTTCTTTGCTGACATCTTGACAGCTGGCTTCTTCTTCGTCGGCTCGACAGGAGTCGGAGCCTTTCCCTTCTTAGGGTCACGCTCGACCCTAGGCTCAGCTTCCATTTGGGCTGGTTCCTTGCCCTTCGCTTTCTCGCCAATGGTGACGAGCTTCTTTCTCTTGGGTGCATTGGCTTCAGCAGCCCTGGAGTTGTGAGCCTCCCTGTCTTCCCTTTTATTCTTCCGCGGCTCATTGAGGGACTCTGCGGTTGCTCTAGCTATGGCTTCTTCCTCGTTGTAGATGCTTGCGGCAACTTTGGAGGCTTCGAGTGCCTTCAGCCGTCTCTCTTCCTTTGCCTTTTGCGCCTCTATGAGCGCAGCCTTGGTCCTTGCCTCGACAATTTGAGCTTTGGTTCGCCCCTCGGGGTTGAGACGAGAAGGGGAACGCTCCGAGTTCGACATGCTGCGGAAAGCATAGAGAAAGGAAGGTGTGAGTCCAAGGAGAGGGAGCATTGCGGAAAAGATCTCGAGAAAAGAGTAGAAGTAGGGTTTGCCCTCTGCAAACCAGACTTGTCCGCCCCAGGGGCGGACTAGTCCGGGTTGCGCAGAGTGAACCCTAACCCTAATCGATTCATCGAAAAATCATCGAATCAGCACGCAATACTCCTAGACTATGATCGCAAGTGTATATGGACCAACATTAATGAAGGTGTTCCTATCAAAAACTTTAAGAATCAAGAATGGGGCTAGTTTTTGAAGAACGAGGGAATACCTTCTCAAATCCACTAGAATCGACGAAATCGGAGATGGATCGCGAATGTGGAGCGCGGGGAAGTGATCCCTCACTCCCAAAGACTCCGATGCGTGGATTGGATTCGAGATTTGGTGGTTGGAGCGCAAAATCGCCGATGGGGGGACGGTTGCTAGCGCGTGGAAGTGAGAGAGTCAAGTGAGAGAGGGAGAGGAGGGGTCTGGGCCGCCTGGGGGGTTTAAGTCCCCAAGGGCCGGACTAGTCCGGTTGAGGGGCCGGACTAGTCCGGTCCGCGGACCAGACTCAGACTAGTCCGGATCCGGACTTGTCCGGTTGAAAGGCGGACTAGTCCGGTGTGCGGAACAGCCGCGGACTAGTCTGGACCCGGACTTGTCCGTCCACAGGGGCGGACTAGTCCAGTCCGACTGGGCTGAAAAGCGATGTTTTGACCTGCACACACACTATTGGTCCTTATGGATAACAAGCTACACAAACATGGTAATAAAAGAAAGAATGTGATAAAAACATGATCAAATCCCAAGAAAAAGTTTTCTCAAACAGATTTTGAAGAGAAGTCACGATAGAGAAGAAGTTTTTCGAAATGGCTCAAAAAATGTGAGGAATGTGGTTTAAGCCACATTCCTAGAATCCAAAATGTTGAGCTCACTTCTTAGCTCACAGAAACGCTTCTCATCAAGAGGCTTGGTGAAGATATCCGCGAGTTGATGTTCCGTCCTCACATTAGAAATCACAATATCTCCCTTCATTGAGTGATCTCTCAAGAAATGATGACGTATGTCTATGTGCTTGGTCCTAGAGTGCTCCACCGGATTATGGGCTATTTTGATGGCACTCTCATTGTCACACAAGAGTGGAATGTTGCGCAAGTTAATCCCATAATCCCTAAGGGTTTGTCGCATCCAAAGAAGTTGTGCACAACAACTTCCGGCTGCAACATATTCTGCTTCGGCGGTGGAGAGAGCAATAGAGTTTTGCTTTTTGGAGGACCAAGACACTAGAGATCGACCCAAGAATTGGCATGTACCCGATGTGCTCTTCCTATCAACTTTGCACCCCGCATAGTCCGCATCGGAATATCCAATGAGGTTAAACTTAGATCCTTTGGGGTACCAAAGTCCTAGGGAAGGTGTGTGTACTAGATATCTCAAGATCCTTTTAACGGCGGTCAAATGACAAGCCTTAGGTGCTGCTTGAAAGCGTGCACACATACACACACTTAGCATGATATCGGGCCTAGATGCACAAAGATAGAGAAGTGAACCAATCATAGACCTATATAACTTTTGATCCACACTTGGACCATCCTCATTTAGGTCTAGGTGTCCATTTGTCCCCATAGGGGTTTTGATGGGTTTTGCCTTATCCATGTCAAACTTCCTTAGAATATCTTGTGTATACTTAGTTTGACTTATGAGCGTCCCTTCTTTGAGTTGTTTTACTTGAAATCCTAGAAAGAACTTCAACTCACCCATCATGGACATTTCAAACCTCTCCGTCATTATCTTGGAGAACTCATCACAAAACACCTTATTTGTGGAACCAAATATGATGTCATCCACATATATTTGGCACACAAAAAGATCTTCGTTGAAGTGCTTTGTGAAAAGGGTATAATCCGCTTTGCCTATCCTAAAACCATTTTCAACTAGAAAGTCTCTTAGGCACTCATACCAAGCTCTAGGAGCTTGCTTGAGGCCATAAAGAGCCTTTCGCAATTTGTAAAAATGGTTAGGATAGTCTTGGTCTTCAAACCCTGGAGGTTGCTCTACATAAACTTCTTCCTTGATTGGACCATTAAGGAATGCACTCTTAACATCCATTTGGTAGAGCTTGAAGTCATGATGAGTAGCAAAAGCTAGTAATATCCGAATTGACTCAAGCCTAGCTATGGGGGCAAATGTCTCATCAAAATCCAATCCTTCAACTTGTGAGTACCCTTTTGCCACAAGTCGTGCCTTGTTCCTAGTTACCACTCCATGCTCATCATGTTTGTTGCGGAACACCCACTTGGTTCCAACAACATTAGCTTGTGGGCGCTTGACAAGCTCCCAAACCTTGTTCCTTTCAAAGTTATTGAGCTCCTCTTGCATGGCAACTACCCAATCCGGATCTCTTAAGGCATCTTCAACCTTATGGGGTTCCAAGGATGAGACAAAGGAGAAATGCTCACAAAGGTTTGCAACACGTGAACGTGTTTTTACTCCTCTTGTGATATCTCCTAGAATGTTGTCAACGGGATGATCCCGTTGAACACTTTGATGAACACGAGGATGCGGAGGTTGAGCTCTTGAATCACTTGCTTCATCTTCTTCACTTTGGTCTCCCCCTTGATCCAAGCCTCCCCCTTGATCTTCATTCCCATTATCATTTTGGGGAATATCTAGTGGATCTCCAACTTGTCCAATGGGGGTTTGACCTACTTCATAATGATGATGGTCACTTGGGCTTTGAGATGGTTCTTGTGGGCGAACATCTCCAAGTGCCATTTTCCTTAGAGCTTCTAGTGGAGGTTCCTCTTGATCAAGGGCATGTTTATCAACTTGCTCTACTTGAGAGCCATTGGTTTCGTCAAACACCACGTCACGTGCTACTTCAACAATTCCGGAGGATTTATTGAACACACAGTACGCATGAGTGTTTGAGTCATATCCAAGCAAGAAACCCTCATCGGACTTTGAAGCAAACTTCGAAGTCCTAGGCTTCTTGTTGAGGATATAACACTTGCTACCAAAAACACGAAAGTAAGAAACATTGGGTTTCTTACCAACGAGAAGCTCATAAGGAGTCTTCTTGAGGAGGCGATGAAGGTACAATCGGTTTACGGCATGGCAAGCGGTGTTAACCGCTTCCGCCCAAAACCGGTCCGATGTCTTGTACTCATCTAGCATCGTCCTTGACATCTCAATAAGCGTCCTATTCTTTCTTTTGGCAATTCCATTTTGTTGTGGAGAATAGGGAGCGGAAAACTCATGCTTGATGCCCTCCTCATCTAGGAACTCTTCTACTTGCATGTTCTTGAACTCGGTGCCATTGTCACTCCTTATACCCTTTATCCTTAAGGTTAACTCATTTTGAGCTCTCCTTAGGAATTTCTTGAGGACACCGGGGGTTTCACTCTTATCATGCAAGAAGAACACCCAAGTATATCTAGATAAGTCATCAACGATGACTAGACCATACTTGTTGCCACCGATGCTAATGTAAGCAATGGGGCCAAAAAGATCCATATGGAGTAACTCCAAAGGTCTAGTTGTCGTCATGACATTCTTAGAGGGGTGTTGAGCTCCTACTTGCTTTCCCGCTTGGCACGCACCACATGGCCTATCCTTTTCAAATACCACATCCTTTAGGCCACGAACGTGCTCTCCTTTAAGGAGCTTTTGAAGGTTCCTCATTCCAACATGGGCTAGCCTTCTATGCCAAAGCCATCCCATGTTGGCTTTCGCCATTAAGCATGTGTCAAGTTGAGCTTTATCCGTGGTAAAATCCACAAGATAGAGCTTTCCCTTGAGCACTCCCTTAAAGGCTATTGAGTCATTACCCTCTCTCAGAACATTCACACCCTCACTAGAAAAAACACACTTATATCCTTTATCACAAAGCTGTGATATGGATAGGAGATTATAGTCTAGGGAATCAACATGCAAAACATTAGATAAAGTATGCGAAGGGGAGATAGCAATTTTACCGGAGCCAAGGATTTTCCCTTGGTTATTATCCCCAAAGAAGATTCCTTCACTTGGGTCCTCATTCTCCTTATACTCTATTAACATGCTCCTCTCTCCGGTCATGTGGTTCGTACATCCGGTATCCAACACCCATTTCGATCCACCGGAGGAATAAGCCTACAAAACAAGTTTATGCCTTCCTTTTAGGTACCCAAGTGGAGTTGGGTCCTTTCACGTTAGTAGTTAGGCATTTGGGCACCCACACGCAAGGCTTGGGACTCTTGCGGAGTGGCCCAACATAGCTAGCAGACACCTTGCCATATTTGTTCCTCATAAGCACATAAGATGCATCAAAATCATGGAATAGAGGATGTGGTTCAGATTTAGGCATATTGTTGCTAGAGGGTGAGTTCTTTTCAATTTTAGGTGTGGATGAACTCCCCTTAACAAAGACAATCATGTCTTTGCCATACTTGGAGGTTTTGGCGTTATGCCTTCCACCTCTAGTATAGCCAAGACCATCCTTGACATGGGGAGGTCTTGTGTTGGTGTATGCACTTCGTGCATACGCCACCTTCTCCTTGTCAAAGATGGCACCCTTAGGTGCTTGCTTGCCTTGTGCTGAGTTGAGTTCATCCTTAAGCTTAAGGATTAAGTTAGAGCACTTGCAAGGCGGAGTTGCATTGGATGAGACCTTTGAGAAGGTTGAGCTCTTAGAGGAGGAGGCTACATTATTCTTGAGAGACTCAACTTGAGTCTCAAGGATCTTGTTAACTTTTTACAAGTTCCCAAGTTCATCCTTGAGCTCAATTGTTTTCTCCTCAAGACTTGAACACGTTTTCTTACTTAGAGCAAGTTCGTGTTCCAATGCCTTGCTCTTCTCTCTTTCGAGCTCAAGGAGCTCATCAAGCTCTCGACATCTCTCCTTCTCAAGGATGAGCATGTCCTCTTGTCTATTGATGAGATCCTCCTTCTCAAAGATCTCATCCATAAGCAATTTCATCCTTCGCAAGGTGCTTTTGCTTATGTCCTTAAACATATGTTCATTCTCACTAGCACTATCAAATTCATCTTGTGAGGAAGTTGTGGAGGAGGGATGAGATGTTACCTTTCTCCTTCCCTCCCTTGCCATAAGGCAAGTAGGTTTGTAGTCGTTGTTGAGGTTGGGGAAGAGCTTGCTTCCCTTGGAGCTCCTCCCGATGGCTATGGTAGCCATCTTCTCGTATTCTTCTTCGGAGGAGGACTCATCGTTAGAGTCCCACTCCTTCCCCAAGTGGGCTTGTCCGGAGGGCCTCTTCTTCTTGTGGAATTTCTTATCTTGAGGCTTGCCCTCCTTCTTCTTCTTTGCTTCTTCATGTGGGCAATCAGCGATGAAGTGCCCATACTCGCCACAATTGTAGCAAGACCTTTTTGATTTGGGCCTTGCTCTTTCCTTCCCTTTGCCCTCATGGTTGTATCCACCTTTCTTCCTTCTCATCATTCTCTTGAATTTGTTGATGAAGAAGGCCTCTTCCTCATCGGTGTCGAGGCTCTCCTCATCACTTTCTTCTTGATCCTTTGAAGAGGGTGTTGCCTTGAGTGCAACGTTCTTCATCTTGGAGGCGGTGAACTTCTGAAGGTCGTTGTAGAAGAGCGCCTCCTTCTCCATGATCTCATGGTTGATGATCCTGCCTAGGACCTCCTCCGGGGTCATTTGAGTGAACCCTGGGCTTTCTCGAATCATGGAGCAAAGAGCGACGTTCCTAGGCATGAATGCCCAGATCATCCTCTTCACTACCTCGTGGTCGGTCCACTTGGTGCAGCCATATGATCGGCTCTTGTTGATAAGTACCTTCAACCGGTTGTACATATCTTGGGGGGATTCACCATCCAAGATGGCGAATCTCCCAAGCTCTCCTTCGATGAGCTCGATCTTGGCCTCCTTGACCACCCGATTTCCTTCATGTGCCGTCTTGAGGGTGTTCCATATGTCTTTGGCCACCTCAAGGCCATCGACGCGGTTGAACTCATCTCTTGAGAGGGATGAGATAAGCACATCCGCAGCTTGAGCGTTGCGGTGGATGAGGATGGCTTGTTCTTGAGTGATGTTCTCATCCTTCGGAATCTCCACCCCGGTCATGACAATTTGCCACAACGTTGGGTTGAGTGACACGAGGTGGATCTTCATATTGTGTTTCCACATCCCGTAATCAGTTCCATCGAATTGGGGAGGTTTCCCCAATGGGATGGAGAGGTAGTGGTTGTTGGCGGCAAGGCGTTCATAGTTGAACCCTTGTCGGTTGTAGTTGACTCCGCCTCTACCACTTGATTGGTTCGACGGATCGATCTTGGAGATGTTTAGCTTCTCCCAGAGCTTCGCCTTGAGTTGGCGAGTCTCCTCATCGTCCATTGGCTTATCTTGATAGGCCAGCGTCTCCTCACGGGTTGCCTCGTAGTTGCTGCTCAATGCGTCGTCATTCACCACTCCGGCCATCTCTACGAGCTGTTAGACTCTTTGTGGAGAGTCCGGCTCTGATACCAATTGAAAGTTGCCTAGAGGGGGGATGAATAGGCTAATCGACCTGCAAATGACTTAATAAAACGAGATTAAATCACAGGGGGCGGACTAGTCCGGTCTGGGGGCGGACTAGTCCGGTCAGCCTGCGTGAAGAACCCTAAAAAGTGTTTCTAGCAAGTTTTAAGGGGATTCTCTCGAGGCTACAAGTGAGGATATGTTTATGACAAGTTTAGAAACTATCAACACAAGAGTGAGTCAAGTTTCAACAAGATTAAGCAAAGAGAAACACAAAACAAAACTAGCAACCCTAGAACGGAATATTCGATGAACAAAGTGCGAAGAACACGGAGACACAAGGATTTTATCCCGAGGTTCGATTCCACACAAGAATCTACGTCCCCGTTGAGGAGTCCACAAAGGACCGAGTTCACCAACCCTTCCCTCACCAAGTTTACCGCACGGGCCTAACTTGGTTCTCCACTAATCACAAGGGTGATTACAAAGTTCGTTGGGGCTTCTCACAATCTGAGGCCCCCACGCCACAAAGATGATCAACAACACGAAACACACTCAAAACGGACTAGTCTGTGGACCACGGACTAGTCCGGCCCCAAGGGCGAACTAGTGCGGTCCTCCCAGACATAGTCATAGAAGCACCTTCAACTCGCCAACCCGGACTAGTCCGGCCCCATGGGCGGACTAGTCCGTTCTCACTCAGGACCTCTTGGTCCAGACTCAAACGGACAAGTCCGTGGTTTTGGGACTTAGTCCCCAAAACCCACTCACTGCTACCCGGACTAGTCCGGCCACCAACAGACTAGTCCGATCTAAGTCAGACCCTTTTGGTCCGGCCGAATACGAACTTGGCCGGCCAGGGGCGGACTAGTCCGGCCACCTCCACGGACTAGTCCGTCCCTACTGCCAGACTACTAATCCACTCATTCCTCTCAAGGGGTTTGACCTCTAAACCACTTTGAGCTTCCAAACTTGATCTCAATGCACTTTACACAGCACCCTCCTATTTCTGCGGCTAGTCTAACTCAACACACTAGAAACCCTAGTTTCTACGCTTCGAGTTGACTCCGTTTCCTTCCTTTTCCTTTTTGAGGGTTTGCGTCTCCGATCGAGTCCACACCTGTGCTAAGATCACTTGAGCTCATTAGCGACTTAATTGTCGTTATCAATCATCCAAAACCCACGGGGAACCTAGATGCACTTTCACCCATTTTTCCGGATATCTCTGAAACTTATGAGAGTACGTATAGAATCGAGATATAATAAAGCATCCTCGATCATAAATAGTGTATCATTTGGAAATATTGTAGTGGCTCAACCAGAGCCAACTATTGTTGCATCGCGTCCAGCGATGGTTAAAATATTTTCTGACCTTCTAGTTAGGATCTAGAAATATTTTGTTTCCCTAAGTATAGAGTTTTTGGTGCAACTATTCACAAGTCATATTTCTTCTTCCATCTTAACTTCCCGTGAGATCTAACAATTAATAATTGCAAAAAAATCAATTAATTGCAATTAAACACATATTTAGTAAATTAGAGTATTAAATAACTCTAATACAAAAGAACAAATATGTTCATTACAACACACTTTATTACATAGACTATTGTATTTACAAATTTTTATGGTAAGCGATCTATATAAGATCGCCGAACGTGTCATTCGATTTGTATTCTACCATAGAATTGTCCATGTCCGTGTAGTCATCAACACTTAATTTTAGCTCATTGTTACTTGGATTCTCCACATCCTTGTTTGAACAACCAGCTTCAAATGTTGTCTTTGTTGGGATACTAAAGTTAGTTTCATACTCATTTCTCGATCCTTGAGCTTTCTTGTCTTTTCCCAGTAATTTCTGGTACAAGGTCACAAGGTGTTTAGGAGTGCGACACTTGTGAGCAGTATGCTTGAAAGTATCACATGCCACCTTTTGAGGGAGCACCATCCTTTTTATTGTATTTGAGAATTTCTTATTTTTCTGGCAGTTACGGCAACGTGTAGCAGATCCACCATTCTTCTTAGGAGTTACAATTTTAAAAAAAAATTGCTTTCTTCTCATTATAATGAATTTATGGTAGAGGAGCAGCCTCAACACAACGTTGGTGATGATTCTTAATAGTAAGTTCATCATGCTTCTCCACCTGAAGTAAATCATGAATGATGTTAGCATATTGTTGGTAGTTGCGAGCCCGGTATTGACGTTGTAAGATCCGATCTGAGCGGAACATTGTTTGAAGTGTCTTTCTCAATTTTGTCCTCCTCTGATGGTTCTTTCTCATAAAACCTTAATTTGGCACAGATCTTATGAACGGCATGATTATAGTCTTCTATAGACTCAAAGTCTTGAAGACGAAGTTGGGTCCATTCATGATTGGCCTCTTGCAATAATATTGTCTTTTGTTGTTCATAATAGCCTTTTAATGTCACCCAAAGACTATGAAGTTCCTCCTCGATCACATATTCTGACTTTAAGTCAGGGTGAAGGTGGTTCCGGATGATGTAAAGTGTTTGATACTTGTATGTATCCAGAAATGTTGCATCTCTTTCTGCGGGGGGAGTAAGTGCAGGCATAATTCCACAAAAAGTCAAGCTTATTTTGATGTTAAGAGCCCATGTAGGGTATTTGTGACCATCAAGAGTAAATTGTTCGAACTCGCGAGCCATTGATTCCTACATTAGTAAATCAGAAATTTTGTTAATAAAATCATCATGATGGTGTTATAATAGGTGTATTAATAATAATGAATAAGCACATAGAAATTATTCATTTTTGTCTAGCCAAATTTTGATAAATGGCTTAGCAAAAAGAATAAGTCACAGTATAATTTATTCTCAACAAGGCCAACTTGTAAAAATAGCCGAATGAAATGAGTTATACACATTGTATTTAGAGATGATTCATGCTTGTATTAAGCCAAATATCACTAAATGACTAAATTAAGATAAATCGAATCTCTTTTTATTTACGTGTAATCATATTGTCTCATCATAAGCAAAATTTTAAAATTAACTTAAATTATAGTACATGTAAATGTTCGAAATATATTTAGCAAAATTGTATCTTTTGGTCCAAAATTTTAAATAATGATCTGAATAAAAGGAATTTTGGACAATGTGTTACTGATTGAATTTCTAAATTCATTCGGCCAAAATTTTAATTTTAGCCAAATTATGTGAATTCAATCGAAATATTGCAATAAAATATTTCAATGCAACACTTGTCATAATCACAACATTATATTGATTATAATTATATTTATATAATATTTACATTTCAAAATTTAAATTTGAATTATATTTAAATTTCAAACCAAAAAATAAAAATAAAAAACTACAATGAAAGTGGTCACCCCAGAAGGGTGTGCAGCCCAGGCGCGCGGCCAAGGGCCAGCGCAACCTAGCCTGCACGGCCCATGGGCGGCCCATGCGAATAGCGGGAAAAGGGGAGGCGGTTAGGGTTCACCCTAACCTCACCCTTCTTCTCTCCTCTTCCGCCGCACGCAATTCTTCCGTCGTCCTTCTCTTGCTCGACCATCCAACTTCCTCTCAGCGTCGTTACTTCGCCCGTCCTTCTTGTCGGCACCGTCCCCCACTAGCTCCCCACTCACCGGCGGCCGAGTCCCTAGAACGGGACGCTCGAGCACTACCAGTGAGATGGGCAAACCGACGTAAAATATGATTGCCACAAGGACTTGTTAGTGGTGGCGGCTGACAGGATGCGGTCGGCGTTGGTTCGTGCGTGGGCGGCGTTGGTTCGTGTGTGGCCGACGTTGTTCCGTTCGTGGGCGATGTTGGTTCAAGCGTGGTCGGCATTGGACCGAGTGTGGCCGGCGTTCTTGATGCCATTAGGCCTTGGGGGCGGCCCCTAGGTCCGATACATACCCTCGTCATGCCCCTTATCGCCAGCGCCGTCACGAATTCGATGGCCAGCGCGATGTTGTGGCTGCCATCTTTCACCCCTTCTCCCCCTCTTCCTGTTTGCTCGATGACGAAGAACCATGGATCAGTGCAACCCGATTTGAAGTTTCCCACAGAGGACGGCGCTTGGTCCGCCTTGACGTCCTGTATAATGGGCGTCGAGGTCCGAGGGTCGGTCGGGGTAAGGAGTCAGAGACCACTCCTCCAATCAGCGATTGCGCCCATGGATTGTGTTTGTTTCTGCATGGGCAACGACCGCATTGCGGCAGTGGCGCGAACCACCACGACGGGTGAGGCAGCGGTGGCGGCAGCCACCACGGAGGTTGCGGCGGCCTAACCAACGGGAACAATCTCCATATTGAAAAATGATAAGTACAAGATCAACAAGTCCAGATCTTGGCATCTTACCACTGAATTCATCTTCTCTCTTTAATTTGCTCTGTGGAGCAATGCTGATAACATGTTGTAAATAAAATTGGAAGAGAGACACAAAGATGGTTGTAATTGATTGTCCTCTTTATTCATAAATTCTTCTATTTATACATGTTGAGGAGACACAAGACACAAGGTTAAGGGACGTGTCCTTTCATAAAAGAACAAAGTAACTACCTATAGCAATTATCAAGTGATCACATGTTTAATGAGATAACACAACAGCGAGACCAAATTGTCTCGCACCTTTTCACTATCGCTGCATTCAGACTCTACAGAGACGAATGTTTGTGGATTATACTTATACAACTATGCAAGCAGCGCAACACACAAAGTTGCGTTTCAGTTTGTAGAGTGAATCTGGTGAAACGGTGAAATCTTTGATTTGGGCGACGAAAGGCTGTGGAAAGGATGGTACGGATGAAGAAATCTGTGGCGCATCAGGCTCGGTCAGTAAACTAAACAGAGGACAGAGTCAACGCTAGGGAATCCAAGTAACAAGGGTAAATGGATCTCTACTGAAATTGAAACAACAATCCAAACAGTTTATAAAGTGATGACGATTTGATGAGACACAGGATAACGCAAAAAATGTGTGGTCTTTCAGAGCAAATGTTCGGCGCAAGCGTCCGAATCCAAATTTGATCTACAGCTTTCAGCTCCAAAAAACCACTAGTGTTCCTTATTCCAGACGCTAGCTCCATTTGGAACCGAGGACCTACAACCGCAGAATCAGAATCCTGACAATCACCTCATCAACAGGAAAATACAGTAAAGATGAACTTGCACCGGCAAAAAATCTAGTCCGCGTTTCTAGACAGCTCTGATCGTATCGTGGGTTTCGTGACTTAGTAGTCCATTCCACCCATGCCACCCATGGCTGGCGGCGCCTCTTTCTCTTCCTTGGGGGCCTCAACTATGATGGCTTCTGTGGTGGTCATCAGGGACGAAACACTGCGATACCAAAGGTGCGTGTCAGCGCCAGCATATGGAAACCAGCAGATCAGAGCAGAACAAAAAGGGCAGCAGGCTCACCTTGCAGCATCGACCAAAGCAGTTCTAATAACTTTGAGAGGGTCGATGATACCAGCCTTGACCATGTCAACATATTCACCTGAAGAGGTTGATTTCACAGACCATAAGCAACAATTTTCAGCTTCATTTTTGTTTGAAGCTGGTTAGTTCAAAGTTGAACTAACTAGTTTCAAATAAAAAGGAACACAGTGACACTCCCTCCTTTTTCAAAAGTTTGTCACCTTCTAGTTCAACAGAAAGGGAATGGTTTGGCCAACCTACCTTTAGCCGCATCATAGCCAAGATCAGTGTTGTCTTGCTCCAGAAGCTTGCCCACCACCACAGCACCTTCAACACCGGCATTTGTCGCAATGGTGTGCACAGGTGTCTGCAAAATGTTTGACGTCAGCTTTTCACATAGTGGAAAGGCATCATCAGTAAATGATTCCATTTTATTCTTCATTTTACAAACCTTCAAAGCATTCTGAATTATTTGTACACCAATCTTTTGGTCGAAGTTTGCAGTCTGCAGTTCATCAAGCTCCTTTGAGGCATAGAGAAGAGCAACACCACCACCTGCACAAACCATTAGAGATCAACTATGTCAGGCATAAGCAAGCAATCTATTAAAAATTAACAGAAGCATTCATGAACTGTGATACCCTACCTGGCACAATACCCTCCTCCACAGCAGCCTTGGTAGCATTCAGTGCATCTGTTACTCTGTCTTTCCTCTCACCAACTTCTGCTTCACTGGCTCCTCCAATCTGTAAGAAAGGCAGTACACATTGGTCAAAACACATCAGCAACTTCAGGCAGCCATATCAGTTACTAAAAAATGTAATCTCCAATGGCTAAAATTAACGGTTCAGATGGACCATGAATCTAACCTTTAGCACAGCAACACCTCCTGAGAGCTTAGCCAAACGCTCCTGTAGCTTTTCCTTGTCATAATCAGAAGTGCTTTGCTCAATAGCAGATCTAATCTGCAACACAATACCCATGCAAGCTATCAGAACCAGAAAGTTGAGGTGGATCGCAAGTCACAGCGCATCAAAAGTAGCAAAAAACCTGCTCCGCCCTCTCTTCAATGGACTTCTTGTCTCCAGCTCCATCCAGAATGACAGTGTCATCCTTCGATACAGTAACCTGCATTGGGAATTTATTGTACTATTGAGCACCTAGTGTAAACTTTGTGTAGACTGAAAGAAAATTACTCTATAAATTAATTTCTTGCAAAGATACAAGAGCCTCCTTTTACAGAATGGAATAATACCTTTTTGCATGTACCTAACATGTGAGGTTCAAAATTATCGAGGTTCATTCCGAGCTCTTCAGTTACAACCTGAATCATGAAATCACAGATCAGTACACATCTCAATTCCGACAGAAGACGAAATAAAATGTAAACCTAAAGCTTACTTCTCCCCCAGTAAGGATAGCAAGGTCGTGTAAGTTTGCCTTCCTGTTCTCTCCAAAACCAGGAGCTTTGACAGCACAGACCTGAATGTCATACCAGTTAGAACAGCAAAGTAAACAAAGCCAACCACAGCTGATAGAATCATCTAACCTTGATTCCAGCACGAAGCTTGTTGAGGATCAGAGTACCCAATGCTTCACTTTCCAGATCCTCTGCAACAATCAGCAGAGGCTTTTGCTTCTGTTAAGACAAAGCAATGATACATGCATCAGCAAAAACTACGATGAAATTAATATTAGCAAAAGCTCAGCATGTAAAACAGACCCCACATTGTGGGAGCTTTCAGCACTGGGAACACCCTTTTTCAGCATGTAAAACAGGTTACCTTCAGAGACATCTCTAAAACCTTAACCACCGCATGTATGTTTGAAATTTTCTTATCATGTATCAAGATCAATGGGTCTTCCAATTCCTGTCACATGCAAACAGTATACATGAGATATCCCTGCAGCACAAACAATCAAAATTCAAGGCTAACAAACACAAATCAATTAGTACTTACGCATTTCTGGGTTTTCTGGTTGGTAACAAAGTAAGGAGAGATGTAACCTCTGTCAAGTTTCATGCCTTCCACAACTTCAAGCTCATTATAAAGGGTATTACCATCCTGTCAAATGTTTAAATGAGTTAAACAAGTATATTACAAACAAAACAATGAGGATGAAGATACACCATAACAATTAGTTGATGTCTAACCTAAGTTAGCATGTATCTCTACTTCAAAGTCATTTCTAGTTCACACTAGGAGTGGTGATTTGGACAATGATGCACTGAAAATTACGCAGTTGTAGACAACATCCATGGGCAGAACAATTTAGTATCACTACATATTGAGAATCAAGGAACCAGTGCAAATGAAGAATACATGTACTAAATGGGATATGCCATAAAGTTGAGATTTTCTGCACAGGTGGTAAGCTCAGGCAAAAACTAGGTCAACTTACTGCGATTGTAATCACACCCTCTTTGCCAACCTTCTCCATGGCCTTAGCAATAAGCTCACCAATTTCTCTTTCCCCATTTGCTGATATAGTACCCACCTTCAAAGGATACAGGACAATGAAATTTAAACAGATAGACACATCAAGAACAGAGTAAACACAGTAAGTTGAGCTTTGCAATACCTGTGCAATCTCTTCTGATGTGCTGATCATTCTGGCCATGCCCTTCAGATTAGTCACAACAGCATCAACAGCCATTGAGATTCCACGCCTTAAATCCATAGCATTCATCCCAGCAGCAACCGATTTGCACCCCTCAGTCAATATTGCTTTTGTCAAAACAGTAGCACAGGTAGTACCTGAAATTATGTACACGTGTCATGTGTGACATAGAACAAAGTAATTAAATATTCTGCATATGCCTTAGGAACAAGAACATATAGAGCACCAGAATAACATTTTTGCTTCTTGTTATGACAATAAAGTGCTGATCATAAGAATTGAACAAACAATTAACACAATGAAAAAAAGTACAAAATACAAGACAGCCATCACAACATAGCATGCACAAAACATATGATCAAAACAGCACACAATAGTTACAAATCAAATTGACACTGAAGAACTCACTCCATGAAGGCAGCAATAGTTATTTGACATTTTTGCACCAGCAGAATAATAGGAATGTTTGTTACTAGGGATAAGAGCATGACATACCATCTCCAGCAGTATCATTAGTTGCGTTAGCAACCTGCTTTACAAGGCTTGCACCAACATTCTTCACTCTATCCTTGAACTCAATACTCTTGGCAACAGTTACACCATCCTTTGTGACTTTTGGTGCACCAAAGCTTTGCTCAATAACAACATTGCGTCCCTGTAGAAATGCATACAATGACTTCTATGTGGAAAACAACTATCATAGGCCAGCAATACAACAGAATAAAACATACAAAAATGCCAGTATGCTATCTTATGCAGCAATATGACAGCAGTGTCAAATAGTATACATTTTCAGGACCCAGAATCTAGTTTCTGGTGAAATAGAATGTGATGCCCTGATTTGACAGTTTTTACCAGATCTACCAGACAACCAACGAGTGTTCAATTAACGAAATTTCAAGACAAGTTTGATAAGCATGTCACATTATGTTAACACATTTATACCTTAGGGCCCATAGTGACTTTGACTGCATCAGCCAACTCCTCAACACCCCTCAGCATCAGAGCACGGGCCTCAACACCAAACTTGATATCCTTGGCAGCATAGTTCCTGCTCCAGGACAGCCTGCTTCCAACCTGCACAGCATCATCCACAAGGGAACTCAGTACAAACAGAAGAGCATATTGAATTGATCGCTACTCCACCAACAGGACACCATCTTGCCACCGGGCTACACAACAAGTATAAATTGCATGAGATCGCTATTTCTGCAACAGAGCAGAGAAGGTTGATCAACCTTCCCTTCCAACAGGAAGGCATGACATGTTAGCTGAATGGAACAAGGCTGTGGCATGATCAGCAGAACCAACATATAAGTTGATGAATGACGCCAAGCTACTAGCGAGCAAAAGTATGTCTTCCACTTGCAAACCGCAGATCACCAAAGCTGCTTAATAACGTCCAGACCTAAATACAAATATGGACTACATCTATGAAGCAGCACACCCGAAATTCACTGGAGTCCAAGAAATCCGCAGACTCCAAGAGCATCGAACAGAATCCAGTCAGCCCTACAGGCTGAACCATCCGGATCCCACCACCGGCATTAACAAACTCGCAGGCATCCAACTTATTTCCATACCGCCGGATCTCCGCTGCCCCGCAAGCGCCCACACTACTCGACAACAACTACCACGCCCTCAGCGCGCGCAAAAGCGAGCAAACATTCAGCAAGGCGCGGGAGTGTCCAATCTCACCTGGCGAGCGGCGGTGCTGCTCCCGGCTTGCCGCGCCTTGGAGGCGAGGCTGATGGCCGCGCGATACATGACGGCTACGGCGAGGAAGAGGCGGAGGAGGAACGAGGTCGGGGGTGAGCTCGGGTGGTGGTGGGTGGGACTGGAGGCGGAGGCGGAGGCGAAGCTGCCTGGCTACTTTCTTGCAGAGGGGGGAAGGATGCGAGGTGCGGAGGATGAGCAGGGGGGGATTATAGAGAGGGGGGGGAGGGGGAGGCGAATGGAGGGTCCGCGGAGTCTCTAGAAGCATCCGCGCTAGGGTTTTAGGGTTTTTCAGCCGCTTTCCTTTTGGATGGAATCCGGTTGGTGCGCGCGCGCGCGGCGGCGGTCCGTTGTGCGCGCAGCCTGCTCCGGATTGCATCGCGGATTCGCGGGAGCGGCCCGCGTGACGGCGAGGCGGAATGGGCTTCGGCAGTTGGGCTGCTGCCTCCCTGTATTTCGGTGACCGGAAATCTGGCACGACAAAAACAGAGTTGAAACTAAGCCAGGTTACTCTACCAGTTCAAAAAGAATTGATTTTAAACGAGCGTTGAGCCGCGACTTATCGGGCGAGTGAAGTTGCAGCACCAAAACCAATCTTATCATGACCTCGAAGATAACCTTTCCAATGACCTCACCGTCTGATAAAGTTCAATCCTTTCCCAGATATTGCCAACTGAACTACTCCATCTCAAAAACATTTGTCGCTTTACAATTCATTTTTGAACTACAAAGAACAAGTTTTTTGAAATGAGTAACCTCAAAGAAAGTTCTCTATTTGCGGTTACAGCATCAACCATATTCACAGCAAAAATGTTCAACTCTAGAATACATCGCGCTATGGCCCCAAATGATTTCTTGCGATAGTTCAAATGGCCCGTTAAGGAAAAAGCTCTTCCCGAGCCCAAACAGATTACTCCTCTGCTGCTGATGGGAGCGCAGAGTTGCCAGACTGTTTGGATGCAAGCACCTTGTCCAGGGTTTGGTCAGGCACCTTGATACCGTTTGTCTCCATTTCCGCAACTACTGCAATGGCTGCATCCATCTCCTCCAGATCAAGGCACAACAGGACCACTTCGTCGTACAGTGGACTGAACCCAGTACAAATTAAAAAAACAAATATGCATTAGCGACAGGACTCAAGCTACAGTTTAGTGAGTAGAAATTTTATTTTAAAATGCTACCTGCCAAACTTATAGCCAAGACTGTGTGTTGTCTGCAAGATTGGTATAAAAGCAGATGGGACTGGTCCTCTCATTGCAGCACGCAATATAATGGCGCAATCCCCGATTGTTGGAGTACCACCTAGCTCAATTACCTGAAAATCAACAAAGCAATTATATGTCACGGTTGAGCCATACTAGCATATGTGATTTTGGTGCAAGAGTAAAACACTGTTACAATACCAATGACTAAACTATAAATCTAACTTCCATGATTAGATATAAGAATACCTTATGCATTATCTTCATAGCTAAATCAACCTCCCATTCTTGTGACCATTTACGCGGCATCTTATTCTTTATTTCTTTTTCCCATGTCCATCCCCAGGCATCTGCAGTGGTATACATATCTGAAACGTCGAACATCCTTGTCTCACGCATAACCTTGAATGCTTCAATTGGATCTTCAGGGAACCAATCTTCATCATCATCAATCTACATAGAGCCAGTAAAATGACTTTAACAATCATGATACTGAATACTCAGCTCAACCAACATATCCAATAGACACAGCAGTATAAAGAAGGCATTTCAGGAGCTACTGAGCAAATTTTACATCTAGGAGAAAACAGCCAATATAGTTTTGCTATATATCTTGATTGCAGCCAACAATTCGTAGAGTATTACATCCCAAACCTTTTTAAAGCACAAAATCTTGCATCTTAATTGGATAATCATTGAAGTTATGCTATGCCAACAAATTGGAGAAAGGGTGGTAATTGAAAGGTCAATTAGAATAAGGCATAAGTTCCAAGGCATTAGTTCCATACCTCAGGCATCCGTTTTTTCTTTGAAGAAACAGGTGTCTTTTCTAGGTCCTTCAATAACTGGACCCCTATCATTTGAAGATGCTGATTTGGTTCTTTTGTCGGTTTACCTTTGGTCTCATCACCAGCTTGACTTTCTGTTGGCTCAACAGCCTCTTCATCGTCTATTTCATCTTCTGGTTCTTTTGTGGAATCATCATCATCATCTTCATCATCGTCGTCGTCCGAATCATCATCTAACTCTTGATCTTCTTCATTACTATCTTCTTCGCAAAGATAGTTTCGAGTTTCCCCCAGAAAACGACGTTTCCAGAACTCTGTGTTCCCATCTTCTAGCTTGATTCGTGAGATTAGTTCATCTAACCCTTCATCAACCTATTAATCAGCAATGATTAACATCTCTCCATTGAGTTAGAAAAATAAGGAACTGCCAAAAGCCCAAAAGTATGATGTTTGTTTACTCTTATTATGTTACACATATCCCTCTTTCTTTCTTTTACTTCCTTTTCTTAAAAAAGTCATTGGGTTTCATGTCTAACCTACCCAACATGCTTGGGACAAAGGCTCGGTTGTTGTTGTGCCACATAGTATGAGTTTAAAATTGTTAAGATAGACATGGCCCAGTTGTATACCTCTTCCTTATCTTCTACTGGAGGTACCCAAAGTGGTATACCACGTGAACGATTGATTCTCCTAGCTTTTTGAACTCTCTGATAGAGTACTTGTCTAGTTCCATCAGTGGGCAATCCTTGAGCTTCAAGCTCAGTTTTCAACTCAGATACTACCATTTTGCTTGCTGCCTTCGGCTTAACAACATTCTTCTTTGGCCCTACAACTAGTTTTTTTAGTCTTTCAACAACTCTGTGTAAATCGTCTTCAGATGCATCGCCCAAAATACCGGGGCCTTCATTCCTCAAAGTAATTAGAAGCCTTCGATGATATAACTTCAACTCCTCGAAACATCGCTGTTTAAAAGATGTTTCTATGGGATTTGAATAGGCAAATCCAAATTCATCTGGATCCAAAGGAGTTTTCCCTCTGCGAGGCACCCAACGTTTGCGCTCTCCTGTAAGACCTCCTTCTTCAATATATCTACAATGGAAAGAGTTTAACAACAGAACCAACATGAGTTGAAGAAATATTACCAAGATTACAATGGAAAAAGTAAAACAACAAAGCGTGCAGGTATCAGACATTCAGATCTTTCTGAATAGTTTCAGCCACATGAGATTTTCAGCATTGATAGTAGCAACTTGTTATTAAACTCTACTTCAAGACCTGCGTTTACATCCAAGAGGACTCTTGTGCCCTATAACAAACGCGTGCAATCTGCGGTAATATTCGGTATATGGGAGAAAGCTTCATAAGTAGTGAGGGCATGATAGGTATTGTAACTAGCCAGAAAGAAATGAAGGAAGAAGTGGTGAACTACAAGGACACCAGGAAAGACCAGGGTGACAAGTAACACGAACATTCTTCTCCACTTATATTTTTTATGCTATTGAAGCAAATTGGAGCATGGACAAGGTGGATAAAAAAAAGCTGGGCAATTGGACTAGGGAAATGTGGTTCTCAAGGTACCGAGTGACAGGTGTAGCTCACGCCACCTACATCCATTGTACATTACGCCTGGTCCAACACAACAGCTGGCACAATACAATTGGGCCAAGTGAGTAGGCTTGACACGAGTAACAGCGACGGTAAGTAATGACATGGGATGATGGCCATAATTTGCCATGCTAGTGACACAAGGGAAACTAGCTCAGTTTAAGGAATGTGTAGTGGTGCTATGTTATGTTGTCCTACGACACCAGGTAAAGTTAGAGACTACTGTTGACCATCTCCAATTGGTTGGCTATGTTAACTCTAACAAGCTGAGCTTTTTTTAGAAACCAACAAGCTTTGAGCTAGTGTTCAGTGATCTCTAATGTTTGTTTTCATTGGGGTCTTGTTTGGGGTCCCCGGCTTTGTAAAATGTACATAAACTCCTCCTTCTAAATCAAAAAAGAAGTAGGGGACTCCCCAACCAATTCATTCAAAAAAAATGTTTTGTATCTATCTCTTAGCTGCATTGATTTGTATTAATTATTTGATTAGTTACTCTTCTGAGGGATGAATCTCATCTGTATAAAAAGAGCAGTTGAATCAGAAGGTAAGCAGAATGTGAAATCAAGTTTTTGGATATGTCAACTCTATTTATAGACACTGCCTGCTCATTTCACCATGTGCGTTGAGCATTCTGCCTTATAGTACCCAATAAAGACCATCATGCAGAATTGTACATGTTACAGGGTGAGGAAACAAGTTTTGCACTATGTTCATCAAACCTTTTGAAGGAAATGTTAAATTAAGGGGAAAAATAGAAGTAAAAACCTAATTACCTAAACCTTCAGAGTCATACCTGACGACATAATCAATTTCAAAACCAACATCAGCTTCTTCTTGTAATGGTTCTATCCAGGAGCTCACCAATGTGCGGTATTTTCTGTTTAAGATCATTGCTCTGGGTACGATTGTCTGGTTATCGTTAGCCATTGCTTCTAATGCCTCAAGCAACTCAACAGGCCTTCCTGGTTATAAAAATAAGTTACCTGCTCAGGAAAGTACTAAAAGTTCACAATAATGTAAAGCTCCTAAACGTATACAAGACAGATATACTGTTCTTGCATCCAGGCGTCGTGATAATGAAGCTATGATTATGTGATGTTAGGCAATCTAGATGAGTATAGACAGAGTTTGACTCACAAGTCACATTATAAGAATTTTGAATTGTAAAATCGTAGCAAAGTTAAATGAAATCACTCTAGTACTCTACATGATATTACATAAGATACAGCTGTTCATAAAAGCGCAGCAACAACAACAACAACCATACGTAGCCATTCTCATGGAAATAAAAGCACAGCAATAATGTAAAAATATAAACATGTAAAGGTATGTCAGGCTACAAATTTCTTAGTGCAGATTTGGATTTCTACTTTGTACTTTGGAGTACCAAACTATATTATTATTCCTGAAGGGAGATTATATTCAAAATGGCTCTTTTGTAGGGACAACATTGTTTTATTCTGAAAAAGAAAATTTTTATCTGAAAAGGAGAATAGTAAAATTGCTAGTCAGCAGATATCTTGTTATGTTGTATACTTGTATAACTCCATTTTTTAAGCAATATACAGTGAAGGAAACCCCAAATGTGGTAGGTATTATTATTAAAAGAGAGAGAGAGAGAGAGAGAGAGAGAGAGAGAGAGGGAGAGAGAGAGAACCAAAGGTCCCGTACACCCTGCTTAGAGCTATAACTCTAGAGGCAGGCAAACCAAAGCCAAATCAAGCAACAGTAAAATACAAGTGAACTAAAGTTGGCTGTACGACTTGATAAGGTTAGTGAAGGCCTGCTGTTTCTCTGGTAGCATTCTGTGAGCCTGAAGCTGAGCTTCCTCAAGAAAGCCACACTTCCAGTTTTGAAAATTGGGTCTTTCTCTGTTGAAAATATGGTTGTTTCTTTGCTTCCAAATTTGCCATGACCCAATGGTAAAAACTTCCATGAAGAAAGGATGTTGAGTTTGTTGCTTTGCTAATATCATCATGTTCAGTGCTGAGGATGCATTGGATGTTGGATGCTACCATACCAGCACTCTTGGCTAAAGGGGCAAGAGAGAAAAGATTTAACACCGTTTCTTCTCTGTGACTCGTGCATAAGACACAGATATCATTGTTACCCTCCAGCTTATATGTTTTCCTCTTAAGAATGTTCCTGTTGTTAAGTTAATCCATGAGGAGGAGCCAGGAGAACACCTTGATTGCAGCATTTAGAGTTCCAGATCAAATGGAGCTGATGGCTGCATATATCTGTAGGAGAAGTGAGAGAATTTTGAAGAGGTGCATTTTCCATTTCGCCACATGTAGTGCCATGTGTCCTTCGAGTGTGCTGTTATGGTTGGGATTATTCAAGGAAAATTAGCAAGATAGATCTACTAACTAGTCCTCCTTTGGAGGCTCTAAGTAGTCTTAGATCTATTTTCTTGCTTGACTCCTAGAGTACACAATTGCCTTCTTTATATAGAGGGGACTACCCCAAAACCCTACCCCTAGCTGCCGGTACTGTAGAGGTCTGCTACAGTACCACACTGCAACAGTAACTGTGCTGCTGTAGTGCCAGTTATAGTACCGCATCGCTACATTATTGTGCTACTGTAGCGGGATGCTACGGTAGCACATTGGCCCATAAGGCCCATCTATTATCCCTAATAGTGCAGTCACCTGAATTTGCTCGATGATGTGTTGTATTACTCTATAACATGGAACCTTCATCACATCCAGATAACAAGTTCATAACACAGTGCTCAAGAATGCAAAGAAAAACGATAAATCTTTGTTTGAAGCAATTAGACAGAAATGTGTCCATCGGTTGCTGGGGGGACTAGGAGGCAAATAGTTATTTCGTGCAATCATGCAGACAGCTTTCCTAGGCCACATGATCGCCATCCTATGGTCATTGTTTTTTTGCACTTAAGCCCTTCCACCTCACCAGGTTCTAAATCACCGCTTGGACGCCTAGGTGCCCAGCCAGGCAGCGGAGGCGGCGACATAGGCAGAGGCGGAGGCGGCAGGTGAGCTGAGGCAGAGGAGATGTCGGGGCTGGAGGCAGAGGCGTCTGGATGGGCCGGGCTGGCTTGGGACTGAGTTGATCCAATTAATGTCCAATGGTCCTCCTTTCATATCGGGACATATAAAAACTTATTCACTCATTTCACCACCCTAATCTTCTTCCCTCCTCGTCCTCTCCACCAGGCAGCGGCCACAGTAGGCGGCAACAGAGCGGCGAGGGAGCAGGCGGTGGGGGCACGGCGAGGACGCGATCAGTGGCGGAGGCGACCTAGCCGGCGAGTGGTGGCGGCGTCCTGGGCGGTGGTGGCCAGGCGAGTCAGTCGCCCATGGCGTCCAGGCCGGAGCGCCTGCAGGACTAGGCGGCACCTAGGCGACGCCTTAATAATGCTGCTCACAACGATGTCCACATTTAGTTTCAATTTGCGTTGCTAGGTGGCTAAGTGGAGAGGCTTAAGTGAAAAAAATGCAGTGACCGTAGGATGGAGATTGTGTGGTCGAGAGCTGTTTGCATGATTGCAACAAAGAGTTGTTTGCATTCTAGTCATACTCTTGGTTGCTAGGTACCATTATGAAGTGAAACATTGTCCACGGGAAGCAAAGTTCATAAACAAATAGCATTATCAGAACAATAACTTTGCCACCCTTTTTAATTGATGTCCAGAAGAGTAAAAACTTACCATCGAGACACAAAGATCGTAGATAGAGAGAAAGTGGATCACCACAATTTCCTTCATTGTAAAGAACTTTTGTTCCTCCAGGGATTCTCTGTAAGGCACGAAAATGCCTGATAGATTCATTAACCATACAGTACTTTGTAAAGCACTCCACTAACAAGCTGAAAATAATAACGGGTCATTAGTTTGTTCTTTTTGAAGAAAAATTAGTGTAATCAGGAAATAGATGCGCACAGTATACTTGCTTCTAAATAAGAGACAAATAATGACCATTGGTATTTACTAGGAGACAAATAATGACCATTGGTATTTACTAGAAGGAACTAACGAATTGTTCTTACGCGTAAGTCCTTGCATTAGGCTGGATACGTTTGTGGTCTTCCACCATCATACCTAGTAGTTCTGCCACATCCGCTGCTCTGAAGACCAAACATATCATAAGTATATGATATGAAGAACCACATACAGAGAAGAATGTAACATTTTTCCCAAAAAAAAATATATCCATTATTGTATTAGCAAAAGATGCAAAGAAAAAAATTATAGTGTAGCATGTGTCTTGATAGTATTTAATCCGTGACAATAGGTACAAGGTTGTAAATTGGCGCCTGGACGCCTAGGCGCCCGCCGACCGACTGGGCGCCTAGGCGGCGTCCAGGCGACCATACAAATTTGCAGTATGCAGAGAAAATGAGGGAGCCAGACAGATTGGGAGAGAATAGAGAAAGGCAAGAAAGGAGGGAGAGGACGGGGACGAACCCATCTCCTGGTGTGGCAGCGGGAGCGGAACCAGCCGCCCGGTGTATGAGGCGGCGGCGGCTGTGGAAAGTCAAGTAGTTAGGGTTTTCAATGAGTATAGGTTATAATGGGCTGGGCCCAAAAAAAGCCCACCTACCAACCCTAGCCACCCAAACGTAACTTGGCAAATCTTCCCTGCCGCCGCCGCCGCATCTCGTCTCCCTCCGTCCCCACGTGCCGCGCCGCGTCGCCCCGCCCCCTCTCTGCGCCGCGCCGCACCAGCCCCTCTGTCGTAGCCTCGCCGAGCTGCCCTCTCCTCCGTCCGTCCTGCGCCTCACCAAGCGATCCCTTCCCCTGCTCGCGCGCCGCCCCCTTCCCCTGATCGTTGTGCCGTCTCTCTGGTCCCTTGGCCGCCGGACCGATGGGAATAAGGCTCCAGTCGTCCGGCCACGACGACTGGACGTCGTGCCAGGACGACAGAAGACGCCATGGCGTCCCAGTCGGCCGATTGAACTGCTCCAGGCGAGGCGATGCGTCATGGCGTCCGTCGTGGAGCGACTGGACGCCTAGGCGACGCCTGTACAACACTGAATAGGTACTATAAGATTGAAATGAAATTATCTATTAAAACGTACGCTTGGTCAAAGGGAGTTCTTTAAGTGGAAAAGTGTGATTATTTTGGCTTTTTAGGATATCTAGTCTACCCTACCTGTTATTGTTGCTGAGCTACTTAGTTCCAATAGAACAATTGCAAGGTTACCCACAAAAGCTTAGATGGAGGATACTTCCATTTGCAGGTTCAGAACAGCTTTAAGTTGAAGATTCACACTTATGGTGGCTGTATTACCTAGTTTCCTGTTATCTTTGCTCCACTTTAGCCTCTGTGCTTCCCCTTTTACATTTCAGCAGGGTTCAACTCATTGTTCTAAGATATTAAAAAGGCAACAGGAATACCGTTGCATTGAGAGTTTTGCCAGCGGCATCATAGAGCCACGGTTCTCAAGTGTTCATTTTCCTTTAACATAATTCATGGGCCCAAGCTACCAGATTTAGTCCCAACAAATGGACAATTGGACATGAATACATGATTGGGTTGACTAGATTGCTTGGTTAAACAGAAACAACGGAAGAAAGAAAATAAATGACACAAGAAAACAGTAAATACCTGTCATGGGATGTTGCCCTGGTAAATGCCTGTATAGCCCAGTTATAAGACTCTGTATCAGGTTTCATATAATCTAGAAAGAGAAGAAATCAGTATCCCAGTGTAGTTTACAACAACAACAAAAAAAACGTGAAGAAGTTTGTGATCCAATGAATCTACCAATATCATACCATACACACATTCAGACACAGTTGGGTTTCTATACATGCAAGAACTTAGTATAAGAGAAAAATTGGCACAGAAAATGCAGTGTCTGTAGTGTGCGAATTTCACCATGTGTAATGAAAATAATTATCTTGTTACAAACTAAGCCACACTGATAAATGGATGCAAATAAAACCATGATAAAATTGGTCTAAACGATGGTCATACCTTCACCTCCATATTCCATATTTTCAAATGTTGCAAAAGCAACTTCAGGAATTCCACAAGTAGCCTGAATAAAATGGTCACATATATATAAAGGAAGTATCATTATCATTATATTTCTCAAGATAATATTAATGCTAATGCAGAAAAAAAAACATGTTCCTAATGTTATGAGCTCAACATATCTTGCCTAAAGTGTTCCTCTTCTGAAGCTTTCCTAATTCAATTGTTCAATGGTTTTTTACCAGCTGAAATCAGCAAGATTAAGTGAGATGATACCATTGCTGGCAGTGGTCATAACTGTTGCCTTGAGACTTGATCAAATAGTGCCTCACTTAGTCAAATATGGCATTGCTATATAAGTCAGTGATGCACCACATATAAGGAAAAAAACTAAAGATCGTACTTTCAAAGACTATGGGAAACAGACCAATGAAAAAAAAATCAGCTCTAATTATGTGACATCCAGAACGAAACATAAATGAAAAAAGGGAATTTAATGCAATTTCACACTTTCTAGAAGTTCAAGCTAAACCCTTGCGGCCTAGAAAATTAGTTATGAAAACTAAACATTTGTTCTGGTAAGAACATAAAAGAATTAGCATCTACCAGACACATTCATATGTTGAATCTCTAAGATGTGCCTTCCATGAAGAAAGATATTACTGTGTTCCTTGACTAGGTCAAACAAACAGGCACAAAGAAAATACAATTAAACCATAGTTATCTTATATAGGCAGATATGCACAATGTACAGTCCCACCTGCACACTTAGAAGGCAATTAAAATGGAATGTGGTCGCCATTCGTCCAGAAGCCTCCATTTGGTATGCAACTGTCAGGGCGTTGGAGTGATCTCCGGCTTTGCAATCTTCTTCAATGAGAAGATCATAAATTTCATCAGTTCCTCGTAAGCCACCTTTTGCCCCTTTAGAAATACGACATTGGCATCCTCCAGGTAATGATTCTTGACTAGTTCCTCTGTTTCAGAGAAGGAAAGCTACTGTAATCTTTCCGATAAACGGGATATGCAGCACAAATCAATTTCCATACCTACAAGAATTAGCCAAGCCTTTCGAATATCATACTTGTATTTCTCCATAGCAGCAAGAATCTCCATGGCCCTTGTGGAAAGACCCTTCTTCGCAAAAACACGGACCAGAGCCACAAAAGTTTCATGTAAAGGGCGGACCCCAGAACTTAGTTCCCTTCTAAGAGATTGCATCTGCGTTTGGAAATGTGACGTCTTGTCACTCTGACTCATGATTAGACATGTCCATGTTTACTTGTCAAAATTATAAATTATTTATTAAAATGCAAGAAAGTTCTGTGGAGATAATAAGGCACCTGCTATGTTACTAAGATGTGTAAAGTGTAGCTCCAGCCAAAGCTATATCTTTGATACAGTGTTTTGAAATCCCGCCTAGGCGCCTGCCGGCCGCCGGGACGCCTAGGTGCCTAGGCGGGCGCCTAGGCATCCAGACGGGATTTCAAAACACTGTATCAAGAGGCGCCTAGGCGGGCGCCTAGGCGAGCGCCAGGCGAGGATCTGTAGATGAGATTATGGGGCTGAAGGAGCGGACAGCGGCGGCGACTCTGAGTGCACCGGCGGCGGCGCTGATGGCAGGGATGGGCGGCGGCCGCGGAGCTGAGGGCAGGGACAGGCGGCGGCGACGAATAGAAGGTAGGGCGGGAGGCGGCGGCGGCGCAGAGGTGTCGGTCGGGCGGAGAAGAAGGGTGCCACCTAATGGGCCCAAACGCGACTCGGCCCAATTAATGTGAAGCAATGGATAGGATCCAACGGTCTATTTTTCAGATTGGGGACACTATAAAGACACACTCTTATCCTCTTAACCCTAACTTCTCTTCCTCACCTCTCCTCTCTCACCAGCCCGCAGCGGCGGCGGCGGTGCCGACGGCGACCTCTCCTCTCACCAGCCCGCAGCGGCTCCGACGGAGGCCGGCGGCGGCTAGCGGCGGCGGCGGTGGCGGCTAGCAGCGGTGGCGACGGCAACAGAGACGGCGGGGAAGGCGCTAAGACGGCGGAGACGGCGGCAACGGCGACGACCAGGCGAGGCGAGCCGGCCTGGCGTCCCTCCCGCCACCGACTGGACGCCTAGGCGACGCCTCAAAAACGCTGCTTTGATAAGCTACCAAATAATAACTTATTTAAAGCCGTAATTTAATCTGAAGCCACCAAAGGAAGCTATCCACAGTGGCGGTGACTCTGGGA